>CM076574.1:889095311-889723316 GCA_034641835.2 Pinus albicaulis
GAACCACTAAATTTACATGCCTCCATTGCGAAGACACTTACACAGGTTCATACACGTGCCATAAAGCATCTTTGTGGGAAAATGGCATGGGATGGAAATAAACAAATAAGAATCAAAACTTGTGGAAGTGTGTCACAACAACAAAGAGCCAAATACATAAGGGAAGAGGAGGAAACCCAATAAGAGTGACTTTGAACATGACACCACTAGCCCACTATCACATAGACTAAGAACTCCATCAACATCCACCCATGGTAAAGGATATCGAGGCACATGCACACACATCCCTTCAAGGCATGGAACCATATCAAACTTCCTTGATCAAGGATGTAGGGATGATGCGGATGCAAAAAATTTCTAGTTTCTCTATGCATGTGGCATACCATTCAATGTTTTTCACTCACCTTATTAGCATGAAATGGTTTCCGCCATCAATGGTGCCCTTAAAGCTATGTTGCAAGAAACGTGGGTCCCACCCCCATTTCACCCAAAAAACGAAACAAAAACGCGTTTCTGCGTACCATATGGCCTAGAAATGTGTTTTCGACAGTACGGGTACATTTCCCGTATGGGAAACATTGTCGGTACGACCGGAAATGTGTTTCCATGCCGTACGGCTAAGGGAAACATACTAGTACTGCCGTAAACACGTTTCCAGGTCGTACGACCGTGTTTCCTTCCACTTAAAGCGACTTAAGTTGTGTTTTTATTTTTAATTTTTAGGTTTGCGTGCATTTTAATATTATTTTAATTGTTTAAAGTGACTTTTGGATGCTTCTATATGACTATCTAAACTTATAAAAAGACAATTTGCCTCATTCTCTCATCACACAAATTGAGCAAGTCGTTTCACTTGGAGAAGGGCGATTTTAGCAAGAAGAAAAGAGGAAGAGAATAGTGCTTATGCTAGTGCGTTTTCACCAGTATTAGTCTTTTGACTTTATAGTACTTGTAGCCTCATAATCTTTATTGTACTTGCAGCCTCGTATATATAATAAAGGCTGGTTTTGGATATTTTGATATTGCTATTTTCATTGTGTCTGTTATCATTCATGAGTAAATGTGTTGTAATAGTTTATGCTTTGAATGTAATAAATTATAATTTATCATGTATGTTTTATGATTTTGCATAACATTTCTTAAATGTCCTAAATTCTAATATATATATATATATATATATATATATATATATATATATATATATATATATATATCGCATTTCCCCGTTTCCAAAATTTGGGGATTTCGCGTTTCGTATCGTTTTCTGTTTCGGAAACTCGTTTCTGTTTCCCCGTTTCGTGCAACTTAGCCTTAAAGGATACAAGATGCCCAGGTATGACAGAGTCGGAACCACGAGACTTGATCATGAAAAGGGCAAACTATCACTTGCTTTGGGTAAATTGTCAAATTCTTGGAATGACTATGGGGTATCCATTATATCTGATGGTTGGAAATATGTAAAAGGAAAGCCATTGATAAGTGTTTTTGGTGTGTCTGCTAGTGGTGCAATCTCCCTTCCAGCATATGAATACTCAGTAAAGTTCAAGACGCCATCAACATTGCGAAACCATTACTTCAAAAAAATGAAAGTATTGGGCCATACAATGTCATCTAAGTCATCACCGATAATGCTTCTAATTGTAAGGCAACATGATCAATTATTGAGGATAGCTACCCTAACATATTTTGGTCTGGGTGTTTGGTTCACACAATGAACCTTTTGATGCATGATATTATTAAGAACAAACACCCTCAATACAGATGGATTGGTGATTTGTACAATAGAGGCAAAAGAATGATAAAATTTATTACCAATCATAGCAATATCCATGGGATTTTCCACAGTCACTCAAGGTTGGAGCGATTGAAAATTGTGAAGACTAGATTTGCTAACAATTACCTCACCTTCAAGTGCCTTTTGAAGGTAAGAGAGTCAATGGCTAGCATAGTATCAAGTCAACACTGGCAGGTATTAAAGGATAAGGCTCTAACCACACTTGACAAACAAGGTTTTGAAGAGATGAAGGGGGCCACTATTGATTGTCATTTTTGGGGACATGTGAGGGATGATCTACAATATACCAAGCCCATTTATACACGATTTGTTTTTCAAATACAGATGCACCAATTATTGGGGAAGTGTACGAGCAGATGGATAACATGTTGGGGCAAATAAAATAATATTGTTCAGGAAAAAGATGCCAACTTGAATGATATTATTTACAATTTTGTGTGTGCACGATGGGATAAACTTAATGTTCCACTACATGCCTTGGCTTATATCCTTATGCCAAAATACTACTCTCCATCTTGGTTGGGGAAACCTGCACCTGGGGGTGGGGTTAGGGCCAAACCCCATATAGATCCACAAGTACAAAATGGGTATATGACAACATTAGACAAGTTGGTCCCTGACAAGGAGGAGTGTGCTAGATTGCATCTTGAATTAGGCAAATACTTCACTAACATTAGAGTGTTTGGTACTCTGCATGCAATGGAAGATAGAGATGGATTGGACGTTGTCACATGGTGGGACATGTATGGCAGCCAGGGACTTTTTCAAAAATTGTCAAAAAAAGTGCTTTCACAGGTTATAAATACCTATTTTGTAGAGAGGCGTTGGAGCACCTATAGCTTCATCCATAATGTGAGAAAAAACAAACTCAATGAAAACCATGCAGAAGGCTTGGTTTATGTGCACTACAACTTGAGGTTGTTGACACATTATTGTGAGTGGGCTCATGATGATACATCATATATGACTCAGGACAACCTAGAGAAAGATTATTTGGAGGATGGCGCTCTACATCTAGAAGAATTGGAAACAAACTTTTGAAAGATGATGATGAAACAACAACAACCAGGCCACCCCCATCATCCAGTAGTAGTGCTCAAGTTCCACAATATTTACTTTTTTTGCTGCCACCTCCATCTACATCCTCATGTGGAGGTCATGTGCCTTTTGCTTCTGGTTTTGGACATGGTCGTCCAACTATGCAGGAGGAGACTCCCAGTAGACCACCATGAGATTCTCATAAATTAGATATTTCTGGTGGCAAGAGACCCAAGCAATAGATAATGGATTTACTTGTCATTTCTAGTTTCTAGTAGTTTTTATAGTTGTTGATTCTTTCATATTTATTAAGATATTTTTTGTAAACAATATATGACAATTAAGTTTGAAGTTGGCAATTATAACACATTGGTAATGAATTATGAATATGATGCTTCATGAAAGTTGAAAGTTGAAACATTTCATTTCATGTTAAATATTCTTTGTTTTCGTTTGGTTGCTTGGTAATGGTAATGGTTACAAGTACAACTTTAGTGATCAATGAAGATAAATGTTATATATTGAATTTTGAAAGTTTCAAACTTTAATATTGATGAATCCTTAGACTCAATATGTTGTATGTTACTAACAACTTGTGGACATGGTTGATGAAGATTATAACTTCTAGATTATTGATGTTATGTGGTTCAATTCATGTTTTTATACTTTCTATATCTAATTCATCATTCTACATGTTTTTGTTGACATATATGCATCAATATATATGTAAATATATATTATATAAAAATTCGCTCCCGATTAGCTCCCGAACCGAGAGCATTTGAAAATGTCGCTCCCCGCTCCTGCGCCCAAGCAACCTTGCCCATAACAAACCCACCATCCAAAAAAGGCAGCAAAAACTCATCAAATTTAATAACGATATTAAGGCTTAGATCAGGTTGGCCTTAACATATGTGGGTTAAATCAATTCATACATAGGTCAGCTCATCATTCAAACTCACCTTCAAGTCAACTCAAAACTCTTTTCTAGCATTGTAAAATGTGTGTGTGTGTGTGTGTGAGTCTGTCTTAAACTTTCCATTTGTGATCCAATTTAGAGGGGAATTCAAGGTCTGAAATAGGTCACTGCAGGTCACACATCATGCTGGAACATGCTTATACCCCAAAACTACTCAGCTAATTACAGAGCTCGGACTATTATTCTTATTTGATATATCAGACCCAAGTAGTTCTCTGAGGTGCTGCTGTGACCTTCCCAAGCTTTTCACACTGCCCTATAACTTGCTGGAAATGGATAACCACTAGCAGAGGAGAGCAACCCTCTGTAGTATGCATCCATAGCTTCAAAACTGATGGCATCCTGCTCTGCGATTCAGCCTACTGGTGTGCTAGGCCACAGTTATGTGATCTGGCAGCACCTGAGGTCTAATCACTGTATGGATGCTGCTACAGGTCCGAGTAGACACAAATCCAGCCACCACTGATCCTTACAGGAGGCTGGCATGATATCTCAGGACCTGCAGAAAAGGTGCACGGATTCTGGACACGGGAGTAAAGAAAGGCTTATTTCCAACTAATCATTTGAACCAATTCCATGAGCTTTAACACAGCACATTAATGTAAGACTTGTGACCTGAATATTCATCTCTTCATGGTGTTCGTGATTGCAGACATGCTGGTCATTTTTTGTGGCATTTTCTAGGTTGCATAAACAAAGTAATGATCACCAAACCTCCTCAAGGACTTATCCACACCTTCATCACCATAGTTATGAAGCACTTTAAGCATTGTACCTTGTTTACTGAGCAGGTCCGCGCACACTGCTAAATGTACCGTGCTACATGTATCCTTGTTTACTGAGTAGGTCTGCACACACTGCTAAATGTGCCCTGCTACATGTATCCTTGTTTACTGAGTAGGTCTGCACACACTGCTAAATGTGCCCTGCTACATGTACCCATTCCTTGCAAGCAGCTGACTCTCACTTGTTTTCATTTACTGGGATTGTCCTCCTGGTTACCCCAATTTTACCTAAGACAAAATTGTGGGCAACAAAGACCAGGGATGAGATCTATAATAGGTTTTGAGAGTTCAAAACTCTTACTGAAAACAAGACAATTACGAAGGTCAAGGCACTAAGATAAGACAACGGAAGGGAATATAGCTCTACTGATTTTGAATCCTTTTGCAAAGAAGAAAGGATCATGAGACTTTACAATCTCTTACAACCAACAACAAAATGGAATTAGAAAAAAATAAAAATAGGCTTGGTAGTCACTGCCAAGTCTATGGTTCATGGCATAGCCCTACCTATGTTTCTTTTGGAAGAGACATGTTGTACAGTAATCTATATATTGAACAAGCGTCCTCATAGAATGTTGAAAAAAAAAAGTTCTAGAGGAAGTTTTCATGGGGAAGAAAACTGTTATTTCTCATTTCAAGGTATTCAGGAGTCCAATTTACATTCATGTTCCACAGGAGAAGAGGAAGGAGCTTGGACTTTCTAGATTGAAGGGTATTTCAGTTGTCTACAATTAGTCATCTAAGGCTTACAAGATTTATGCTCTATCTCAAAGGAAAATGGTAGTGAGCCGAGTTGTAAAGGTTGATGAAAATGCATGGTCTTTAGGGTCATACTCCAGCGACGGTTACGGAAGTAGAAACAGTCGTTGTTCCAACTGCCAATTCCCAAAAATTAGTAAGTGTAGATGTATTATCCTAGGGTAACTTTTCCCTTAGGATTTTCTATTTTTGGTTAGGACTTCTTCAACAAATAATTACAGTAATAGACATTCTATTCTGGCTAGAGATTGCCTCATCAATCAGAACAAAAACATGTAACAGCAGTGCATGTTTTGTTTATACAACAGTAAGCACTTTTATTGTATGAATGAATAAAAAATTTCCACAGCAAGACGATTATTTAATCAAAACCACAATAGAACTAGGGGTGACTGCCCCAAAACAGTAAATGTATCTAATTCCAAAATCCACCAGATTTTTCAATACTCAACAGCTTGGTTGTAGACCATACTGTTTCAACTATGTGCCACTAGATTAATTAACAGTGAACTAATTGACTACAACTTGTCTTCTGATTCAGTTAATACTGACCAGTCCACTTCACTATGATAAATCAGTGATTGTGGTATGATGGGGGCAGGTTTGGTGCCAGGAACGAACCCCCAATTATGCAATCTGCTGTTCTCAGTTAGCCCCAGACTCGGCCCTGTGGCATTGTGGCTGCCTGCAGTTTCCCAGACTCAAATTTGATGCCTCAGAGAGGTCTGCCTGCGATTCAAGATGAATTACCAGTGTCCAGATGTTCCCCAAAGTTGTCCTTTGCTGCTCTTAAACTAATAAGATTATAACCACCGAATCTTTCTTCCTTGCAATCTAGACACATCTAAGCTGCTCCAAATGACTATGCTGTACCAGAACAAGAAAAAATGTGTCTAGGTAGGGTGGGATTAGCTCCACCGAAACTTGACAAAGAGGAATAGATAAGGGTGGGATCACCTCCACTGAAGCTAATCAAAAGAAAGGGGTCTTAAACCCTCAGAGCCTCAGGCTCAAGAAAATCAGAGATATTCCAATCCAAATTGCTGATGATCAAATGACTCCAACTTTCCTTAATTTATAGATTTCCCCATGGGTTTCTCAAATGTGAGGGGTGGCAATGCCACCCTCATTTTGGGCTTTTTTGCCCCAGCCGATCCAAAATTCACCCATTGTTGCTCCAAACATTGGAAAATTGGGCCTTTCCCTTTATCAAGACCATAGCCTACGGGGTTGGATAGAATACTCCATCCTCCCTTGGCTGATTATTCAATTGGGGACAATTACAGTAGATTTAGACCAGCAAGGTTCCAATATAGTTACAAGGACAATTTTCCCTTCTAAGACAACTGGGAACTTGAGATGGCTTACCCAGCCATTGCAAGTATAGATGAGCAATTTAGTGCTCCAAAGAGTTCTTTTCAGGTGTGTCACCCTCCTAAGCTATTTCCCAACTATTTTGCATTGTTTTCTTCCATCATTGATGCAAAGCCTTCTAGTTATGAGGAGGTATCAAGTGAGCATCTATGGAAAGATGCCATCGCAGAGGAGTACAACTCCATCATAATGAATCTGTGGAATAGTGTGCTTACTTAGACCAAATGAGAAATCATTGGTTGATTCCAAGTGTACACACTGAAGCATGCAATTGATGGTGGCAAACAGAAGTGAAAGGCCCTATTCCTGATAAGAGGATTCTCCTGGAGAAAGGAAGCTTACTATGAGGAAACTTTTTTCCAGTTGCCAAGTATACATCTATCATGGCTATTACATCTTTAGCATTAGTTTTTGGTTAGTAGTTATATCAGATCGATGTAAAAACAATCTTCGTCAAGGGTGCAATTGAGAAATAGGTATGCATTAATCAACAGAGAGGGTTTGAGGTGCATGGTTCAGATACCAATGTGTGCAAGTTGAAGAAATCCCTTTACGAGGTTAAACAGGTAGCACATGCTTAATACTCCATGATTGACAACTTCCTATTAAGTTTGGGATTCACTGGAACCTCCATAGATCCCAATATTTATTATTTATTTGACAGATCTAATCTACTTGTTTTTCTATTGTTTGTAGATAACCTAATACTTACAAGGAGTTTTGAGAAGCTCAGAGCAGGGTGCTCAATGTTGAGAAATCAATGCAAGTATATTAGGGTTTGATTCGTCTTTCTTGATAATTACTTGAGAATTATGTTGGCTTCTTTTACATCTTTATTAGATTATCTTTCATCCAGCAATTAACAAATTGTGTATGAAGATCACAAAAACACAAGACACAAGATGTAGGCACTATGCTAGGGAAAAACGCTTCTCTAGGGGAAAACCCAGTCCAAATTCTATTCCTTCAATAGTTTTCTTTGAGACTCTTCACCCTAGACAGACCAAGCCTTACCTCCACACCAACTCAGCCTTTCCAGAGCTTTGACCCAATAGCAACAACAACTTGTCCCCAACAACTTCAACTATGCAGCAACATACAACATCAGGCAGCAACAACACAAAAAGACTTCGATCTCCCAAACTAGGGCAAGGAAGAGAGAGAGTAGCACCAAAACTTCGATTTTCTTCTTCTCTTTGACCTTGACCCAACTCGCACTTCTTTCAGCTTCCTTGACCCACTTCACACTTTTTCCGACTTCGGTAGAGATATCGAACTAGCTTGAGATGCTCCAATTGAATTCGATCTCCTTCAATTTATAGGCTCCAGGTGACGTCGAATTGGTCCCCTTTAGGCCGACTTGGTGTGGAGGTGACATAATTCATATTTAACTCAATAATAAACATTTTTACATGATTCAAAAAGCCAAGAAGGGTCTCATTAAATATACAATGACTCTATTGACTCAATATTAATCCTAGGAGTCCACAATGAGGATTTTGACAAATATAATGATGACCCAAGCATGAAACCCATACTTTAATAAGTCATTGTTACGATAATAAAAATTATTTTCTTAATTCTTTTGACAAGTACATTACATAATGACTCAAATACATTTTATGTAGACCGAACCTAGTTACATTCTTCAACACTCTCTCTTAACTAGGGAGGTATTCATAATATACAAATACAATGGAGGATCTCAAACTATATGAACTATGAAGAGTTTAGGAACCACAATGCCATGGACTAGATTCCTGACTAGGGCAATCTATCCAATGGTCTCTCAACAGTTTAGGCACTGCAATGCCATGGACTAGATTCCTGACCAAGGCAATCTATCCAAGTGGGACTAAGGTGGACTAAAGCTTTCAGCCTCTCTAGGTACCATCAGGCTTACTTACTGACCACCAAACCAAGGATCTAGGTGCACATCCGACCATGCCACCCTCCCTACTTCGGGACCTAGACATCAATACAAAGTGTCGACCTGATGTCCTCCCAGACAATGCTTCACTCACAAAGCCTCAACAGATCTCTTCCATTTTCTTATCATCAATACAATCAACAATATCTACTAAACCAAGCATGTTTCTTAGATATTCAAACTTTTTATTAGGAAGAGACTTTGTCAGTATGTCTGCTACTTGTTCATCTGTCGACATACTCAAACTTAATGATCCCATCCTGCACCAATTCCTAATAAAGTGGAACTTATTATTGATATGCTTCGTCCTAACATGAAACACAAGATCTCCAGACATCTTGATACAACTTTGATTATCACAGTTAATCACAGTAGTACCCTAAGACTTCTCGAACAAATATGTCAGAAGCTTCCTTAACCAAATAGCCTCCTTTCCTACTTCACATGCAGCCACATATTCTGCCTTACCACTACTCAAATCAACGAGATCTTGCTTCCTAGTCATCCATGAGATCAGAGCAGCTCCCAAACTAAAACATCCACCTGTAGTGCTTCTTCCATCGGTCTCACTGCCACCCCAATCAGATTCTGTGAAGCCAAATAGCTTGACTTCCTTACTATCACACTTTAGGCAGTGATGCATAGTGCCACGAAGATACCTCAATATGTGTTTAGCAGCTATCCAATGATCATGACAAGGTTCCAACTGAAGCTTACTAAGAATGTTTACTACAAAGCATATATCTAGCCTAGTGTTTACCAAATACATTAGAGAGCCCACCAACTAAATATAGGAGGTAGGATCCATGAGACTTGAGTCAAAACCCTGCAAATTCTTGAGATTGGTGGATCATAGGAGTAGTCATGCACTTGGAGTCCATCCCGAATTTCTACAACATTTTGATGATGTACTTTCCTTGCCCAAAATATATATCCCCAAGTCTCTGCCATACTTCTAGACCCAGGTAGTAGTGCATCAGTCCTAGATCCTTCATCTCAAATTCAATTGCCAACATCTTCTTGCATTCTTGAATTCTTTGCTCCACACTAGTGATGAATAGATCATCCACATATAATAGAATAATGACGAGCTCATTATTCACAACCTTGATGTAGAGATTTGGATCAACAATACTCTTTACAAACCCAATTCTTAGGAGATATGCATCCATTCTTGCGCACCATGCCTTAGGAGCTTGCTTCAAGCCATATACGGCCATCTTGAGTCTACAAACACGAGAGTCCCTGCTATTTACTTCAAAGCCTTCGGGTTGTTCGATGTATACTTCATCAATGGTCCCATTCAAAAATGCGGTCTTCACATCCATTTGATGGATATTCCAACCCATTGTAGCAGGAAATGAAACCAAAGATCTAATAGTAGTATACCTTGTTGTGGGTGCAAAGGTTTCTTCATAATCTATGCCTTCCTTTCGAGAGAAACTCTTGCAACGAATCAAGCTTTGTACTTGTCTATGCTTCCATCAACAACATGTTTGATCTTGTAGATCCATTTAGATGTGATAACCGATTTGTCACTAGTTAGGTTTAGGAATAATTTCCCAAACCCCATTCTTCATAATGGATTGATATTCTTCCTGCATTGCCTTCTTCCAAACTTCCTGATGAGCAGCTTCTTCGAATGTAGATGGTTCAACTTTAATTAACTTCATCATATATGCAACATATCCACAATATCTCTTCAGTCTTTTGCTTTCTCTAAAAGTTCCTTTCGCAGTTTCATGTCCTTTAGCATCTTCCAAAGTAGCTTTTAACCAATTTGGCCTTTTCCTTGTGGTCGGGACGATCATAGGTTGAATAGGCTCACTTGGTCCTTATTCTTGATTTGTAGTAGGGTTTTCATGGTGTACTTCTTCTTCTTCAAATATTGGAGATTCTTCATCATCAGAATCAGTGGGGATATCCTTTGATTTCTTGTAGGCTTAATTTTCATCGAATATGACATCCCTCCTTAGTTCAATATGTCTTCCTTCCTTGATGTAGATTCTATATGATTTTGAGGAGAGACTATATCCAACGAATATTCCCTTGATGCTTGTAGAATCCAACTACTTTTGTTTGTCCTTTGGAACATGGATGTAGGCAGGGCTTCCAAAGATTCAAAGGTGCTCCACACTCATCTTCTTCGCTGTGAATACTTCCTCGGGAGTTATGTTCTTGAGACTTCTATGAGGACTTCCATTTTAATTGTATACGGTTGTCATTGTTGCTTCTCCCCATAAAAATTTTGGTAGGTCTTGATCAAGGAGCATTGTTTTAATGCCTTCTTCAATTGACCTACTCTTTCTTTCAACAACTCCATTTTGTTTGGGTTAGTAGGGAACAATGAGCTCCCTCTTAATTCCTGCTTCCTTACAATATGCAACCAATTCCTTAGAAGTGTATTCCCCACCATTGTCGGATCTTAGAGTCTTTATCTTTCTTTCAGTTAGGGTTTCCACTTCAGATCGAAACTCCTTGAACTTCTCAAATACTTCATCCTCTGTCTTGAGAAGGTAGAGCCATGTCTTTCTAGAATGATCATCTATAAATGTTACATAGTAGAGATAACCTCCAAGTGATTTGTTAGACATGGGCCCACACACATTAGAGTGAATAAGGTCTAATATTTCTTTAGACCTAGTTTCACTATTTGGAAATGGCTTTCTTTTATGTTTTCCCAAAGAGCATCCCTTGCACACACCTTCATGATCTTCCTTGATATTGGGGATGCCATGAACCAATTGATTGAGAGTGGGAATAACCATGTAGTGTAGATGACCATACCTCCTATGCCATAGCTCAATGGGACTAATTTCCATATGAACCAAAGCTTGAGGAGGTGGTGTAACGACTCTATATAACCTTCCTTCACGAACTCCAATAACTCTAGCTTTATCAATGCTAGAGTCTTTGCCCCAAACCAATACTTTTCCATCAACAAAAACAACTATATCCCCTTTATCTTCTAAACAAGAAATAGAAAGCAAATTATTTTTCAAACCTAGAACATATAGTATATTGTTGAGGTGCAACTTTGATCCATTCTCCAACTTCAATGATTTTGATCCCAAAACTCTAACAACATAAGCTTTTGTTGTCACCCAATTCCACTGCATGAGAAAATGGCTCCTTTGATAGTGTATGAAGTTGTTTACTTTCTCCTGTCATGTGCCTTGATGCTCCACTATCAATGATCCATGCAATGTCATCACTAAGAGAACCTGTAAGCTATGTCACAAGGTTCGTCGAACTTTAACCTTGAGGTTCGAATTTTGGCAAACCTTAAAAAATTTTTGAGGTTCAACGAGCCTCATCTAACCTCATAGCCATTGACCAAGTCCATAGCTCAAAACTCATAACCTCATGTCACAACTCAACCTTGTAATTTATCCTTGCAGTTTCCAGGACTGTGATAGCATTTTTGATGTATATTTCTTACTATTTTATCCTATAATTCATTTTATATATATATATATATATATATATATATATATCATAGTAACATGGGTACCACTCCCAGCCATTGGAGAGCACGTACCCCACGCTCCCGCGCTCCTAGGAGCTTGGGAGCTAGTAGGAAACTTTCCAAAATCACTGGGAACTTCAAAGGGTACTTTGGAGCTTTTCGGGAGCTTCACTACAACAAATTTTGACGTTTTGGGTACCTATTTTGACAAGATTTTCACCTTTCGGGTACCTATTTTGAGTAGAGAATGTACCATTTGTTTATTTTCTAAATGATACATGATAGATCAAGGGGTTGGACTGCATGGGATCTGTAAAGCGATAGAAATGTGGAGATGTAGCTAAGGTTTCAACAAAATATAGACAGTTGTCAGTCATTCCTTCGCAACTTCTATTGCAAATATTGAAGTTCAACAATTGCAAATAAGTCTACTTTCTTCAAGTCAATCTTAAAGCTTTAATGATAAGATTCAACAAATTACAATGATGGTCAGAACAAGAAAGAGTAGTATGTTAGTCAGTTTCATTTTATAAATTTCCAAACTTGAATATAATATAGTGTTGCATGAAATCACATATAATCAAGTAATAAGAGCCTTTTTTTCGGTTTAGGAGTTCCGCATGTTTCTTTTATGGCAAGGAATTTCATTGGCAAGTTGTTAATGGATTAATATTTTGATTTTTTCTAGCAGTGTTTCAAGGTTCAATATTTTACATATTTCATTGCAAGATGGAATCTGCAGGATGGAATTTAATTGGCCAGTTTTGGATGGAAATAAATAAATTATTTTATTTTTACTTTTGATATATATTAAATATTAATATATTATATTATTGCCGCTCCCAACTTGACGTTTCCCGTAAATTTGGGCAAACCTTCTAGTCGTTTCGGATACTTGTTCCCCCATTCCCGAAGTACCCACGTATCGGAAACTCGTGCAACATATATATATATATATATGAACCTAATGGTGAAAATCATATGAACCTCATCAAAAAATTCAAACTCAAACCAAAGCTAATCATTGTCAAACCCGAACTCGAACTCGAACCATGTGACATTCCCTGTAAGAACAACCAAAAATCCTTGACTTTTGACCTTGTTGAATAAGTGGTGGATGACTTTCTTGATCCAACTTCTAGGAGTGTTGATACCCATTCTCATATAGCTTATCAAAGAGGGAGAATCCATGTCCAATCCTTTTGAGCCAACAAAGTGATCTTCAACCTTTCCTGACTTTAGCTCTGATAACATGTTGGGAAATCAATGCAAGTAGATTAGGGTTTGATTCCTCTTTCTTGATAATTACTTTTGAGTTATGTTGGCTTCTTTTACTTCTTTATTAGATTATCTTTCATCAAGAAATTACCAAATTATGTGTATGTCGGTCACAAAAACACAAGACACAAGATGTAGGCACTATGCTGGGGCAAAACCCCTCTCTAGGGGAAAACCTAGTCAAAATTCTCTTCCTGCAATAGTTTTCTTTGAGACTTTTCACCTTAGACATAGACCAAACCTCTCCTCCACACCAAGTAAGCCCTTCCAGATCTTCGACCCAATAGCAATTGTAACTTGTCCCCATCAACATCCACTATGCAACAACTTATGGCATTAGGCAACAACTAGCAGCAACAACACAAAAGGACTTCGATCTCCCAAACTAGGGCACGAAAGAGAGAGAGAGAGTAGCACCAAAACTTCGATTTTCTTCTTCTCTTTGACCTTGACCCAACTCGCACTTATTTCAGCTTCTTTGACCCACTTCACACTTTTTCTGGCTTCAGTAGAGATATCGAACTAGCTTGAGATGAGATGCTCCAAATGAATTTGATCTCCTTCTATTTATAGGCTCCAGGTGAGGTCAAATTGGTCTCCTTGGTGTGGAGGTGACTTAATTCATATTTGACTCAATAATAAACATTTTTACATGATTCAAAAACCTAAGAAGGGTCTCTTTAAATTTACAATGACTCTATTGACTAAATATTAATCCTAGGAGTCCACAATGGGCACTTTGACTAATATAATGATGACCAAAGCATGAAACCCATGCTTTAATAAGCCAGTGTTACAATAATAATAAAAATTTCTTTATTCTTTTGACAAGTACATTACATAATCACTCAAATACATGTTATGAAAACCGAACCTAGTTACATTCTTCAACACTCAAAGCAGGGTGCAAGGCAGAGTTGGAATATGAATTTGAGATGAGTGACATTGGATTGATGCCCTACTTCTTCGACCTAAAGGTGTGGTTAAGTCGAGATAAAGTGTTCCTTGAGAAGGGTAAGTATGCAGTTGAGATTCTAAATAGATTTCAGATCATGCACTGTAAACCCTTAGCTACTCCTAGGTTACCAAATCTGAAGTTGCATGTTCATTTGGATTTAGATTTGATAGATCCATCAATGCATAGACAAATGATTAGATGTTTAATGTATTGAGTTATAATACCAAAGCTGATATATGTTTTGTAGTGAAAGCTTTGAGCCAGTATAGAAAGAAAGAAAGTAATTTTTTAACGTCCACGAGGCTAAAAATAGTTGGTTGTCCAGAAGCAGATTCACTGGTTAGTTACAGAACATGTGCTCTGTTACTTAAAAGACACAATACATTATACTCTAAGTAATGCGATAGACGTTGAGCTGATGTTGCATCAGTTTATTAACTCTGACAAAGGAGGGGATGCTAGTGATAGAAAGAATATATTAGGTCATTGCTTCAATTTGGATTCAGGAGTGATATCATGGTTCAATAAGAGTCATGCATCAGTGGCATTCTGTTCAAAAAAGGAAGAGTACATGGCAGCGAACACTGCTAGTTGTGAAGTCATCTAGCTTCACAAGTTGATAGTGGCATTGACAAAGGAAGAGTACATGTCAACTAGTTGTGAAGTCATCTAGCTTCACAAGTTGATAGCAGCATTGACAGGTAGGATGTTGGAGCCTACTATGGTGTATTGTGACAATCAAAGTTGTTCCATGACTACTCCAAGCACATTGACATTCGGTAACACTTTCTCTAGGACAGGGTTCAGAAGGAAGCAATGGTTCTAGAGTATGGTTAAATACATCAACAGGTTGAAAATATCTTGACTAAGTCCTAGCAAAGGGGAATAGCAAAGGGGAAGTTTGAAATGTTTAAGGATACACTAGGTTGGTGGAGAATGCTTTCCTCACTAAGAGTGTGAGGGAGGCACAGTTACGTAGGAGTAAAGGGTGCATGCATGCGCCTATCTTAGTATATTCCCAGTTTTTCCACCTTTAGTTAAATCGAGTTTACACATCGCTTTGAATTGGAAATTCTAGTTTTGCTTCAGTTCATATTTTAGTTCAGTCCTCCATGCATGAGAACCTTATTAGGAGGGCACAGATTCCCAGTTAATCAGAACACTCTTGCATGACAAGGTTTCTGTTTAGGTAGAGGACATAGTGCTCAGAAAAAGGGATGTGTTTGCATGCTCCAGTTCATCTTTTAGTTGAAACACACTTACCTAGTACACTTATTCATGCAAGTAGGGCAAACTAGGTGATTCTGAGTCACCTTGAGCACTTCATGTATGTGACCCGATACTTATATCTTCCCTTGTCTTCCTTATTAACAAGATGCTAGCATGCCACTATGTTGGAGTCACTTTTTAGAGGGGTTTTGCTTCACTGTAGTCAATTTTTTATTTTTCTGTATTTAGTAGAAGAAAGATGATTGAATGTTCGGAATCCGGACATGTTTATTTTCTGTTAGTTTTTCCAACAACATGTGTTTGTAGACTATAGCATTTGGAGATTGCACCTTTGAGAGCTTTCAGTTTTAAGCTATCTAGGGTTTAGTCATTTTTTGAGTGCAAAATGTGCTTACCATGGTTTGAGAAATTTCAACAAGCATGTCAAGCTCGGTTAAGCTGTTCATGTAACTCATGATGTTGAAAATTCCCATCATTAGTAATCTTTATATTATGTATACCTAGCTCATTTTTCTCTGAACTTCCATCTTGATTCCCACTTTCCATACTGATTGCAGCTGGACCCAGATAGCAATTCTAGTACTTGGGCATTGGTGAAGTGGAGTGCTGAAAAAGAGGAACAGGAAAAGTTAAAAGATGACGAAGACACGGAAAAAGCACTTAACTGCACATAAAGGTGAGGCACTTAGTGCTGAAATACGCATTGAAATGTGTGAACTATGGATTACAATGTAGTTGTATTACCTGAATACTAGTAATGTATGTTACTCATTTGGAGATTTATTCAGTGTTCCATGGGGATGCGTCCCCCACAGTCGGGTGCGTGCACCCCTCGCACCCCACGCACTTGGGACGGGGAGTCTATTGGGGGTGCATTTCCCCACACACCCTTTTTGGGGAGTCTTGGAGAGACGCAAGGGGGTGCATTTCTCCAGTGTGGGGGACGAGACTCCCCAAAAGGGGTGCATCTAGGCGTCCCACCTCAAAAGAAAGCAAAAAAGCTAGTTGCAGTGCACAATTCTCTACGTCTTGCACATAGGAAGACACTAGAGTATCGGAGGGGACCGACAACACGATGGGATGTGGATTCAGAGGATAGTGCACAGTGCACATATAGATGATGAGGATGGACTAGATGAGTTGCAACATGGTTTGGTTGGAGTTCTATTGGTTACTCAAGAGAGTGACTCTGACTCAGATATTGACATTCCAATTAATGGTCTCGATGACTTCATGTAGCAGATGGATGTAGAGGACCAATCATTGAGATTAGTCCTTGATGTAATTTTATTTTTAGTGCTCATTATCCATTTTTACTTTTCAGTTTTAACTTTTGAGTTGTGACACCAGATATTGATGACCTCAGACTGGTTCTTGACTCTTCACTCTTAATTATTTTTGAGTTTGAAACTTTGAGTTATATAAATTTAGTGTTAAAACTTCAATATCAAGCCTGACACGGGTACAGGGGACACGATGGACACGCGGATTCGAGTGTCGGATTCGGGACACGGTGACCCCCGGAATAAGACACGTCCGAACACAATATATATTATTTTATTAAAATATATATATATATATATTAAAAATTAGATATTTCTTACACAAATTCATACAAATTCATTGATTCAAACATAGATCTTCATCTAGATGTAAGTTTTACAAAGATTTAAGATACATGATACATTGATACACATCGGGCCAGTGTCTTCAGTGAGATTTCGTCAAAAACATATTATGAATAGACTGCTGTAGGTACATCTTGCTTTTGATTTAAATAAACATTTGATGCCAACGATATATGCTCATTAAAGGCTTCAGAACAGTATAATAATATTCATTTTATTTCAGCAAGCAAAAACCCCAAGAACAGTACCAGTGACAGCCAAGAAATCACTATCTGCACTGAAATACAACTCAGAAAACTTAAAAGTATGCTAGAGCAACTTAGAAAAGTGTATAACAATACGTGTATATATATATCAGCACTTAAATTCAGAGCAGATGGTTATAGAATGGCACCAAGATAGCAGTCTGGAACTTAGCCTGTTGTAGGAGAATAATACACAGCTGAGCCTTGAGATCTCAACCTCTCCACAAGTTCTTTTTACAGCCCTCGAACAGAGGTGCTTCAGCAATAAATCCAGCTCAGAAATTTGTCCCATGAACAGTGATAGTTTCAGCCACAAGATAGCAAGAGGTCAAACGGCCTTTTTAAAAGCTGTGGAGGGCTTTTCTCTGCTGGTCATGTCCGCCGGATTGGGACACGATCGTGTCCGTACAGGACATGATCGGGACACAACGTGTCTTGTAAGGACACGATTGGACATGATCCACTGGACCCGAATCCAGCGAATCGGACACAATCGTGTCCGATTCGCTGGATTCGAGACACAATGGCCCAGACCAGCGAATCCAGTTTCTTAGGTATATAGTAATATACTGGTATGTTTTGCAGTTTAGATTCTACAATGATGAATGATGAATTTAATTTTTAAACCATTGTAGATTGTAGAATGATGAATTATGAATGATATGAATCAGTGTATTTGAATATTTCATTACTGAAATTTTTTATTGAATCTCATGGTATAGATGAATAATGAGTATGTCATATGAATGATGTATGTATCAAAATGAATGATGAGGATGGATCAATGTATGTCATTATTTAATTCAATTATGAATTTAAATTTTATGTGTGGATCAAATTTCAATTTTCAATGTATTGGTATTCGTATTACTATTAGTCTATTTATTATTTATGCTTTCATTATTGAACAATGAATGTGAACTTGAATATATATAAATATATATATATATATACCCCGACGTCCCCCTGCACCCCCGAAATTTCCATAAAATTTGAGGGTACTCCTACACATCCCCCCTGTGCGTCTCCCCGCACCAGAGTCTTGGTGGAACATTGGATTTATTGGCGTTGCTACCATGATTTTACTAAACAAGCCTGATGATTTAGCACATATTCACAATATGGCATATTTCAATTTTACCATATATATCGTTGGTCCATCCAGGAATGAAGTATTGGATGTAGTAATGCGGCACTTCACACACCAAGTAAACATGTATACACATTCACTTTAAAGCTATTACTTTTCCAAGCTGATTTTGCTTTTGTGAACAAGTTCCTTCACTCAAGATGGAAAATAATGGAAACTAATGTTCACTAAATTGCTGATCTAGAACTTTTGAATACTTATGAAATAAACGTATTGACCAATTTGGGTTATTCTTAGGAATTTATCACAATTAAGATATCACAATTTTAACCAAAACTATACTTCTCCCTATAGGACTCTTTATAGATGTTAAACGTCTAAAGGATATATGATACCCAGTTCATAGAAGTCGTTTAGACTCTTGTAAGATTAAATCCAAGTGGTTCACATTTCATGCTGTGATTTGTATAATGATTTAATAACTTTGATGAGAATATTCTCCCACAAAGAATGCATTTTGCAATGTCACATATAAATATGCCTCACCTTTTATCTGTCTGTATTATGTAAGTAGCAAGCAGTTATTGATAGGGATCTATAGTAAAAAACCTCCATAGAAAATCAATTTTTTATAGCTAACATTTGAGAACTCTATGAATACAATTAATGATAAGAATAAATCTAATGTAGAAAATTTAAGCCAAACAAGTGAGATATAAACGTTGAACCAATGGGGAAATTTTAAAATCCTTTACAAATGCCAAATTACAAGCAGAGAGTGAATATATAGAATAAAGCAATTGCAACCATACTATTAGTGGCTACTCTGCACTCACAAAGATTTCATTCACAGTAGCTTTCTTTTTGTTAGAAGTTAGAACACACAAAGTAATCCATCTTAGAGAACTATTTTTAAATAAAATGGAAAAATACAAGGTTTACTTACAAAGGAGTCCAATGTTCCGTGGAACTTGTTTACTTGCCCTCTCAAGTAGAGATTGTCTCATCTCTTTGCTGTTCCATTTAAGTATGTACAAAAATTCTTTCTCTGCTAGACTATGTGCAGTACTGATCCACTTATAGATTCTAAGGTATCATACTTTCATAATAATATATCATTTGCATGCCACAATGAATTCAAAAAATTTGTTCAATCCTGAATAACTTCATCGTGACAAGATTTTATTACCATTGATATTTTGCAGCAAGAAGAACTTCTTCATACTGCTTTGCAGCATTGTCCCAGCTGAGGTCTTGGCTCATACCACGCTTCTGTATACCATGCCAGCTTTGCTTGAAATCACGATATGTCCACAAGGCATTGCCAAGGGCATGGATTAGCCTAGATGATTCTGCACATTCAAATGTCCAGCCAAGGCCAGTCTCTGAAAATGGATCAAAAGGTGTTACAGTATCTTTGAGGCCCCCTACAGCATGGACAACTGGGACAGTTCCATATCGCATAGCATAAAGCTGGTTTAGACCACAAGGCTCAAATCTTGATGGCATTAATAAAATGTCACATCCTGCTGTGATGCGATGGGCTGTTCTGACAGAAAATCCCACCCAGCCACGAACTTTATCCCGGTGGTGACCCTCAAATGAGCGCAGCATGCTTTCTAAATCATTTCTTCCTGTACCTAGCATCACTAACTGTATATCTTGTTGAACAATCCAAGGCATTGACTCTGCAATAATATCTACCCCTTTCTGATAGTCTAGTCGTCCAATGAAGCCAATGACTGGCACATCAGACCGCACAGGCAGACCAAGCTCTTTCTGCAATGCGGTTTTACATGTAGCCTTACCAGTTTCAAGTGTTTCTATAGAATAATTGACATAACCATCATTCTTGAGATGGACATCTAATTCTGGGCTCCAATCATTATTGTCAATGCCGTTCACAATTCCTCTAAGTTTCCAGGCATTCTCCTTTACTACTTCATGTAAGCCCCACCCACCTTCTGATGTTTGGCATTCCCAGGCATAGCCATGGCTTACTGCAACAATTTGATGGGCAGTTTTTAGACCAGCCATGAAAATATTCAGGTGTTCTCCTCCAACAGGATCATAAAGCTTAAAACAGTCCATATAGTGCTCTGGCAAGTCTAGAAATTTATAATCATCCAGTGGCCCACGTCCCTGGAAAAGAGAGACATAGCTGTTTTCATTCATTGCCTTCAGTACTTTCCACTCATTGCAAATTTAACCAGAAGCAAGCTATCAATACTTTTTCTTTAAATTCAGTACACATATATCACATGAAACTCAGTGAACCAATATAAAATAAACAGAAATATACAAGGGCTTCAGCACATACGACTAGAATCCAAGGAATAAACATACTTTTGATGTTGACTTTCATGCAACGAAACAACAAAATTATGCGGGACTACAAAACTATTTTCTTACATTAGTGACTCAAGGAGTATGCAGAGCTCGATAGAAAATGCAAATAGCAACTGTAAAAATAATGATCCCATTGACACGTGCCAAAGATATTGTTATCATATATTTTAATATAACGAAAATCTGAGACATCAGGAACATGGGAAAAGAGAAAAATGCGTTGATTATCTTAAACAGGTAGAGCTTGTTAATAAATCTTTCAATATCTGAATTGTATAAAATACAATAAAACATTTCCTCTGAATTTATATTAGCATTCCTAAGTTTAGCATAACTTTTCATTGAGTTTCATTCACAAATATTTCTTATGAAATTTTCTTATTTGCGGATTTTAATTTGGAGCATTAAGAAAGACTCAAAATATGTACAATTGCAAAAAAATAGCCTGAAGAATTTTCTCCAAACTAAATACTTATTAATAGCAACAGGGAAAATAATATTTTTCTTAACCTTTCAAGAATGCAAATTGTGTTGGCACTTGAGAAGAATTCTCAAGGCAAGGTGAGACATTAAGCATATACTGGTAACTTGGTAAGGAATGCTGCAAAAGTCTCATAAAGTTTGATGTAAGTTCCAATATCAATTCACAACTTTCTAGAATGTTGAAAACAGCATTAGAAAAATTTTGAGGTAAAAAAAGGCCCAAAACCAAAAATGTGCTATCAACATCAAACTTTAAAAGAACCAATAGGATTCAAAATGCTGATGTCAACCACAAGGGTATATAATTTTGGAAGAAAATAAAAAAAAGTTACATTTTTAATTTTTTTTGTATTTTCAACTTATCTCCTTATAGGTTTACTTGAATTTTGAGTTTAGGCACTCACATGTGGAATCATTCGGCATCCAACAAGTGCCTACACTTGAAATTTAAGTAAACACATATGGATATAAGTTGAAAAATACAATTAAAAAATAGTTTTCTTTATTTCCATTTGAAAATTCATTATTTAGCCCATGGGGTATAGAGTAGATGGTGACAAAGTGTTCTATTAAGGCACTCTAGTGAACAGTTTACCGGTTCGAAACTTTGTGGGCAAAAATCCAGCCATGCTAAGGGCTGGTGTGGCCTAGGCCAGGTGCGATCCCTGAGTGATTTGGATGGCTTAGATTCTCTTGGTTCATGTCTACTCAAGCCACACGTTAGGCGTGCCAATCTTCTCACGACTCACATAAACTAACAAAAAAACAAAAAACAAATTCATTACTTATATTTTTAACTATTATTTTATTTCATTTTTCCTTATGAGACCCATTTTATTCAATATTTCTTTAAGTTGAAAGGGATCAGAAAAATGTTACAACTACAAGTTCCAAAGGTGAGCGTCAACAATGACAATGCTGATTAAAACAACCTTTTATAAGATCCAGAAAAATGCTAAAACTTATGCTGGCTTGCTTCCTTTAATAATTGCTCAATTATGCTTCAATTAAACATATGGAAGCAGCCAAAATCTTTGATGTATTTCATGCCTGATGTCTCATCATGCCTTATAACTAGGTGTTCGTGAACCCCTAAAGACATCTTATCATCCCATGAAGTTTGTCCAGCGGTCGAGTTGTGATTGTGCAGTTGTGACATCCTTGGGGCACAAGCTTCAGGGACTTAATTAAAACGATCAATGTGTATAAAAATTTAAAATAGACACCATGAATCATTATGATGGGTGGACTGGGGGCTGGCATTGTGGACAGTTGGAAGATGACATCAAATTTCTAGGGGATAGCTAGACAGGAATGGAAAACATATTTTAAGAAACAAGGATTTAAAAGGAGAGTTTCTAGAACTAAGGACTATAGTACCGTCCAATAAAAGTAGCAATTCTTAATTGATATGTCCAAAAGACCTTGTTTATGTGGATGTTAACCATTCCCCCACTCAAGAAAAGAGTAGATATAGGGTATGAGAACCTAACAAACATGGATTTTTATTTTTACCATGTTGAATTGCTAACTCGTTGGAGTAATCTGGGCGCAGACCAAGATCAAACCTAGTGGCTGCCCCTATAACAACAAGTGTATATCTCACAACCCGTAAGCCAATTTACGACTTAGCAAGAGCCAAGACTCAACGAGGGTGGTGTGATGAAAATTGTAACTAGGTTTGGTCTTCATAATTGTCATTGTACTTATGTAATTATATATTTTATGTAAAAGGAAAAAAAACAAAAATGATTTATTTTTCAAGCACGGGTTTCATGCTCAAGTCAAATTTTGTTTTAATAAAGCATGTTCTTCATGCTTCTCGGGTTTTGAGTCAATAAAAGTATTTGTCATGAGTCATAAGTCCCATTTGGACTATTTGTAATTGAAAGATTTTTTTTTTTTGAGCGAAGTGTTAGTTGTTCTCACAAGACCAAGTCAGCCCTGCCCTGTCAAGTCGGCCTGCCCAAAGGACATGACCCTCCACATGGACAAACAACTATATATTGGCATAAATGTTTCACAATTTGTAGAGCAATTCGTGGAAGTTTCGGAGGTAAGATCAGTGGATTTCTGAGGCAATATTAGCAAGTTTTCTAAGGCAAGATCAACGAATTTTTGAGACAAGATTAGCAAGTTTCCTGAAGCAAGACATGCTATTTCTCTATGGCATAGAACCTGAAAAAGATACGAGCTACCTGTGGTTTATCTTCTGAATACGATGTGAGCTTCTTGTGGTTTATTTTCTGAAATGATAAGCTTTCTGTGGCTAATCTT
Source organism: Pinus albicaulis (assembly GCA_034641835.2). Classification (NCBI taxonomy): domain Eukaryota; kingdom Viridiplantae; phylum Streptophyta; class Pinopsida; order Pinales; family Pinaceae; genus Pinus; species Pinus albicaulis. Next base: position 889,118,979 of record CM076574.1, read on the forward strand.
CTGCAATTGATAGGAGTATATTGATGCAAGTTTCAGAGACATGTTTTACGTTGATGATGCAAGTTTTTCAGAAGTTGGAGGGCTGACTTGGTCTTGGACATCTCACTTTGATCTGATTCTATATGAAGAGAATTTTTCTGGGTTTTCCCCTGGCTTGGAGCCTATATCTTGTGTTCTATGTATTCTTGTGATCTTCATGATTTTAATTTTAATAATTGTTTGATGAAGAAGAACATAATAAAATTAATAAGAGGGCAACAAATATCACAAGCAATTATCATGTAAAGAGAAATCCTCCCTAATTTGCAAGCCTCCTGATTTCTCAACATGGGGGATCCTGTATAAGTTGTAACTAGAGTCGGTCTTCATAATATAAATTTATCATTGATGTATTTATTATATTTTTGTCAAAGCATGTTCTTCATGCTTAGAGAGTCAAAAAGAATTTATTATGAGTCAAAAGAAAATGTATTTGAGTCATGTCCCATTTGGACATTTGTAAGAAAAAGGAATTTGAATTTTATATTGAGTCATTAGTCCACAAGTCGACCAAGTCGGCCCTCCTTGGACAAGTCGGCTAGGCCTCCAAGTGACACCTATTCGACCCTCCTGGACAGCGATATATAAGAGACAAGTTCGACCTCTTTGGAGCACAATCAATAATCATCACAAGAAGTATTTCTAAACTAAGAGAAGAAGAGGAGACCGAATCAAAGGGGAGAGAAAGACATGTCAAAACAAGGAGAATCTTGGATCATTGACTGAATCTTTGACTTCTACCAGCTCACACGTGTTAAGGACAAAATTCTGTGAAAAGAGGCTGAAATTTTTTGAGTTTGTTGCAGGCCAAAATTCGGCCCTAGTTGCAAGTCCAAAATTCTGAACTTTGACCAAAATTGAAGCAAGTTTGACCAATGTTGACTTTGAATTTGGAGGTGACTTGGAGGAGGGTTGGACTTGGCATCTTGGTGACAGTTTTGTCTTGGTTTTGGTCTTGGATATCTCATTTTGATCTGACTCTATAAGAGAAGCATTGTTGGGGTTTACCCTGGCTAGCAACCTAATTTTGGTGTCTCTTGTCTCTTTCTGATCTCTATATTTCCTGGAATTGCTTGATGAAGAAGACATCTAACATTCACAAGTAATTATGAAGTAGTGAAATGAGGTGTTATGCTTCACTACACTTGGTTTCTCAATAGAGACTACTCCTTGAGCCTCAATTATACCCTGTTACAAATACATACCACATAGCATTTTGGTACACACTGCATTGATAGTATTGATCATGGTCTAAATGTTGAGGAACCAATAACCAAATAGTTCTTTTTGGAAAACCAATACCACATGGGACTGTCACCACTAATATAGCATCAGGATTTTGATCCAGATTGAAAACCCTGTCCAAGTGGGATGTATTTGGAGTATGTTGACTTTTAAGCCATATTTTTTCTATTTGAAGGCATATATATCATGGATTATCATTCATTTGGCATCATCATCACACATATCAAAGAGATACAAGTTGATATGATGGGGAGCTTGGTTTGATGAAAAGCATATCACTTGTGCATACTCTCCTAGACACTTCCTTCATGACAATTTATTTGTTGACTTATAGATGCATGTTGAGGTGTTCTAGTGAGGGTTTTCCACATGTACACGTGTTCATCTCTTGTTGTTCCCACTAGATTGCTCTAGCTTGGAGATTGTACATTCATTTGTTTATTGATGAAGTGCCTTGGTAAGAGGAGGTCTATTACCCTCCTTGGTGGATCCATCGTGTTCCATGGCTTATCTAGTGGAGTGCTCTCCTTTTGCAAATATTCCTAGGCAGTTAGCATTTCAATGGCTATATTGGTGCACTTTTCATGACATATATTTCCTTGATTAAGGAGCATCCTAATGCATGGGGGTATTCATATCCTTAGGATGGTATAGTTCAAGTGATTGGCTAGTTGTTTGATGGAGAGTTCCTTTAGTCTTCACATCTTGACCCATTTGTTGAGTGGACCTAGCTACCTTGCACATTCTTCCAGGTAACTCCACCTTTGTACCCATCATTTTGAGAGGATTTGATGGTTTTTAGTACATTGTTTCACATGGTGGCAAGTGTCTTGGGGACCTTTCATCCTTGTATTGGAGATCATCCCACTGTCTATGCACATTCTCATGGGACACATGGTTTATGGCATTATTTGGAGAAGTTATGGTGGTTGTACACATGGACATAACTACCTTGGTACACTATTTGAGGTCATTGTAACAACCAAGTGGACCATCTCGCACATATTTCCATAAGTCTCTTTGTAAATGAGTTTGATGGTTCCTTGGAGGAAACACCCTAGCTATTTTGGGCGTGTTTTTGTCCTTTAAAGGAGATTGACTCCCCAATCCAAGGGAGCAGTCCCTTGAGGATTGTTCTTAAGCACATATTTTGATGATTTTTGGAACAATCCTCGAGAGGCCGCATGTGGCATCTAGGACAAATATGTGTGGTCAAACTAGCAAAATAGAAGGAGACGCCTTGTATTTGGAGAAGACAAGTCGCATCCCCGCTACTTTGTGTATCTATTCTACTAATTTATGCTTTAGGGTTTTGAATTTTCTTAAAGGTAGTTAATGGATATTATACATTATGTTTTCCAAGAGAGATCATGGATTTGTTAATTTTCCAGTGTTCTATGCTTAACACAGTCACTTATTACAATTCTTCTTCAGTTAGCAATCACTATATTCAGTTAATTCAATCTTCCAACAACAATAAGCAATTGTAGATAGAACAGAAAACCAATGCATAATAGAAGATAACCAAGAACAATAAAGACACAATAGTTTGGTCAAAGATCAAGGAAAAACCCCACAAGGAGGAAAAACCTTTCAAAAATATTCTATTAGATTGTCATCAAATGTTTAGCAGAGAGATACAATGTTCAAGTTCATCAACAAAGAGTCAAAGGTCAAAGCCTTGACTCTCCCAAATACCAATCCAATATCTAATCAAAGATGAGCCCAAAAAGTCAACTTTGGTCAACAAGTCAAATCTACAAATTTTATTAAAGTCAAATAGTAGCAAAAGAAGCCCTAACCAATCAAAATGGTCAAATCAACCTCCAAAAGGCTCGATCAAAAATTCAAAGAACTCGACCTTCTTTCCTTAGTCAAACCCTATCAAAGTAGCCTCCAAAAACTCGGTCAAAGGAGAGATAAACCCTGTGGTCAAACCCAGTCAAACTTTGCAGTCAAGGTTGGTCAACTTGCCCAGAAAAATTCGATCTCTTGCCCAATCAATTTGGCATTCCAAAATAGAGATAAATTTTGAATTTCCAAGTCAAAATGATCCAACTCAAAGTTATCCCACATAAAGTCAACAAATCAAACAAAAGAGTCTGCCTTCCCTTCGCACATGTGAGCTCGGACGTCCTATTTCAAACCTGTATGAACCAATCAAATCAAGAGAGAGGATGATGTGATGTGTGATGATGCCTCTAAGTGATGTGACAAGATGTGTATTTATATGTGTCTAAGGAGGTCAAATTTCCTTGCCTAGGCCGACTTGTACTTTAGTCTTTTATGCACATTTGGGTTTCACATTAAATGTTAGAAATATTGAGAGGGGCGTGAATCAGTATTTCTTTTCAATTGTTATCTTTAACCAGTTAGATTCTTCACAATTAAAACAAAGAAGTATATAATAATAATATTATTAAGGATCAAGTTGAACTTCAATCCTTTTTCAAATAATTGAGTACAATAATTATGTGAGGGCACTAACCCTCTCTGCTTCAGGCACCAACCTGTTGCCAAGCACCAACTTGGATTTTGATGAGGCTCCAACCTCTAGGGCTTCGACCCTATCTTCTCAAGGCACCAACCTTGTGTTTAGGAGCTCCTACTCCAAGGACACAATCCTTCTTTACTTCATTTAATAGAGATTGTGAATAGTACTTCTTGAATGTTCTTAACATTTTATTCACTGTATTATTTCTTCCAAAATTCTTCACTGACTTCACTATCCACTTGTCTTCATCAGTGGCCTTCAATTAATCCATCAGTAATGTCGTCTTCACTGCCCAAGAGGAAAATATCCCTACTCGAATCCTCAAGAGGTTTCACCACAGGCATACCACCAAATGCAACTATCCTAGCTAAACAAACCGAACACTGTAATGAGTAGACCGAATACAAAGGTGAGTGCTAAACTAGTTCATCATGCCGAAGTATTATCACTATCCAAATATCACATTTCACTAAAAATCCACCACAACAATCTGCAATATGAATGAGCCACACTCTGAATAGCAACAACACTCACATTTCAACAAAAAGACACAGTCCGAGGTAACACAGCTCCATCCGAAGCTGCAGTCTGATGCTTGAAGGTATTCCGAAGTAGAGAGATATAGTCTGAATTTTTAGGTGTCACAGACTCGAGGCAGGGAAACCCACAGATCCTGCCTTCTCACAGTGACAATCCGAGATACAGGGGCTAACAATGATGACACTTGTCCAAATTTGAACCCCTAACACAGTCAAAAGTCCGAGGTGAATGCTATTACTAGTTCTGAACCCTTAATATATAATCCGATCTTCAAGAGACTGTAATCCGAGCTGCATTACTGTCCACACATTTCAGGATGGTCTGCGTTTCTTCAAACAAGTCCGAGTTGTATATCACTTGGTCCGAGGCACTATTCTGAGTCTTCTCCACAAAGGTCCGAGGTATTAAGACAGTCAAGATTTATCCCTTAAAATATTACCTCCTCGGCCTCCTCAGTTCACGAGTTGTGAACTTCCCTTGTTGTGTTATACTTCTGAAATGATCTTCATCGATTGATGATAGAGAAAGAGATATGAACGTTCTATATATAGATATTTTTGATGCCAAAACAAAGAGCTATGTTTCCCTAGGGCATGCCGACATGAGTAGGCCAAGTGTAGGTTGGCTCAATAAATGAATGTATGTTTTTAACTTTAAAATTCAAGTTCTCTCTAACCGATGGGAGTTTGGAGGCGTGTGAGGGCTCATTGGAAAGAGGAAGTAATCCTCTTTCATATGGTATAAGGATGATTATGGAAGGATGATTCTTTGATGTAGAAAAAAATTAAATATTGTGACTGCCCTTGAAATGATATAGTGCAACAATGTGGTCTTGTCATAGGGGTCATGATGGTGTATATTTTTATTAGGAGAGCTCATCAAATATATTTCCATCAATGATAATTCATCACTGACAATTATTGACCAACAATCTCTTCTTTTGTCATTGATGGAAATATTTCAACATTTTATCCCCCTTTTACATCAATGGAAAAGTGGGGTCCTCCCCCTTTCAAGTTGCTCCCCCTGTCATGTTGCTCGACCATTCATGGTGCTTCTTGTGTTTTCTTAATGTGATGCAAGAGAAATGACCCCCATCTTCTGGCAAAGATACTAAAATTCTTCTCGTGGAAGGGGTTTTGTAAAGATATCTGCAATTTTCTCTTTTGTATTGACGTATTCCAACTTGATATTTTGTTCAGCGACTTGTTCACGGAGAAAGTGGTATTTTATTGGAATATGTTTGGTCTTTGAGTGCATCACTATATTCTTTGTAAGACTGATGGCGCTAGTGTTTTCACAAAAAATAGTAATTGGTTGCTTAGTTTCTATGTTGACATCCTTCAAAGCTTCCTTCATCCATAATATTTGTGTGCAACAATCAGCGACAACTATATATTCGACTTCAGATGTAGGAAGAGATATATATGATTTCTTTTTGCTGAGCCAAGATACAAGACAATCTCCCATAAAGAATGCATTTCCACTAGTATTTTTTCGATCATCCACGCTTCTAGTCCAATCAACATCGGAGTAAGTTGTCACAATAAGAGTTGAGCTCTTAGGATACCAAAGAAAGAAATTAGCAGTTCCTTTCAGATATCTAAGTATTCTCTTTACAGCTGCTAGATGGGATTGTTTAGGACTTGACTGAAATATTGCTACCATTCCTACTGCTTGCACAATATCTGGTCTTGTAGCAGTTAAGTATTGGAGTGCTCCAATTTTTGACTTGTAAAGAGTCACATCTATGAGAGGGGTATCATCATCTTTACTTAATTTACAATTCGTGGTCATCGACGTGCTCATAGGTGCACAATATTCCATCCCATATCTTTTGAGCATGTCTCTAAGATACTTTGTTTGAGATATAAACATGCCTGCAGAGGTTTGAGATATTTGTAGCACAAGAAAGTAAGACAACTCACCAATCATTGACATTTCGAATCTTTTGGACATATTTAGAGCAAATTCATGGCTCATCTCATCATCATTTCTAACAAATATTAGATCATCAATGTATACAAGAGTGATCAGAAGTTTTTCCTTGTCCATCTTCATGTAGAGATTTCTCCCTGCTACTCCCTTTTTGAAACCTTCTTGTTGTAGATAGTGATCCAACATTTTATACCATTCTCTAGGGGCTTGTTTTAATCCATACAAGGCCTTTTTCAGCTTGCAAACAAAATCTTTCCCTTCAACAAGATCAAATCCTTCTGGTTGCTCCATGTAAACTTATTCCTTGAGATCTCAGTTCAGAAATGCTGATTTTACATCCATTTGATAGACCTTGAATCCTTTTGAGCAAGTAAATGCCAAAAAAATTCTTATGGTTTCCAATCGAGCTACTAGGGCAAAGGTTTCTTCGAAGTCAATTCCTTCAATTTGCGAGTATCCTTTGCAAACAAGTCTGGCTTTATTTTTGATAATTTGTCCATCCTCATTCATCTTGTTTTTGAATACCCATTTTGTTCCAATTATATTTTTATCTTGTGGGCAAGGTACCAGTTCCCAATTTCATTCTTTTTGATTTGAGACATTTCTTCTTCCATGGCCTTTATCCAATGAGGATATTTATTTGCTTGAATTTTTTTTTTAGGTTCTATTAATGATAAGAGAGCAACATCATCTTTTCTTGGAGTGTTTGTCATCCATCTTTGGGTTTGGATTACTTCATCTATATTCCCTATAAACTGTTCTTCCGGATGATTTTTTTGAAGGAATTTGATTTTAGAAGGAGTTTGTGAAGGCTCACTTTGTGTCTCTTCATATTTTTCAGGTTCTTCTTCACTTTCTTCAAGGAACGACTCAACTTCATGATTCTCAATTTTATTTTCTAGAATTCCTTCATCAATATTCACATCAATGCTTTCCACTATTTTCTGTAGATGATTGTTGTAACATTTGTAGGCTTTTATCCTTGTGGAATACCCAAGGAATATTCCTTCGTCAACCCGAGAATCAAATTTTCCTGCTGAATCATCATTGATTTTTATGAATCATTTGCTTCCAAAAATCCTAAAATACTTTACTGTAGCAGGTCTTCCTTTCCATAATTCATAAGGAGTCTTTTCATTATTTGGTCTTAGTTGGGTTCGATTTAAGGTATAAACTGTCGTCCCAACTGCTTCTCTCCAAAACCTTGGTTGCAAATCAGCTACTAGTAGCATTGTCCTTGCCATTTCTTTAACGGTTCGGTTTCTTCTTTCAACTACTCCATTTTTCTTGGGAGTCCTAGCAGTGGAGAGTTCTCTTTCGATTCCATGTTCTTTACAAAATTCATCAAATTCTTTTGAGGTGAATTCTCCTCCTCTATCTGTTCTAAGAAATTTAATCTTGAATCTTTCTCATTTTCAACGAGAGCTTTAAGATTCTTAAAACATTCAAATGCTTCGAATTTATATTTTATGAAATATACCCACATCATTCTAGTATAGTCATCAACAATTAAAGAAAAGTACCTTTCACCTTGAAGAGTTGGAGTTCTAGTTGGCCCAACATAGATCTGCGTGAATGATCTCCAGAGGTTTTGATGTTGAAAATTCCTTAGTTTTGTGGCTGGTTCTAGTTTGCTTTCCATGCTGGCATAGGCCACATACAACTTGATCTGGCTTGAACATCTTAGGAATGTCCCTTACTGCATTAATCTTACTGATATTGATCAAGTTGTCAAAACTTGTATGCCCTAATCATTTGTGCCATAACCAACTTTCAACTGTTTGACTCAAGTAACATTTTTCTCCTGGGATTTTTCTTAGAATGTAAACGTTGCCACAAGTTCTCCTGAGGATGGGTCTCTTATTTCACAACTTTTAGTACTAAAGACAACATTATGTCCTTGGTCACAAATTTGGCTAACACTTAAGAGATTGTGTTTGATCCCCTCAACTAACAAGGTATTTTCAACCTTTCCTTGCCCATTAATGGGAGTAGTTGTTCCTTTTCCAGTGATCTTAGCAAATCCACTCCCAAAAGATACATTTCCATTTTTTTTGTTTAATGAGACAAGCTTATTTTGGTCACCTGTCATATGTCTTGAGCATCCACTATCCACAAACCAATGATTCTCATCACTACAAGCACATAGAGCTAGGCAACATTTATCTGTATTGAGATTCACTCTTTTAGCTTCCTCCTTTTTGAGTGGGCAATTTTGCTCATTATGACCATGATTATTGCATGATGAACAAGTTGGATCAAACTTAGCCAAAAGATCAAAAGAATTGTAAGTCTTGATTTGTCCTTGCGCTTTAGGATCACGTAGTTTGTTTGTTTGATCTTTCAATCTTAGTGCTTCGTTTTTATGAGCCTTGCAACGCTTAGCTTGATGACCAAATTTTTTACAATAGTAACAATACCCAAGAAAGATAGTTTGGTACCTGTTGTAAGAGCCATAACTTGAATCAACATTCTTCCTTGGAGATGCTCTTCCTTCATTTCTTTTGTTGGAGATGGGCCTTTGTTCTTGGCAAGATATCTTTTCCTCTTTTGGATGGCAAGAAAGTATGCTGGCATAACTCCTTGTATTATCCTTAGTACTTGATGATTCTCCTTTGAAACCAATCCCAGATTTGCAATATTGAGGTTTTTTATTATTAAGGATGTTATCAAGTGTTTGAGAGCTTTGCCAACTCCTTTTGACTTGCTCCAACTCCTTCCTTAGAGATACTATTTCAGCTTCACGTTTTTCATAGATATCTTCTTTTTCTTTTAGCTTATTGTTCAAGAAGTCTTCCCTTCTTTTTGCTTCCTCTTTTTCTATTTTGAGAGAAATGATCTTCTTTTGTAAATTCTCATTCTCTTCAATGGCATTTATCAATAATTCATTCATGTTTCATTCGCCTTCTAGTTCTGAATCATCATCATTTTTTAATGCCATGAATAACACTTCTTTGATTCCGACATAGTCATTTTCTTCATCTGATGAATCATCTCCTCTATTGTGATGAGGGAAATTTCTAGATGATCTCTTCTTGATGACTACAAATTCATCTTCATTGGACTCATCTTGTTTGGAGAAGAAGTTTTTCATATTAAACTCTTTCTTTTTGTATGCCATCCTTTTAGAATCATCTTCATCATCACTATTATGTTTACAAGGACATTTTGCAGCATAATGACCTATTCTTCCACATTTGAAACAAATAAGAGGGTACTTACCTTTTAGCTTAGATCCCTTCTTTAGTCTTCGTACAAATTGAGCTAATTCGGTTTCATTATTGGAGTCATCACTATTGTTATTCCATCCTTTTCCTTTTGTTGATTTTGAGGCTTTGAATGTTGCTTCTTTGGAAGTTGGAATTCCTTTTCTCATTTCATAAGCAATGAGGATTCCATGAAGTTCATCCATCTTGAGTGTATCTAGATCCTTCATTTCTTCTATGGCACTTACTTTGGAGTCAAATCTGTCAGGAAGAGACCTTAGGATTTTTTGAACAATAGTGTTTTCTTCAATATTTTCTCCTAGCCCTTTAAAAGGGTTAACCACTTCAGCTACTCGAAGGAAGTATGATGCAATATCTTCTTCATCATCCATTTTTAGACTCTCGAATTGTCTTGTATAGGTTTGAAGCTTTGCCTTCTTAACTTTGGAGTCCCCATCATATAGGGCAACCAACTTATCCCATACTTCTTTGGCCGAGTCACAACTCATGACTTTCGTGAATTCGGAATTGGTGATTCCACTAGTGATGGAATTTAAAGCTTTGGCATTAGCAATGTAGGCTTTTCTTTTGTCTAGATCAGTTGGAAGAGTGGAAGGGGCTTTGTACCCATTCAAAACAGAATGCCACACTTCAGGACCAAGGAACATTAAATAGTAGGACATCCTCTTTTTCCATAAACCAAAATTTGTACCATCGAAGATAGGCAACTTCCCTGTTGCTTTTGTGTTCTTCATTGTGTCTAAGAATCCTTCTTCCAACTGTTAGGCTGATAATGAAGAAGTTGTCTCTGATTCCAATTGTTAGAAACATTGAGGAGAGGGGTGAATCAATATTTCTTTTCAATTGTTATTTTTTACCAGTTAGATTCTTCACAATTAAAACAAAGAAGTATATAATAATAATATTAGTAAGGATCAAGTTGAACTTCAATCCTTTTTCAAATAATTGAATACAATAATTATGTGAGGGCACCAACCCTTTCTGCTTCAAGCACCAACCTGTTGCCAAGCACCAACTTGGACTTTGATGAGGCTCCAACCTCTAGGGCTTTGACCCTATCTTCTCAAGGCACCAACCTAGTGTTTAGGAGCTCCTACTGCAAGAACACCAACCCTTCTTTGCTTCGTTTAATAGAGAATGGGAATCGTACTTACTTGAATGTTCTTGACATATTCTTCACTATATTATTTCTTCCAATATTCTTCACTAACTTCACTGTCCACTTGTCTTCATCACTAGCCTTCAATTAATCCATTAGTACTGTTGTCTTCACTGCCCAAGAGGAAAATATCCCTGCTCGAATCCTTAAGAGGTTTCACCACAGGTATACCACCAAATGCAACTGTCCTAGCTGAACAAACCGAACACTGTAATGAGTAGACCGAATACAAAGGTGAGTGTTGAACTAGTTCAACATGCTGAAGTATTATCATTGTCCAAATATCACAGTTCACCGAAAATCCACCACAACAATCCGCAATATGAATGAGCCACACTCCGAATAGGAACAACACACATTTCAACAAAAAGACACAGTCTGAGGTAACACAGCTCAATCCGAAGTTGCAGTCTGATGCTTGAATGTAATCTAAGGTAGAGAGATATAGTCTGAAGTTTCAGGTGTCACAGACTCGAGGTAGGAAAACCCACAGATCCTACCTTGTCATAGTGATAATCTGAGATACAGAGGCTAATGATGATGACACTTGTCCAAATTTGAACCTTTAACACAGTCAAAAGTTCGGGGTGAATGTCGTTACCAGTTCTAAACCCTTACTATATAATCCGATCTTCAAGAGACTGTAATCCGAGCTGCATTACTGTCCACACATTTCAGGATGGTCCAAGTTTCTTCGAACAGGTCTGAGTTGTATATCACTTGGTCTGAGGCACTATTATGAGTCTTCTACACAAAGGTCCAAGGTATCAAGACAGTCAAGATTTAACCCTTAAAATATTACATCCTCGACCTCCTCAGTTCACGAGTTGTGAACTTCCCTTGATGTGTTATACTTCTGAAATGATCTTCACCGATTGATGATAGAGAAATAGATATGAACGTTCTATATATAGATATTTTTGATGCCAAAACGAAGAGCTATGTTTCCTTAGGGCACGCCGACATGAGTAGGCCAAGTGTAGGTCGACTCAATAAATGAATGTATGTTTTCAACTTTAAAATTCAAGTTCTCTTTAACTGCTGGGAGTTTGGAGGCGTGTGAGGGCTCGTTGTAAAGAGGAAGTAATCCTCTTTCAGAATGGGTACGCTCAATTATTGACCAACATTAAAAACAATATTTTTCTTTGTGCAAATAAAATTCCTCCAAGGGCTAGTAGGGTCTCCAAAGGGTGAGGAAGCCTTCCAAAGGAGGGAAGTTTTCCCTGAGCTGCCAAATTTCAACACTCCCTCTCAGCTAGGGAGGAATTTCGACTACATCATAAATCTCATCTCAAATGTCCAACCATCATCATCGTGTATCATGTCATATCTCGTCTCTGCTCATCTCTACTCGTCTTTGCTCTTCTGCTGAACACTCTCGAATCTAAAAAAAAGAATCATCATAGAGGAGATAAATTTGCCACCCTATATCCAATGTCAATAGGTATGATACCGCTTACCATGGGAGGTAAGGATCACATTCATCCTATTAATCATGACAAGAGGCAAGATACCACTTACCATATGAGGTAAGGATTGCACTCATCCTATTGTTTGATGATCTTCCCAACTTGATCCTCAAGAGTCAAGTGGTAGAACACCTGCATCCTATCACTTGGAGAGGATACCACTTACCATAGGTAAGGATCGCACACACATCCAAGTTACCTCACCCATTGGCCAAATGGGTGGCAATCCCAACAAACCCAGCTTGTGGATAGGATGCATACTGGGGTATACTCAACATTAGGGGAGAATATTACTATGACAATAAGTAGGATACCACTTACCATGAGAGGTAAGGATTGCACGTATCCTATTGTCAATGAGATCCCTCAACCCCAGGAGCTCATTGTCTCCATTCCCACCCTAGGAGGTCAAACAGGGGGGAAGAGCATAGCTCAATGTCCTTGATCAGTCGAGACCCTTTACCAGGAGGGTCACATCCATCAGTCCAAGCTGCTCTCTGAAGACCAAGAACTTCCTTTTCGGAAAATCCTTAGTAGGAATATCTACTATCTGTTCGTTAGTCGAAATGTGATGAAGTCTCACTGCTCCTCTTTGTACCATATCTCTGGATGTAATGATATCTAATCTCAATATGCTTGGGCATGTTGTGGAACACATGATTTTTTGCTAGTTGGATCCCACTCTTGTTGTTGCAATATATCACTATCGTGTCCAAAACTTGCTCAAACAACTCTTCGAAGAGCTTCCTACCCCATACTACCTCACAGCTAGCCATGCTAGTAGCAATGTACTCAGCCTCAGTCGTGCTAAGGGCAATGAACTTCTACTTCCAGCTCATCCAAGATATCATGGCAGATCCAACGCTAAAACAACAACCTGATGTGCTCTTCCTGTCAATAACATTTTTGGCCCAGTTTGTGAAAATTCCAAGATCTAGATCTGGAATCCCTACTGCAACAAGTTGAACCAAGGTTACTTGGGAGCGGGAGTGCCATTTTCAAAGCTCTCGGTCCAGAGCATTTCAGGGAGCATTTTATATATATATATATATATATATATATATATATATATATATTTTGATGCATATATGTCAACAAAAGCATGTAGAATGATGAATTAGACATTAAAAACATAAAAACATAGATTGAATCATATAATATCAATCATCTAGAAGTTATAATCTTCATCAATCATGCCCACAAGTTGGAAACATACAACATATTGACTCTTGAGTCTCGCGAATCATCAATTTGAAGAGTTCAAGCTTTCAAAATTCAATACATAACATTTATCATCATTGATATATATCATAATATATTTATCATCATTGATTCATTGATTTCAAAATTCAATATATAACATTTATCATCATTGATTCATTGATTTAAAATTTCAATATATAACATTTATCATCATTGATATATATCATCTATCATCATTGATTCATTGATTTCAAAATTCAATATATAACATTTATCATCATTGATTCATTGATCACCATATAACTTTCATGAAGCATCATATTCATAATTCATAATGACTTATAAACTTATAAATGCCAACTTCAAAGTTTCACCTTTCAAATTCAAACTTCAAACTTAAATTGTCATTAAATATGAAAGAGTCAAGTTTCAACTGTTCAACGGTTACAAAAGATAAAAACCACTAGAAAATAGAAAAGACTAGTAAACAACAAATATATTTTATCTATTGGCTAGCCCCTTGCCACGCCCACAAGAAATGTCTAATTTGTGAGAACCACGAGGCAATGATGGTCTTCTAGTACTCTCAGGAGTACCACGTCCACGACCATGACTAGAAGGCGGAGGGCAACGTGACGATGTAGGTGGAGGTTGAATCTGCAAAGGAACAATAGTTGAATATCGAACACTGCCACTGGCACCCGCACTGCTACTAGATGGTGGGACTGGCCCTGTGTGTGGTGCTGCTGCTGATGCTTCATAATCATCCCTCAAAAGTTTTGCTTCCAATTCTTCCATATGTACAGTGTCGTCCTCCAGATTATCATTCTCTGGGTTGTTGTCCCAGACTTTATATGATTGATCCTCATATGCCCGATCACAGTAATGACTCAACAACCTCAAGTTGTAATGCACATAAACCAAGCTTTCAGCTCGGTTTTCATTCAGCCTGTTTCTTCTCACATTATGTATGAAGTTGTAGGTGCTCCAACACCTCTCTGCAGAAGAAGTATTCACAACTTGTGAGAGAACTTTTTTTGCCAACTTTGGCAAAAGTCCCATGCCGCCATATGCTTCCCACCATGTGAGAGCATCAAATCTGTCTCTGTCTTCCATTGCATGGAAAGAACCACAGTTACCAATGCAACTGAAGCATCTACCTAATTCAAGGCGCAATGCAGCACACTCCTCCCTGTCGGGGACCAACTTGTCTAATGCCTTCATGTATCCCTGTTGTACCTCTGGATCTGTGTGAGGTTTGATCCTAACCCCACCTCTAGGTGCAGGTTGGCCCAACCAACATGGAGAGTAGTATTTTGGCATAAGGATATATGCCAAGGCATGTAGTGGAACATTGAGTTTATTCCACCGTGCACACACACAGTCGTGAATCATTGCATACAAGTTGGGATCATTATCCTTAACAACATCTTTTATTTCGCCCAACATGCTATCCATCTGCTCATAAACCTCCCCAATCACTGGTTTATCTGTATCTGAAAAACGAATCATGTGATAAATGGGCTTGGTCAAGTTCAAAATTTCCCTCACACGTGCCCAAAAAAAGGGTCAAGGGCGGTCTCCTCCACATGTTCAAAACCTTGCCTGTCAACTATTGTCGTTGCCCTATCCTTTAATACCTACCAGTGTGGGCTTGATACCATTGCAGCCAATGACTCTCTTACCTTCAAAAGGCGCCTGAAGGTGAGGTAATAGCTAGCAAATCTAGTCTTTGTTATCTTCAACAACTCCAATTTGGAGTGAGTACGGAAAAGCCCATGGGTATTACTATGATTTGTAATAAATTTTATCATTTTTTACCTCTCTTGTACAAATCACCAAGCCATTTGAATTGAGGTTGTTTGCTTTTAATGATATCATGCATCAAAAGGTTCATTGTGTGAACCAAACACCTAGACCAAAATATGTTGGGGTATTTATCCTCAATAATTGCTCCTACTGCCTTACAGTTAGCAGCATTATCAGTGATGACTTGGATGACATTGTATGGCCCAGTATTTTCAATTATTTCAAGTAATGGTTCTGCAATGTTAATGTCAGTCTTGAATTTGTCTGAATAATCATATGCTGAAAGGAATATTGCACCACTAACCGACACAGCCAGAACACTTATCAATGGATTTCCTTTTACATTGGTCCATCCATCAAATACAATGGACACCCCATGCTCATTCCACGAATTTGTCATTCTAGCCAAAGGATTATTTATTTTAGCTCTTTCATGATCAAGTCCCACGGTTCTGGCCTTGTCATACCCAGGGCTCCTGTATCCTTTGGGGGCATCATTAATGGCAGAAACCTTTTCATGCCAATAAGGTTAGCGAAGAACATTGAATGGCACCCCACATGCATATAGAAACCGGAAAATTTTTGAATCCACATCATTCCTACACCCTTCGTCAAGGAAATCGGATATGGTTCTACGCCTTAAGGAGGTGTTTGGTCCAGGTGTGCCTCCATATCCACTGCCATGGGTGGAAGTTGATGGACTTCTTTGTCCATGATGTGATGGACTTGATGGTGTATAAGAATCAATGAAACCCCTAGATCTTTTAGATCTCTGTAGGGCAGCCTCCTCTTCCTTTCTATATTTCTCTCTCTGTGTTGCTGGCACACTGACACAAATTTTGATTCCTAGATCTTTGTCTCCATCCCCTAGCATTTTCCCACAAAGGTGCCTTCTGGCACAGGTGTATGAACCTGTGTATTCTTTATTGCAATAGAGGCAAAGAAATTTAGTGGTTCCACCACCTTTCCCTCCTTCCTGCTTCTGAACATATTTCCACAAAGGTGTTTGACTTTGGTCTTGTCTAGTTGGGGTATCTGTGGCCTCATGTTCTCCACTCTCCCCTTCCTCCTCAGCATACTCCTCCTCCTCTTCAGGATTTTCATCAAATCCACTATAACCCACTTCTTCATCCTCCTTTTCTCTAATGGGCCTCTTTCTTCTACTCTCCAACACCATTATTACAAAGAAAGGAACCAACATGAAGAAAATCCCTAGCCATATAGCCATGATGTTTCCAGTTTCAAGTTTCAAGTTTCTAGCCCGCAAAAAAAATGAAGGAATGCCAAATGGTAATGGGAAATGCAACATAGGAAAAAAACAATGCAATTTTTCACTTTTCAACACACTAGAATGCAACATTGAGAAAAAAAATCAAGTTTTCATTTTTGAACAACTTAAAAACAATTCCTAGAAAATAAAAAACTAGATTAGAAGACCTACCTCTTTCTTGCAATCCTCCTCTTGCTTGCAAACTTGCTCTCTCCTTGGCACTTCCGCTCTCCAACTCTCCAAATCACTCTGCTCCTCTTGCTCTCCAAATCGCTCTCCTCTTGCTCCTCTTTGCTCTCTCACTCTCAACTAAAACGATAAAAATAAAATGAGGGGGGTGGGCTTTTTATTTACCCAACCCCCCTCCCTCATTTCCAAAAAAAAATCCAAATTCAACACCAATATTTTTTCCACGCGGCGGGAAGCGTTTCTCATGTCGAGGAGCGTTCGGGAGCGAATGCTCCCCGACCGCTTCCCCCATTAAAAAAACGCTCCCGAAGCGTTTTTTTAATGGGGGAAGCGCTCAGGGAGCGTTCGCTCCCGAGCGCTCCCTAAAACGCTTCCCAAAAGGCAGGGAGCACTTTTTCAGGCTAGGAAGCGCGCTCTCGAAAACGCTCCCCTCAGGGAGCGTTTTTGGGAGCGCACTTCCGAGCGCCCCCAAAATGCTCCCGAACGAAGCACGTTTCGGGAGCGAGTTCGGGGGGGGAGAAGCTTCCCCGCAACCCTGAGTTGAACTACTTCTCCTACTTGCAAATCTGATTTTAACAAGTTATTCAAGATTACTTCTTAAAATATCGAAGTAGTTATTGAAGCAACCTTCACCCATTAAAATACATTTGTGAAAATAGAAACTGAGCAAAAAAGAATAATGCAAACACAGGACACCGTAATTTTTGGACAACTGACCCCAGAAAAACCCAATGTGGGAAAACCGTTGCAGCAGATTTGAGGATTTATATATTATGCATTAATTTTCTGAATACAAATCGAGATGCCTTTCTAGCAATCCCTGTAGAGAATATGAATGACAAAGAGTTAGTGAGAGAAATCTCACACTGATTTCTGTAAACCCGACAGACCAACAAACCCCAGGCGACAAGCCCTCCACTGCGTTGTGCAGTCTTTGCGTCACTCTGTGTGGGGACTACATGACTTCTGCGTAGCTGGTCTTCTGCTGGCTAGACCTGCCCTTCTAGCCCCTTCCGATCTCACACCTTGGCTTCCGGCACTAGATCTGGCTAACCCTCAGATAAATTACGGATTCCCTCAAGGCTGTAGTGTTGCCTCTGCATGGGATTGCGATGCCTCTGTTGATCTACTCTCTGTCTTCTCCGCGATGTATTCCTAGCTCAAGAAAATCTCCAACCGGAATTACTCTACCCCTCACTGCAATCAAGAATCACTTAGATCTGATTTTTGTTCGAGCACTGCTCCATTAGAAAAATTTGATCTCTAGATCCTCTTGTTGAGATTTTGTGTATTTGGGGTAGCATCAGTTGTGCTCTAGCTCCCAAACTTTGTGGAGGGACTAGAGTACACTAGAGGGACATGACTAGGGTCTCATGTCGGCCTCCCTCCAAACAAACATGACCTTTCAAATTTGATAAACTACTATAAATATAAAACTGCAGAACCTCATTTCAATCAAAAAAATTTGGTCAACCATTATAGGAATATTTTTACAGCAACAAGGAAAATATTGAAGGCTGAAGAGAGAAGTTTGGGCATACTTCAATATTGGGACAGCTTCAAATTTAAAATATAGACCTCGGACTAAGTAGAACAGCAAGTTAAGGGTATTCTGTTTGGGTCACTAAAATGCACTGAAAAATTCAGATTCTCGGACTAGTTAGTGGAGGTTCATACTGTCAACAGTAAGGCCTAGTTTAAGCCCAGATCTGTCATATTTCACCTCGGACAGTGGACAATGTATTAACTCAAACCTGTGGTGGTGCCTCAGACTTGCAAACCAGTGATTACACTTTAGAACTATGGATTTGGATTAGCGTGACAATTCATTAACAGTTTTGGGCATTGATAAAGGGCATGTTTTTTGGGAATTGTTGGAACAACCTAGTGACAGAGTTGATAATATCTTTGGAGCAACTTATCAATCCTTACATGTAGCATAGGTCCACGAATTTGTGGTTCATCTTTAGCAAACTTTTGTATACTGGCTGGAGCAACATTGAAAGAACCGTTAGCAGATTTTGGAGCGGATCTTATAGTGGAGTTAGTGTGATACCCTTTGAAGACTTCGAAAATTACAAAAACGTGTTGGACGCACTGTATTGGGATCATTTTATAGTGAAGTATTTATTGCCTTTGTTGAAGATACAGTATTGGGATTACTGTAGACCTTTTTGGGATTGTGCAAATCTATTGAGGACAGTGGATGAGCAAGCTTGATAGCTAGAACATTGTAGAAGTTTGTGAGGTGACATGATGCACAACTAAAGCCCTGATCGTGTGATGTTGAAAAACAATCCCTTAAAGTCTTATTGAAGCAGCTTGTTGAAGGGTATTGTAAGAGTGGTGTGCAGACCTATTGAAGACCCTCTTGGAGATACCTTGAAAGATTCTCGAGGACATTTGAAGGACTTCTAAGACACCCTTGGAGACATCCTTGAAGAACATGATGCATTCTTGATGATATCATGAGGTGACTTGGAGAAATTGTTTGGGTACGATGAAGAGCGGTGGTAAAACCTTCTAAGAAGAAAAGGTTGTCATTGATAACGTGATGTGTAGACTACAGTGAAGGGTAAGCTGAAGATTGTCAGGGCTCGTTGAAGAATACATTGGGAGCTGTGAAGTATAACCAAATATATCTTGACGAAATGAAGCAGGAGGTTGGAGCCTCACAGAGAGAAGGTTGGTGCCTTGGAAGATAGAGTTGGAGCCCTAGAGGATTGGAGTCCTCAAGAAACCAGGTCGGAGCCTGTACCAGAGATAGGGTTGGAGCCCTAGAGGTTGGTGCCTCAAATTGACAAGGTTGGAGCCTTGGAAAGACCAAGTCGGTGCTTGGCAAAATACAAGTTGGAGCCTGGAAGATTGGAGTCTTCATCTAGGGTTGGAGCCCTATATCATTATTGTAGTTTACTTATTGTAAAGAAGAAATTAATAAAAGTATCTATTCCATTATTGTTCATTTTGTGTTCTAAATATAAGTGATCTAACTGGTAAAATTAACAATTGAAAACAAATATTGATTCACCCCCCTCTCAGTATTTCCAACAATTGGTATCAGAGCCAGTACCTTCACTCAAAGCCTAACAGCTTGAAGGTTGATCATTATGACACAAATGGCAAAGCCAAAGAAGAAAGTCTCCAATCCTCCTAAAGATGTGTCTTCCTCAACCATCGAAATTGAAGTCAATCAATTTGCGAAGGCTTCATTGTTCAATGGAAATTTTGATATACGGGAGGCAAGAATGAGGAATTTCTTGAAGACTCAAGGAATTGAAGTTTGGAAATCAGTGATTACTAATGACACGATGGACGAGGAACCAAAGGAGTACAATACAAGAGCAATGAAGGCAATTTTGAATGGGTTACCAAATTCTGTGAAGGCTAATTTTGAAAAATGTTCGTCAGCAAAAGTCATATGGGACAAACTTCATGATCTTCACTCAAAAGGAGCGTTGACAATGATCTCTAGTCAAGACAATGATGGAAAACAAGAAAGAAGTCCAGAATCCATCAAGGAAGCTAAAGATAAGAGAGATGACAACAAGGCTAAAGAAGACCTAGAAGATGAAGAGAACAAAGAAGACATTGAAGAAGATCTCCTGAATAAACTTATGGCTTCCATGGAAGAGATTAACAGGTTGAAAAAGAAAAATGAGGAACTTAAGAAGAAAGCGCAAGTTGGTGACCAAAACAAGACAAGGAAGGAAGTTGACCTTGTCAAGCTTCAAGTTCAAGAAAGAGATGAAGAGCTCGCCAAACTTAAGGAGGAATTTCATCAAAACAAAAGAAAGCATCATGAAGAAGTCATATCTATGACAAATCAATTGGATAAGGCAAAGAAAAGGGGAGAAACTTTGTCAAGCCACCTTGAACAAAGACTTAAGAGCTTGAACAATCTTGAAGCAGAGATTGGTCAATACAAGGAAGAAGTCTCTTCTCTTAGATCTCAACTAGAAGAAGCAAGGAAACAAGCAGAAGGAGCCGAGTAGGTGATGGAAACTTTGGCATTCATAGAAGCACAAGTTGATGAAGCAGAAAAGGAGAGAAACACCATGATATGCCAACTAGAAGAAAAGGATGAAGAAATCTTCAAACTAAAATTAGACATCAATCTTCTCAAGGCCCAATCATGTGAAGCAACAAAGATGAAGGAAGAAATGGAGATCGATCTATCAAAGAAGGATGAAGAATGCAAGAAAATGAAAAAAGAAATTGATATCCTTAAAAAGGAAATTGATCTTCTGAACAAGAACCTAAAGAGCTCCCAAACCCTAGATGACATCTTGAGTCATCAAAGATCTCCTCTTGATAAATCGAGTCTTGGTTATGCAGGTGAATCGTTAAACAAGAATGATGTAATCCCTAATGCTTCAAACAACAAGGATGTGGAAAAGATTGGAAGAAATATTGATGCCCCCAGTTCCAGCAAAGGCAAGAAGAAGAGTCAAGATGACATTGTAAGAAACCCTACTCCAAGAAGATATGTTGATGATGTCAAGAACGCTAGAGGCAATAAATTTGAGCAAAGGATCCCAAGACAGAATTATTTAGAAGTACATCAAGGCAATCTCCATCCTCCAGGTACAAAAGTATATTTTTTGGTTATTGTTATTCTTGTACAAATTTTGGGCATATGGAAAAGGAATGTAGGGCATACCACAAGGACAAATATAATGGTCCCCGTCAGTTTCCTAGAAGAAACTTTGCAAGAAGAAGTCGTGATCTTTCATTCATGAATAAGATAGAGTGTTTCAATTGCCATAACATATGGCACGTGATTGTAACTTGACTTGGGTTACTAAACAAGCTAAAACCATGACAACCAACCCAAAAAAGAAAGTTACACAAGTATGGAGAAGGAAGCAAGTTGAATCTGAAAATCTCTTGAACACTCCGACCAACAACACGTCGTTGACTTGATAAAGACATCATTGATATTCTAGAAGTTATCCATGAATGGGCCCTATGAAATCTTTGATGAGTCACCCATTGACATTCATCCTTTGATCGATCATCTCTCAGGAGCAGCTCCATTAAAGAACATGATTCCAATATTGACTTCTTCCACCCGATCACAAGGCAGAAATCTCTCTTGAAGTTGGAGGAGATTATGCAGGCACGGGGAGTTGGTTCATCACATGAAGAAAGACACATCTAACATGGACCACATTTCCAAAAGGAAGAGCACCATGACAAGGGGAGTAATATAGTTATGAAGAATTACTATTGATGAAGAAAAGAAGCAACTTGACAGGGGGAGTACTTGAGCACCCCGTTTTCCATTGATGTCAAAGGGGGAGAGAATATTGGAAGGGCAAGAATATTGCCATAAATGACAAAGGAGGAGATTGTCAATCAAGGTTGTCATTGATGTCAATATGGCATTGACCGAGATGTCAATATTCTTGAGATGCTTGGTTCAAGATGATGATGTCACAACTCTTGGTTGACTAGGATACCATCAATGAAGAAGTCAAACCACTAATGAAGGAAGCCCTAAGAAGTACTTGATCTAATGTTGCATGCACTTGATGATCTAGACCTTAATCTTTGATGACATATGGAGAACTACATGTCTTGATAACATGGTTAGAGGTCATTTGATGATTGGAAGATTGCTTTGGAGCTGTTGACAAATTAATAAAGGTTGCACTATGACATATCTTTACACTAATATATGATGACATTGATGATACGTGATGCTACATAAATGTTGCACTCCTACATATTGACTCTATGATAAGAATGAAGAAGCCACACTGACTCAAACATTCCTCATGCTGTCCCAAAAAAATTTATGCATAAAATTTAAGGACAGTCACAAAGAAAATTACTTTTCACCATCTTAAAGGCAGCATTTTTTTGTGGGACCTTCACTATCCTTTAGAGCATAATTTTATCTTTCCAATGAGCTATTACTTGGCCCGAAACTCCAAGTGGTTTGGGAGATATGAATTTTTCAAGTTAAAGAAAATAAATCTGTCCTTGAGCCGACCTACACTCGGTCACTCATGTCGGCCTCCCTCCAAACAGCCGTGACCTTTCAAATTTGATAAACTACTATAAATATAAAACCGTAGAACTTCAGTTCAATCAAAAAATTTCGGTCAACCATTGCAGGAATATTTTTACAGCAACAATTAAAATACTGAAGGCTAAAGAGAGAAGTTTGGTCATACTTCAATATTGGGACAGCTTCAAATTTAAAATATAGACCTCGGACTAAGTAGAACAGAAAGTTAAGGGTCTGTTTGGGTCACTAAAATGCACTGAAAAATTCAGATTCTCGAATCAGTTAGTGGAGGTTCATACTGTCAACAGTAAGGCCTAGTTTAAGCCCAGATCTGTGATATTTCACCTCGGACAGTGGACAATGTATTAACACAAGCCTGTGGTGGTGCCTCAGACTTGCAAACCAGTGATTACACTTCAGAACTGTGGATTTGGATCAGCGTGAAAATTCATTAATAGTTTTGGGCATTGATAAAGGGCACGTTTTTTGGGAATTGTTGGAACAACCTTGTGACAGAGTTGATAATATCTTTGGAGCAACTTATCAATCCTTATATGTAGCATAGAACCACGAATTTGTGGTTCATCTTTAGCAAACTTTTGTATACTGGCTGGAGCAACATTGAAAGAACCATTAGCAGATTTTGGAGAGCAGATCTTATAGTGGAGTTGATGCAGGGGCATTAGACACTAGCCAGCAATGTAGGAGGTTTGTCCACATGTTGTGGCTAGTAGGGGTCGAAAATATTTGAATTGTAACAGCTAGGTGTCAATATCTCAACGGATTGTATTATTTAGATCAGTTAGAGTCGTAGAAGTCAAATATCTCAGTTAGTCTAGCTGTCATATTTCAGTTAGTTGAATTATTTTAATTAGGCTGTTGATTTTCTAAAACGGTCCTCTCAGAGGAACCGAAGAGTCATATGTTTATGTATATAAATGTAATCCCTCGGATGTATTAAGCAGTGTTACACGGGGTCTTGCCCCCCCACCTAGGGGTCTAGATTCCTCGCTCCCTCGCGCTCCGGGGTCTTGGGGACTTCTAGGGGACGTTTCCCTCACGCCCCCTCACGCCCCCGGACACCCCCCTTCACGCCCCCGCACACCCCCCTTCACGCCCCCTCACGCTCCCCTCTCGCCCCTTTTAGTTTATGGTTTCGTGTTAAAAGTTGGTGTGCCACTTAACATGTTTGAAAATCCAAGTGATTCTGATTCAGATGGTGACATGGTTGATCTTGATAAATTCGTGCAGAAGCTGGATACAGAGACTAGTGGGGCATTACCATGAGCATTTATGTTCATTTATCATTATGATGATATCATTTGATATTCATATGTTATGTTTTATGTTTTATGTTTCAAAGATGACTTATTTGCTTTTAAGTTTTATGTTTCAGACTTGAGTTGTAAACTTCAATTTAAACTTTAGTTTGAATCTTGATATAATATGTCATATGATATCTTAAACTTTATTTTCATAGTACATTATTAGTAGTTACATTAATGATTATATAGTTACAAACTTACAAACTTACATGTATGAGTGTATGATGTATGTTTTAACTTTTAACTTTTAAATTTGTTTCACTTATATGATTCATCATTCATCGATATAATTTTATCATTTATGATTTATCTTTCATGATGTAAGTGTATGATGACTGTATATACATTCCTTGCAAAAATACAGTTACATTATAAATATTAAATTTTACAATTTTTATGACCCCGAAGTCCCCCCACGTTTCCTGAAAATTGGTAGAGAGCTTTTGCATAGGCCACCCCCGCGCTCCCTCGCCCCCTCGCTCCCACCTCCAGGGGACTTGGTGGAACATTGGTATTAAGGAGAGCAAGAGGAGGGAGAAGAGAAGAGATTTCTGCAATTAAACTCTGTGTGTTGTTGATTGCTTCCAATTAAATAAATTCAGGGCACATTTGCCATAGAGTCGTTTCGAATCCTTAATTGTGAAGAGATTGTTTAATTGCGAAGTGATGAACTCTGTGCATGTATGATTGAACTCCTGTATGAATTCCACATATCTCTGTCTGTTGTTTCCCATAACTTGTTCGAGCAAACCCTGTGAATTTAACCCCCGCCCGCGGGCGTGGGCTGTGTAGAAAAGTTGTCGTTGTTAAACAAGCTCTGTTGAACAAATCTCCATTCATAAAAGGAGCCTGTGTAAAATTGTGGTCGACTAACATTACCAAGATAGTGAAAAGCCGTCGGAAGAGAATTACGTTTATTGCTAATTGAAACCCTGCCGAGGATTGACCCAAGTTAACTGAATAAGAAGGAATAACGCAACCCCGTCGTGGCCCTAGTTAATCACTGTACCAAAACCACAAGCGGATTTGCAAAGGCGGATTGCCATATCGCACCGCTTTTGGTGAGTAAGTGGTATTTCTCGGTCGCAGAGCGATTCCATAGAGCTGTTGACGCGTGGCAAGGTGGACCCCCGAAAAACCACCGTTCAGAGCGCGCCATCGCGCGTTAACGTGCGTACCAGGATGCCGAGCGATATGCGTACGAGCCGTTGATTTGGAAGAGGGCCATCGGACGGTGGTCATTGGATAAAGACGCGCGGAAGATAACTGGCACGGTGCGAGCGGTTGATTGGGCCATCGAGCGTAGAAGTGGTGCCCGGTGCGAGGGTTATTACACAGCGAATGGGTTTAATATAAAGTTTCGAAGATTAAAAATTGGTTATAAGGTTGGCGGTATAATATAAAGCCAAGAGATTTAATTAAATTTGCAAAGGTTGTGCATAAAGTTTATTTATCAAATTCCACGAATTTGATAAATAAATCTCCGAGGAATAGATATAAGTGGACCACGTGGAGTCAAAGAACGGGGTTTCGGACAAGAAATGCTGACAGGGCCATGCTATCGTTGACCATCTCTCCTCAGGGGTGACTTTCAATTGTGCTGCGTCATTTGTGGTATCAGAGCCAGGTTGTTTTGAGTTGTTTTTGCAGAGAGCTGACATGGCAATCCGAGTTGGTAGAGGTGCTGGCAGAAGGAGACCTGTTGCCAACGCTGAGGTGTTGGGGATGTTGCAGAGGGTCGAAGCCAGAATGGAGGCCATGGAGCGAAGACAGCCCAGAGATCCGGAAGACATCAGTGAACCTGAAACAGAAGAAGCTGAAGAAAATGTTGAGATTCCTCCTAACATGAGGCTCCTTAGAACTGTTCTGGGGTCTGCAATTAATCCCAGAATCGAAGTGTCGAGTTATGCAGGGAGACTGAATCCAGAGGAACTGGTGGATTCGATAAATGAAATGAATAAATGCTTCGATTATGAAGAGATAAGTGAGGATAAAAAGGTCAAGTTTGCAGTGACAAAGCTGAAAGGACATGCTGCACTTTGGTGGGATGGAGTGCAGGCAGAGAGGAGGAGAGTTGGCAAGCAACCTATTAAGAGCTGGACCAGAATGATGGCTAAATTAAAAGGTAAATTCTTGCCTAGTGATTACCAGCTGACATTGTATAAGCAAATGCAGAACCTGAGACAAAAGTTGCTGACGGTAAAGGAATACACAGAGGAATTCTGCAGAGTGAGCATAAGAGCTGGGCAATTTCAAGACACACCAGAGAAGACTGCCAGATATGTGAATGGTCTCAAGCTGGAGATCCAAGATCAGATTGGTCTTCTATCTCCCAAGACAGTGGAAGAGGCCTATCAGATGGCCTTGAAAGCAGAGGAGAAACTCCTGAGGAAACAGTCTGCCAAGAAGAGAGGTACTTTCCGTGGAAAGGGAAGTCAGGTTGGTAGAGGAAAGCCTGCTACACCCAGGGATGGAGCTAACAGTAGCTCACCTCAGAATGCATCTGCAGAAGATGATGCAAGGGGCAGAAGGGGTCCTTACAGAGGAAAAGGAAGAGGAGGCAGAGACAGAGGCAGACGTAGAGAGTTGAGGTGTTATAGATGTCAGCAAGTGGGACATAAGCACTATGAGTGTCCAAAGAATGTGGGTGTTGGCCCAAGAAATGCTATTGTTGCCCAGGCCAAAGAAGAGGCAGAAATTGAAGAAGAAATTCTTCCAGAGAGGGGAGAATCCTTGGTGGTAAATAAGGTCCTGTTGAAGCAAGCCAAAGAAGTCACTGAGCCTGCACAAAGGAAGACTTTGTTTAGGAGCATATGCAAAGTCCAAGGGAAATGCTGCCAGCTAGTCATTGATAGTGGCAGCACAGACAATCTAGTTTCCATTGAGGTAATAGAAAAGTTGAGGTTGAAGACAAAGGAGCATCCGACTCCCTACAGGGTGTCCTGGCTGCACAAGGGGCACCAGCTGGTTGTAAAAGAACAGTGTGAGATAGAGCTGCAAATGGGCAAATACAAAGATAAGGTCCTGTGTGATGTAATGCCCATGGATGTGTGTCATATACTGCTGGGCAGACCTTGGCAGTTTGACAGAGCAGCAGTGCATGATGGCAAGAAGAACACTTACAAGTTCTTCAAGGATGGGGTACATCATACATTGATACCCATGGAAGAAGGAGAGCCATCCAACAAAGCGATTGATCCAAAGACCTTGTTGCTGAGCGGGAAGGAATATCTGCAGCAGATAGAAGAAGAAGAGGTAAGTTTTGCTTTAGTTTGCAAACCTAAAGTAGTTCTTACTTCTACAAAAGTTTCTGATTTGCCAGTAGAAATCCAAGAGATGTTAGATGATTATTGTGACATTATTGTGGATGATTTACCTGATGCGCTGCCACCTGCGAGAAAGATCAGCCATCAAATAGATTTCATCCCTGGTTCAAATCTGCCAAATAAGGCAGCCTACAGAATGACTCCCAAGGAAAATGAAAAAATCAGGAGATAAGTACAGGAATTGGTGGACAAAGGACTGATCAGAGAAAGTTTGAGTCCATGTGCAGTACCAGCAGTTTTGAGCCCAAAGAAAGATGGAGGCTGGAGGATGTGTACTGATTCCAGAGCAATCAATAAGATCACAATCAGGTACAGATTCCCTTTGCCCAGAATTGAAGATTTAATGGACTGTTTGAGTGGTGCTAAATATTTCTCAAAGATAGATTTGAAGAGTGGATACCATCAGATTAGAATAAGAGAGGGTGATGAGTGGAAAACTGCCTTCAAAACAAATGAAGGACTGTATGAATGGATGGTAATGCCTTTTGGGTTGTCAAATGCACCTAGCACTTTTATGAGACTTATGAATGAAGTATTGAAAGAGTTCATTGGTAAATTTGTGATAGTGTATCTGGATGATATATTAGTTTTCAGCAGAACTAAAGAAGAACATTTAAGACATCTTAATCATGTCTTGAAGAAGCTGCACCAAGAGAAACTGCTGATAAATTTAAAGAAATGCTCATTCATGAAAGAAGAGTTGGTGTATTTGGGTTTTGTTGTTTCTGCAGAAGGATTGAAGATGGACCCAAAAAAGGTTAAGGCAATTGTGGATTGGCCTTCACCCAGGAATGTTTTTGAGATAAGGAGTTTCCACGGACTTGCTAGTTTTTACAGAAAGTTTATAAGAAAATTCAGTAAGATTAATGCACCCATAATTGAGACAATAAAGAAGAGCAAACAACCATTTAAGTGGACTGCTGAAGCAGAAAGAAACTTTAAAGTTTTGAAGCAAAAGATAACGGAGAAGCCTGTTTTGATTCTGCCTGATTTTACTAAACCATTTCAAGTAAAGTGTGATGCCAGTGGAGAGGCCATTGGAGCTGTGTTGAGTCAGGATGATAGGCCTGTGGCATATTTCAGTGAAAAGCTGAATGACACCAGAAGAAAGTATTCCTCTTATGAGAAGGAATTCTATGAAGAAGTGGAGACATTATTTGATGTCCAGGGAATTTGTATTATATTCTGACAACCATGTTTTGCAGTATATTGTACAGCAGCCCAAGTTGAAACATAAGCATGCTAAATGGGTTGAGTATCTCCAAGGTTTTAATTTTGTTTTGAAACATATAAGTGGCCAAGCCAATAAAGTAGTTGATGCTTTGAGTAGGAGGCACATACTTGTTCAAGAAACAAATTTTGAAGTTGTAGGATTTGATTTTCTGAAAGAATTGTATAAAACAGATCTAGATTTTAAAGAAGCATTTGAGGCATGTAGTAACCCTGTTTTAACAGATAGAAGCCAGTGGCTGGATTATTTCCTACAGGAGGACTTGTTATTCAGAAGAAGCCAATTGTGTGTACCAACATGTTCCATGAGAGAAAATTTGATCAAAGAGAAGCATAGTGGTGGACTTGCTGGACACTTTGGTACTGATAAGACTTATGAGCAGCTGAGTCACTTCTATTACTGGCCCAAGATGAGAGCAGAAGTAGATAAGTTTGTGAAGAATTGCAAGATCTATCAGTATGCTAAAGGAAGGAGCCAGAATGCAGGATTGTACACTCCCTTGCCTATTCCAGACAGGCCTTGGGACATGGTGAGTATGGATTTTGTTCTAGGGTTGCCCAAGACTCAGAGAGGGAATGATGCAGTCTTTGTTGTAGTGGACAAATTCTCCAAAATGGCACATTTTATTCCATGCTATAAAACTAGTGATGCCACCCATGTTGCTAACTTGTTTTTCAAGGAAGTTGTTAGATAGAATGGGTTGCCCAAGAGTATTGTTTCAGACAGAGATACCAGATTTGTGGGTCATTTTTGGAGGACATTGTGGAAGAAACTTGGTACCAAACTAAGTTTCAACTCAGCTTATCATCCTTAGACTGATGGACAAACTGAGGTAGTGAATAGGAGTCTGGGAAATTTATTGAGAAGTCTTGCAGGAGAGCATCCCAAGCAATGGGATCATATTTTGCCTCAGGCAGAATATGCATATAATGACTCACCAAACAGGAGCACAGGGCAGAGTCTATTTCATATTGTTCATGGAATGCACCCCAGAGGAATATTAAAGTTAAGAAACCTGGGAAAGGCAGAGCTAAGGAGTGCAGATGGTGAGGAATTTGCTTCAAAGATCTAGGCCATACATGAACAAGTGAAACAGCAACTACAAGGCAGCAGCATCAGATACAAAAACAGAGCAGACTTGAGCAGAAAAGAAGTTCATTTTGAAGTAGGAGATTAGGTTTTGGCACACTTGAGAAAGGAGAGATTCCCAAAGAAGCAGTACAATAAATTGAAATTCAAAAATATTGGGCCATGCAAGATACTTAGGAAGTTTTCTGCAAATGCTTATGAGATTGAATTACCTCCTTATGTCGAAATATCTCCCATTTTTAATGTTGCATATTTCTACAAGTATGAAGATGATGGTGCAAAAGAAAGGTCAGCAGACAAGGAACAGATTGAGTGGAAAGAACAACTACCTCCAGCGCAACCATTGCAACCAGAGAAGATATTGGATAAGAAACCATTCAGAAGGACCAGAGGACAAGAATACTTTCAGTACTTGATCAAATGGAAGGACAAGCCAGAGGAAG
Organism: Pinus albicaulis; assembly: GCA_034641835.2. Lineage (NCBI taxonomy): Eukaryota > Viridiplantae > Streptophyta > Pinopsida > Pinales > Pinaceae > Pinus > Pinus albicaulis. Next base: position 889,148,991 of record CM076574.1, read on the forward strand.
ATGCCACTTGGATGATTGAAGGAATGTTGCAGAAAATAGGCAGATTAGTGGAAGAGCTCATGGACAAAGGCCCATGAAGAAGATTGCCCTCGGGAGTCTGATGCAGGGGCATTAGACACTAGCCAGAAATGTAGGAGGTTTGTCCACATGTTGTGGCTGGTAGGGGTCGAAAATGTTTGAATTGTAACAGCTAGGTGTCAATATCTCAGCTGATTGTATTATTTAGATCAGTTAGAGTCATAGAAATCGAATATCTCAGTTAGTCTAGCTGTCATATTTCAGTTAGTTCAATTATTTTAATTAGGCTGTTGATTTTCTAAAACAGTCCTCTCAGAGGAACCGAAGAGTCATAAGTTTATGTATATAAATGTAATCCCTCGGATGTATTAAGGAGAGCAAGAGGAGGGAGAAGAGAAGAGATTTCTGCAATAAAACTCTGTGTGTTGTTGATTGCTTCCAATTAAATAAATTCAGGGCACATTTGCCATAGAGTCGTTTCAAATCCTTAATTGTGAAGAGATTGTTTAATTGCGAAGTGATGAACTCTGTGCATGTATGATTGAACTCCTGTATGAATTCCACATATCTCTGTCTGTTGTTTCCCTTAACTTGTTCGAGCAAACCCTGTGAATTTAACCCCCGCCCGCAGGTGTGGGCTGTGTAGAAAAGCCGTCGTTGTTAAACAAGCTCTGCTGAACAAATCTCCATTCATAGAAGGAGCCTGTGTAAAATTGTGGTAGACTAACATTACCAAGATAGTGAAAAGCCGTCGGAAGAGAATTACGTTTATTGCTAATTGAAACCCTGCCGAGGACTGACCCGAGTTAACTGAATAAGAAGGAATAACGCAACCCCGCCGTGGCCCTGGTTAATCACTGTACCAAAACCACAGGCGGATTTGCAAAGGCAGATTGCCATATCGCACTGCTTTTGGTGAGTAAGTGGTATTTCCCGGTCGCTGAGCGATTCCATAGAGCTGTCGATGCGTGGCAAGGTGGACCCCTGGAAAACCACTGTTCAGAGCGCGCCATCGCGCGTTAACGTGCGTACCAGGATGCCGAGCAATATGCATACGAGCCATTGATTTGGAAGAGGGCCATCGGACGGTGGTCATTGGATAAAGACACGCGGAAGATAACTGGCACGGTTCGGGCGGTTAATTGGGCCATCGAGCGTAGAGGTGGGGCCCGGTGCGAGGGTTATTACACAGCGAATGGGTTTAATATAAAGTTTCGAAGATTAAACATTGGTTATAAGGTTGGCGGTATAATATAAAGCCAAGAGATTTAATTAAATTTGCAAAGGTTGTGCATAAAGTTTATTTATCAAATTCCACGAATTTGATAAATAAATCTCTGAGGAATAGATATAAGCGGACCACGTGGAGTCAAAGAACGGGGTTTCGGACAAGAAATGCTGACAGGGCCATGCTATCGTTGACCATCTCTCCTCAGGGGTGACTTTCAATTGTGCTGCGTCAGGAGTTATAGTGATACCCTTTGAAGACTTCGAAAATTACAGAAACGTGTTGGACGCACTGTATTGGGATCATTTTATGGTGAAGTATTTATTGCCTTTGTTGAAGATACAGTATTGGGATTACTGTAGACCTTTTTGGGATTGTGCAGATCTATTGTGGACAGTGGATGAGCAAGCTTGATAGCTGGAACATTGTAGTTGTGAGGTGACATTATGCACAACTGAAGCCCTAATGGTGTGATGTTGAAAAACGAACCCTTGAAGTCTTATTGAAGCAGCTTGTTGAAGGGTATTGTAAGGGTGGTGTGCAGACCTATTGAAGACCCTCTTGGAGATACCTTGAAAGATTCTTGAAGACATTTGAAGGACTTCTAAGACACCCTTGGAGACATCCTCGAAGAACATGATGCATTGTTGATGTCATCATGAGGTGACTTGGAGAAATTGTTTGGGTACGATGAAGAGCAGTGGTGAAACCTTCTAAGAAGAAAAGGATGTCATTGATGACGTGATGTGTAGACTACAGTGAAGGGTAAGCTGAAGATTGTCAGGGCTCGTTGAAGAATACATTGGGAGCCATGAAGTATAACCAAATATATCTTGACGAAATGAAGCAGGAGGTTGGAGCCTCATAGAGAGAAGGTCGGTGCCTTGGAAGATAGAGTTGGAGCCCTAGAGGATTGGAGTCCTCAAGAAAACAGGTCGGAGCCTGTACCAGAGATAGGCTTGGAGTCCTAAAGGTTGGTGCCTCAAATTGACAAGGTTGGAGCCTTGGAAAGACCAAGTAGGTGCTTGGCACGATACAGGTTGGAGCCTGGAAGATTGGAGTCTTCATCTATGGTTGGAGCGCTATATCATCATTGTACTTTACTTATTATAAAGAAGAAATTAATAAAAGTATCTATTCCATTATTGTTCATTTTGTGTTCTAAATATAAGTGATCTAACTGGTAAAATTAACAATTGAAAAGAAATACTGATTCACCCCCTTTCAGTATTTCCAACAGGTTGGTCAAAGTTGTCCCACAGAAAGTCAACGAATCAAACAAAATTCTTCCTTCCCTTCGCACGTGTGAGCTCAGACCTCCTATTTCAAACCCATACAAACCAATCCAATCAAGAGAGAGAAGATGATGTGAGATGTGATGATGCCTCCAAGTGATGTGACGTGATGTGTATTTATATGTGTTTGAGGTGGTCGAATTTCCCTGCCCAGGCTGGTTTGTACTTTTGTGCATGTGTGGGTTTCACATTAAAAATAATATTTTTCTTCGTGCAAATCAAATTCTTCCAAGGGCTAGTAAGGTCTCCAAAGGATGAGGAAGCCTTCCCAAAGGAGGGAATTTCTCCTTGAGCTGCTAAATTTCAACAGGATCTAGGATTTAGATATTATTATTTTATAATTGCAAGTTTCAGCTTGAAATAAAATCTCTCCTTGTTGTATTACCATGTGCATTAAGTGGGGCACCTAGTATGGGCCTACAGATTTGTTAATTTTCACTCATCTATTCATGCATTATTAGGTAAATTTATGCATGTTTAAACAGCATATTTACCCACATCCATTCATAATTTCCAGTCTTCCTAGAGACCCTAACACTCCATATGGCCAATTGGGTTATTAGCACTAATGAATCATGTTGATTTTTAATGTACCTTGGACAAGTGGTTTCCCATCGGTTAGTCTCTATCTAGGGAAAAGTGTCCAAAATAATTCTTTTCTAAGTGTGACTTTATAAAGTGAAAGTGACTTTATAAGTGGTAAAGTCAATATTAAATTATAAAGTGAAAGTGACTTTATAAGTGGTAAAGTCAATGTTAAATTATAAAGTGAAAAGTGACTTTAGACATAAAGTACAATGTGGGTACTTTATTTAATGGGTGAGTTAAAAAATAGAAAGTGAATATTAAATATACATTTATTCTCATCCTTTGATCTAAATGAATTTGAGCCATTAGATCTTAGGGTTGCCCAAAAGTCATTTAGGGAAACAAAAGGGGAAAAAGAAAAGAGACACTACATTCATTCATTCTTCAAGAGCAGATTAGAGAAATGAGGTTGAGAGCTGGAGAAAAGTTCTGAAAGAGAAATTTGATACAGTAATCTGAAGGAGTGATTTCTGGGCAAATTTGGGCACAGAAATCAAGGCATAGAAGACCACAGAAGGTACAGTACGAACATCATTTAATGTTGTGAGTCGCACGCAGTTCAAGAGAAGTTTTTGAGCAAAAAAATAATATGTACAGTCCGTACGGAATCTGTACAGCATAGTCTGCGTCTGTACTGTACATTTTCAGTTTCAAGTGGGCACAGAAATTGAGGCAAAGTGGGCACGGTTTCCAAGCAATTTTGCGCTGAAGAGATAAGTTGTATTTTGCTATTTTGTTTTGTCTGCAGATGTATTTTTCCTGAACTTGAAAGATAAATAAATTTGAAGAGCTCTCTAACAGGTTTTCCCCGGAGAAGATTGAAGGGGTTTTGTCTACGTCTAAGTTGACCAAAAATCTGTGTATTTTTTATGTGTTGCTGCTCTGTTTATGTCCATATTTATTTTCAGCATGTGTTGACAGTCTAATGTGTTTTAATCTGAAAATTTCATTTCCAGAATTCTATATGTTGAATGTAAGTTTATGGGAAAGGGCATTTAACTAAGTGGGAGTGATAAAGAGAAACTAAAACCGGGTTGGAATTGCAGGAAACTTTTTAATCATCAAATTTCAACAAATCACTTCCAATCACCAAAAGTATAAACTTAGTCAATCAATCTAAATTTCTGTCTTACTAAAGGAACTCTTCACCTTACCTAAGCCCATCTCATAAATCTTTAGCAATCATAATCCTAGAGATACCCACCTTGTGCTTGACAAGAGCTGGCCTTAAGTGAGAAGAGGTGCTATAGTGGTGACAATAATTGGTGATGATAATAGCCCTAAATGATTTACCCTTAGGCTTGCACCTGCTTTTGGGATTTTGTAGCTTAAGTGCAAGTTCAATTGGTAACAAGCACCAATTTGGACAAGGGAGGGAATAGGTCCCAATTCTCTGTGCTACAGTGTGATTGACAAAATCCTCTGAAAGGCACACTATGAAAAGCTCTTTCTGCCCTTTCATTCTCTTTATCATCTATGACGATAAACAGGACTCCAAAAGAACTTCATTACCCAAGGAAGTTTCGTTACACTTCAAGTGGATTTCTTTATCACGTTACTTTTCAATACAATGCAACCTAGCCCTGATCTATGTTGTTCACTTATAATAATTTTGTCCATTGAATGCATGCTTGTATAAAGGTTTAGTGTTTAACTACTACACAATTTGTGTGTGTTTACAGTTTTTTTCAGGGTTTGTCCCAGAAAGATGGCAGTTGCATTAGGGATTGTTAGCATGGAAGAGGCCTGAAATTCTAGTTTACAAATTCTCATTTTCATCCAAATCTGGAAATGACCTCATAGTTTGTTTATATGCAATATTTTTGGATCTGCCAACAATCACCCCTTCCCCCCACCCCAACAAAAGCACATCCACATGACATGTATCACATATATATATATATATATATGATGGATACACGACAGATCTGTATTCGATATGTCTGAGGCACCATCCCAAGATGGATCCTGAAAAACAACACTCAAAATATCAGGGGAAAAATAATAATACTACCAACTAAACCAAACTAACAAAAAAATTTCACAAGATGATTGTTTTACCATTAGAAAGAAGCAATGATGTTTTTTCAGCATGCTATGTCATTCCTAGAGAGAGCTGCAGCACTAAGATTTTTATGAACATAAATATATAATTAATCATTAATAATAATTAGTATATTTAAGAGGCATGTCCTAAAGGACATGATTATTCGTGAAGGGGCACCTTGACTAGTTTATGAACAGGGCCTTCATTTGAAATCAAACATTCAACATTCAACATATCTCTTGTACATTCAACATTTTTATATATAAATATTACTTGTCCTAAAATGGATATTTACATATTCTATATATTCTGAACATTCCTGAGTATATGAACCTTGTTCGTTACAATCTTCAAGATTCACCTACTCTAATTCAGACAATGTGAGGTGCTGCGCAAAGGAAACTGGTGGTGGATCACTCAATGGAGAAGGCTGGATAAGATTGTGACCCCTGTGATGAGTGCATGGGAAAGAAGAGTACCCTGCCAAAATCCACATTTCTCCTGCAGTGAAAATTCTCCTTCAAATTTTATTAGGCTCTGATGCCACTGTAACAAACAAGGTTCATATAGTCAAATATTCAGAATATCTGGAATATGTAACTATCCATTATAGGACAAGTAATATTTATATATAAGAATGTTGAATGTACAAGATACATGTTTAATTACAAATGAGGGCTCTGTTTTTATATTAGGCAAGGTACCCCTTCACAAATAATCATGTTCTTTAGGGCATGCCTCTTCAATATAACTAATTATTATTAATTATTAATTATATATTTATGTTCATAACAAAGATTCTGTAGCATTTTCAACATAACACTAAGCAATTTCCTGATAGTGATCTTTGACTAAGATGTTTTGAACAGAATTTTTTGATCAAGGATCTGAGGATATTTTTCTGTGCTTCATGGTATTTATTTTACACATACAAATTTTAATATACAGTCTTCTATGCTGTTTCCAGTCTTATTGTATACAAATATTTTCTAAAAAATATACTCAATTCATATCCATCCCCATATATCTGTATCCATGTCAATCTCTGTATCATGGTAACTTTGTATGTCTTGTAGAAAAATGAGTTCTTCTATCAAGGATGGGCCATTTCTTTGCTACAGAAGATCTGGTAGGAAACCATGGAGTTGCTTTATCAAATTAACCTTACTTCTGAGACACAATATTCTATGCATAAATAATTAATATGGAAGTTAAGGTGCAATTTGGACATAACACACTTAAATATGCAGAAACCAGAAAATACGTCACTGATATCTACTTTCATTTGAGTCCAGTTGCCACCGTTGCCATTGATATCTCTAGATATGGCTGCTGCTGCTGTGATCTTTTAAGCTATGAACACTTGCAAATATTCCACCTTTGTTCCTGAGGAGGCAGGAGTAAAAAAGTGGACGTGTTTGAACTTTGGGTTAGAAATAAAACCTGGTGTGCGATGTTATGAATCACAAGGACAGATCGAGTGTACTTCATGCGGCCATGATCCCGATAATATGCCTGAACATAGACAGGCAACAATGCAGTGTGCCAGTCATTCGCAACAAAGACCAGGTTTCCATCCCCATAACATACACCACCACAAGGCACCTGCCAAGGAACCTGTTCACAAGACTTCCAACTTCAGTCCCCTACCCATCAAAAAACTGTGAGATCTTTAATTTCTTAAACAATCTGCTGATATGTTTAATGAACATAATGAGCTAGAAAAGGAAAGATGCACCAAAAGCGAAATACGAGAGTTCTAACAAGTGGTAATTCAGAAATCTTAGGAGGGAATAGTTCACTAGTGAAAAACAACTATTCACGAAGCTTATGGGTGTACTCAGATGACAAAAAAGTTTAAACCAAATTTTATAGATGTAAGTGAAATGAAATGGAAGAAAAGGGTCCTAGTTATCTTGTGACATAATTTAAATCACCATAGTGAGGAATATGATAATATAACTGACAGGATGGGGAAGAAAGAAAATAGTTGCTCATTAAGTATTGCTAGAGATTGCAGAGCACAAATTAAACACATGTAGCAAACTCGTGTTTGACTTGAAAGTTAATATTAAGACAGCAAGAGATTGATGGGGAAAAAGAGATGGTCTTGTTGACAATGATAAGATAGGAAATGAAGGCCAGATATAGGTTCTATTATCTATTAACTTATTAAAACAGTTCTGAACAAAACCGTAAACAGTCTTTATCTGGAGGATTTGGAAGCTGTCTTGGATGGTAGTTTAATTCTCATTACTCTGTCTGAAGGATATCCTCTAAGAACATCATTTTCTACAATGTAAATGTTTCATTCAAGATATATTAACATGATTGAGTGTTTTAGTGATTTTAAACATATTTCTAGGATTTATATTGAATTACAGATAAATGTACCAGACACCTGTTTATATAAATATGAAGTACATGCAAACTAAATCTAAGAAGAATAGAATGATAAAAAATGATAAATCCCAAACCCACTGAGCTAGGGTCCCCACCTCAACTGCAGCTTTGCAAAAGAGTACCATGCGCTTCAAAATATCCTGCATTCATATTACTTACCATCAGTCATCAGCTAACAGAAAATCAAAAACAGCAAAACATCTTAAGCTAGGAACATAGTAAGCTGGAAAACAGTCATGCTTTGAACAGATTTCAGATAACTAAGACTGCCTGAAAGAACTAGCAAAATATCCAGATGAAAATTACTTGTGGTAAATTACAATTACACTGCTCTTTTCTATTCATTCTGTACTAATCCATTTTCTTGTTGGCAGAGCTCAACAATATACGTGATGCACATGAATCAGACATATTTCATGTATGTCAAATTTGACAACAATATATCTATATTACACTGAATTTCTAGGACATTCAAATGATCTTAAATGCTTTAAATTCTTAAATATGTCTTTTGGTCAAAATGTCTCAAGGGATGACATATTCGATCTGGAAATCATGGCACATTACAGAGTTCTTTGAAAAGATCATGACATTGTAGCTTCCCATGACAAGCAGAAGTTAGATGCAATTGAAAAAAAAGGCAGTATGGGAGGGAAACAAGATGTGAAATCACCTCCCTATTTCCCTGATATATGTTGTTGTTAAATCCCTGAAATATTGGACTTTTGATAAATACGAAATCCACATTATCAATGTAAGCTTGGCAATAGCCAACTTCAAAGTCCTGCAGTCAATATATAAGCCAGTAAGCATGCCCTAAAAATCATCGCAGTCTTACTAAATAAAACATGCGAGTTGTTAGGAAGATGCTCCAGAACTCAGACTTCTCTACCTGTCCATGTATTCTATATCTCTTGTGAACTCCTAAGTCCTGTCCTTCACGATAATCACCATATCGAGGAGCCACCACCTACAAAAAGAAAATACATTCACATCTACAGAATGGAAATTCCCATAAAAGGCAACAGTTAAGCAGCCAATATGTAACATCTTGTGTGCCAATAGAAAGATTATAGTTTTCTCAGCATTTAAAACTAAATGTTATACAGAAGGAGACATATCAGCAAAATAAGAAAGAACCTGAAAATATACTAGTGATAAAACATTTTTAATTTTACATCAGAACTGATCCAAAGCGTACAATTAATATGTAAGATGATACTCCCAGTCCCCTATAGGGTTGTTTAATTGATTACACGAATTCACTCAAAGTCACAGTAAAAGTGCCTTTTTTGGTTATACATAAAAATGTGTGTTCAAGGTGACACATGGGAAAATCAATCCTTCAAAGTTAAGACTCTTGTCCACCCTTTATTCTATGCCAAAAGATGCCTAGAACACACCCAGGTATCATAGCCACATGTAGATATAATAATTGACCATGTATGCCCACAAAGATGGCATGGAAGCCATTCAACTTGAAACCATACAACTACCCAAACAGATGTCAGGACACTGGCACATTCATTAAGCATTTTTATGAAGTTTCACAAACCAAAAGCTTGTTGCAGATCCTGGACAGTATGGGGGCGAAAGAAAGCTCAAGATTATGGCAGGAGTGGTTTAAGCAAGAAAAAAATCTAAACAAATTTACCCAACTACACGGAAAGAGAAATCAAGCAAAAGAACACTCGGTAAATCATTTCTCAAAAAAATCAGATTACACAGCAAGCCTCTCAGAAGAGGTGTGTAAGCATGTCAAAATCACATTCTCTAACCTTTTAACCAAGAAAAAAATCTAAACAAATTTACCCAACTACATGGAAAGAGAAACCAAGCAAAAGAACACTCAGTAAATCATTTCTCAAAAAAAATCAGATTACACAGCAAGCCTCTCAGAAGAGGTGTGTAAGAAGCATGTCAAAATCAGATTCTCTAACCTTTTAACCTAGTCCAAAAGAGTTGAAACTTGAGACCAAATTTATAGGTACAAATTACAGTTGATGATCAAGAAAATGCTAGAGAAATGGCTTTTAGTCTAGTCCAAAAGAGTCGAGACCAAATGTATAGGTACAAATTACAGTTAATGATCAAGAAAATGCAAGAGAAATGTTTAGGTTACCCTGCAGTTACAAATGCTGGAAGCGTGGGTGACATTGCATTAGCACCAAGTGGCAACACATCAAAGTGGCACCAATTTTCAGAGCTGCACAATTGCAGAATGCAGGTATTGCTAGATTCTGGTTGTTGAACAGAGCTTGCATCTATGCAAGTTTTGCACCTAAGATGCATGGTACCAGTACAAGTACCAGCACTAGTTCACAGATTTAGTACTGGTAAAATGGCCAGGAAAACTTATCCACAGTTCATTCATGACTTCACTAATTTTTCACAATTTTTTGTATAATATATTAAGGAAAACTTTAATATTTTCCTGCATTTTTTTTTTCATTCATATTACTCCCCTCACTCTATCCATCACACAGAATTCATCAATAGACAATCTGCAATTGATTTTAAAACTTCAAACTTAATTTTCAACGTCTTTGCAAATCCAAGGACCAAAAGTTCCAATTAAAGTTTGATATTTATTTTCGAAGCATCCTAGTATGAATCCAATGACCAAAAACCAGATGCAAAGCAGACTCATCATCAGAACCATTCCAATACGTTTTTGGTTGCATACATGTACCAAAAAACAGACACGAACGGTTTAGGTACCAGTAGTTGACGGAAATACATATTAGTGCAATTATGATTTGTGTTGAACTCTCCTTTTGTGGCATGAATGCCAAGAGACCTTGTTGTCGTTGCAAACTTTAACATTTAGAACAATCTGTAGAGTTTCACCTGCACCTGCAAACACCTGGTGTAGTGATATGCATTAGTTTTATTACAAAAAATAAGAGGACCATCACACATGTGTGTCCCCACTTGATCAACAATGGTCCTGTTACCCACCAGAAAGTGAGTAACCCATAGGAGAAAATCTTTCTCCACCTGGGATAGCCAGCCAGCCAGCAGCCCTATTTGATCAGCACATAACATGATGCCAGGATCCTCTACCTCTTGCTCTGGTCAGATTTGTGAAAAATTCAAAACTGAAATCCTATTGCAGCCACTGGTATCATTTCTTCTAACTGATAAATCAATTATTCAGTGTATTGCTACGGCAACATCGAAATAAACACACTGCAATTTTCACAAATAAAAACTGCGGAAATAATAGCGCTGGAAACTGAGAAAATCTAGCACACACACATAAAAATACGACACCATTATTTTTGGACAAATGTCCCCGGAAAAACCCAACTTGGGAAAACCGGTGCAGCAGTGAGGGTTTTTATTATTATGCAGTAGTGAAATCTGAGTACAATCTATGGATGCCCAACTAGCAATCCAATCAGCAAGTATCTGACAGAAATAATTAAAGAGAAATTCTCTCAATCCATAAGCAATCCCGGGCACTGGCTTCTACAAAAAACTGGTTATCCAAACCCCATCGTGAGCCCTTCTGCGTTGTCTCTCCCACATGTGGCTCAATTCTGCCTCTGAGCAAGCCATCTAACCTGCCTCTGTTGTTGGAAGTGACCCTTCGACCTTCTAGGAGACTTTCTGGGCCTCTGGAAACTTAATCGACCTCCTCCTCAGCTAAATCGAACTGCTCTGTGTCAGATTTTGCGCAGTCTCTACGTTGCTTATGTGTGGATCACTTCTATCACTTGTTGCTGCCTCTTCGGAACTAAAATACTTCCTCCAGATCACAGTCCCTACCCCTCACTATCTCTGCTGCCTCACTGAAGCTCGAACTCTCCAACAACTGACTACTGCTACTCTAGAAAATCGATTTCTCCAAGTGACTTTGATGTCGCTTCTCCAAGTGCCCATCGACTTCCTTTTCTAATCCACTGTTGGAGCACCAACGAACAATATTAAAACTTAATCAATGGTTAGGATCATCTTGGAGTTGATTTGTGTGAGTTTCTACATGATTCACACCTTAACTTAATTAATTGTGATTAATTAGCCATATTCCCTAAGTTTAGACTTACGAAATATTTTAAAAAGAGGTAATAATCTAATTAAGACATCTCTAGGTGGAATTTCTAAAAACGATTTCTGGGTTTTGGAGATCCCATGTATTCTAGCCTCTCCACCAAATTTTGTGGCTAGAACACATCCGATGCTACAAAAACTAACACTCCCTCTTAGCGAGGAATCTGTTCTAGTGCTACACACCCTGCCACAACACTGTCTTTGTACCATCCCCTGTCAAAATGCTAATGTCTGGCCACTATGACTGTCTGCCACTGCCCACCAACCACTGCGCAACTTTGATGTTGCATCTATGCTACTACTAACCCTACTATACTGCTGCCAACACTGCAACTGCAACATCTGCAGCTGAAAAAACATCCTAAATACTGAATCAACTATGTTCAATATGATGGCTTTGTCACCCGAGTCTCTGACTACTACTAGCTACTGCACTGTCTACTGAAGACTCTGCACTACTACTGACTCTACACTGTGCCACCTGCACTGCTGCCAACTCTCAACTGTACTCCTCAGCATTTGACTACTACTAGTCTCTGCAATTGTCACTCTGGTACTGAATACATCAATTTCCTTTGATCAATCCTGCTACTGAAAATTGTGGGCCCCCGTAGCTAGGAAATGATCCATGAGGTGGGCTCCTCAAGGACCCTGCCCATCTCTGTAGCTCTCTAGGGCTACAACTCCAAGTCACCCCACCTCACTCCTGGAGGTGTGTGGGAAATCATGGCAAACTCTTCTTCCAACCTGGAAGACAACTTGTCCATCTCTACAGACGCTGCCTTTAGGTCCTGCTTCTCCTGCTTGTCCTTCTTTCTGAGAGGACATTGGTATTGTAGTGGCCAAACACGCCACACTTGAATCACTTGACTTTCTTCTTCTTCTTTTGCTCCCCTTGTGCCTGACTAGGGCCCTTGGATGCAAGAGCCACATTCTCCTCCTCACTCTGCAAGCCCTTACTACTATTGCCACTGATGGTGCTCTTCAACAGAGCTCTCCTCAACTCTTTCTATTGCAGATCGGACAACATCCTGTCCCACCTTGGCAAGGTATCTCTACCCAAGATACTCTAGACAAATGTTAGAGAAATGGCAGTTAATTAATTTCTCTCATTATGACATTATCTTGTGATGTTTAGTTATAATAATTATTTGTTCTTTCAATTTATCTTTTCTTATCATAAGAGTAATGCCAATGAACAAATAGAAGAAGACGAAAGATGTAGGCACACTGCCAGGGCAAAACCCCACTCTTTGGGGAAAACCCGGTCAAAGGTTCTTCCTTCAATAGATTCAAGATGAGACGACCAAGACCCTAACTAGAGACTCTCTCCACCAAGTCATCCCTTCACTGTGTTAGCACCAAGATCTCCTTTGCTTGTACCAAAACTTTATCCTAATCATTGCAATAACACTGAGATAAACTTCATCCTTCTATACTAGCCCTGAGATCCTTCCATGTTGATGACACCGAAACATATTTGTTGATGTGGCACCGAATGCATATTGTTGTGATAACACTGAACTGTGGTTCCTGTAGTGTGGCTTCATCATTGAGTTTGCATCGAGTCTGAGGTCTGTACTAAATAGAGATCACCGAATTACATCCTCTGAAATAACACCAAGATTGTGTAGTCAACCTGAGGTAGCACTGTGATAGTGTATTGTGATCTATCCGAGCTTCTTTTTGCAATGACAACGAAACTATATCACTGTAACTTATACCAAGAAACTCTCCTGAAATATTTTGAGCTTGATTCAAATTGAATCACTGAAATTCTCCGAACTTTCTGAGGCAATCCGAGCTTCAAAGGTGATCCCAACTGCAGAGGATGATCTGAACTTTGGAGCTTGAGCGAGGACCTTAGACTGGTATTTATAGTTTTCTTCCATAGTTAATAGGCCGACATGTCCCAGTGAAGAGGTGTGACTTTTATTTGAGCCGACTTGAGTTTGTGACTTCAAGATAATTTGAGGCCGACTTGAAGATGCTGCTTCGAAGAAGATTTGTCGAGGATGATGACTTGATGTAGGAGCCTTTTGACCAAATAATAGAAAACCTATATTACATGATTTAAAAGCCCAAAATGAGTCAATTTAAATTTGTAATGACTAACCTAGAAGTCCACAATGGGGACCTTAATCTGAATATGACCCAAGCATGAAACCCATGCTTTAATAAGTCATTTAATAATAATAAATTCTTTTTGACAAATATATTAATAATGAAGACCGAACCTAGTTACATTTTTCAACAACAAATACCTACCAATCCTTTGAGACATTATTCAGTGCCAATCATACAAGCTTCGTGGGTTGAGGTGCTGACCCAACAACTGCCAGTTGATCTCAGACTTCCTGAATCCGAGTGAGGAAGGCATCCATGCTCTCGCCCTTCTGCATCCTTATGCTCCTCAGCTGCTCCTATAGATACATCTTCCGCTGCTCAGAAGAACTCTGAAATAGCTCTGCCAAGGCATCCCACATCTCCTTGGTTGTTGCATGTCCTACCACATGTGAGACGAGATGATCCCGAACTCCATCTAAGATCATCCTCTTGGCCTTAGCCATCTCCTTCTTGTACTCCTTGAGTTGGTCTGCATCCTGGGGAACAACTACCACACTCTCTGCGTAAGGCTTCAGACCATATTCATCCAGAAGGAAGAACATCCTTGCCTTCCAGATGACATAGTTGGAGGCACCCTCCAATTTGTCTTAGTCCTTGAGCCCAGTTGTGGCCATCTCTGATCTGGTCTGGAGACTCCCTCTTCCTTTGCTCGGTTGCTGCTCTGTTACTCACACTCCCTCTTGGAATGTGTTGTTCTGCTAGCTGGTGTTGCCAACCTACAATTGGGAAAATTGAAGTTCTTGACTAGAAACCCTCTAAGAGAAATCTTTGTGTGTACTTTTCTCTTCCACCTGATGTTGGTTTTGTGCTAGCAAACTGGTACAAAACCCTCTGCGTCCAGCCAGAAATCTACTTCGCGAAAAATCTGAGTTGCTACCTCTACCTGTTGGAATTACTCAAAATGGAAAGTTAAATTTTTCTGCTCTCTCCTCTAAAAAATTGAACTCTCCCAAACAACTCAGCCTGCCTAGCAATAGATTGCGCTGCCTATGAAAATTTCAGCCTACTGCTCCCTCCGAGTAGGTAAAGTTTCCTCTTCACTTCGAGCTTCTTGGCCTATTACAAACGCTTCGTTACCATGTGAAAATTTCAAAACTGAAATGTTATTGCAGCAACTAGTATTATTTCTTCTAACTGATAAATTGATTATTTAGTTTATTGCTAGGCAACATCGAAATAAACACACTGCAATATTCACAAATAAAAACTGCCGAAATAATAACGCTAGAAACTGAGAAAATCGCACAAACATAAAAATATGACACCGTTATTTTTGGACAAATGTCCCCAGAAAAACCCAACTTAGGAAAATCAGTGCAGTAATGAGGGTTTTTATTATTATGCAGCAATGAAATATAAGTACAATCTATGGATGCCCAACTGGCAATCCAATCAACAAGTATCTGACAAATAATTAGAGAGAAAAATTCTCTCACTACACAACCAATACTGGGCATTGGCTTCTACAGAAAACTGGTCTTCCGAACCCCAGCGTGAGCCCTTCCGCATTGCCTTTGTGTTGTCTCTCCCACGTGTGGCTCGATTCCGCCTCTGAGCAAGCCGTCTAGCCTGCCTGTGCTGTTGGAAGTGACCCTTCGGCCTTCTGGGAGACTTTCCTAGCCTTTGGAAGCTGAATTGACCTCCTCCTCGACTAAATTGAACAGCTCTGCGTCAGCTTCTGTATGGATCACTTTCGTCACTTGTTATTGCCTCTCCAAAACTGGAATACTTCCTCTGTATTACTATCCCTGCCCCTCACTATCTTTGTTGCCTCACTAAATCTTGAACTCTCCAACAATTGACTGTTGCTACTTTGGAAAATCAATTTCTTCAAGTGACTCTGGTGTCGTTTCTCCAAGTTCCCATCAACTTCCTCTTATAATCTATTGTTGGAGCACCAATGACCAAGATTATAACTTAATCAATGGCTAGGATCATCCTGGAGTCGATATGTGTGAGAGTCTAGATTATTTGCACCTTGACTTAATTAATTATGATTAATTAGCCTGCCATATTCCCTAAAAGTTTAGATTTAGGAAATGTATTAAAATCGGCTAATAATCTAATTAAGCCATCTCTAGGTGGAATTTCCATAAACGATTTCTGGGTTTTGGAGATCTCATGTATTATAGCCTCTCCGCCAAATTTCATAGCTAGAACACATCCGATGCTACAAAACAACCAGATTTCTCTCTGCCATTTAGCATTCTTTCTTGAAGGAAGGTGGGTCATCCATTAACAAATACTTAACCATTTTGTAATCATGTGCTTTCACTTAATGTTATGGGAATACTAATATGGATCAAGGTGCAAACTAGATAATTGACCGATTTTGACTGTATTATTGTTCCCTCACTTCAATGGAAGATTAGTCTTTGATTCTAGTCCAGTGGGGCCTCCTCTGACGCCTTAGGGTTTTAAGAAGGGCACTAATAGGGAGACTTAGATATAAGTAGCATGTCCATGATATCCCATACCAACCACTTTCAATCTTTCTCATTACTCCATCTCCATTCTTCTGGTTGGTGGTCGTTGATCATGAGGAATGGCACCCTTTCATCCTCATCTTTGAGTCTGCGTCGGAAACTTTACCCTGGAAGTTGATGTAGCTAAAAGAAAGATAAAATCAAAAGAAAGACACATAGAAAGAAAAAAATAAAATAGAAAAGATGGTTGGGATATTTAATTAGCATGTGGGCAAAACCCTAGCATGAGCTTTACCTCATTAGCCATCACCCAGTTCCTTCAGCACATGATGCTCCATCTATAAAAGGAAATCTTGTATTGTCCCAACCCTGATGAGCAATAAATTTGCTCATCATTAAGTGGTATTAAATGCAAAATCTCAAAAAGCAAGCTTGGGCTTTGTTACCCCTCTATCAGTGGAGGTACATGTTGAGATTTTGAGGTAGCATCAAGTCTGCTCTAGCCCTGAAATTCTGTGATGGGGCTGAGACACACAAGACCTCCAAAACCAAGAAAGCATTTGGAGAAATTTCATCTATGTGTGAGATATTAAAATAATTTTTTTTTTTAATGAGGACCCTAAGACTAACTTAGGGAATTAGAAAAATTAAAGTGAATTGATTAAACACTTGTGATGAAATGTTCTAAGTGACGCGGATCAAGCAGTCTTTTAATCTGAGCCATCGATAAGAGATTAGATCACGGTCGTTGATGTGTCCACAAGAAAAGTATAAAGGAAAGGCTTGGGGTCAGTTGGAAGACACACGGAGTCTACGAGATCGAATTCTTCTGACGGAGCAATACTCGCACAAAGATCAGATCTGAGTGACTCAGAGTTGCAATGAGGGGCAGATGCAATGATTGGCCAGGAGGACCAAGAGTACAGTGTAGAGCAAGGGCAGCAGAGACGCAATGGAGACAACGTAGCCATCAGAGGGTGTGACGCAGTCCCTCAAGAGGGTGACGCAAGCCCACACAGGGCTCACGTAGGGGCAGCGTAGTGTCTCCAAGCAAAAGGGCAACAAAGACGCAATGGATACAACGTAGCCATCAGAGGGTGTGATGCAGTCCCTCATGAGGGTGACGCAGGGCTCACGCAGGGGCAGTGCAGTGTCTCTAAGCAAAAGTCCAAAATTTTGCCGGAAGCAAGGGTTTCTGAGCTAGTTGGGCTGAAACCAAGATCCAGGAGAAGCAAATCCACACAGAGCTAGGGTGACGTATTCCCTCAGTTCAGGCTGACACAGTGGCTGCGCAGAGCCAACTGGGGTTTCACCAGTTTCTCATCTGGATCCGCCAGGACGACTTGCGAGAGTGAGGCATATCTCACATTTTCTCCGATTGTCGAGGTTTTCTCTGTTGGGTGAGTCAAGTTTATGGCACCCTAGATGTACTCACAAACTTTTGCTTAATAATAATAAACACTCATATCTATTGCACTAGTTTTCCCGCATTGGGTTTTTCCGGGGACATTTGTCTGAAAAATATGTCACTTTGTAATATGAGCATGTTATTCAGTAAATGATCTTTATGTGTAGGTTGTTAATTGTATTTACTTTGTTGTTAATTCTGAATATTCAAATTAATAACTTGTATGTTAAATCAAGTACGAGAAGTAAATCGAGATTTAAAAGTAGGGTTTCTTAGATTAAGAAATTTCACATGATATCAGAGGCTTGTAGATCAAGTTGAATCTCCAGCAAAATCGGCTGAAGAGTTTTTTGCTGCAGAGAGCAGCTGAAGCAGCAGAGATCTGAAGAGGGCAGCACAACATCAGAAGGACGCAGTCCTAGCAGAGGCTACGCAGGGTCTGACGCAGTCCCAGCTAGGTGATGCAGAGGCAGTGCACTGCCTTCCAGAGGGACACAGGAGCAGCCTGCGCTGTGCAGAGGCTACGCTAAGCCAGTTTGCTCACGCAGGGGTAGCGCAGTGTCTCCAAGCAAAAGGGCAGCAGAAACGCAGTGGAGACAACGTAGCCATCAAAGGATGTGATGTAGTCCCTCAAGAGGGTGACACAGGGCTCACGCAGGGGCAGCACAGTGTCTCTAACCAAAAGTCCAAAATTCTGTCGGAAGCAAGGGTTTCTAGGCTAGCAGGGCTAAAACCGAGATCCGAGAGAAGCAAATCCACGTAGAGCTAGGGTGACGCATTCCCTCAGTCCAGGCTAACGCAGTAGCTGCGCAGAGTCAATTGGGGTTTCACCAGTTGCTCATTCGGATCCGCCGGGACGACTTGCGAGAGTGAGGCATATCTCACATTTTCTCTGATTGTCGAGGTTTTCTTTGTTGGGTGAGTTGAGTTTATGGCACCCTAGATGTACTCACAAACTGTTGCTTAATAATAATAAACCCTCATATCTATTGCACTGGTTTTCCCGCATTCGGTTTTTCCGGGGACATTTGTCCAAAAAATATGTCACTTTGTAATATGAGCGTGTTATTCAGTAAATGATTTGTATGTGTAGGTTGTTAATTGTATTTACTTTGTTGTTAATTCTGAATATTCATATTAATAACTTGTATGTTTAATCAAGTAGGAGAAGTAAATCGAGATTTAACAGTAGGGTTTCTTAGATTAAGAAATTTCACATGGTATCAAAGGCTTGTAGATCAAGTTGAATCTCCAGCAAAAGCGGCTGAAGAATTTTTTGCTACAGAGAGCAGTTGAAGCAGCAGAGATCCGGAGAGGGCAGCACAGCATCATAAAGACACAGTCTCAGCAGAGGCTACACAGGGACTGACGCAGTCCCAGCTAGGTGACGCAGAGACAACACACTGCCTTCCAAAGGGACGCATGAGCAGCCTGCGCTGCGTAGAGGCTGCGCTGAGCCAATCTGCTCACGCAGAGACCAGCCAGAGGGACACAGTCCAATTTTGAGTTGTGCAGTATTGTCGTGGTCCGAAAGTAGGGCTTCAGAGCTTTAGCAATTGCTAGTATGGTGGAGGTTCTGTCTGTGCAGAATCGTACCTAGCTAAGTTGACAAAGAGCGGGAGGAAGACAGTTGCTCAGCAGACCCAAAACAGATCTGAGATTCGTTCAGGAGGGTGATCGTAGAGAACTGTTCAGTTGATTTTTTGGCTGAGGATTTCCAGGTAGGAAATCAGTGGTTGGAGAGAGCAGCTACTATAGAGCGTTTCTAATCGCCAAGAAACCCAGATCCATTAATTTTGTTGGGTGTTGCAGCAGAAAGAGGGAGAGGAGTATCTATTCTGACATATTCGAGCAAAGATGGCTTCTCATGGACTGAGAGATCAGGACAGGTTGGACGACATGTCCAACTTCGTTATTTGGAGGGCCAGTATCCTAACAGTCTTGGATGAATACGGCATCAAGGACCATGATGAGAATGTCCTAGTTGTGCCTGCCAATCCAGATCCTCTGAAGAAATTCAAGGAGAATCAAGCACGAGCTAAGTGCTTGATCATGGACGGAGTCAAAGATCATGTCGTGCCACACATTGCTGGGAAGAACACAGCAATTGAGATGTGGACAGATTTGGAAACGATGTATCAGGGAGGCTCTATCCAAAGGAAGATGCTTCTAGAGAATCAGATGTGGTTGTTCCGGATGCAGAAGGGTGAGGAGATAGATCCCTACCTCTTCAGACTTCAGACTATCTGGGATCAATTGATTGTCATGGGTGCGACTCCAGATGAAGGGCTCTTGGTGAGGAATGCCCCGAATGCAATCACCAAGGAATGGGAAATGTTTGTCCAAAGCATCTTGGGCAGAGTGTTGATTTATGGTAGCATCGGATGTGCTCTAGCCTTGTAACTTTGTATATAGGCTAGGACACATGTATTCCATAAAACCCAGAAATGGTTTTGGAAAATTCCACTTAGAGATGGTTTAATTAAAATAATTAATCATTTGTTAATGTTTTCCTAAGTCTAAACTTAGGGAAACTGATTAATTAAAGGGTATTAATTAAACTAAGTGTGAATCTTCTAGATAAAGTCATGGATCACCTCCAAGTTAATCTTAGCCCTTGGTTATGTTTTAATCTTGGTCGTTGAAGGTTCAACAGAAGAATACAAGGAGGAGGGTGAGAAGACACAGTTTTTTATCAAGGATCAAATCACTAGGGCAGAGTTTGCTAAGTGATTATGATTCAGTGATCAGATCCAGAGAGGGGCAGAAGCAGAGATTCGTCAGGTGGACCAAGAATACATTTCAGAGTGAGGCAGCACTTACGCAATAGAGAGACTGTAATATTTCGGATAGAAATAAAGAGCAATATAACGTACATAAACAAGAAACTACAGCAACTAGAGAGACATCACATGAACAAAACACAATATGGAGAACGCTGAGCCATTTTATTAAATATTGAAAGATAAAAGGAGTACAAAGGTGATCAGAATGATGGCACCTTGGCTTGCACTATGCAAGCGTAGAAATACTCTCAGAATATATCATGGAATGGCTTCTCCCTCAATGACAGCGTAATCTCCAAGCCGCTGGTACTGCTGTCGTGTTGCTGCTAAGGCTGGAATCAACTGAATCTTTGGGGCTGCTCCCCACCTCAGAAAATTATGAAACTTTGGGAATGGCCTCTCCACTGAATACCAAGAAAATTCCATAGAGCTTTTCGAAAATGGTTGACCTCCAAAAATGACCTCCCTTGAGGTACCACGATGTCCCAATGATAAACACTAGCCCTGAATGATTTGCTGCAAAAGATGGCCTCCAACTCTACCAAAATGTTGGAATAGGGAGGGTTGACCCCTTTCCAACTCTCCCAAGTTGAATCCCCTGATAAACCCTCAATCTGGAATCTCCTCCTCCAAAGACTGCGTCCTCCCTCTCACTGACTGCGCTGTCTCTGCAAGTGAATAATCCCAAATGTGGCTGCTCCAACTCTCTCCGGAAAAACAAGGATAGAACTCCTCACCCGAGCAGGCACTCGAAGTCCCCCGGGGCTGAGGTTGGGATCTCCGCACGAAGACACCCAGTGTGTTGAACAAAACTTGCAGACTTTGCTCAACAGCAAAAGTGTGCTCAATGTCAAAAGACAAATATCATAGATGCATAATCAGAATGATCAAAATGAGGAGCCTCTCTCCCTTTTTATGTTTGGAGAGCCTTGCTCTCACCTAGGCCCCACCACCAACTGCGTTGTCTCCTTGAGCCACGCTGTCCCTCTAGCTCTACGCTGACTTGGGCCCACGCTGCCCATGCTGACATCTCCTCCACGCTGCCACTTCGTCCTCTAGGCCCCACGCTGCCCACGCTGACATCTCCTCCACGCTGCCACTTCGTCCTCTAGGCCCCACGCTGCCAAATAGACATGTCTCCAAGTGACTTTAGGAGATGTTTTTATCCTAAGTGTGAGTTAAGTGTCCCTCTTCACCCACTTTATTTCTAACTTAACTTTATTAAAGTGAAATAGCCAAAAATTAATATTTCCAATTAGCTATTGCTAATTGGGAATATTACAGAGACAGTGCAGTTTTTTGTAGAGGTGACGCAGCGCCTGTAGAGAATCACACAGAACCAGCACAGTGTCTCTTGGAGTCAGTCCAGAGAAAGCTAGAGGTTGGGGTTCTGAGCCAGTGGGGCCAAAATCCAGCTTCACATCAACCAAATCAGTTGCAGAAAAGGGTCACGTAGTTCCTCAAGCTTGCCCACGCAGGCTTACGCAGAGGCAATGAGGGCTTCACCAGCGCTGGTTTTGAACAGTCGGAGACTCGCTGAGTGAGGTATATCTCAGTTATTTTTGCTGTCTAGATTTCTCTGAAGGGTTTGCCGGATGTTGGCACCCTAGTTGTATTCAAGATTCTGCTGCTTAATAATACAAACCCTCAGATCTGCTACACCGGTTTTCCCAAGTTGGGTTTTTTTCAGGGACAGTCCAAAAACAACTGTGTCACATGTGGATGTTTTTCATTGTATTTTGTTCAGATTGTTTCAGGCCCAGCACTTAGATTTATTTCCACAGCATTATTTGTGAAGACTCCTTCAGAAATTACTTTGATATTTCACAGTAATGAAATAATTATGTAACATAATAGAAGAAGTAATTCAGATTTGTTGCAGTAAGAATTCGGATCTAGGATTTTTCACATGGTATCAGAGCTTATTCAAGCTAAAGTGCAGGTGAAACACAAGTGAACCAGTAGATCAGCGTTGAAGAGTCTGGGATCTGCGTAATCAGCAACAGACCCTCCCAAAAAATTACGTTGTCCAGACCAAGAGGGCATTTCAGTGCAGAAAAGGCTCCCTCTAAGAGAGTTAACAAAGGGGTAAGCTTTTTCAGTTGCAAAAGAGGCAGCGTAGCTGAAGGACGCAGTTACTGCATAGCAGTAAGAGCTGGTGCATAAGCATCAGAAAATTCTGAAAAACACAATTGGGGATTTCTTGACCTCACAAGGGTTTTCTTACTTAAAGAAACTCAGTTTTTTCCCGTGCATCAACAAAAGCAGTGACTTACTCCTCAAGGAGTGCATAAGTCTAGCTGAGCAGAGGGTTAGAGGAAGATTTCAACAAAGTTGAGGAGATGGCCAGCAATGGACTGCGTGACCAAGATAGATTGGAGGGTGCCTCCAACTATGTTATTTGGAAATCAAGGATAGAGTTTCTCCTTGATGAACATGATCTGAAAGCCCTCATAGACAGCGCAGTTGCAGAACCTCTTGATGCAGCACACCTGAGGCAATTCAAGAAGAATATGGCAAGAGCCAAGCGGTTGATCCTAGATGGAGTAAAGGATCATATCGTACCCCACATAGCTGCAAAGACCACACTAGAGAAATGTGGGTAGGGCTGGAAAAGCTATACCAAGGATCTTCCGAGCAGCGGAAGATGTACCTTGAAGAGAAGATGCTGAATATCAGGATGAAGAAGGGAGAGCATTTTGACACGTTGTCTTGGATTAAGGAAAACCGAGATCAACTGTCTGCAGTAGGATCTGCTCCTAGAGACTCAGAGCTAGTAAGGCTCACGCTAAACTTTGTTTCAGAGGATTATCAAGTCTTTGTCCAAAGCATATTGGGCAGACAAAAACTTCTAGGATGGGAAGCAATGTGGGCAGCCTTACAGCAAGAAGAGTTGAGGAGAGATCTCCTAAAAATCCACTTGGAGGATGGCAGCAGTAGTTCAAAGGTCAAGAAAGAGGGAGAAGAGAACACTACCCTTGCATCAAAAGGCCAACAGAAGCAGAAAAAGAAAGATCTGTCCAAGATCAAGTGCTTCCGGTGTGGGGAAATGGGGCATTATGCCACACAATGTCCTCTTAAGAAAAAGGATAGAGAGGAGAAGGAAGATCCACAAGCAGGAGCTCCCAAGAGTGAGGCAGAAAAAGATTGTGCCATGTTAGCTCATATTCCGAAAGGAGAGAAATGGGCTGACTTGGATTTGTAGATCCAGAATCTTCAAGGAGGCGAGATCCTTGAGTATTTCCAAACTCTTGGATCACATGTGAGCTACAACAGCCTAAAGACAGTAGCAGGATGGACAGTTGCAGCAGAAGATGAGAAGACAGTGCAGTGGCTAGCAATACTAGAGCTTGATCAGCGCAAAAAAGGAGCAACAGCATCAGCAGTTGGGCAGCAGCAACGCAGTGCACACTGGGGCAGCGCAGTGCAGAGCAGCAACAGTGTAGTATTTTCAGAGAGCTAGTGCATAAACTAGCAACAGTTAGTCTTATTTTCCAGTTGCAGATTTTCTTGTCCAATTTTGGATGTTTTTCTGTTGCAATTAGCAACAGTGCAGCAGTAGCAACGCAATGCACAGAGGGGCAACGCAGTGAAGAGCAGTGCTCACGTAGTGCAGCAGCATGGTTGCAAATTCAGAGGGAGTTGCAGTATGGTGGCAGTTGGCAGCAGCAAGCAGAGTCAGCAGCAGTACAATTGCAGCATTTTCTTGTGCAAGTGTTGGTGAGCAGCATCAACAACACAGCAATAGATGTTACAGAAGATAGATCAGTAGCACATTGAATTGTTTTGCTAGAGCACTTTCCTCGCTAAGAGGGAGTGTTGATTTATGGTAGCATCGGATGTGCTCTAGCCTTGTAACTTTGTATATAGGCTAGGACACATGTATTCCATAAAACCCAGAAATGGTTTTGGAAAATTCCACTTAGAGATGGTTTAATTAAAATAATTAATCATTTTTTAATGTTTTCCTAAGTCTAAACTTAGGGAAACTGATTAATTAAAGGGTATTAATTAAACTAAGTGTGAATCTTCTAGATAAAGTCATGGATCACCTCCAAGTTAATCTTAGCCCTTGATTATGTTTTAATCTTGGTCGTTGTAGGTTCAACAGAAGAATATAAGGAGGGTGAGGGGCCTATGGAAAATAAGTTGTGATACTTGAGCCATTGAGCATTTTCGAATTTGTGTGAGAAGACACAGCTTTTGATCAAGGACCAAATTACTAGGGCAGGGTTTGCTAACTGATTATGATTCAGTGATCAGATCCAGAGAGGGGTAGAAGCAGAGATTGGTCAGGTGGACCAAGAATACATTTCAGAGTGAGGCAGCACTTACGCAGAAGAGAGACAGCGCAGTTTTCTGCAGAGGTGACGCAGTTCCTGCAGAGAATCACGCAAAACCAGCACAGTGTCTCTTGGAGTCAGTCCGAAGAAAGCTAGAGGCTGGGTTTCTGAGCTAGGATGGCCAAAATCCAGCTTCAGATCAACCATATCAGCTACAGAGAAGGGTGACACAGTTCCTCAAGCTTGCCCACGCAGGCTTACGCAGATACAGTGTAGGCAACCACGCAGAGGCAGTGAGGGCTTCACCAGCGCTGGTTTTGATCAGCCAGAGACTCGCTGAGTGAGGTATATCTCACAGTTATTTTTGTTGTCTAGATTTCTCTGAAGGGATTGTCGGATGCTGGCACCCTAGTTGTATTCAAGATTCTGTTGCTTAATAATAAAAACCCTCAGATCTATTGCACCGGTTTTCCTAAGTTTGGTTTTTTCCGGGGACTTAGTCCAAAAACAACTGTGTCACATGTGGATGTTTTTCATTGTATTTTGTTCAGATTGTTTCAGCACTTACATTTATTTCCGCAGCATTATTTGTGTAGACTGCTTCAGAAATTACTTTGATATTTCACAGTAATGAAATAATTATGTAACATAATATAAGAAGTAATTCAGATTTGTTGCAGTAGGAATCCGGATCTAGGATTTTTCACACAAAGCAACGTTAATATCCTGGGCAGACATGTGGGAAATCCTCCGTTAGGAGGAAATCAAGGGATTTACCAAGAGGCAAAGCAGTAGCAGCGGAACAGTGAAGGTAAAGAAAGAAGAGGAGGAGGATGCAGCCCTTGCATCAAAGGAACAGAGGCAGCAAGGGAAGAAGAAGAGGGGCCTATCCAAGGTCTGGTGCTTTAATTGTAGCAAACTTGGACACTTTGCCAGCACTTGTCCTAAGAAGAAGGACAAGGGATCTTCTGAATCCAAGGTTGCATCAGCAAAGGACGATGGAAGTGATGATGATGTAGCCATGAGTGCTCATGAGCCACGGAAGTGGGGCGACATGGATCTGTAGAGCAACTACAAATGAAAAAAGAGGCAGGATCCTTGAGTAGCCTGATTCTTGGATCACATACAATCTACGAGAGCCTTAAGACGGTAGCGGGACAAGTGGAGCAGTGGGTGCAGGAGATCACGGTGAAGCGGAGGGCAGAGCTGGGACGTTGTAGATGAGAGCAGCGCAGTGCAAAGGCAGCAACAACATAGAAGAAGCAGTGCAGAGGGGTTGATGGGACTTCTACAGCGTAGAGGTGGCAGTGCTTACGCAGTGTAGAGTTGTAGCAACACAGTGGCTTCAGGAGGACAACGCATAGCAGCAGCCAAGGGAGCTTCAGTGATGAGATGCAGCATACCTGCCTACCTGACTTGTCTGTCAATGATTGGGCAGGGGTCCTTCAGTTGCTTACTTTTGAGCAACTAAGTTGCAGTGCAGTAGTTAGCAGTGGCAATGCTATGGGCAGCATGATGCAAAAAATTGAGAGTTGCAGTACAGATGTAGCGGTGTCAGTGGAAGTGACATAGGCAGCAGTACAGAAAGCAGCAGCGCAGTGGATGGAGAGCAGTAGGCCAAGCATCAGCAGCGCAGAAACCGATGTCGAGATCTTGCTATACATGATGTGGATGTATTGCTAGAGCACACTCCGTGCTAAGAGGGGGTGTTGATATTTTAATGTAGCATCGATGTGCTCTTGCCCTGAAATTTTGTGGAGGGGCTAAGACACAAAAGACCTCCAAAACCCAGAAAGCGTTTGGAGAAATTTCATCTGGTGTGTGAGATATTAAAATAATTAATTTTTTTTATGAGGACCCTAAGTCTAACTTGGGGAATTAGAAAAATTAAAGTGAATTAATTAAACACGTGTTGAAATGTTCTAAGTGACGCGGATCAAGCAATCTTTTAATCTAAGTCGTCGATAAGAGATTAGATCACGGTCGTTGATGTGTCAACGAGAAAATTATAAAGGAAAGGCTTCGGGTCAGTTGGAAGTCACACAGAGTCTAAGAGATCGAATTCTTCTAATGGAGCAATGCTCGAACGAAGATCAGATCTGAGTGACTCAGTGTTGCAATGAGGAGCAGATCCAGTGATTGGCTAGGAGGGCCAAGAGTACAGTGTTGAGCAAGGGCAGCAGAGACGTAGTGGAGATAGCTTAGCCATTAGAGGGTGTGACGCAGTCCCTCAAGAGGGTGATGCAAGCCCACGCAGGGCTAATGCAAGTGCAGCACAGTGTCTCCAAGCAAAACTCCGAAATTCTGCCAGAAGCAAGGGTTTTTGAGCCAACAGGGTTGAAACCGAAATTTGGGAGAAGCAGATTTACACAGAGTAGGGTAATGCAGTCCCTAAATGCAGGCTAACGCAGTAGCTGTGCAGAGCCAACTGGGGTTTCACCAGTTGCACATCTAGATCCGTCGGGGCTTGCAAGAGTGAGGTATATCTCACATTTTCTCTGATTGCCGAGGTTTTCTCTATTGGGTGAGCCGAGTTTATGGCACCCTAGACGTACTCAGAAACTGCTGCTTAATAATAATAAACCCTCATATTTGTTGCACTGGTTTTCCCGCATTGGGTTTTTCCAAGGACATTTGTCCGAAAAATCTGTGTGTCACTTTGTCATAAGAGTGTGCTATTCAGTAAATGATTTGTATGTGTAGGTTGTTAATTGTATTTACTTCGTTGTTAATTATGAATATTCAGATTAATAACTTGGATGTTTAATCAAGTAGGAGAAGTAAATTGAGATTTAGCAGTAGGTTTTCTTAGATGAAGAAATTTTCACAGTACATAGATTTTTTCAGACAGATCATTCACCACTATTGTAAGCCAAAGGTCACAAGTCAAAGCCTTGTAAAAAACCATGTGAGGGCATGTATTAGGCATCCCAGACCTAGTGTCTTGTCTTTGAGTCTATATTCATTATGTTTGGTTAGGCCATGCCTCGTCCCTTGAGAGTTTCATCTTAGCAATCTCGTCCCTAACCGAATTGGAGGACCTTGGCAGGTATTCATGAGGACTCAGGGTTCTATTTGAGCCTTGTCATTGAAGAGGTGATCATAGGTCTATGGGCTAGTCCAACTTGTGTCAAGGTGCACCTATGTCATTCCACATGGTTTTGTGTCTATCGAGACTATAGGTGACCTTGGCCTTGGCGAGCAACCTGAGAATGGGTCTTTTGTGTGTTGATCATCTCAAATTTTTTGCAAATTCACTGATTAGATGGCAACATACACCCTTGAGGGGCACCCCTGTAAGGCTGAAAAAGCACCAACCTTAATGGAGAAGCTTCACAACCATGATTAGGATTGGTTAGCCTATTATTGAGAAAACATTCTTGTGCAAATTTGTGTGATAACAAGACGACAAAAGAATTCCTTGCTTTTGTGAAGGAACGACTAATAAGACACCAAAACTCCAATACCAATGTCATGATAAGATAGGATTTGTTAATGTTCATCTTATGGAACTGAGCAAGAAGTTAATTCATTGGATGGCCACCAAGAGGAGAGGTGTACTCAAACGATGGTACATTTGCAACAAGAAATCAAAGCAAGAGAGGAAATGATGACAAAACTTCAAATAGAAGTCCAAGTGATGAAGGATGAGGAAAAGCCCTTCACTTTTGTAGTAGATGCTTACACCTTGACTAAGACAAACATGGTAATCCAAAAAGCTCTCATTCTGCCTCAACAGAAGAGACTCTTGGTATTTTTGAATTGCAAAATAGGGGAATAGGCTCTAAGACAATGAAGAGTATGGACTACAATAGCCAAGGACTTGTCAAGAAAGGCCAAGGGATTAAATAATAAAGACCCCATTGTATTGGAATCTTGACTAAAGAATGAAGGCATAAGGTTTGGTGTTAAAGAGGAAGTGGGTGAATGCAACATAGTTGTCAAAGATTTAAGCATGTGGAGGCAAAGGAATGCAACCTATTAGCAAGCAATCTTACCCCCAAAAATGTAGAGTCTGACACCTAAATGAAGACATGTTGATCTAGGATGTTAGCCTCTATCACCTCACCAACTCTCCTCTGCATTTTAGACTAAGGTTAGACCTAGGATAAGGGGGGATTTCCTATCTAAATGTTAGCCTCATTTTGTGTAGTATGGAATGGGAGTAAAAGGAGCTTAACAACGGTGTAACAAATGGAAATGGGAAAGTTTAAAAAGGTTGGCTTTGAGATGATGGATGCAAGGGGAAATATAGTACCTAGTTGCTTAGGCTATGGAGTCATCAATGTATCTAAGAGAGCTATTCATTAAATGGTTAGAACTCAGGAGCTATAAATGGACAAGATGACATTCCCTATAGCATTATCAAACTTAGTAAACAATAGATCACAAGGTTTTGAAGAGAAAAGATCCACAAAAGGATTTCCACAACCAAACTAATTACAAAGGGGTAGTTAAGATTTACTCACAAGGAAAGTCAAGGCTTTAAGCCCTTCTCTCTAAAACAAAGTGCAAGCTTTTTCCCACTATGGATGCATAGCATTTTAACTACTCTCCTCAAGACAAGGTTGATCCTAAAATTTAGCTTTGACAATCCAACCTATAATCAAGAGTCTACCAATTTCTGTACTAGACATGCCACTCATAAAAGACTATACAGAAAATGAAACAACTTACACAACAAATACCCTCCTTCCTAAGGCTTGGAGCTAGCTTGCTCACAAGTTCTTCCATTTATCACTCAATTCTAATCCAAGCTACAAATGGAGAGTGTAAATCCTTAAATAAATTTAAGCTCTAACTCCTCATACAATAAAATATCATTTGTTCACCTAGAGTCACTATCCCTCCAAGGAATACAATAAAATAAGACTCAACCAACCTGCTTACTAAAAGTAGGAAGAAGTTTGTTGATATCCTGAACTTCCTCCAACAAAATATTCTAAGAAAACAAAATTATATTATCTTCATCTTCATCTAACTCCAAGAGCTAAGCAATAATAAACAATGGAGTTAGTTATGTACAATCTTTGACAATAGCCAATAGACTAACAATAGCTAATCGACTAACAACTTCCTCAACAACCTTTCCAAAAGATAGCATAAACATGTAACTCCTCTTCGATGTGGTTGACCAAGCCCCCATAACCTCCTAGGTGAATGAACATGTGTACGAAAAAAGCTTTTAAGACAAATCAATTCATTTATAATCTCAATTGCATGAATAAAAATTGGGCCACCTATATGATTCCCTAGGTATGAAAAGTTGAAATAAGTTGTGCCATATGCCAAAGGTAATGACCCCATACCACTAAGCATAGTTGCAGAAAGTGTCCCCCCCTCGCTCTGGCCCTAGAACCCCAAAATCCATGAGCACACTTTAGATCTTTTGGGAATGCTCCCTGCCAAATTGGGAGAGTGGAACTCTTAAGGATGCTCTCGAAGCCAAGGAGTGTTGATAAATCTAGGGCATTAGCATTGGGAGATTTCTCTTTGATCAGTTACTGTTTGTGAGTGTTTTTACTTCTTTAGATTAGGATGTTCTTCTTCTTGATTATTTCTTCATCAAACAGTAACCAATGCATGAACATAAAATAGACAAGAGACACATCATGTAGGCTATGAGCCAGAGCCAAAACCTCTCTCTTTGAGAGGAAAACCTGCACAAATTCTTCTTATAGAGATTCCAATTGACGAATACCAAGACCAAGACCCTTGACCTAATAACCTCTCCAAAACCAAGACACAGTCATCCTTCTTTGATTTTCTTCTTCCACTTCTTCGATCTTCCACAAACTGAGGTCATCTCTTCAGAACATGTCAAAGTGAAGTCATCAATCATTATTACTATAGCACGAAGTGGCACCGAGCACCAAGATTCTCCTTGAGACAACACTGACACCTTAACTGAGGAAGCACTAGACAATATTGCACAGATGTCACCGATATACTTTGATATATTATACCGAGACAGTGAGGAAAGTGTCACTGTAATGTTACCCAAAGTCTGTGCTACAATCTGCATTGTAGTCAATGTGTTTCCTATGACAGCATCTGAAACTTCTTACTGTCTGGACTACCGAAAATCTCAAAAGCATTTTGAGGAGATGTTGCAGATTATCCAAGTTCTATCATTGTTATACCCATCCGAAACCTCAGAGATGCACCGAACTGCACTTCTGTATTATCACCGAAAAACCTTAGAGATAGGTCACCAAAAATCTCAAAGAAGATGTCTGAAATTTCAT
Source organism: Pinus albicaulis (assembly GCA_034641835.2). Lineage (NCBI taxonomy): Eukaryota > Viridiplantae > Streptophyta > Pinopsida > Pinales > Pinaceae > Pinus > Pinus albicaulis. The sequence goes on from CM076574.1 coordinate 889,179,904, forward strand.
GTTTGTAGACTGAGCCGAGGTTGCTATTTATAGTGATTAGGCTTCCATAAATAAGCCGAAATGACTTCTTGAATGGATGCGTCCCATTTATATAAGTCAACATGTCATCTATTATTTATCTTGACGCCGACATCAAGAAGAGGATGAATGTGCTTTTTTTGGAGGGATGTTAGACATCTTAGACTTGGATACATTCTTTATATGCCCAAGAAGGGTCATACATGACATAGACTAAAAAACAATAATCCCTTGCTAATGAAACCCATGAAGCAAGACACAATTACATGTCATTATGAAGACCGAACCTAGTTACATTTTACAACACTCCCTCTTAACCAAGGAGGTGTTCATAATGGTACTTGGTCATTCTCAACCTGAAGAATTTCTAATAAGAAGAATCAGATTGGTAACCCATCTGTATAGCATCATATCAACCAGCATTGTCATAGTGCAAGGCCTTGACTAACAGCTCCATCTCTCCACGAGATCTTGAACCCCAATGCTGGTGAGAGCAATGATTTACAGACACCTTCATCATTGTCTCTCTCGAAACATACCCCACCCGGGTTCTCTCGGAGTATGTCCAGGACTATTCTTATCTTGGAGTCTCGATCCTCAACGAATATAGGTCCTTCCAGGAGTACTCTGATCTCAGATGCCCTAATTCATCCTCAAAGATTATCGAATGCCAAATGATTACCCAATCCTCCATTCTATCTTCCTAGGTGAAGACCAGAATGATATGTCTATCTCTCCCTCTCAATTAGTGAGGACATGTACTCATTCCTAAGTTTCCTCTTGGCTTAGGAATTTCCAAGTTTCTACCAAGTAAGAAACTTGTTTCCAGGCTCCCTCTTAACCAGTGACCTGCAGCAACTCTTCAGGAAATAATGGGACATCTAGCTGCACTGAAGAACACCTTCCTTAGATGTCATAAATTTCTTCTTTGATATGGAGTCTTCATTCTTTGGGATCTCTACATAGGGCACAAACCATCCATCACTTTCATCCACGATTCATGTCATCATTCCTTTCATCAGAAAGTGATCAATTAGTATTCATCTGCCTTTGCTTCATGTCATGTTGCTTTCTTCATACCATATATCTTAAAGGATCTTTCATCCTGCCACATGGGTATCAATGGTGGAAGACATATACTTCCTATGGCAGCCCTGCATAATCCCATCCAGATATTATTCAAAAATAATATGAATACACTTAAATCAAAATTACCTTTGTGATGGTCTTTCATCATGACATCTTCCTGTAGGTATCAACATCCTACATCCATGTTGACATATCCCCCAAATATATCCATTGTCAAGGGTCTCCATCTTTTTCAAACTTTCATTAGAGTCTTCATAACTTTTCCGGAAGATTTTCTAGTCAAGTCTTCTTGGATGTTGATTGTCTTTACCATTGTTACATATCTTATGATCTCTTCCTTTCTTTCATCACATATTTCATTCCCAGGAGCTTCCAATCAGAGTTCCTTGATTGTAGTCGACCACCTCATACTACATATGAGGACATATTATGTCGATTTCATCTAGTGTGACCTATGCCTGCCTGCATCCTTTCAAAGGAGGAGATTGTTTTCCTTCGATCATGCTTCTCAAGATAGAAGTAGTGATCCATGTTACCTGCAACCATATGACATGACATTATAATATTAAATACAAGCATACATACCTCGTTTACCTGGGCTTCTTTCAACAGCTTCCTTGATTGAGAAGAACTTCAATCCCTTGATCTGATTTATGTCATCATACCATCAACCATGAATTCCACAAGATGGAGTTCCTAATGAAACAGTTGCTTTCTCTCTAGATTAGTGAACCCTCTGATGAGGATTCCATCAGAGAATCTTGAGGATCTTGCATATCCCTATCCGGCAGATGTCTCCTTTTTGACTTGATGTATGATGAGCCTTGTCCTGGATGATATCTTCCTTTCCTCTAATTTCTAGCGAGGTTTCCAAGAGCTATATCCTTCATATTTGACTGTCATGGATTGTTTTGTCTAACCTTCATGATCCCCATGATGATGTCAGGAGATCATCTTTCTAATGTTTCCATGATGTCACACCTCATCCTATTATTTAATGTACTCATATCCTATACAGGATTTAGGAGCCATGAAAAGACCTTTTGTGAGAGAGACTATCTTAACCATAGTAAATATCTCTTCCTCCCTCTTTCCTTGAAGTTCTTTTCTTCAGCTTCCTCCATCCTTTCCAGTGATATGAGCTTCCTTTCTTTCTCCTTTTGATATTGATCCCTTTAGGACCATATTTCCTGTAATGTCCATAATTCTTCCAAATTTCCTAAACTTCCCTTTTTCCTTCTGCAAATGTTTGAGTCTTTTATCCTTCAACATGTTTTCCCTTGATTTGTCTTTTTTTATCTAGCATAGAAACCACAAGTTGAATGAGATAACTTTCTTGTTTCATGGACATTTGTTACCTTGTCAATCTTATCATCTCTTCCAGATCTCACAGTTGAGATCTTATGAAGATATCCCTTCATTCTTCGATACCTTCAATTTTGTGTAAATCATGTCTAAGTGTCATGACCTTCTTTATTTCATTGAATAGTTCTTTCAACTTAACATATATTCCCTTGATGTCTCCAATCCTGTTATATAGGGATGTAAGGACTTTGACTGATTTCATAAGAATCCTTTGAGCCCTTCTATCCTTTTCCATGTATTTAGATAAATCTTGACCTTTGGAGAATTTTCACGACTTTACTTTCTTCGAGGACTGTGACTATCCTCCTCATGCAAGGAATCTTGGTAACCCAACCAGCTTATAGATTTCCCTGCAAAACAAAGTTATTATACCAAATTTTATTATAGAATGAAAGATACTTACTTAACAAGTGAAGATAAAGTCTTCAGCTTGATCTCCTCGATGGTGGTTGAGAAAAGATGTATTAGTGCTCTCTCTTTGGATGATCTTCTTCCAAATGAAAAAGCCTTTCGTCAGTAAAGGAGATTGTTCCTTTTATGATGACAACACCTTTTGATCTAGCTCCTTTGGATGATAGCTAGAGGGTCCAAAACTTTTGCTGTCATGTCACATAAGACTTCTTCTAGCACCAAGATCTTTCCTTGCTTGCACCAACTTCACCGCGATCACCAAGGTAGTAGTTCTGAGATTTTCATCACTGAATGGCACTGAGGAATATATGTGACAGCACCAACATATAGCATCAAAACGTGTGACTGAGATGAAATGTTACTCAGGTAGTATTGTTATTCTTTTACTGTTGAATATCCTGGACCTGAAGTAGCACATAACCAAACTGTAACATATCACCAAAATTATGTTTAGTATTTTCACTGTGATCTGCACTAGGTATGCCGAGAGCATTGTTGTGATTCCATTGATCTGAAGTTATCGAAAAACACCTCTGAAATTAGCCCGAGATTTCCTGAGGATGATCCGAATTGTAGACTATGATATTCAGACTATGATTGCCTACCAAAATCTCAGAGAATTAGATCTCTGAACTTATCCCTTCTGCGATGATCTTTGACTCGCTTATATGCTTTGAAGGGCCATAAGTTAAAAGTATTTGTGAGGGGGGTGGGGGGGGTGAATCAGTTTAACACATTCATGGACTTTTAAAACTTTTCATTGAGCTATTTACACCTTCATTTCATATCCAATTTAATGTGCAAGTAATCTTAGAATGCAAGCAGCAAGTATTAGTTTAATATAGCAGTAGACTTAATATGAGAGTTGCAGGTATTAAGCAGATGATACATATCAGATTCAATACATAACTATCATGCACAGAGACACCGGATATAAGTGGAAACCCATAATGGGAGAAAACCACATCTTATTATTGTTGTGATGCAAAGGCAAGCTCCTACTCCCTCTCACCACTGTTTTTCTGCAGGCACCAACCTACAGGAGGCTCCAATCCTCACTATCCTCAATTCACCAAGCTACAACTTGCAAGGAAGCACCAACTCCCTTCCAATTTTGCGAGGCACCAACCTACGGGAAATCTGACCTGATTAACTGGCCCAATGACTATCAAAAGTGCAACTTGATAGGGAAGCTCCAACTTCCTCAATTTATCAAACTGAATGTTTGTTGATTTACCTCAGATATCAGCTCTATTCTGTAGCTTCTCTTTCTGCTTTTCTTTTCTTAATCTTCTCTGCCTGTCTCTTCTATACTTTGCCTTCTCTATATTTACTCTCTCTAACATCTCTTATGCATATCCAATTGATATTATTTATAGAGTTCCTCACATGACTGTTTGTGTATTTCAATAGGAATTTGGGGTGAACAGTCATGACTCTTTGGCTTCTGTCTTCTCATTCCTTTTATCTGCTCATTTAGAAAATATAACTGTAGGTATCAATTTAACATTACAGTGGGATATTTGTTCTCTTCCGGAGACTTGCCAATGCATCACAACAATATAAATTAAAAAATTTACATTCAATTACAATGAGAATTCCAGCTCAACTCATTTAGTCTTTTGGCTCGTTGCGCATTTGTCTTTTCTTTGACTGTGTTTGTCTTTTCTGTGACTGTGTTTTATCTCTTTTCAGCGCTGTTTGCTCTTTTGTCCTTTGCTGTGGTGTAACTACTGCATACATGTAACTGTGCTTTTTATATCAGTGCATTTTGTATATATGTGTAACTGCTGACTTTAAATCTGGGCATATTCCAACCCTTTACACACAGCAAGTGTCTTGTTGATGTGGTGAGTTTCGCAAGCGGAACAGACATACATCGCAATCGTTTTATATTAATAAACGCCCTCCACCTTAAGTCGAGGCCCGTGGGTCCACAGACCACGCGACACATTTCAATACAATCGCTACAACGTTTTATAACAGCGCCTTTTATATATATACATATATATATCGTAGTTTCAATTCTCGGCGAACTTATATAAAGTTTTAACATATAAACTGCCACTTCCACATAATATATGTTGGTCCATATAACAAACCAACAATAAAAATCTTGCTTTTCTATGAAACCTTCAAATAACTCTCGGCGATATAATATACCCATTTAACATAGGAAACAACCTTTCGGGCCCACTTGCCGATCTTTGTCTATTCGCCGATGCGATGAGCCTTCCTCCGATTCGATGCGATGCAATGAATCGCTTTGCAAATACTTCCGATTGCGATTAATCGCAATCGCAAATTCTATTTGCATGTTCCGATGCCCTTTTTCCGATGCGATCAATCACTATTCACTTAAATGTGCCGATGCGATTAGAACTGGAACTCAAACCAATAAATTCATAATTTATAGACCGATCGAGTCCGGAACTTAATCGCAATCGCAATCCTTTATTGTCATGCTCCGATGTTCTGCTTTTGTCCGATGCGATTGACCATTGTTCACTGCATTTTGCCGATGCAATTGGAACTGGAACTCAAACCAATAAAATCATAATTTATAGACCCATTGGGTCCGGAACTCAATCGCAATCGCAATCCTTTATTGTCATGCTCCGATGTTCTGCTTTTGTCCGATGCAATTGACCACTGTTCACTGCATTTTGCCGATGCGATTGGAACTGGAACTCAAACCAATAAAATCATAATTTATAGACCCATCGGGTCCGAGCTTCAATCGCAATCGCAAGTCTTTGTTTATATGATCCGCTGCCAACTTTTTCTCCGATGCGATTCATACGGGTCCCACCACATAAGCCTTTTCTTTTTGATAGAACCTTTGGTTATTTAGATCTTGCACTACATATAAAAAGTATATGCTATGGACCTTTATATATATATATATATGGCGCATCATATGTATCTCACTGCGCATATACATAAGCTTGCTTCCGCTTCGATCTTTACAGAATCTTCCAGCGGGGGTAGCGATTCTCGGAATTTGTTTGTATATATATATACTTGCCGCTTGGATTAAGATTCCCGGAATTTGTTTATGTATATATACTTTTCCGCTTGGGTTCCCGGAATTGGGTTTATGTATCCTCCAGCTGGGGTAGCGATTCTCGGAATTTTCTGCTCTGCCTCTGATTGTGATAACGGCTCTGCCTCTGCCTTTGCCTCTGCCTCTGCTTGTGATAACGGCTTTGCCTCTGCCTCTGCCTCTGCCTCTGATAACCTGCTGTGATAATGGCTCTGCCTCTGATAACGGTTCTGCCTCTATATTCGCTACCTCTGCCTCTGCCTATCTCCTTTGCTTCCTTCGTTTGCTTCTTTGCTGCCTCCATTGTCTGTCTCTGTCTTTGCTGCCCCCATTGCCATCAATGACAATATTTCCAACAGTTATCCGTGCGTGTCCCTTAGATGCCCTTCCTTAATTGTCACCTTAGCTTTAATACCATGTTGAGAAATCGAGGGCATTAGCATTAGGAGATTTCTCTTTGATTAGTTAATGTTTGTGAGTGTTTCTACTTCTTTAGATTAGGATGTTTTTCTTGATTATTTCTTCATCAAAACAGTAACCAATGCATGAACATAAAATACACAAGAGACACATCATGTAGGCTATGAGCCATGGCCAACACATCTCACTCTTTGAGAGGAAAACCCGCACAAATTCCTCTTATACAGATTCCAAATGACGAATACCAAGACCAAGACACAGTCATCCTTCTTCCTTGATTTTCTTCTTCCACTTCTTCGATCTTCCACAAACTAAGGTCATCTCTTCGTAACATGTCAAATTGAAGTCATCAATCATTATGACTGTAGTACCAAGTGGCACCGAGCAGCAAGATTCTCCTTGAAACAGCACTGACACCTTAACTGAGGAATCACTGGAAACTATTGCACAGATGTCACCGAAATACACTGATATATTATGCCTAGATGGTGAGGAAAGTGTCACTGTAATGTTACCCAAAGTCTGTGCTACAATCCGCACCATAATCACTGTGCTTTTCCTGTGACAGCATCCAAAACTTCTTTTTTTCTGGACTACCGAAAATATCAGCAGCATTCTGAGGAGATGTTGTAGATTATCTGAGTTCTATCACTGTTATACCTATCCGAAATCTCAGAGATGCACCGAACTGCACTTCTGTCTTATCGCCGAAAAACCTCAGAGGTAGGTCACTGAAAATCTCAGAGAAGATGTCTGAAATTTTGTATTTGTACACTGAGTCAAGGTTGCTATTTATAGGGATTAGGCTTCCATAAATAAGCCGACATGACTTCTTGAATAGATGTGTCCCATTTATGTAAGTCGACATGTCATCTATTATTTATCTTGAGGCCGACATCAAGAAAAGGATGATTGTGCTTCTTTTGGAGGGTTGCTAGACATCTTATAAACTTAGATACATTCTTTATATGCCCAAGAAGGGTCATACATGACATAGACTCTAAAAACAATAATCCCTTGCTCATGAAACCCATGAAACAAGTCAATAATAATTTATTTTCTTCATTACATTATTTACAGGAGTCACAATTTCATGTCATTATGAAGACTGAACCTAGTTACATTTTACAACAAGGAGCATGCTCCATAGATGGTCCTTAGGCATTTCCTAAGTGCTCCTTGGATGCTCCCTATGCTCCCTCGACACTCCTAATGGTAATGTAAAAATCTTAAGATAAACTTTTACTTAAATTTTTAACATTACCATTAATAGGTTTAAGATGTTTAAGAGGTTCCAACCTCATCGGACTTTAATGTAAAAATCTTAAGATAAACTTTTACTTAAATTTTTAACATTACCATTAATAGGTTTAAGATGTTTAAGAGGTTCCAACCTCATTGGACTTCATATGGAGAAAATAGGATTTCATATCCCATTCAAACTTCAAAGGACTTAACAGTTTTCAAGATCAATGAGATTGCATATTTTCATTGCATTATGTCATGTATGAGAGTATATGATTGGCATTTAATCAAGAGCACCAAGCCCTATATGTACCCTAATGTCGATGGTGTTGATTGTTGAACCCCTTTGTCATGGCCTTAGCAAAAACTTACCCTTCACTGAAACCTAAATCATTGATTGGGCATGTTAAGTTTTTTCTACCATATTTTAATTCTTCGATTAGGCAGTTTCAACAAAATTGGGTGGTGTCGATTGATGTCCCCAGAGCATCGAGGTACACGAAAAGGCTAGACAAGAGGCAAGGAATAAAGGATGATACTAATGATGAAGTTCCTGATGTAAGCAATGGTGGAACATGTTGAGAAATCAATAGTAGTAAATTAGGGTTTGATTTCTTCTTTCTTGAGAATTATGTTGCCTTCTATTAATTCTTTATTATATTATCTTTCATCAAGCAATTACCAAATTATGCGTGCATGAAGATCACAAAAATACGAGACACAAGATGTAGGCACTCTGTCAAGGCAAAACCCCTCTCTAGGGGAATACCCAGTCAAAATTCTCTTCCTTCAATTGTTTTCCTTAAGACTCTTCATCCTGGACACATACCAGACCTTCCTCCACACCAAGTCAGCCCTTCCATGTTGATTTTTGGTAGCATCGGATGTGCTCTAAGTCTCAAATTTTGCAGGGAGGCTTAGACACATGTATTCCAAAATACCCAGAAAGCATTTTAGGAAATTCCGCATGGATGAGATTTTATTAAAATATTTAATTATTTTTAATGGCAGCTTAAGTCTAAACTTAGGGAATTAAAACAATTAAAGTGTATTAATAGAACTGAGTGTGAATTTTCTAGAAAAAGACGAAGATCAAGTCAAGTTAATCTTAACCCTTGATTATGTTGTAATCTGGGTCGTTGATTTCTTAACTAGAAGATTATAAGGACTTCGATGGGTATTTGGAAATAGACTAGGCAGATACTCAGTTGCCCGAGCGGATCGATTTTCTCACTAGCTGAAGTTCGGCACGAGAGAATCGAATCAAAGGGAGAGTTACATGTTGTAGAGAGAGGGTATCAGCAAGAGTTGGGAGTGCAGGATCAGACCGGAGAAAGTAGCGCAGAGGAGGGGCAACGCAGAGGATGTGATGTTGGGACTGCACAGTCACTGGGCAGAGGGTATCGCTGTGAGACGCAGTGAGGCAGTAGGGCCTCTCCAAGGTCAGAATTTCACTGTGAAGCGTGGAAAAGTTATTTGTAAAATTTCTCACAGAATTTCGTCTTCTATTCTGTTGGTTGTATTTTCTACATGAGATTTTGCTGAAGAAAAATAAAGAAACCCTCATCTATTGCACCGGTTTTTCCACATTGGGTTTTTCCGGGGACAATTGTCCAAAAATAACTATGTCATTGTTGTGATTGTACTTCTGCTAGTATTTTTACTTACATTTAATTTTCGCAGTATTTTAATTGTGAAGGCTGCAGTAGAATTTATTTCTATATTTACTGTATAATACCATAAATAACTTATCTCTGAATTAATAAGTAGAAGAAATAATATTAGTTATTGCAGTTGGGGTTCTATTTAAGAATTTTTACATGGTATTAGAGCTAAGGTGAAGCAAGGGAACAAAGCCAGAAGAGCCAGCGCTGAAAAAAAGAGGGAGATCGAAAAGCTGCATCGGCAGCAGTTCGAATCTCTAGAGGGATTGCGCAGTCCAGTCTAGGAGGGCAAAATTTTCGTGGGAAAATCTCTCTCTGAGTGAGTCGACAGAGAGAAAGATTTCCAGATCGAAATTTTCCAGTGATAGAGGGAGCAACGCAGCAGCTTCAACACAGAGCAGTCTTCAGGTGGGACGCAGTTTTTGCAGGGCAGAAAAAGCGTCAGAAATTGAAAGGAAAGTAGCACGTATAAGTATGGAAAATAAAGATATATCTGAATTATCTTCCAGATTGGAAGAAGACTTTGCATGCTTGTCAAGTTCAGCATTTGCAGGGTTTAGTATATTGATAGCAGGGCTTCAACTCACATGACTGGAGTACGAGAATACTTCTCGAACTATCAAGAAGAGCAAATTGGCTTCCAAATCACTATGGGAAACAGAACGAAGTGTACTCTAGTAGAGAGAGGCACCATAGTGTTTTAGACGGAAGCAAGAACCAACATCAGAGCCACTAATGTGCCTGGGTTAGGAATGAATCTAATTTCAGTGTCCCAGTTATAGGACAAGGAATACGATATATACTTCATTGGAAGGAAGGTGTACGTCAAGCATCCAAGCTGGAAGAAGATGAGACAAATTGGAGCTCGAAGCAACAGATTGTACAAATTGCCGCTTGAATCTCCAATGGCATTGATAGGCAACAATCTTAATGGTGAAAAGGAACTGAATGAACTATGCCATAGGCAAATGGGACACTTACACCATGGAGCACTAAGAATGCTCAGAGAGACTGTTACAGGAGTTCCATTCCTTAGTACTAAGCATGGTGATGTATGCAGAGGATGCGCACTAGGGAAGTACGCCAAGGCAACTTTTCCCAGAAATGACAATAGAGCGAAAGGTGTATTGGGATTTGATACACTCAGATATTTGTGGCCCAATGTCCACAAGAACTCTTAGCGGTGGCGAATACTTTGTGACCTTTATTGATGATCACTCTAGAAAAACCTGGATCTATTTCTTAAAGACCAAGGATGAGGTCTTTGATCGGTTCAAAGAGTTTAAGGCTCTCATAGAGAACTTGACAGAGAAAAAGATAAAGGTATTGCGTTCAGATAATGGTGGAGAGTATACGGACAAATACTTCACAGATTTCTGCGCAAAGGAGGGCATCAAAAGAGAGTGGACAACTCCATATAATTCACAACAAAATGGAGTAGTAGAGCGAAAGAACATAACTATTGTTGGGGCGGAAAAGGCTATGTTATATGACCAAGACTTGCCTAGATCCTTATGGGCAGAGGCATGCCACACAACGATGTATATTCATAATAGAACTCCTCACAGAGCATTGGGGAAGAAAACGCCTGAAGGGGTCTTCACATGGAGAAATCCGGAAGTGAATCATCTCAGGATATTCGGAAGTGTGGCATAATGTCACATTCCAGACGAGAAGCGTAGTAAACTGGATCAGATTGCAGAAAAGGGGTGTCTCGTAGGATATAGCGAGACCTCAAAAGCATATAGAATCTACATTCCTAGCAATAGGAAAATTGTAGTAAGACGAGATGCAAAGTTCATGGAAGATAGAGCTTTCAGGAAATCTCGTGAGATGCCCGTAGAAGATCAGTCCATGGATGTTACACTAGTCCAACAACAACAAGGAGGATAGGCAGGAGGACAGACACCAGGATTGAGTACAGTGACCAGTACCAGCATTTCCTCAGGAGTAGGAGATCCTAGCAGTTCTCAGCAGATGGAACAGCAAGAACAGGAGGAGGATTTAAGGGAGCCTCCTACCACCAATGGTAGAACTAGTAGGGAAGTACGACAGACACTGAGGGACGCAGAGAAGTTCGTTGGAGCTCCTAGAACCGACAAAAGGCACTGTAGGCAACCTGACAGATACCAAGCCTTGGTAGCACAGGTTGAAGAACCTTCCAATTTTCAGGAAGTTGTACAACACCAAGTATGGGTGGATGCCATGGTAGAAGAATATAGCTCTATCATGATGAATGATGTCTGGGAAGTGGTACCTAGACCTGAGGACAGATCAGTTGTAGGATCAAGGTGGATCTATTAGATCAAGTACGTTGCAGATGTTGAGAATTTGGAGGGTCGGAGATTAATTCAAATTCTCTTCTTGATAATTGCTTATGAGCTTACCTGAGTTACTTATGTCTTCTCTTCTTTAGTTTATTTGGCCTTTCATCAAGTCAATTATCAAAATGCACGAGACACAAAAATTAGGCTCCCAGAGTCAGGGAAAAACCTCTCCCTCTTAGAGAGGAAAACCCGCAAAGACTTTTTCTTATAGATCTTCAAATGACAAGTACCATGACCAAGACTCCGACCCTTAACCTATGAATGCCTCCAAGACCTAGACACTGCTTCTAAGTCTTCCTCCAACGTTGAACTTTCTTTTCTTCACTAACGTGCACTGACCTGCATCAACATTAGAGAACTCGGTCTCTAAGTTTATCTTGAGATACTCCTTATTGATTACAAGATCATTCAAGATCTCATCCTTTGCATGCACATCATCTTTATCCACTGCTTCATAATATAAACCCTGTACTTGTCACTTCAGTTCTTTCTGAAATCCGCAGACATCTTCAGAGTGATCCGCATTTTCTAGCCTCTGAAATTCGTAGCTTTTAACCTCTGAAATCCGCACTTATTCACCTCTTAAATCCGCACTTAATAGGCTCTGAAATCCACACTTAACAGGCTCTGAAATCCGCACTTAACAGGCTCTGAAATCCGCACATAATAGGCTCTGAAATCTGCAGTTTTACAGGCTCTGAAATCAGCACTTTAACAAGCTCTGAAATCCACATTTGTTGTGTCAATTAGGCCGAAGGTTGAGGGTATTTATATAGGGCACCGACCCTGTCTTTAGGCTGACTTTATCACTGTGCTATAGGCCGATTTTAACCCAACATTTGAGCTCATCTTTCAACGTGGTTTGAGGGCTGAATTAAGCCATTCTTTCATGGTTTCTTTGACAAGGTCTTGGAGCATTTTCTCTAAACTAGATACTTCATATATAATGACACTTAATTATATTTATACCTAGAAGACGAAAATCCTAATAGACATCAAGAAGAAGTCTATTGACCTATAATAAAAATCTTGCTCATGAAACCCATGAAGCAAGTACAACAAAATACGTTTTATTATCTTTGTCTTCTTCTTTACATAAATACATAATTTCATAGTCAATATGAAGATCGATCCTAGTTACATTTTTCAACAGCAAATGGCAGTGTAGAGAAGTAAGTATAAGGCTAGGTTCGTAGCAAAGGGGTACGCACAAAAGGAAGGAATAGACTATGAGGAAACCTCCGCCCTTGTAGCTAGATATACCTCTATGAGATTTGTTATATCCCTAGCAGCTCAGATGGGATGGGAGATTCACTAGATGGATGTCAAGACAACTTTCTTGAATGGGGTGATAGAAGAGGAGGTGTATATAGAACAACCTGAAGGCTTCGAGACTCATGAGAAGAGAAATCATGTATGCAGATTGAAGAAAGCCCTATTTGGGCTCAAGCGGGCACCCAAAGCATGGTATGGTCGAATTGATAGTGACTTGCAGTAGTTGGGATTCATCAAGAGTGATGCATATCCCAATCTCTACTATCTGATGGTGGAGAATGAGCCACCCATTCTGGTGTTATACATAGATGACTTATCTCTTAGAGGGTCATCTAGGCTTATAAAGAATTACAAGAAGAATCTTGAAGCAGAAATCGACATGAAGGATATGGGGTTGATGCATTATTTTCTAGGGTTGGAAGTTTGGCAGAAAAATGGGGAGATCTTCCTTGGACAAGGAAGATATGCTACAGAGATAATGAAGAGATTCAGAATGCGGGATTGTCGACGCATGGTGACGCCTATGATCACCAATTGGAAGAAAATAGATGCATTAGGAGACAGGGAAGTAGACCCCACCTTGTACAGACATCTCATTAGGTCACTCACGTATCTCGTCACAATAGGCCAAACATTTGTTTCACTATCAACACCCTTATTCAGTTCATGGTGGAACCGAAAAGGGTACATTGGGCAGGCACATTCTCAAATATGTGCGTGGAACAGTCGGATATGGGTTGAAATACACCCGAGGAGATGATGTACGATTGAGCGAATTCACGGATGCAGATTGGGCAGGTAGTTCAGCAAATTGAAAAAGTACCTCCAAGTACTACTTTAGCGTTGGATTTGTTGAGATTTTGTGTATTTAGGGTAGCATCAGTTGTGCTCTAGCTTCCAAATTTTATGGAGGGACTAGAGTACACTTGATCTACAAGACCCAGAAATTGATTTGGGAAATTTCATCTGGTTTAGGAGATATTAAATTAATTAATTAATTTAATGTATTTCCTAAGTTAAACCTTAGGGAACTTAAATAATTAAAGTGAATTTAATTAAACATGTGATGAAATTGTCTTAAGTCACACGGATCAAGCTTTCTTTCAATCTTAGCCATTGATTCAAGATCTGATCATGGTCGTTGGTTTCCCAACAAGAAAAATATAAAGGAAAGGCTTGGGGTCATTTGTAAAGACACACAGACGCAAAGCACTGAAGCTAAGCTGAGATTCTAGGGCGGATTTTCTAAGAAATCTCAGAAGTGTTTCAACTGTAGAGAGGGGAATTTAGGCCAAGGGGATTATCTGATCCCAGGGTCTAGAATCAGCAAGAGGCAGAGATCAGCTCAGAGAGGCAGTGCAGAGAAGCAGGAGGGCAGCAATTTGTGCTACGCAGGTGTTGCACAGTCCCTCAAGGATAGCGTAATTGCTGCAGGAAACCCTCAAGGGTTATGCAGAGACCCTAAGGGGCAGCATAAGGCCTGCGTCACCGAGTCTGGGGTAACATAGACCTTTTCGGAGCAGCGCTGAGGGTCAGAGGGGCTTCAGAGGCTGACATAGAGGTTTCAGGGGCAGCGCTGGGGTTTCTAGGCCCTAATTTTGGCTGAGTTCTGTAAATACCGTTTGAGGGTGTGGATCAGTCATTATTTTGGCTCTAGATCAGCCAGTGAGTTGTAGATCTATTATTTCTCTGTCGGGTTTTCCAGATCTGGAACCCATGCTGTTGTATTCAAAAAATTCTTAATAATAAAACCCTCCAGCAGCCAGAAGACCGGTTTTCCCGCATTGGGTTTTTCCAGGGACTATTTGTCCAGAAATAACTGTGTCACTTTGTCTATGTGTGCATGAACTTGTTCTAGATCTGGATTGGTGGAGATCTGTTATGTGTTTTGCTTCGATTTTAACTTGAATTATATTCAGTTAATAAATTGTCTAAGTAGGAGGAGCATAACCAGATTAACGGTAAATAATTTCTGCATAAAGTGTAAAGATTCAGAAATTTCCACATGGTATCAGAGCAATTGCAGATCTAGGAGGGTCACCAGCAAGAATCTGAAGGTTCTAGCTACAGAAAGCAGCTGGAAAAGCAGCAAAAATGCAGATCTGAAGGGACAACGCAGTTTTCAGAGGCAAATTCACGCAGAGTGAAGGATGACGTTGTCTAACATTGTCTCCTAGCAAGCCCACGCAATTACTGCGCAGAGGCAGCTGAGAAACAGCGCTGGACTAGTCTGAAGCCTACCAGTGTGATGCAGATCTGAATCTGTCAGATCCAGAAAAGACTGAAGAGTGGCTGCAGAAATTCAGAAGGTGCTGGTGGGGTTAAAATTCTGAAGTTTTCAGATTTTTAGATTTAGCACAAGTGACAAAGAGCGGGAGGAGATAAGCTTCTCAGAGAGTTTCTAGCCAGAGAAACTTGCAGTTTGATCAGAGAATCAAAGAGAGCTTAATCATAGTTGATTTGGCAGATTTCCAAGGAGGGAAATCAGTTGTCAGAGGGAGAAGAAGGTGCATGTTTCACCAAGGGCCTTAGATCCATTTCTCTAGCAAAGAGAAAAGGAAGTTCCGACACATTCTAAGTAGATAGATCCTCATGGACTGCGTGATCAGGACAGACTCGATGGCCTATCAAACTTTTCAGTTTGGAAGGCAAGGATCCTGATAGTCCTTGAGGCATAAAATCTTAGAGACCATGTAGAGCAAACTCTGGCCACACCGACAGATCTGGATCTCCTTCGGAAGCATAACGAGGCTACTGGGGATGCCAAGCGGCTAATTATGGATGGAATCAAGGACCACATTGTACCACACTTAGCTGAGAAGAAGACAGCTAATGAGATGTGGAAGGCCTTGATCTCCCTATATGAGGGAAAATTTGACCAAAAGAAGATGTTGTTGGAGACACAGATGAGGTCATTCATGATAGCCAAGGGAGAAGACATGGAGCATTTCCTCTTCAGACTGCAGTCGATCAGAGATCAATTGACTACAACTGGCACTAAGGTGGAAGAAGATGTGATGGTTAGGACTGTCTTCAATGCAGTTACGGATGAGTGGGAAACCTTTGTCCAAAGTATCCTGGGCAGAGCGGACCTCCCAGATTGGGACAGCTTGTGCTCAGTTTTGCGTCAGGAAGAACTCCGCAGATTCACCAAGAAGCAGTATAGCTCTGGATCGAGCAAAGTGAAGAAGGAAGATGAGGAAGATGTAGCGTTGGCATCAAAGAAGCAGCCAAAGAAGAAGGATCTCTCAAAGATCAAGTGCTTCCAAAGTGGTGAAATGGAACATTTTGCCAGCAATTGACCTCAGAAGAAAAAGGACAAGGAAGCCTCTTCTTCCAAAGCTATTGTGGCAGATGATGGGTCGGAAGATGATGCAGCCATGAGTGCTCATGAACCACGGAGGTGGGGTGACATGGATATGTAGAGAAGCTACATAGAAGTGAGGCAGGATCCTTGAGCAGCTCATCTCTTGGATCACATGCGAGCTACAGCAGCCTTAAGACAATAGCGGGACAAGTGGAGCAGTGGGTGGATAGATCACAAATGAAGCGGAGGCAGAGTTAGATCTGAAGACTGGGAGGAGCAGCACAGAGCAGAGCAGCAGCAACAGCGTAGAAGCAGCAGCAGAGCAGAGTAGCAGCAGCCAAGGTTGCGGGGAAGCTTCACCCCCCTCCCCCGTTCCCGCTCCCGAAACGCGCTCCGTTCGGGAGCGTTTTGGGAGCGCTCGGAAACGTGCTCCCGAAAACGCTTCCTAAGGGGAGTGTTTCTGGGAGCGCACTTCCGAGCCTGTAAAAATGCTCCCTGCCTTTTCGGGAGCGTTTCAAGGAGCGCTCGGGAGCGAACGCTCCATGAGCGCTTTTGGCATTAAAAAAACGCTTCGGGAGCGTTTTTTAAATGTCGGAAGCGGTCGGGGAGCGTTCGCTCCCGAATGCTCCCCGGCAAAAAAAACGCTCTCAGGCAGCGTGAAATAAATTCTTCAAAAAATTCGTTTTTTTTTTGGAGATGTAGGGAGGAGGGTTGGGTAAATAAAAGCCCACCCTCCCCTCATTTTGTTTTATTGTTTTAGTTGAGTGAATGAGAGCAAGAGGAGCTTGGAGCAAGAGTTGGAGAGAAGGAGAGCTTGGAGCAAGAGTTGGAGAGCGGAGCTGCGGAAGTGCCAACGAGAGAGCAAGGAGCAAGCTGCAAGAGAGCAAGAGGAGGATTGCAAGAAAGAGGTAGGTCTTCTAATCTAGTTTTGTATTTTCTAGGATGAATTTTAAGTTGTTCAAAAATGAAAACTTGATTTTTTTTTCTGAATGTTGCATTTTATTGTGTTGAAAACTTAAAAATTGAATTGTTTTTTTCCTATGTTGCATTTCCTATTCCCATTTGACATTTCTCCATTTTTTTTTTGCAGGCTAGAAACTTGAAACTTGAAACATCATGGCTATATGGCTAGGGATTTTCATCCTGCTGGTTCCTTTCTTTGTAATAATGGTGTTGGAGAGTAGAAGAAAGAGGCACATTAGAGAAGAGGAGGATGAAGAAGTGGCTTATGGTGGATTTGATGAAAATCCTGAAGAGGAGGAGGATTATGCTAAGGAGGAAGGGGGGAGTGGAGAACATGAGGCCACAAAAACCCCAACTAGACAAGAGCAAACTCAGACACCTTTGTGGAAATATGTTCAGAGGCAGGAAGGAGGGAAAGGTGGTGGAACCACTAAATTTCTTTGCCCCCATTGCAATAAAGAATACAATGGTTCATACACCCGTGCGAGAAGGCACCTTTGTGGGAAAATGCCAGGGGATGGAGACAAAAATCTAGGAATCAAAATTTGTGTTAGTGTGCCGGCAACAGAGAGAGAAATATAGAAAGGAAGAGGAGGCTGCCTACAGAGATCTAAAAGAACTAGGGGTTTCATTGATTCTTATACACCATCAGGGGCATCACATCATGGACAAAGAAGTCCATCAACTTCCACCTATGGCAGTGGTTATAGAGGCAGTGGCACACCTGGATTAAGGCGTAGAACCATATCTGATTTCCTTGACGAAGGGTGTAGGAATGATGTGGATTCAAATAAATTCCGGTTTCTATATGCATGTGGGGTGCCATTCAATGTTCTTTGCTCACCTTATTGGCATGAAATGGTTTCTGCCATTAATGATACCCCCAAAGGATACAGGAGCCCTGGGTATGACAAGGCCAAAACAGTGGGTCTTGATCATGAAAAAGCTAAAATAAACCATTCTTTGGCTAGAATGACAAATTCGTGGAATGAGCATGGGGTGTCCATTGTCTCTGATGGATGGACCAATGTAAAAGGAAAGCCATTGATAAGTGTTTTGGCTATGTCGGTTAGTGGTGCAATCTTCCTGTCAGCATATGATTATTCAGACAAATTCAAGACCGACATTAACATTGCAGAACCATTACTTGCAATAATTGAAAAGACTGGGCCATACAATGTCATACAAGTCATCACTGATAATGCTGCTAACTGTAAGGCAGCGGGAGCAATTATTGAGGATAAATACCCCAACATATTTTGGTCTGGGTGTTTGGTTCACACAATGAACCTTTTGATGCATGATATCATTAAAAACAAACAACCTCAATTCAAATGGCTTGGTGATTTGTACAAGAGAGGTAAAAAAATGATCAAATTTATTACAAATCATAGCAATACCCATGGGCTTTTCCGTACTCACTCCAAATTGGAGGTGTTGAAAATAGGAAAAACTAGATTTGCTAGCTATTACCTCACCTTCAGGCGCCTTTTGAAGGTAAGAGAGTCATTGGCTGCAATGGTATCAAGCCCACACTGGCAGGTATTAAAGGACAGGGCAGCGACAATAGTTGACAGGCAAGGTTTTGAACATGTGGAGGAGACCGCCCTTGCCCCTTTGTTTTGGGCATGTGTGAGGGAAATTTTGAACTTCACCAAGCCCATTTATCACATGATTCGGTTTGCAGATACAGATAAACCAGTGATTGGGGAGGTTTATGAGCAGATGAATAGCATGTTGGGCGAAATAAAAGATGTTGTTAAGGATAATGATCCCAACTTGTATGCAATGATTCACCACTGTGTGTGTGCACGATGGAATAAACTCAATGTTCCACTACATGCCTTGGCATATATCCTTATGCCAAAATACTACTCTCCATCTTGGTTGGGCCAACCTGCACCTGGAGGTGGGGTTAGGATCAAACCTCACATAGATCCAGAGGTACAACAGGGATACATGAAGGCATTAGACAAGTTGGTACCCGACGGGGAGGAGTGTGCTAGATTGCGCCTTGAATTAGGCAAATACTTCAGTTGCACTGCTAACTTTGGTTCTTTCCATGCAATGGAAGACAGAGACAGATTTGATGCTCTCACATGGTGGGAAGCATATGGCGGCATGGGACTTTTGCCAAAGTTGGCAAAAAAAGTTCTCTCACAAGTTGTGAATACTTCTTCTGCAAAGAGGTGTTGGAGCACCTACAGCTTCATACATAATGTGAGAAGAAACAGGCTGAATGAAAACCGAGCTGAAAGCTTGGTTTATGTGCATTACAACTTGAGGTTGTTGAGCCATTACTATGATCGGGCATATGAGGATCAATCATACAGAGTCTGGGACAACAACCCAGAGGATGATAATTTGGAGGACGGCACGGTACATATGGAAGAATTGGAAGCAGAACTTTTTAGGGATGATGATGAAGCATCAGCAGCACCGCCACACACAGGGCCAATCCCACCATCCAGTAGCAGTGTGGGTGCCAGTACCAGTGCCAGTTCTCAATATCCAACTATTGTTCCTTTGCAGATTCAGCCTCCACCTTCTAGTCATGGTTGTGGACGTGGTACTCCTGAGAGTACTAGAAGACCATCATTTCCTCGTGGCTCGCACAAATTAGACATTTCTCGTGGGTGTGGCAAGGGGCCAGCCAATAGATAAAATAGATTTGTTGTTTACTAGTCTTTTCTATTTTCTAGTAGTTTTTATCTTTTATAACTGTTGACAGTTGAACAGTTGAAACTTGACTCTTTCATATATTTAATGACAATTTAAGTTTGAGGTTTGAATTTGAAAGGTGAAACTTTGAAGTTGGCATTTATAAGTTTACAAGTCATTATGAATTATGAATATGATGCTTCATGAAAGTTATATGGTGATCAATGAATCAATGATGATAAATGTGATATATCAATGATGATAAATTGTATATATTGAATTTTGAAATCAATGAATCAATGATTATAAATGTTATATATTGAAATTTGAAATCAATGAATCAATGATGATAAATGTTATATATCAATGATGATAAATGTTATATATTGAATTTTGAAAGCATGAAACCTTCAGATTGATGATTCGCGAGACTCAAGAGTCAATATGTTGTATGCTTGCAACTTGTGGGCGTGGTTGATGAAGATTATAACTTCTATATGATTGATGTTATATGATTCAATCTATGTTTTTATGTTTTTTATGTCTAATTGATCATTCTACACGCTTTTGTTGACATATATGCATCAAAATATAAAAAATATAAATATAAATATATATATATATATATATATATATATAAACGCTCCCCGAAACGCTCCGGACCGCCGCTCCCGCTCCCGCTCCCAAGCAACCATGGCAGCAGCGTAGAAGCAGCAGCAGCTCAGAGTCTGATGTGACTTCAGCGGCGCAGAGCAGAGCTGCTTATGCAGTGCAAAGCTGCAGCAACGCAGAAGGCTTCAGAGGGACAATGCAGTGTAGCAACAGCGTGAGAGATTTCAGCACAAGGGGTCGATATGACTTCAATAGTGCAGAGGGAGTCTGCTTTCACAGTGCAGAGTTGTAGTTGTGCATCATCCTTCAGATGCCAGCATATATCTGTAGCCTATGGAGCTTCAGTGATGAGAATGCATCCCATCTTACTTGTCTGTCAAATATTGGGCAAGAGATTCATATGTTTCTCTCAACAACTAAAGCTGTAGAGCAGCAGATCAGCTGTGGCAGTGCTATGAGCAGCACAGATGCAGCATATTGAGAGGGAGCTGCAGTACAGAGGTTGCAGTGGCAGTGACACAGTCATAGGTAGCAGTACAGAATGGCAACAGCAGTGCAGAGTTGAGTGGCAACAGGCCAAGCTTCAGCAGCACAGAACTAGTGCCCAAAGTCATGTAATGCATAGTGTGATGTATTGCTAGAGCACACCCTTGATGCTAAGAGGGAGTGTTGAGATTTTGTGTATTTGGGATAGCATCAGTTGTGCTCTAGCTCCTAAATTTTGTGGACGGACTAGAGTACACTTGATCTACTGATTTGGGAAATTTCATCTGGTTTAGGAGATATTAAATTAATTAATTATTTTAATGTATTTCCTAAGTTAAAACTTAGGTAACTTCAATAATTAAAGTGAATTTAATTAAACATGTGATGAAATTATCTTAAGTCACGCAGATCAAGCTTTCTTTTAATCTTAGCCACTGATTCAAGATCTGATCATGGTCGTTGGTTTCCCAACAAGAAAAGTATAAAGGAAAGGCTTGGGGTCATTTGTAAAGACACACAGAGGCCAAGCACTGAAGCTAAGTTGAGATTCTAGGGCGGGTTTGCTAAGAAATCTCATAAGTGTTTCAGCTGCAGAGAGGGGAATTTAGGGCAAGGGGATTATCTGATCCCAAGGTCTAGAATCAACAAGAGGTAGAGATCAGCTCAGAGAGGCAGCGCAGAGAAACAGGAGGGCAGCAATTTGTGTTATGCAGGTGTTGCGCAGTCCCTCAAGGACAGCGTAGTTGTTGCAAGAAACCCTCAACGGTTACGCAGAGACCCTAAGGGGCAGCATAAGGCCTGCGTCACCGAGTCTGGGTAACGCAGACCTTTCCGAAGCAGCGCTGAGGGTCAGAGGGGCTTCAGAGGCTGACGCAGAGGCTTCAGGGGCAACGCTGGGATTTCTAGGCCCTAATTTTGGCTAAGTTCTATAAATCTCATTTGAGGGTGTGGATCAGTCATTATTTTGGCTCTAGATCAGCCAGTGAGCTGTAGATTTATTATTTCTCTGTCGGGTTTTCCAGATCTGGAACCTAGGCTTGTTATATTCAGAAAATTCTTAATAATAAAACCCTCCAGCAGCCAGAAGACCGGTTTTCCGGCATTGGGTTTTTCCGGGGACTATTTGTCCAGAAATAACAGTGTCACTTTGTTTATGTGTGCATGAACTTGTTCTAGATCTGGATTGGTGGAGATCTGTTATGTGTTTTGCTTCAATTTTAACTTGAATTTTATTCAGTGAATAACTTATCGAAGTAGGAGAAGCATAACCAAATTAACAATAAATAATTTCTGCATAAAGTGTAAAGTTTCAGAAATTTCCACGGGATTAGAAATGATCTCTTGGTGCAGCAGCAAGCAAAAGTCGCAGCTCTAAGCTCAGCGGAAGCAGAATATATGGCAGTGAGCACAACAACGTGCAAAGTTATATGGCTTAGGAAGCTGCTTCTGAGCTTGTTCAGGAAAAGGATGGAAGAGACCAGTGTTTACTGTGATAATCAGAGTTGTATCAAACTCTCTGAGAATCCAATATTTTATGATTGGTCAAAACACATAGATATCAGATGTCACTTTATCAAAGACGGTGTTCCACGTGGTGCAGTACAGTTGCCGAATGTCCCCACAGGAGATCAAGTAGCAAACGTACTCACAAAGGCTTTAGGAAGAGCTATGTTCATTCAGTTCAGGGAGCAGATGGCTATGGTAGAGAACCCGTTTCAGTAGTAGAAACAGATGGGTCCTTAGTTGGATCAGCAACAGATGAGAGGGAGTTGTGCAGATGCAATCGCTGGCAGCAGTATGCAGGGTCAGCAATAGCATAGATGTAGTAGCGCAGTAGTTGGTGGAAAACAGTCTCAAACATCGCAGCGCAGAGGGAGATGTTACAGAGTCCGGGTGATGCTTCAGCAGGTTGCATTACTAGAGCACGTTCCCCGCTAAGAGGGAGTGTTGATTTCTAGTAGAGCATTGGATGTGCTCTAAGTCTCAAATTTTGCGGGGAGGCTTAGACACATGTATTCCAAAATACCCAAAAAGTGTTTTAGGAAATTCCACCTGGATGAGATTTTATTAAAATATTCAATTATTTTTAATGGTAGCCTAAGTCTAAAATTAGGGAATTAAAATAATTAAAGTGTATTAATAGAACTGGGAGTGAATATTCTAGAAAAAGACGAAGATCAAGTCAAGTTAATCGTAGCCCTTGATTATGTTTTAATCCAGGGCATTGATTTCTCAACGAGAAGATTATAAGGACTTCGATGGTCATTTGAAAATAGACTAGGTAGATACTCAGTTTCCCGAGCAGATCGATTTTCTCATTGGCTGAAGTTCGACACGAGAGAATCGAATCAGAGGGAGATTTGCAGGTTGAAGAGAGAGGGTATCAGCAAGAGCTGGGAGTGCGAGGTCAGACCAAAGAAAGCAGCACAGAGGAGGGGCAACGCAGAGGCTGTAACGATGGGAAAGGGATAGCGCAGAGGTTGTGACGCTGGGACTGCACAGAGGGTGTCGCAGTGAGACGCAGTGAGGCAATAGGGCCTCTCGAGGGTCAGAATTTCACTGTGAAGAGTGAGAACATTATTTGAAAATTTCTCACAGAAATTCCTCTTCTATTCTGTTGGTTGTATTTTGTACATGAGATTTTGCTGAAGAAAAATAAAGAAATCAGTTTTCCCACATTAGGTTTTTCCGGGGACAATTGTGCAAAAATAGTTGTGTCATTGTGATTGTACTCGTACTAGTATTTTTCCTTGCATTTACTTTCCGCAATATTTTAATTGTTAAGGTTGCAATAGAATTTATTTCGATATTTACTGTATAATACCGTAAATAACTTGGTTCTGAATAAATAAGTAGAAGAAATAATATCAGTTACTGCAATTGGGGTTCCATATAGGAATTTTCACATTCCAGACCTTCGACCTTGTAGCAGCAGCAAATTCACCCCAACAACTTCGACTATGCAACAACTGGCACTAGCAACACTAGAAAAACTTCGATCTTCCAAACTAGGGCACGTGAGAGAAAGAGAGAGAGGTGCCAAAATTTTGATATTCTCCTTCTCCTTCACCTTAGCCAAACTTGCACTCCTTTTAGCCTCCTTAGCCCACTTCGCACTTTTTCTAGCTCCTCTTGAGATATTGAAACTTGAGTGAGTGAGATAGTCCAAATGAATTTGATCTGCTCCAATATTTAGGCTTCAACTGAGGTCGAATTGTATAGATTGAGGCCGACTCGATGTGGAGGTGACATAATACATATTTGACTAAAAAATAAATCTTTTTACATGATTCGAAAGCCCAAGAAGGGTCTTATAAAAGGTACAATTACTCTAATGACTCAATATTAATCCTAGGAGTCCACAATGGGGACTTTGACTAATACAATGATGACCCAAGCATGAAACCCATGCTTTAATAAGTCATTGTAATAATAATAAAAATTCTTTTCTTTATTCTTTGGACAAGTACATTAGATAGTGACTCAATTACATTTATGAAGACCGAACATAGTTACAATTTTCAACATTCCCTCTTAACTAGGGAGGTATTCATAAGGAAGATCTCAAACTATATGAACTATGAAGAGTTTAGGCACCGCAATGCCATGGAATAGATTTCTGACCAGGGCAATCTTTCCAAATAAAGAGGTGGGACTAAGATGGACTAAAGCTTTCAGTCTCTCTAGGTACCATCAGACTTACTTGCTAACCATCAACCCAGGGATCCAAGTGTGTATTTGAGGTCAGAGCTCTAAGACCAACGCCACCCTCCCTACTTCGAGAACTAGACATCAACACATAGTGTCGGTCAAATGTCCTCCCAGGCAATGCTTCACTCACAAAGCCTCAACAAATCTCTTCCAATTTTTTATCAACAAGATCGAAATATCTATTAAACCAAGCATGTTTCTAAGATATTCAAACTTCTTATTAGGAAGAGACTTTTTCAATATGTCAGCTACTTGTTCATCTGTCGGGACATACTCTAGCTTCATGATCCCATCTTGCACCAAGTTCCTGATATAGTGGAACTAATTATTGATATGTTTCGTCCTAGCATGAAACATGGGATCTCCAGACATCTTGATACAACTTTGGTTGTCACAATTGATCACAGTAGGACCTAGAGGCTTCTCAAACAAATTTGTCAGAAGCTTCCTCAGCCATACAACCTCTTTTCCTACTTCACATGCAACCACATATTCTGCCTTAGCACTACTCAATGCAACGGGATCTTGCTTCCTACTCATCCATGAGACCATAGAACCTCCCAAACTGAAGCATCCACCAATAGTGCTCCTTCCATCGGTCTCACTTGCCACCCCAATCAGAATCTGTGAAGCCAATTAGCTTGACTTCCTTACTATCATACTTTAGGTAGTGATGTATAGTGCCACAAAAATATTTGAATATGTGCTTGCCAGCGATCCAGTGATCATGGCGAGGCTCCAACTGAAACTGACTAAGGATGTTTGAAGCAAAACATATATCCAGCCTAGTGTTTACCATATACATTAGGGAGCCTACAAAATTTTGATAGGAGGTAGGATCCACGAGACTTGAGTCAGAGCTCCTCAAATTCTTGAGATTGGTGATCATTGGAGTAGTCATGGGTTTGGAATCCATCATCCCAAATTTCTACAATAATTCGCTAATGTATTTTCCTTGCCCCAAATATATCTCCCCAGGTTTCTGCCATACTTCCAAACCCAGGTAATAGTGCATTAGTCCTAGATCCTTCATCTCAAATTCCACTGCCAGCATCTTCTTACACTCTCGAATTCTTTGCTCCACACCAGTGATGAATAGATCATCCACATAAAGTAGAATAATTACTGGCTCATTATTCTCTACCTTGATGTAGAGATTTGGATCAGCGGAACTCTTCATGAACCCAATTCTTAAAAGGTATGCATCCATTCTTGCATACCATGCCCTGGGTGCTTGCTACAAACGATATAGGGCCTTCTTGAGTCGACATAAACGAGTATCTCTTATATTTACCTCAAAGCCTTTAGGTGGTTCGATGTATACTTCATCATCAATGGTCTCATTCAGAAATGCAGTGTTCACATCCATTTGATGGATATTCCAATCCATTGTAGTAGCCAATGAAACCAAAGATCTAATGGTAGTATACCTTGCAGTGGGTGTAAAGGTTTCTTCATAATCAATGCCTTCCTTTTGAGAGAAACCCCTTGCAACAAATTCGACCTTGTACTTTTCTATGCTTCCATCAACGACATGCTTGATCTTATAAATCCATTTCGAGGTGACAACCGATTTGTCACTAGGTCTAGGAACGATTTCCCAAACTCCATTCTTCGTGATGGATTGACATTCTTCCTGCATTGCCTTCTTCCAAACTTCTTGATGTGCAGCTTCTTCGAATGTAGATGGTTCGGCTTCAATTAGTTTAGTTATATATGCATCATATCCAGAGTATCTCTTCGGCCTTTTACTTTCTCTGAAGGTTCCTTTTGCAGCTTCATGTCCATCAGCATCTTCGAGGGTTGCTTTTAACCAATTTGGCCTTTTCCTAGTGGTTGGTATCATCACAGGTTGAATAGGCTCACTCGGTCCTCCTTCTTCTTCTTGAATAGTAGTAGGATTGTCGTGGTGTACTTCTTCTTCTTCCAATATAGGTATGTCTTCGTCATCGGAATCAATAGGAATGTCCTTGGATCTTTTGTAGGCTTGATTTTCACCAAATATGCCATCCCTACTTACTTCAATATGTCTTTCTTCTTTGATATAGATTCTATACGTTTTTTAGGAGAGATTATATCCAACGAAGATTCCTTTGATGCTTGTAGATTCTAACTTCTTTCGCTTGTCTTTTGGAACGTGGATGTGTTGGAAAGTGTAACTAGGTTCGGTCTTCATAATGACTTGAAATTATGAATTTATGTAATGAAGAAGACAATAATAATAAAACGCATTTTGTAATGCTTGCCTCATGGGTTTCATGAGCAAAGAAGTTTGTATTATAGGTCAAAGACTTCTTCTTGATGTCTTTAGGAGTTTGTCATCTTGTCATGTATATATATAATTAAAGAGTCATGTATATGAATAAGTGTTACACTTGTGAAGAACAAATAATATGCTCCAAGACCTTGTCAATGTGCTTATAAAAATCGGCTCAAATGTGATGCATATACCCTTGATCAAGTCGGCCTAGGGGATGTCGGAAGAAATCAGCTCACCTCATAGAAGTCATGTCGGCCTAGAAAGACATCAGACAGTCACTATATGTAAGGGATTGCGGGCTCATTGTAGCATCAAGTTTTCAGATCAAGTCTGAAATAGAAGTAAAGTACAAATAAAGGGTCTGCAATTGAAGCGAAGAAGGAGATCAATAAACAAAGGAAGGAAGACATGTGTATCTTTGTTTAGGGCATATCATACCTCACTCAATTCAGGAAGGTTGAAGCCCATTACAGCAAGAGATAAGTCTGCAATAAGTGTGAAGGAAGGGCCCATTATTAGTGCGAGGAGAGAAGACTAAACAGTGAAGGAAGAAGGCTAGAAAAGGTGTGAAAGAAGAGGCAAGCCTGCAAGGGTGTAAGGTCACCACAGTTCGGTCTTGGGTCTGTAAAAATTTCAACTCTGAAATACTATTGCAGTTACTAATTTATTTCTCCTACTTATTTTCTGGGGGCCCCCGAAAAGAAAAGAACAATAGAATACAAGCACAAGAACCAATCAAATCAACACAGTTATTTTTGGACAATTGTCCCCGGAAAAACCCAAAGTGGGAAAACCAGTGCAGCAGAAGGGGGTCTATATATTAATCTTCAGCAACAATTTCTTTACAAGGAATAACTAGCAAAATAACTGAGAAACTGCAGGAAGACATCTGAGATAATTTTTCTCCTGATTTCTGGAGAACTTCTAACACCCGAGAGACACCCTATCTCTCTTTGTGTCACCTCTGTGTCCCTCTCTGCGTGGGACTGTGTCACCTCTGTGTCCCTCTCTGTGTGGGACTGTGTCACTGCTGCATTGTCCCTCTGTGCTGCCTCTCTTCTCTTTTGATTCCTTATTCATCGAGTTATGACTGCTGCTGAAGCCCTCTGCTTCCTTCGCCCTGCAACTCTCCCTCTAAAATCGAATTCTATGCTCTAAGAATCGACTCCCCTCGGGTTATTGAGTGTTTGCCTAGGTTACTTTCCAAATGACCCTCAAGCTTTCTTTTATAATCTTTTCATTGAAAAATCAACAGCCCAGATTAGAAGTCTAATCAATGGCTAAGATTAAATTTTGACTTGATCTTCGTTCTGTAGAAGATTCACACTCTACTTTATTAATATCCATTAATTATTTAATTTCCCTAAGTTTAGACTTAGGGTCCCCATTAAAATAATTAATTATTTTAATAAACCATGAACCGAGTGTGGAATTTCCACAAACGGTTTCTGGGTTCTTTGGAATGTTGGTGTCCAAGCCTACTCACCAAATTTGAGACTTATATCACTTTCTGATGCTACAAAAATCAATAGGGTCTGCAATATATATATTACGCCAAGGGTTACAAAGGTGCAAAAAGAAGAACGAATGAGTGATCATAGGCAGCGAAGGAAGGATCTAAAGGAAGTTGAGAGAAAGAAAACAATCTAGGGCTACTAGACTAGGGACCGAGCTTCCTTAGACGTGGTGTAGTGTAGTGCAGAAAAGAAGATCAGTATAAGGAGCTTAAAGAAAAACAATGACAAGGTTTTGGAGGCATATTGATGTCAAAGCTCTGTGTCATGATCATGGTACTTGTCAATTGAAGATTTAGAAGAAGAATTACTTTTGGGTTTTCCTCTCCAAGAGGGAGAAGTTTTGGCTCTGGCTTGAAGAGCCAAAATTTTGTGTCTCTTGTGTTTTGATAATTCACTTGATGAAAGACATAATAAGCTAATGAAGATAATATAGAAGCATAACAAGTATAACACAAGCAGTTATCAAGTAAGAGAATTGAATGAAACACTACCCTACTAAATTCTCAACATGGTATCAGAGCTAAGGTGTTGAAGACAAGAAAGGGTTGTTTGGCAAGAAGACACACTAGTATCAAGAGATCAAGGATTCTACTTGGATTCTACTTCATGCAGAAATTGGAAAGTCATCTCAAAGAAGATCAAAGACCTTTCTCAAAGGATCTATACATCAAAATCTATAGTTGTATCTTAAGAGACAATTCCTTGGTTGTGGAACGGAATTAGTGCTTAAGACATTTTTTAAAAATGTGTCACAAAAGTAATTATATCAGGTGTTCTTCACTCAATCCCTTTGGAAACTAATCCTTTTAAACCCTTAATAATATGGTATAATGAAAGACTCTACAATGCCATTAACTGTTGATATCTGAATGGAAAAGAAGAATTGTAGAGGAAACTCAAAGTAATATGTTGTAAACACAGAATCTATTACTTTTAAGTTTCAAATAGAATTCATGGAGAGAGAGGAAACTCAAAATAATAAGCTGTAAACACAGAATCTATTACTTTTAAGTTCTAGAGAGAATTTGTGAAGGGAGAGGAGTTGGAGTGAAGGAACACTTATTAAGGCTATTTAACTCTTACAAACATAAGCCAAAGACCATCTGCTTCTTTACTTCACTTCATTCAAGGAAGAAACAACATAAAATGACACAAGAAACACGAATCACCATCAACAGTTGCAGGAAACTTGTTGCTTCTTTCATTCACCCATCAGAAAAAGAAGTACCAAAGTTTTAGTCTTCCAGAGGTCCAAAACTCGAAACCCCTCTTCTTTCTTTCTATCTTGCTTAAATACATCAAAATAAGTTTGTAACTGCTAGAACTTCTTGAAACTAATTCGACCACCTAAACTATTAAAACTACTTATTACATTGCAATTGAAGACATCACTATAGCTTCGATCTTAACAAACAAAGAAAACAAATTAAAACTTGAAATATTATTCTTTTTGCTGAATCTAATTTGTTGTTGATGCGTCTCCCTGAAGTGCTGATGTGTCTCCCTGACAGATTGGACATCCTTGCCCTGCATTTCTTCCAGAGTTCAATATTTGTCTTTTCTGCTTGATGTCATGTCTTTTCTGTCTCTGATGTGGCATTCGAACAGTTCTGCAATAATGCATCTTTGCCCGACTTGACCTAGTTGTTGTGTTTCCAACAGTGCCACCATATGCTCCTTTTGCCTGACTCTGCCTGTGCCTCTATATTTCAAACAATGTTATCATGTCCCCTTATGCCCGACTCTGCCTCTTCTGCTCGTGTCCGCAGCATTCCGTCTTCTCTTCTCCTTTGCTCTGTGTTGGGTCACTTACCCGAGTCCACCACCGTTGTGTTCAAGCTTCCGTTTATTTACAAGGCGCAAGGCATACAACATTGTTTTGCACGTGGTCGGGTGTTACCCAAGTCTACTACCCGCGTTCACTTTTCTTCATAAAACAACGCAACTGCACATAAACCTGGACTTTAAATAAATTCAAATTTTCCTTTGAAAACTATCGCATTTGTCCCTTTATCGCACTCTGCATTTCGGCATTCCAACATGTTTCATGAGCGCCATTCCTCCTAAGCTTGCGATGTGCGATATGGAATATATTAAATCATAGTTCTGAGTTGCATCACGTCCAGTCCTTGTCGCACTTCGCATTTCGGCATTCCAACATGGTTCATTAGCGACATTCCTCCTAAGCTTGTGATGTGCGATGTGCGATATGCGATAAAGGTAGGGATGACGTGGCAAGTAGAGGTGGGGCCAATCGCAAATCGCATGTCGGCGTTCATAACATATCGGGGATTGGAGATCAGCAATGGAATTTTGAAGTTGCGATATACGGGGAGAAGAGGTTACGTGGTGGGGAGGGTCCCATTTAATATCGTATCGGCGGTCGGGAGTGGTAACAAATGAATATGGAAAAGATTTTTCGCGAACTCTGATTGTGATAAGGGGTCCTACCAAGGGAACTACCTTCACATCTCCGCACATAATGTTAATACACCAACATATAAATCAAAAAAAAAAAAAAAATCGGCATACAAAAAAATTTTACATCTTCTAACATATATGACTTTTTTAGTGTTTTGAGAAATATTTCAAAAGTAAATGCAAATGAGCCACAACATCTGGCTCCACCTGGGGATAGTGCTTTTTTTCCATGAAAGCGCTAAGAATCGCAGATTAGTGCCTTATCCATTTGGCATGGAGTCAAATATTGCTTGGTGACATATGAACAATTAGCAATCCAATATTTACAATGGTGGAATGCTGACTTTTAATGCTTCAAATACTGTCCATTCACAGGGATTTGCAGAGATTCTCCATCTAAATCTTCTAGGATGAAAGTATTTTTTGATCTGGCTTCAGAAATTATGTACGGACCATACTAGAGAGGGTCAAACTTACCATGCTTTCCTTTATCCTCCCTCCTAGTGTCCCATCTCAGTACTAAATCTCTTGCATGAAAGAGGATTTCTTTTGCCTTCCTGTAAAAACGAGACTACATTTTTGCCTGATAAGTAATCAAATTATCTCTAACTTTGTCTCTATTTTCATTTAACTCAATCACCTTATTCATTCTTATTACCAGAGCATTAGGTTCTTCCTGAGCTTCTTGAAGGAAGGCAATCACTAGTTTGGCCAACTGACTAGGAAACAATGGTTGAGTTCCATATACCAACTCAAAAGGTGATTTGCCAGTGGACCTCCTAGTAGTTACTCGAACTGGCCAAAGAGCAAATTTTAATTTTGAGTCCCAATCTTTTCGAAATTTCAGTGATTGTTTTCTTCAGAATCCTGACCAATGTCTTGTTTGAAGACTCTGCCAATCCATTCCCTTATGTGACAAAATTACATTATATGTTTGACAGAAATTAATGAATCGAGTAGAATTAAATACCTAAACATTATCAGTTACAATCTTAACTGAACAGCCAAACCTACTGAAGATCTTCTCCTCCATAAACTTCATCACCACTTGGTCATTTGCTTTCTTGGTGGGGCTTGCTTCAACCCACTTTGTGAAGTAATTAGTAGCAGTTATAATCCATTTGAGCTGCCCACTTGATGGTGGATTGATCTCTCCAATAAAGTTTAGTCCCCACTACCTGAAAGGCTCTTCTATGAATATTTGAATGAGAGTTAACGGAGCAAGTCTCTTCTTTTCTACAAACAATTGATACTTCTGACAACTTCTGACCAATCTGTACACATCAACGAACAGTGTAAAGCAAATAAAAACCTGACTTGAGGATTTTATATGTTGTGACCTTCCAACTATAATATCCTCCACAGAGATTGTCATGATATTCCTTGATAACCTCAACAGATTCACCTTCAGTTAAACACAACAGCAAAATATCAGTAGGATCTTTCTAGTACAACTTTGCTTCTACTATGACATATGGTTGAGATTTAAGCTTGAGAGCTCTATATTTGGTTCTATTTAGTGAAGATGGACAAGAAAAGAAACACAGGTAATGAACAACATCTTTATACCAATCTGAACACAAAAATTTGTATTGAATACCTGTTTTGGGCTTATCCTATCCTTCTTCATTGTCAGCTCCATCTACTGGTTCCAGGAGGTTCATTCCCAATGCTTAAAAATTTGTTTCTGTTAGCAACTTCGCTAAACCCTATCCTTTAATTAACTTGGTGGGTTTAATGTCCAAATCATACTCCTGGATTTTAGCTATCCATTTTCCTCTTTTTCTTTCAACATCACTTTGAACCGACGCGTCCTTAACCGCAGAATTAGGTACATAAGCAGTTATTTGGGATTGTAACACATAAGTCCTGAAGGCTTTGAGTGCTTTGACCAATGCATACACTTGTTTCTCCAAAATGTTATATTTGAGCTCAGCATCTCTGAGAACTTTGCTAAAGAATGCCAATGGTTGCTCCTTATTATCCTCATTTTTCTACAATAACACAACAGCAATAGTAGTGGGTGAAGCAAATGAAAATATTTGAAATACCTTTTGATAATTAGGACTTATTAGAACATGAGCTTCCTAGAGTGCTTCTTTTATTCTGGAAAATGCTTCTCTTGCTTCTTTATCCCATCTCACTTCTGCATTTTTCTTCAACATGTCAGTTATATTTCTCACAATCTCAACATAGTTTGGTACAAATCTTCTCAGAAAGTTTACTTTTCCCAAAATCTCTGAATATCTTTCTTGCTTCTGGGTCAAGGAATTGTTTGAATTGCTTCCACCCTTGATCGATCAATCTTCACTCCTTCTTTTGAAACTATGTGGCCCAATAATTTACCTTCTTCTAAGGCAAACAAATATTTCTTGGGGTTTAGTGAAAGACCAAACTTCCTGCATTTTTTAAAAGTTTTTTTAGATGTTCCAGGTGTTCATCATCTGGCCCTGAGAAAATTGTTACATCATCCAGATATATAACCACATACTTGTCACCTACAAACGCCATGTCCATGGCCCTCTGAAAAGTCGCACCCGCATTCATAAGACCAAATGGCATTCTTGCATACATAAAAGTACCCCAACGGGTTGTGAAAGTTGTATTTTTCTGATCATCCTTATCCACTGCCACCTGATTATGCCCAGAGAATCCGTCAATCATGGACATCTTGTAAGCTCCTGTCACTTTTTGTAAGACATAATCCATCTTAGGTAAAGGATAATTATCCTTTAGAGATGCTCTATTCAAATTCCTTAAGTCTACACAGAATCTTATCTCTCCATTTTTCTTCCTCATGGGAACTAGATTAGAAACCCAATCTGAATATCTAAGAGGAACTATGATTTTTGCTTGCAGCAATTTCTTCACTTCCTTTTCAATTGGAGGTAACACTAATGGATTAATCTGTTTGAAATTTTGTCTGTGTGGTTTAATTCCTTCTTTCAATGGGATCTTATGTTGTATTATGCTTTTATCATGCATTTTCAAGTCTTCATATGACCTAGCAAACACATCCATATACTTCTTAAAAAGATCAATGTATCTTTCTTTATAATTTTTGGGAACACCCTTGAATAATTTCACCATTTTTGGCTCCTGCTGAGTTCCCAAATTACAATCTTCCATCTCTTCCTCTTGATGTATTTTCTTTGAATTACAACAACATCATTAGAATCAAATAGTCTTTCAAGGGGAACCAGTCCTTTAGGGAGTATATTATCTTTCAATTGGATAATCTTCTGCTCACCTATTGACTGCTTAAAGTTTCTTATCTCTCCTTTCTGCTCCATCTGTTCCTCTTCTTGATCTATCTCAGCATCTTCAAAGTTTCCAATCATTGTCAAGAAATGATTTATCTGTTCATCAACTTCAATCACCTGCCAATGTTTCACATTGTCAGGAATAGAGGGTCTATGTCTAATTTCAATCTCATACCTCAACCTTGGATTCATTGGTGGCTTAAAGGTACTAGCTGCAACTGCTAACGAATCTGCCAACCTATTCCCCTCCCTCGGAATGAACTGAAGATTGAAGGCTTCAAAATAGTTCTCTATCAGATCCCAAACTTCATTTCTGTATGATCTTAATCTCGGATGCTTGGTCTAACACTGATTCTTAATTTGTCTTATTATCAATTCAGAGTCACCGAAAATTGAAATACACTAAACTCACATTTGTTTAGCAACTTGAAGGCTTAAAATTAAGGCCTCATACTCAGCCACGTTGTTTGTTGAATCAAATTCTAATTTAAAAGAAGAAGGCATGAGGTTACCATCTGGTGATATCAACAAGAATCCAGCTCCTGTGCTATCCTTGGAGTAGGCACCATCAAAATAGCATTTCCAAATCTTCTTTGAATGTCGTTCATTATTTACAACTGCTGAAGAGAACTGCTTCCCTGTGTCTTCAGAAAATTATGCATCTTCATGCAGCATGAAACATGGAAGATCGTCTGTTTCTTGACTATAAATAGAGGAATTTCCTGCATTTTCTTGGTAGTGGTCTTCACGAACCTTGTTTCCCTGTACAATCTCCTTTCTTCCCCATTGAAAACAGGAATGATAGCATAAGTGAAATCTAATTTTAGAACACCTACCAACTTTTCTCCCCAAGATCTTGACAGGAGCATTCCAAACCTGGCTAGAATGTCAGCAAAACTACATACATGACTATACTCTTTGCTGGAATTTGTGCTAAAGAAACTACTACATCTTTAATTAGCCCAACACATTTCACCTTTTTGGAATCAAATGAATACAATTCCCTGGAAGGTTTGGTAATCTGCAAGTTAGTTCCTTCATAACAGACAATGGCATGAGATTATGGGATTCTCTTGAGTCCAGCATACAATTATGGAGAGTAAAATCATGAAGTAACAGAGAAATATAGAATGGTGCAACAGAAGGATCTACTTCTTCTACATGAGGACCAAAGGTGACCACTAGCTTCTCTTCTTGTAAGTTCACAGTGTCACTTATATCTTCAATCTGTGTGAGATTAATAAATTCTGAAATTTCTTTCTTGTAGATTGGTATTTTAGCTAATTCTAGAAGATGTACCTGAATTTTTATCTTCTCCAACTCTTTTGTCAAACTGAAAGCATGAGTTTGTTTAACATTCTTTTCAGGTTCTTCTTCACTCTTTCTAGAATTTGCCGCTCGTTCGGGTACATGAACAACTCTCTCCAAAGTATTAGTATCAACTAATTTTCTCTGGGAAGGTTCACCCTGCTGCACATCTGTTCTATTAACTGAATTTACAGGTTGCTTCCCATTACTGACTTGTTTTACAGGGTCCTTTTGTTGTGGAGTCACCATTGGAGGAGGGTCAGGGTCTTGTTGTTCACCCTTAGTGTCTTGTAGCCTTGATCTTTTCCTTGATCTCAAATTATACTTCTTGCGCAACTCAGCCTACATAAAATCTGCAAATTGTTTACAGTATTCATTCATCTCATCTTCAGCAAAAGATACTTCAGCTTTAGTATATTCTCCTTCACAAACTTCCTCTTCATCCTCTTCTATTGTGTACATAGCAGATATTTGATCTTCAGCCTCCTTTTGGTCATCTTCTGTTGACTCTCTGGGTGTTGCTTCTATATACAATGGTGCTTGAACTTGGTCTTGATCTTTTCTTTCCCTCTACAAAATTTGCAGGGGTTGTCTTTTGAATTGAGAGTTAAATCCTCCTCGGTTTTGTTGTACTTGTCTTTTGGAGTTTTTACTTTCCAATTCCATCTTAACTAGCTTATTTGACAAATTTTTTATCACCTTTGTCATATCTTCAATTCTTTGATCTTGTGATGATTCTTTTTTTCTTTCCCCTTATCTTCGACTGTTTGTTTCCCTTTCGCCTTCCCAGCTGCAGTCATATTAGCTTCAATTTCTAAAGCATCTATCTGTATCTGCTCTAGAGTAGGGGATCTCCTTTCTCTGAGTGTGAAACTAAAATCGGCTTCAAAAGCCCCAGCAAAAACCACCTTTGCTCCAAAAGGAGGGGGCTTCATTTCTACAGGCAAACTGTTATACAATTTATTGAATCTTTTGATAAAATCTGATATATTCTCATCTGGTTTTCTTTTGATTGCATTGAATTCTATTAGTGAATATCAATGATCCATTTTTTCACCCCATCTCTGAGTGAATTAATTTTCCAGTTCTTCCCATGTATTAATAGAATTATTTGGCAATCCCTTAAACCACTTTCTAGCCTCTCCATCTAGAGACTAAACAAAAAGCCTCATTACATCCGAATTTTCAGCAAAATTACAAAACACAGACAAGTGTTTTTCTGCAGTTATTTCATCTTCTCCAGTAAAACGTGGGAGTAATTTAAGATACTCTTGAGGCATCGCATTCATTGGTTGTGGAAGGTTAAGTGGAGCATATATGTTCAACAAAAAGGTTGGTGCTGCCATGTTTGCACCTTGATTGATTGTTTCTTGGTTAGATGCAGTGGATGAATCTACTGTGAAAATGAACGGAGGTGGAGGTAAAACTGATATGGGAGTGGGTTGAGGGACAATGGCAGAGGGACTAGCAACTGGAGTTTATTGAGCTTGAGTAAAAGTAAAAGAAACAGACTCAAAGGAGTGTTCTTCCAACCTAGGTTCTTGAAAATAAATTTGTGTGAAAGGTGAATCTTGTTCCAAGAAAGGAAGTACTTTAGAGATATCTTCAAACAAAGGATTACTAGAACTACTATCAGGAGCAGACAGTGTAAGACTAGTTGTTGAGGGGGTTTTGGGTTTCCGAACCCTTTTAGAAACCAATCTTTCAGGGTCTGACAAAGCAGGGACCTTCTGCTGTGAGGTATTCGACTTCGTGTGAAGCCTTTTGTGAGCCAGAATTCTGAGAATAACAAACACAGCCAAATATTTCCTCCTCACTGAACAACCAAAGGAAATAATGTGAAAAACCCAAGGAAAATAAACTTCATCTCTTTGTCCCCGGCAAGGCGCCAGAAAATGTGGTATCTTAAAAGACAATTCCTTGGTTGTGGAAAGGAATCAGTGCTTAAAACATTTTTTAAAAATGTGTCACAAATGTAATTATATCAGGTGGTCTTCATTCAATCCCTTTGGAAACTAATTCTTTTAAACCCTTAATAATCTGGTATAATGAAAGACTCTACAATGCCATTAACTGTTGATATCTGAAAGACTCTACAATGCCCTACCTAATTCTCAACTGCTTGATCATAATCTAGAGGAAATAAGAATCCCTGTTCTACACCAATGTTTTCCTAGCTGAGTGTATCATATAGACTTTAAATATAATATGATACATAGTACATTATGATTCAGTATCTAGGACATTATGATTCAATGCCATGTCCTCTATATATATATATATAAGTTACTGCACCAAAACATCATGATACCTTTTCCTTTTGCCTTGAGTCAATGGTATAGGAATAGCAGAGCTCTAGCTCAGCCTGATTTGTAATCTACTGTTTTCTGAAATTCTAACATACATATTACACATTGTTTAGTATAGCAGACATTTGAAATTAAATATCTATATAAGATAACCTAATTTTTATGTCCAACAAATGTACGTGCACTAGGCTACTCCAAAAGCATAAAACCAAAAAGAATACATGAAATAAATAATACGTCAAAGAACAAGAAAAAAAATTGAAAGAAAGAAATACCTACTAGATATATGAAAGATGAGGAAGTAGGGAGTGAGGAGGAAGGAAAGTCTTTGGCCACGTCCTTCATATTTAATAGTACTGCGTGATAGGATTGACACAAACTTGTAATCTGAGGAGTTGGGAAAGCACACAAACGACTTGAAGTACATCTTATTAAAAGGTATTTGAATAATGTTTAGTGACTCGGTGACTCGGTAGCAATGTTTATCATCCAAATAATAAAACATGTCTATCTTTACCAAAAGTGCTACCCAAAATAAAATAAGCAGTGTGTCAAAGCTTCCAACAGTGCAAATAAGATGTAAATGCATGCAGCCTAGGCGAAAAGTTAAGAATTAGCCTTTCAAAGACTCCAGCTTGTTTCAACAGTGAATCTTAAATTTGTATCTTCAAAAATTGCAACTTTAATAGGCCTTCGCAATAGTATCTCCCAAAGCTATTCTGCAATTTCTCTAACCAGATATTCATTTAGAAAAATAAAATTATGCAAATCTAGCATCAAGAAAACACTGGTTTACCACCTACTCAATATATTGACTTCTAGTTGCCAGAAAGTATACCATTACTCTATGTCCACGCCGAGCCAAAGCCTTGGGTAGAGCACCAACCACATCACCCAAACCACCTTTACAAAAAGCCATCAATCAGCAAGAAGTTACTCCAGTCCCATCTTAGCATCAAAGTAGATTTACCGAGAAAAAATGATAATATTTATCCAAGCACCAGATATAATAAACTAAGACACAAAATGCACTTACATTATTTATCTGCTGAGGGCATAGAGAGAATGAGAGGAAAGGAATGAACATGGAATGAGCCAATCAAAGATGAAACCAAAAGGAACAATTGAAGAAAAAAAATTAAGAAATAGTTTTGGAAATCCAAACGTTATACATGCAAGGCAATTAATGAAGGTTATCATCAAGCAAAAGAAATAAACAACAAGTACCAGTTTTAGACCAAGGAGCACACTCTGCAGCTACCACTATAATATTCATAACGTTTGTGCCAGCCAACGGAGGGGTCTTTGCCTCTCCCTCACTGGATGCTGTAGTGATTTCAGCTTTAGCATCAGTTTCAATTTCTGGTTCTGGTCCTGCCTCTTTCTCAGAATCATAGAGATCTTCACTCTTTGTTCCAAGCACGCTTGGCATACCCAAAGTTGTTGACAAAAGTGATTTTGGTGGACTTGTGGAGGATGACACAGAAGGCTGTCCTGAAATTTCCAATGCATTAAACCTCTTCATGTCTGGTACAGATCCTGGCAACGTCTGGTCTTCAGATAAAAATTCTGTAGACATTGTATTTGACAAATTTGCCGAAGGCTCTTCAGAAAAGTTTTCTTGCACCTCAGTCTCTTCAGTTTTTCCGAGTACCTCGTCATCCTCAGAACTATTATCCTCATTGAAATATTGGGCTTGCTTGGATGAACTGCCTAATTTATCTTTAAAAGATGAAACAAGTTTCCTTCGTTCTGCAATCTGCACACACAATTGTCAAACATGTAATAAGTGGCAAGCGAAAACTTCAATAAAGAAACAGTGATTTGATTAATCAATAAAATAATTGGTTTGGTCACCTCATTATCCGAGAACGATGACGGATGGAAATATAATAAAAAAACTAATTAACAGATCTCCTTTGATACCATAGTAGATTTGATCATGCTACTTGTCATGTGAAAATTGATAAGCAGTAAAAATGCCACAGATAAAATAAGATATTTAATTTTATTAATGTCCAACAAATGATCACAAAGGTAGGTTAACGGGACTGAAGAATACAACAGCTAAGAATACAACGTGGAAATGCAAGTCCAACTCCTAGAGAATGCTGAAAATGTACAAAACACTTGAAATAAGTATCTTATGGTAGCCTTTAAAAACATTTAGCCTCTGTCTCTGCCATAGCAACAACTTAGCAAACACAATTTCTCCAATATATATTATGATTAAAGGTAATTGATATATCAATAAAAGAAACCCTTGTAAATGAGATGTCAATAAATAAATCTGTTAAGTGTTTGTGTTTAGGTAAATACTTCAACATCTTAGTCCCATGTTGTGTATATTTAACA
Source organism: Pinus albicaulis (assembly GCA_034641835.2). Taxonomy (NCBI): domain Eukaryota; kingdom Viridiplantae; phylum Streptophyta; class Pinopsida; order Pinales; family Pinaceae; genus Pinus; species Pinus albicaulis. Next base: position 889,219,937 of record CM076574.1, read on the forward strand.
TTCAATCCAAAAGCATGGTATCAGGTCAAGAAAAGAAAAGAAAAATAAATGCTGAGAGACTTTCCCACCATTATGGACTCATACATATCCAATTTGGAAACCTACACATTTTGCTAAACCATATATGGAGAATAGACAGAGATGGAAATAAGAAACAAAATTATATAATTGTACTTAAAAATAGCATACAAACATGGTGTATATATGTCAACCAATTTCCATTATTCATGTTAGGAACGGTTCACCTAATCTCCTTATTACTGTTGAAGACTAATGTAGCTATGGTTGGCATTTTTCATTGCAAAACATGAAGAGGAAACAAATTTGTTGTCATCTACAAGTTCGCTCCAAGAGATCTTCATGTCGGCCTCATTAGGGCTAATTAGCCCACATATGATGCATATATATATATATGAGCTCGTTGGCACTCATTCCAACCACCAATTCAACTCAAGTTCGATCTGCAACTACAGACAGATACCACTCGTAAGAAGGAAGAGAAAAAGGTTCTTTTGATTTGTGTTAACCCTGTGCTTGAAGCTGAAGGTGACCGCATTTTCCTTGGGCATTTTTATATTTGTTTGGGCTTCTATTTTGTGTCATCTTGAAGGCCGAAGACTTCAGAGACTTGGTTATTTTGCTGACTGTAATCGTTGCTCCTTGACTGAAATTTCTTGACTGAGTTTGTGGCCGAGCTTCTGTGGATGGTTCGTTGACATTTCTGTGGTGACTACAGTGCTATTTTCGGCCTCCTATAACAGTGATCACAAGCCTTAATTTCAGCCTTGTTGAGGAATTTAGTACAGTGAAATTGAAGTTAATCTCTCTCTTTACATTGACAGACTTTGACTGGTGTTGCTCATTGAAGACTGATTTGGATTTGTTGGAATAATTTGATGTACTTTTGATAGACAGAATCTCTCTCATAATGAAAGAATTTTCGTTTTTCCTTGTGGACTTTTCCCTGGCTGTGAGCCTAATCTTGGTGTCTCTTGTCTCTTATTGTTCATTGTCTACTGTGATCTATATTTACTGCTCTTGTTGAAGATTTGAATGGTTGAAAGTTTTTGTGTATAGCTACTTGTTGATCAAAGTATAAAGAAGAAACTGATTGCATCAACAGAAGTAGTTATCAATTGTGAATAACTATTCTAGTCCTTGCAACTCTAGAATTTCAACATGGTATCAGAACTTTGGTGAAGAAGAAAGAGCAGAGAAATCATCTTGAAAAGCACTTGAAAGGCATCCAAAAGGTTCTGTCCTCTATTGTGACCAGCAATCTTCATCATGAAGACTGAAAGCAAGCTTGAAGGAGCCACTAACTACAGGGCTTGGAAGGCAAGGGTTGAAATCATTCTTGAAAGGAACAGAGTCTTGGGAGTTGTCACAGGTAAAGTTACTGAACCATCTGATCAAGCAGGAAAGTAGAAGTTCCATGAAGATGATACTTTGGCAAGAAGCATTTTATTGGATTCTGTTAGGGATCATTTGATTCCCTATATTGCTGAACATAAGACTGCTAAACCTATGTATGATGTCAACATTGGATTGCATACCATTAATAATGTAAATCAATCCATCACTCTAAGGGGACAGCTTCATGATATTAAGATGACAAAGAACGACACAATGGCATCATATATTGTCAAGATATCTCAAATTAGAGACCAACTCAAAGCCATTAATGAAGTATATGATAAAGAATTGGTAGCTGTTGCTTTGCGCGGTCTCCCTAAATCTTGGGATTTGTTCGCATCAGGTAATAGTGCAAGGGAAAATGCTCCAACTTTTGACAAGCTATGGGTAGCATGTACTCAAAAAGAGTCAAGACTCCATTCTAGAGGAGATATTGAAGATCCAAGTATAGAAGCATTTGCAGCTCATGCGAAGGGAAATAAGAAGACACCAAAGTTTGGCAAGTTTCAAAGAAGTGCTGTAAAAGACAAGGTACTGGATCTGCTTCAAAGAAGGATTCTACTTCACAAAGACCTCCTCCTCCCTCTCCAAATAGAAGAGATGGAAGAGATAGAAGAGATAAAAGAGATCTATCAAACGTAAAATGCTTTCGTTGTCAAGCTTATCGTCACTATCAAGCTCAATGTCCTTGAGAGAATCGAAGAGATGACTATGAAAGGGATGATGATCCTAAAAGAAGAAGGCATCATGCATCTGCTGCTGATCTAAATGAGCCATATTCAATGAGGAGGCATAGGAGACATGATTCTGGATCTGAATACTCATTTATTTGTGCTCTTACAGGTTCCATTGAAAATCATGATGAAATTTGGCTTGTGAACAGTTGTGCTTCTAGGCATATGACTGGAAACCGTGATCATCTATCTGAATTGACTGAAAAGAATTTTATTCAAAAGGTTGAGCTTGGAGATAATGGAAAATATGAAGTCAAAGGCATTACTATGTCATCCTTTCAATTAGAATCCAGAGGTAATGAATCTATTAACAATATGTTATTTGTTCCTGGTTTGAAGAAAAAATTGTTGTCGATATCATCTCTTGAAGACAAAGGATATAGAGTTGCTTTTGTTGATGGACAAGTCTTAGTATGGAAGAAGAATGCAGCTTTTGAATCTGCTAAACTCATTGGGGTTCAAATTGGAGGACTATATCATCTCCTTGGTCACTCAATCCAAGCTCTTCTACACAACACTACTGAACTTAGTGAGATTTGGCATCGAAGGTATGCTTGTGCACTACAAAGCTTTGGGAAGGTTGAAATATTTTGATAAAAGGTGTACCTGAACTTAAAGTACACCATGATGGAGTATGCAATGGATGTGCTCTTGGGAAAAACATTAAAGGAAGATGCACTAGCAGTGATAGTAGATTGAAAGGAATATTGGAGCTTGTGCATTTTGATCTCTGTGGGCCCATGCCTAATAGAACCTTGGGTGGATGCTTGTATTATGTAACAAGTATTATGTATCAAGATATCCTGCAAAGCATGGATATATGTTTTGAAGACCAAGGATCAAGTATTTGAGAAGCTTCGTGAGTTCAAAGCAGAAGTTGAGAATTCTATAAGAAGAAGAATCAAGACTCTGAGGTCCGATAATGGTGGGGAGTATGTATCAAATGAATATAATGATTTCTGCAGGGATGCTGGAATTAAGAGGAATTTGATAATTCCCTACTACCCTGAACAAAATCGAACTGCAGAGAGAAATAATAGAACTATAATGGAAGTTGTCAAAGCGCTTCATGATCAAGAGTTGCCTATGTTTCTTTGGGGTGAAGCTGCAAGGACTGTTGTCTACATTCAAAATTGGTGCCCACATCGAATCTTGGATTACAAGACCCTAAAGAAATCTTTAAAGGTGAGAGACCTTGTGAAAATTCTTCTGTAGTGTATTGGTTTATTTCTCCTACTTGATTTAATTAATACAAGTTATTTTCAGAAATTAGATTCAGAAAATACCGAAAATTAACACAACTACAGCCTACACATGCAGATCATTTACTGAATAATACGCTCATGCAACAAAGTGACACATGGATTTTTGGACATAAGTCCCCGGAAAAACCCAAAGCGGGAAAACCGGTGCAGCAGATATGAGGGTTTATTATTAAGTAGTTCTGAGTACAGTAAATCTAGGTTCCAGATCTAGAAAACCCAACAGAGAATAAAAGAAATCAAATATGCAGCTAACTTAAAGTTCTAGTGCCAAATATTTGACTGATCCACACCATCAAACGAGATTTACAGAACTCAGCCCAAATCTAGCCCTAGAAACCCTCAGTGTTGCCCATGAAGCCCCAGTGTCAACCCTGCTAGCCTCAGAATGCCATTGCACTGCCCAGAGAGGGACTGCGTAACCCCTGGAAGGGTGACGCAGGCCTTACGCTGGCCTAGAAGCTCTCTTGCGTAAATCTGAAACCCTTTGGAGCCTCTGCTCTGTCTTGCGTAGCACCTGTGTAGTTGTTGCTCTGCTTCTCTGCGTTGTCCTTGTTGCTGCTCCTCCGCCTCTTACTAACTCTTGGCCCTGGAATCAGATCATTCCTTTGGCCAATACTACCCCTCGCTACAGGAAATTCCTCCGAAAATTCTTAGAAAACCAGCCCTAGAATTCCAGATCTATTCTTCAACTCTGCAACTGTGTGTCTTCTCCAACTGACCCTCAAGCCTTTCTCTTATACTTTTCGTTGAACCCTTCAACGGCCGAGATTAAATCATTCATCAACGGATGAGATTAAAAGACTGCTTGATCCATGTGACTTAAAACAATTTCAGTACGTGTGTTAATTAATTCACTTTAATTATTTTATTTTCCTAAGTTTAGACTTAGGAAATCCATTAAAATAGTTAATTATTTGAATAACTTGAACACCAACTGAAATTTCTCAAATCCCTTTCTGGGTTTTGGAGATCAAGTGTGCCCTAGCCCCTCCACAAAATTTCAGGGCTAGAGCACACCCGATGCTACACCAACTATACAAAAACTCAACAGACATAATGTTGAACATTTAAGAATCTTTGGTTGTCATGTTTTTGTTCATGTTCCCAAAGAGAAAAGAACAAAGTTGGAACCATCTGAAAAGAAGGGAACCTTTGTTGGTTACAGTGAGAATTCAAAGGCCTTTAGGGTCTATATTCTAGGGAAACGATATATTGAGACTTGCACGGATGTTATTTTTGATGAGGATGTTGCATTTTGGAAGTCCAAGGGTTCACACCTACACTCTGATGATGAAGTTCAAGTAGCCCCAAAGAATGTGGAATCACGGTCCAAAGAACCTGAGCTTATGAATGAAGACCCTAATGTAGAGGACATTGATCATGAACATGTTGAATCCTCAACAGCCCCTGTGGTTGAGACAAGAAAGAGACCAGCCTGGTTAGAGAAAACATTGAAGGAAGTCGAAGGTCATGCTGCTGCACGTGGAACTTTTGGGGAGAGTAAGAAGCCAAAGAAGTATTTTGGTTATACAGAGTTGATGTGTAAGATCATTGAGTTGGAACCATCATCCTATGAAGAAGTTGTTGAGAACAATTATGGAAAGAAGCTATGGCTGAAGAATACCAATCCATATTGAAAAACGATGTTTGGGAGAATGTGCCTAGACCCGAGGGTAAATCCATTGTGTCTTCAAAATGGATCTACAAGATAAAACATGTTGATGGAAGTGTTGAAAAATACAAGGCTAGATTTGTGGCTCGTGGATTCTCCCAGAAAGAGGGAGAGGATTATGAAGACACCTTTGCTCCTGTTGCCAAGTATACATCTATTAGATCTATTATTTCTCTTTCATCTATTGTAGGTTGGATGTTGCATCAAATGGATGTCAAACCAACTTTTCTGAATGGGGTCATTAAAGAAGAAGTTTATATTGAACAACCTCAAGGGTTTGAGGTCCATGATAGAGAGACACATGTTTGTAAGTTGAAGAAGGCCTATATCACCTGAAGCAGGCTCCTCGTGCATGGTACTCCCGCATTGATGGTTATCTGTTGAGTCTTGGCTTCAAGAAGAGCGATGTTGATCCAAATCTATATTTCAAGGTTGTTGATGGTGAACCCCTAATATTGCTATTGTATGTAGATGATTTGTTTATGACAGGAGCCGAAGTATTGATTGTTCAGTGCAAGAGGGAGTTGGTTTCCGAATTTGAGATGAAGGATCTTGGCCTCATGCATTACTATTTCGGATTGGAAATTTGGCAAAAGCCTAATGGGATCTTTGTAGGCCAAGGCAAGTGCATCGTTACTATTCTTCAAAGATATGGCGTGATGGACTACACATCCATGGACACTCCTATGGTGACGAATTTGAAGAAGATCCAAGACAATGACTCTAAGTTGTTTGATCCTACTATGTATCGCAACTTGATTGGCTCGCTGAATTATCTTGTGAACACTAGGCAAGATATTTATTATGATGTGAATGCATTGAGCCAATTCTTGGTTGAGCCTCGTCATGTACATTGGGTTGTAGCTAAGCACAAATTGAGGTACTTGGAAGGTACCATTGAGTATGGTCTGATGTGTGCTTCTAATGGGGATTGGCAATTGTATGGTTTATCTGATGTTGATTGGGCTAGTAGCCTTGATGATAGAAAGAGCACCTTTAGATATTGTTTTAGTCTAGGCTCCACTATGGTTCCTTGGTCTAGCAAGAAACATACCTCTATTGCTTTGAGTAACTGAAGTTGAATACACTGTTGTCAGTGTTGCCTGTTGCGAGGCTATATGGTTTTGAAAATTGTTCTTTGATTTGTTTGATCAAATGTTGGAACCAACTAATAGTTATTGTGATAATCAAAGTTGTGTGAAGTTATCTTCGAACCCGGTGTTCCATGACAGATCAAATCATATTGAAATCAAGTATCACGACATTCGAAATATTGTCCAGAGAGGAGTTGTGAGGCTCGAATATGTTCCTAATAATGAGCAGGTTGTTGATGTATTGACAAAACTGTTGTCCGGATGACGTTTGGTTATTTCAGAGAACAACTTGGAGTTGTTGAGAACCCCTCTTTGAGAGAGAGGAAGCACTAATTACATAGCATCATGGACCTTTTCCTGTAGGTCGTGTGTCGTGAGACCTTGTGGTCCAGAAGATGTATTGTTGATTCCTCCTGTAGGCTGTGTTGTGAGACTTTGTGGTCCGAGAGATGTATTGTTGATTCCTCTTGTAGGCGGTGTGTTGTGAACCTTGTGATCCAGGAGATGTTTTGTTGATTCCTCCTGTAGGTTGTGTGTCATGAGACCTTGTGGTACAAGAGATTTATTGTCGATTCCTCCTATAGATTGTGTGTCGTGAGACCTTGTGGTCTGGGAGATGTATTGTTGATTCCTCATGTAGGTTGTTTGTCGTGAGACCTTGTGGTCCAGGAGATGTATCATTGATTCCTCCTGTAGGTTGTGTGTCGTGATACTTTGCATTCCGAGAGATGCATTGTTGGTGCCTCCCTTAGGCTATGTGTTGCGATACCTTGTGGTCAGGGAGATGCTTTGAGATGGATTTCATGTGTCTTTCCTTATGATGAGTTTGCGAGAGAGTACTTGGATTGTGATCTATTCCTTAGGTTGTGGGTCGTGAGACCTATGAATTGGTCAGGAAGATTGAACTTGAGAGAAAATGAAAAACTACCACCCTAGCTATGGTGACATTTTTCATTGCAAAACATGCAGAAGAAATAAATTTATTGTCATCTACAAGTCGGCTCCAAGAGATCTTCATGTCGACCTCATTAGGGCTAATTAGCCCACATATGATGCATATATACATAAGAGCTTGTTAGCACTCATTTCAACCACCAATTCAACTCAAGTTTGATCTGCAACTATAGACAGAGATACCACTCATGCAAAGGAAGAAAAAAGGTTCTTTTGATTTGTGTTAACCCTATTGTTGGACTTGAAGGTGGCCGCATTTGTCTTCGGCATTTATATATTTGTTTGGGCATTTATTTTGTGTCATCTTGAAGGTCGAAGACTTCAAAGACTTGGTTATTTTCGCTGACAGTAATCGTTGCCCCTTGACAGAAATTTCTTGAATGAGTTTGTGGTCGAGCTTCTGTAGATAGTTCGCTGACATTTTTGTGGTGACTACAGTGCTATTTTCGGCCTCCTACAACAATGATCATAGGCCCTAATTTCGGCCTTATTGAGGAGTTTAGTTCAGTGAAATTGAAGTTAATCTCTCTCTCTAGATTGAGAGACTTTGACTAGTGTTACTCATTGAAGAATGTTAATTTTTGTAGCATCGGATGTGTTCTAGCCCCTAAATTTGGTGGATAGGCTAGAATATATGCGATCTCCATAACCCAGAAATCGTTCCTATAAATTCCAACTAGAGATGACTTAATTAGATTATTAACCTATTGTTTAATGTTTCCTAAGTCTAAACTTAGGAAAACTGGTTAATTAATCATAATTAAGTAATTCAAGGTGAGAATAGTCTAGAAACTCAAACGGATCGACTTCAAGATGATCCTCGCCCTTGATTAATTTTTAATCTTTTTCGTTGGTGCTCGAACAGAGGATTATAAGAAGTAGTCAATGGGCACTTGGAGAACTCACTAGAGACACTTGAGAAGTTCGATTTCCTTGGCAGATCAATTTCCAGAGAGCAACAACAGTTGTCGGAGAGCTAGAGATCGAAGCAGAGACAGTGAGGGGCAGGGACAATGATCCGGAGGAAGATTTACAGATCCGAAGAGGCAGCAGCAAGAGGCTGAGTTATTCCCAGTGCAGGCAGCTCGAGTGCGGGCAGCGCGAGTGTAGGCAGAAGCCCGAATACAGGTAGTCGTGCAAGTACAAGCAAAAGCCCAAGTACAGGCAGTCACGCGAGTACAGGTAGAAGCCCAAGTACAGGCAGCGGTGGGAGTACGGGCAAAAGCGTGAGTACAAGCAGTCGCGCGAGTGCCAAGGTTGCTTGTGGAGGAAAGGAAATTTCCTTAAATAGTGAGAGCCAGATATTCTTGTTGTGGATTGCCAGTTTCAGGCATCCAGATTGTACTCAGAATTTCAATGTTGCTTAGTAATAAAAACCCGCAATTGTTGCAATAGTTTTCCCAAGTTGGGTTTTTCTAGGGACGTTTGTCCAAAAATAACGGTGTCATTTTTATGTGTGTGTGCTAGATTTTCTTAGTTTCCAATGTTATTTATTTTCTGCAAAATTTTATTTGTGAAGGTTGCAATGTGTCTAATTCAATGTTGTCGTAGCAATAAACTGAATAATTAATTTATCAATTAGAAGAATTAATACCAGTTGCTGCAATAGGATTTCAGTAGTGAAATTTTCACAAAGACTGATTTGGATTTGTAGGAATACTTTGATGTACTTATGATAGATATAATCTCTTTCATAAGGAAATAATTTTGGGTTTTCCCCTTGTGGGTTTTTCCCTGGTTGTGAGCCTAATCTTGGTGTCTCTTATCTCTTATTGTTCATTGTCTATTGTGATCTATATTTAGTGCTCTTGTTGAAGATTTGAATGGTTGAAGTTTTTCATGTATAGTTATTTGTTTATTAAAGTATAAAGAAGAAATTGTGTAATATTCCAAATTAGCAGTCAGCTAATTGGAATATCAATTTTGATTTATTTTGGGATTTCCTAATGTTGGGTAGAAATAAAGTGGGTAGGGGACCCACAACTAATAATTTAGCCAGATAAAGTATTTTGCTTAAGTCCCTAAGGGAAAATTGCGGCTCTAGTGGTGGGGTCGAATTGGCCTTAGGTGACTGTGTAGAAGAGGCACGAAAAGGACAGTGTGGGATTGGATAGAGGAAGGCAACACGTGATTGGTTAAGGAGAGGCAGCGCAGGCCAAGGTGGGACCCAAGGCATACGTTGCGCCTCAATGAATAAAAGGAGGAAGGGAAGGCTCATTCGGATTCATTCATTCATTCAGCTATTTTCTTCTTGACATTTTGACAGAGCATGCTTGAGCTAAAGAGCCAAGTTTGCAATGTTGTTTAGCACACGAGATCTTCAAGCGGAGATCTGAACCTCTGCCTCGGGGGACTTCGAGTGCCCGCTCAAGGCAGCAGTTCCACCCTTTTGTGAGGGAATTTTCTATCAGCAACATCAGGAGGAAGCATAGCCATTTTTGGACTACGCAGAGGAGGAGCAGACTGCACAGTGGAGGACGTAGTGTAGTGAGGAGTTTGAGCCGGGAGGTTGGAGAGAAGGGAATTCTCATCAGGATATTTGGAGGGGAGGCTAGCCACCTCCTACCAGCGTTTATTGCAGCATTCCGGAGACATTTCCAAGCAGATTCTTCCAGTGGTTCGATTTCCCCCAGCAGGTCATTGTACCAAGCCGAAGAGGGTCAATTTCCGAAGTCAAAACTAGGACAAACCCTTTTTGGGTTTTTCTGGGTTTATTGAGGAGATGCCAAGATTAATTTGGCAGAATTTTCTGGGTAGAATTAAGAGGGAAAACCAAGATCCCAACTCAGCCAGCAGCGAAAGGAGCTAGGGGAAAATTAGGCAGAAATTCCGAGGTCAATATTTGGCAAAATCCTTCGTGGGTTATTGCGGGTTTCTTGAGCAGAGACTGTGGTTAAAAGCCCAGATTTTTCTGAGCATTATTCCCGGCCCTAACAGCAGATTCAATGGAGCAGCGACAACATATCTAGGCTAGGCAGCGCAGAGACAAAGCCACGCAGAGCCACTTCCAGCAGGAGATTTAGCTTGGGTTTGAGTTGCGCTTCAGCCTGCTTTGAGCAGGCCGAGGTGCAAGCTTTCCAGCACCACTATTGTACTCATTCCATTCAATTTAGTAACATGCCTCAGCAGTTGTTTTTGGTTCCAGTTTACATGTCTTGATGATGTATTTTCTGTTGCCATAGTTTTTAGCCTATTTGCACTTTTATTTATGTTAATCCCAATTTGGGATATTACAGTGGTATCAGAGCATAATCTTGGCTTAGCCTATGGGAAACCCTCATTCTATGACAAGACCAGAATAAAAAAACTAAGAAATCATGGGATCCCAAGAAAGGTTAAACTCAGACGCCATGGCAGTAACCTTGAATGAGGTGATTAGGGCACAACAAATGATGGTTAATGTGGGGAAGAAACAGATTCATGCAATAATTGGGAATCAGGACCATTCTCAATTGTACAACAAATCCGCTATGCCCAGAATGGTGGATAATACATCAAGATGGCAAGACATTATTGTAGCTGATGTGGAGTTATTGGCAGCAAATTGACAGGCATACCAATCATTGGGGCATGACATTCAAGCATCCCTCTTTTTTTGGGAGTTCCGTGAACTAAGAGACATGCACAAATTAGGGGGAATTCCGTGGAATTATGCAGGGATGGTGAGGCGAATTAAGGAAGAAGATGAAAGAGTAGTTGAAGGGGCCATGGTTGGCAAGGAGACAGCTGAGCATACACTCGTTGATAAGACACCACCCATTGTTGAGGTATCCATTGATGGAGTATCCAGGGTTGTGGCTGAGTTCTCTGATGATAGCAATGCATCACAGGGTGATGAGGTGTCGAGAGACAGCTCCATCGTTGTTGAGGAGCCGATAGGTACAGAGGCGTCCAAGTCTATGACAGAATTGTCAGATGACAATCACATGTAGCTGACTAGTGAGCATGTCTTGCGTGTTGGAGTGTCTATGGAGGAGGGTGTGCAACCATCCTTTGGGCTAGCCCTTGATGAGGCGCTAGGAGATACAGAGGTATTGGACGATGGCCGCACACAACAGTGTCATCAGCTTCAGGCCGACCTTCTAGCTTTGAAAGGGAAGGCCACATCAGTACGAGAGGCTATTTTGTTGCAGAACGAGGAGCTGGAGGGCATGAGAGTGGTTTGTGCCGAGTCAGCAGCCAAGTTGGCCCACATTGGGGAACGGTTGGATTCCCTAATAGTACAGCTAGAGGGCACATTGGAGTGTCACAGCAGCCCCCTTCAGGCATACATAGACGGGGCTAGTAGCATTGTTGGGTCACCTCTTCCCATTGGAGAGAGGGAGAGAGACTGAACCACCTAGTCAGATCTCATATGTTGACCTGGATGGCGGGATGAGACGATCCGAGTTGCACAGGGTGCAGCATCCGCATGTTAGGGTTGGATGGCGAGAGATTTAGAGTTGGTACCAGGTGGAGTGGGTTATGGAGATTGTGGTGGACCCAAGTGCAGTTCAGCGAGAGTTTCCAAACGCTGGGAATACAAGAACCCCAGACTGGCATTGGCATCCAGGTGGGACTACCTATCGTTTCCCAGGTAGGGCGATTGACTATGTCTTGGAGGGTACAGTTGGCCTAGCAGTTGAGCATGCACATTCGCTAGAGGTGTTCCGATCAGCTCCAGTGGTCAACCAGTTTATGGGCAAACTCCTTGGGTTGTCTTCGTATGACATTTGTACACGAGGTCACAGGGTGATCAACATACTTTGGCAGGGGCTTATCAGAGGAGGTAGCATTGGCAGGCCACCAGACGGTGCCTTGTGGAGCCAAGGATTCTTCACCTTTGTGTGAGTCACAAAGGTTGCAGCGAAGCAGAGCAATGGTGGCATCACTACTGACACATAGGGAGATTCACTTCTCAAACCCCTCGGGGAGGGTTTGGAGTGATGATCCATTTATCAGCGGGTGTAGTGATGCGACGATGGAGGTGATGATACCGATTGGGGGTGGTCCGACATGTAGAGACACAACTCTAGGCCATCACATCCAAGGATGTGTGGGAGCATCTAGCATTGAGCAGTGGACTACCGGTGGACATGGAGGTGCATGGTGGTGTACCGGAGTGTGTGGAACTGCATTGTGGAGTAGGAGTGTCTTACATCACATTGAGTACACACGAGGAGTGATCGGTGCCTTGACACAAACAAGGCACGGGACGGTAGAGGGTGGTACAACAGTAGCAGGGGGTACCCAGCAGTGTACAGGGGTATGTCGCAATGTGCAGTGGCATGTCGAGGAGTACATGGATGATTGGTGGTATGCGGGGGTGTATGGTATTGCACGGCAGGGTCTTTAGAGTATTTCCTCCAGGGAGACTCATGGACAAAGACACCGGACATACCTTTGGGGGTAGTTCACCCAGGATCGACGGGGAGACAGATGAGCGATACTTGACGGTATCCGTGGGGACTCACATGCTTGACCCTCTTCTACATCACTCATGGGCACAGTCGATTTTTTTGTTGTCCTTTGGCACTTTGGGCATGAGCAGCGAGGTACGCGAGGCTCACCCAAGATATTTCGATGACACTCGTCACACTAGGGGAGAGACTTCTCAGCAGTGACATCGGGTCGATGGGCTAGTTGACAGTCGCAGGTTAGGGGATGAGATGATCATCTGCAAGGGTGGCACATCAGTCATCGATGATCCTACGCCTGGGGAGCGGGTCATGAGGGAGACATGCGTCACTCTTTTCTCAAGGCATGTCGAGACCATGCATGAGCAGAGGATACTGGGTACAGCAGAGGTAGCATCCCAGTATGTGTCTGGGCTCCAGACAATGTATCGACACATTATCGAGAGGGTGGATGGCAGACCCAGTGGAGATGGTTCGCAGGGACAGGAGGGATCCACATACCTTGAGTCGATTGCGAGTATCAGATATCCATCTATTGGTTGCATTCAGGGGGTGGCTATTTGTCACATGTGGTTTCCAGCAATCATCCGTACTACACAATGGCAGGCATAGGGCAGGTTAGCATGCATCAAATTTTCCCATGATATATGGACCCTCTATATTGGTCTCATGCAGTGACTAGAGATGAGGCACGGAGGGATTCCTGCAGTTGTCAGAGCTATGGTGCAACAGGTCCGACTATGGGATGCAAATATTCAGTTGATTGATAGCCCATTCTATCTCATGATGGTCAGAGTCAAGAAAAAGAGTGATCTAGTTCACTGTTGGGTTGGCAAATGGGGGTACACAGAGGCCTTCATTGGATGGAAAGGCAAACTTTCTCTGTTGCTACATAGATTCAGAATTGCATTTGGAGGGGTAGGTATTGACATCATGGCGATGGCTAGGCTAGATGAGCTTGTCTCTCATAGATCTCCTGCCACTAGGCCTCAGGAGAGGAGGATACAGTCTGCGCATGATGGGGAGTATCTCATGATCAGAGTAGCGCAGCATCAGCATAGTGGTACCTCTCCGAGATTAGCAGGGGACCCGAGCATTACAGCTCTACACAGCTCGATAGTGTAATGAATAAAATAATATAAATAATGATTAATTAGTTAATTAGTAATTAGGTTGAAGAGGCATGTCTAAATGGGACATGACCTTTCGTGAAAAGGCACTTGCCTAGGTATATAAGCAGGCCTCATTTGTAACATTCATAATCATTCTCATTCATTCCTCATACTTTTAATATAATATTTGTATCCTCAATGGATATTTTCATATTCCAAGTGTTGTAAAATGTAACTAGGTCGGTCTTCATGATTATGAAAAGAAGGAGACAAAGATAATAAAATGCTCCAAGACCAAGTCCAGAAACCGTGGAAGAATGGCTATCATTTAGCCCTCATATAACGTTGATAGACAAGCCTAAATAATGTGTCAAGTTAGCCTTCAAACTGCTGGAGAAGTCTGCCTCCTAAACAATCATGTCGACTCCTAAATAGTCACACCGGTTCACTTGTAAGGTCGACTTATATACAAGGGAAAACAACTATAAATACCCCTGTAGCCTTCGCAGAAAAACACAGAAAAATTGCGGATAAGTAAGAGACAAACAGCGTTGGAGAAGGAGTAGAAATTGCGGATCTTACTGAGGTTTTGTAGCATCTAAAATTGTGTATCTAAGCACGGGGTTTAGTGCAGATCGAAGGGCAGTATATTGCGGAAAGAATAGGAAGAACAGACTGCGGTTGGGTGCACCAGAGAACAGATTTGCGGATAGGTACAGGAGGGTACAAGCACAGATATCTTTGAGCTATACAGTATCTATTGTAAGAATGTGTCATAGTCAAGTCAGTGATATAAAGGATATAGATGGTAAGGAAGGTAAATCAGAGATTTACCTTCCTAATTACATTGCAAGATATTCAGTTACAAGTAAAATCAATTATGTCTCTACATTTGTATAAGTACTTTGATAATTGACTTGATGAAGGATTAACTAAGAAGACATAAGCAAGTTCACAAGTAATTATCAGGAAGAAAATTTTTGTATTAATCACAAGCCCTACCAATTCTCAACATGGTTTCAAAGCTAAGGTGACAATTAAGGAAGGGCATCTAAGGACATGCAAGGATAAGATTTCAAAGCATATAAGCTAGTCAAAGTTCATCGCAAAAGGGATAAGTTCAGAGATCTAATTCTCTGAGATTTTGGGAGGCAATAAGAGTCCAAATATCACAGCCTACAATTCGGATCATCCTCAGGAAATCTCAGACTAATTTCAGAGGTGTTTTTCGGTAACTTCAGATCAGTGGAATCACAACAATGCTCTCGGCATACCTAGTGCAGATCGCAGTAAAAATACTAAACATAATTTCGGTGATATGTTACAGTTTGGGTCTGTGCTACTTCAGGTCCAGTATAAATCAACAGAAAAAGAATAACAATACTACCTGAGTAACATCTAATCTCAATCACACATTTTGATGCTATATGTTGGTGCTGTCACATATATTCCTCAGTACTATTCAGTGATGGAAATCTCAGAACTACTACCTTGGTGATCACAGTGACGTTGGTGCAAGCAAGGAAAGATCTTGATGCTAGAAAGAAGTCTTATGTGACATGAGAACAAAAGTTTTGAAATCCTCTAAAAGAGCTAGATCAAAAGGAACAATCTCCTTTACTGAAGAAAGGCTTTTTCATTTGGAAGAAGATCATCCAAAGAGAGAGCACTAATACATCTTTTCTCAACTACCATCAAGGCGACCAAGCTGAAGACTTTATCTTCACTTGTCAAGTAAGTATCTTTTATTCTATAATCAAATTTGGTATAATGACTTTGTTCTTGCAAGGAAATCTGTAAGCTGGTTGGGTTACCAAGATTCCTTACATGAGGAGGATAGTCACAGTCCTTGAAGAAAGTAATGTCATGAAAAGTCTCCAAAGGTCAAGATTCATCTAAATACATGGAAAAGGATAGAAGGGCTCAAGGATTCTTCTGAAATCAGTAAAAGTCCTTACATCCCTATATAACGGGATTGGAAACATCAAGAGAATATATGATAAGTTGAAAGAACCATTCAATGCAATAAAGGTGGTCATGACACTTAGACCTGATTTACATAAAATTGAAGGTATCAAAGAATGAAGGGATATCTTCATAAGATCTCAACTATGAGATCTGGAAGAGATGATAAGATGGACAAGCAGGAAAAAGGAAAGTTTAGGAAAAGTGGAAGACTTATGGACATTACAAGAAAGTTGGTCTTAAAGGGACAATCTCAATAGGAGAAAGAAAAGAAGAACCAAGGAAAATCACACAAACTTATGAATAAGAAATTGACTTCTGTTGGTTATGTGATAATGTAGCATCCTGATCTAAGCATGGCAGGAGCTCCCGGTGAATCAACTCCGGGAAAACCTCTCTGACAAACATTACTAATGTAAAGCAGTCATCAAGAGCAAGGGTCATCACGGAAACATATTTCTGGATGTGATGACATATTGATGAAGCAAGCCAAGGGAATGAAGCTCTTCATTCTTGAGAAATTGCTACAGGATGACTCAAGGGAAAAAGGTATGAGGTATGTATATATTTATATGCTAGACATTGGATGTTTTGAAGTCATGTCATGTGGTTGCAGGTAATGGACTTCTGTACTTAGAAGTATGATCTATGGAGTATCTCTCAATGCACAGACAGATGAAATCAACATAATATGTCCTCATGGAATATGAGGTGGTTGTATATGAACAAGAAACTAGAAAATTTGTACGTTTATGGGAATCAAGAATGTGTAGAGAGGAAGAGATCATGAAATGCAACCATGTCAAGAGGCAGTTATCATCCGGAGGCCAATAACATGTGACTAGGAGATCTCCTGGAAAGATATGTAGACTCTGACGGAAGTTTGGTAAAGAAGAAGACCCTTGGAAAACATATCATTAGGAGATGTTTCAATCTGTATGAAGGATGTCAATGCTTACAGGAAGATGTCATGGTGAAAGATCATCACTGAGGTAACTTTTGTTTTAAAAGGTTCATATGTAAATGTTTATCTAGATGAATTTGTGCAGGGCTGCTAATCATGAGAAAGGATGTATGATCCTGGAAGATGATTCGAAGGAAAGCAGCATGGCACAATAGTGGACCAGATAAGGAAGTCTGGTGAATCACTCTGATAGCTGACAAAACTCAGGATGGAAGTGATGAATGATCTATGCCCTATGAAGCTAAAAGATGGAGATTCCTCAATACCGAAATCCATGACATCGAGGACAGGAATTCTTCATGAGCAACTGGGTGTCTCACCATTGTTGCTGGAGGTCCCTGATTAAGAGGGAGCCTGATGGTAAGTTTCTTACTTGGAAGAAACTTGGGAATTCCCAAGGATGAGCTTAGGTACATTCTTTGTATAAGAATGAGTACATTCCCTTATGGAATAGGTCCTCCCTGGGAGGGAGAGATAGACACATCATTCTGGTCTTGGGAAGACAGAATGGAGGATTGGGTAATCCTCTGGCATTCGATACTCTTTGAGAATGTGATTGGGCATTCAAGATAAGAGTAGTCGGGGACCGATATTCTTTGAGAGCTAGCTACCCAAGAGAAGAATAGTCAAGGAAGGTCATACTTTGGAACACCCGGGTGGAGTATGTACCTTGGAGAGACAATGACGAAGGTGTCTATAAGTCATGTGTCTCGCCAGCATTGAAGCCCATTGTCTCGTTGAAGAGATGGGGTTGTTAGTCAAGGCCTTGCACTAGTACAATGCTGGTTGAAATGATGCTATACAGATGCGATTACCAATCCGATTTTTCTTATGAGATTCTTTAGTTTAAAAATGATCATGTAACTATATGAATACCTCCCTAGTTAAGAGGGAGTGTTGTAAAATGTAACTAGGTCGGTCTTCATGATTATGAAAAGAAGGAGACAAAGATACTAAAATGCTCCAAGGCCAAGTCCAGAAACCGTGGAAGAATGGCTATCATTTAGCCCTCATACAACGTTGATAGACAAGCCTAAATAATGTGTCAAGTTAGCCTTCAAACTGCTGGAGAAGTCGGCCTCCTAAACAGTCATGTCGGCTCCTAAATAGTCACACCGGTTCACTTGTAAGGTCGGCTTATATACAGGGGCAAACAACTATAAATACCCTTGTAGCCTTCGTAGAAAAACACAGAAAAATTATGGATAAGTAAGAGACAGACAACGTTGGAGAAGGAATAGAAATTGCAGATCTTACTGAGGTTTTGTAGCATCTAAAATTGTGTATCTAAGCACAGGGTTTAGTGCAAATCGAAGGGCAGTATATTGCGGAAAGAACAGGAAGAACAGACTGCGGTTGGGTGCACTAGAGAACAGATTTGCGGATAGGTACAGGAGGGTACAAGCACAGATATATTTGAGCTATACAGTATCTATTGTAAGAATGTGTCATAGTCAAGTCAGTGATATAAAGGATATAGATGGTAAGGACGGTAAATCAGAGATTTACCTTCCTAATTACATTGCAAGATATTCAGTTACAAGTAAAATCAAATATGTCTCTACATTTGTATAACTACTTTGATAATTGACTTGATGAAGGATTAACTAAGAAGACATAAGCAAGTTCACAAGTAATTATCAGGAAGAGAATTTTTGTATTAATCAAAAGCCCTACCAATTCTCAACACCAAGTCTTCTAGAGTATTTAACGAGAAGCATGAACTTTGTTCACTTCATTTGGTATCAGAGCAGTTCGATCTTCTGGCCGATCACCACTGCATAGAGCCACACTCTCCGATCCAGGTCCTTGAACGTCAAATTCGTCAACGTTGTTGTCGTTGAAGCGTTGAAGCTACACCTTTGGAGTTTCTCCGTTGCTGAGTTTGTCAAAGGCCTTTAACCATTAATTAAAAAATTAAAAATTTAAAAAATATATATATATATATATATATTTAAAAAAAAATTAAAGAGGAAATAAATTAAATAGAAAAAAGAATTTGTGAATTAGAAAAGGTCTATATATATATATTTTAAATCTTCGTTTGTATTATTATCATTATTATTATTATTTTTAATCTTGTTATTTATTATTGTAAATTTTTTAAGATGTTCTATGCTTGATGCAACTTTACTTTTATCCCCAATGTCAGTTAGCGATCACATAAACAAGAAAGTAAAGTGCTGATAGAACATACCAGTAGATCGACAGAAGAGTCAAGACAAGCCTGAAAAATCTAAGTGTGTTGGTGCATTATGGCGGTCAACAAAATGCTTCAACCAGCAAAGTCTCAATACGGTCAGCCAACCAGAAGTGTCACACACACAGCCCTTAAAAACATCTCATCAAAAATCAACATAATTCAACAAAAGAATCCCACATCCAGATTTACGGCATCATCCATATTTATGGCATCCAGATTTATGACATCCATTTCAGGGATCATCCAGATTTACGGCATCATCCATATTTATGGCATCCAGATTTACGACATCCATTTCCGGCATCATCTAGATTTACGACATCACCCATATTTACGACATCCATTTCTAGAACATGAGGATGTGTGTGATGAGATGATTGAAATGTCCTCCAACATTGACTCTATTTATATCAATCACTGAGGGTGTGTGACACATTTGCTAGGGGTGTAAAACCTTAAGGCCGACCTGCACATATTTTGAAAGTATTAAAAATAAATTTAAAATAAATGTTCTACTCATCGGATCAAGATGATCTTTAGATCGATCTTGCACCTCTTCGAAAGAGGAACCAAATAAAAATATTGGTGTCTTCATCTGAGCATCACAACATGGAGTTCAGACCTAGTTGTCCAATTTTAACACTCCCTCTCAACTAGGGAGAACTCCATCCACCTGTGCAATCAAACATCGTGCGTCATCCCGCCGTAACTTGCTTTGTTCGCCTCTTTATTTCAGAACAGAAGTGGGTCAGTCACAAAGACATCATTCTCGGCTGACAGATTCAGCCCAAAGGTCCGAAACCTCAATAGGACTCACAAAGAGTCTCATACCAACCCGGAGTCGGTTTATCTGACCCGAAGTCAGTAGGAGGTTTGAAACCTCACTTGGACTCAAGAGAGTCATATATACTAACTCGAAGTTAGTCTCACTGACCTGAAGTCAATTGGAGGTCCGAGACCTCACATGGACTCAAAGAGTCACATACCAACCCGAAGTTGGTTTATCTGACCCGAAGTCAGTAGGAGGTCCGAAACCTCACATGGACTCAAAGAGTCACATACCAACCCGAAGTTGGTTTATCTGACCGAAAGTCAATAGGAGGTCCGAAACCTCACTAGACTTGATCCCAGATCAAGTGGTTGGACACGTGTCATCCTAGATAGAGAGTACGGAAATCTCTGATGCGTCCATCAGTCTTTGCTACTAGTCTCTAGCTTTTCCCACCTCATTGGCCAAATGAGAGGTACTTCCCATGAGTTCGGAACTCAAATGGGTAGGATGCATACGGGGCACAGATCATGAGAGGCGAACCAACTCAATCATCATAACGGTGGGGCCCAAGCACACCAACAAGGTTCGGCAAACCAGCCCTGTGGCTTTTCCCACCTCATTGGCCAAATGAGAGGTACTTCCCATGAGTCCGGAACTCAAATGGGTAGGATGCATACGGGGCACAGATCATGAGAGGCGAACCAACTCAATCATCATAACGATGGGGCCCAAGCACACCAACAAGGTTCGGCAAGCCTAGCCCTGTGGTTGCTTATAGCTCTGAGAAGCTATCCCCAAAGCCCCCCATAGCTCATCGTCCAACATGACCCTCAGAATAGGGTCGTTCCATGATACCAAGATTCTCACGAAAGGTTAGGAACATGACCTTCCCCAAGGGCATTATGAGAATATTTGCGACCTGCTCATCAGTTCCTATATGATCGAGCCTTACGAGGCCTCGCTGTACCATATCTCAGATAAAGTGGTACCAGCGATCAACATGCTTGGATAATTCGTGGAACATGGGATTCTATGACAAACGAATCCCCCTCTAGTTATCACAAAGGATAACGGTGGCATCTAACACATGCTCGAACAGCTCACTGAAGAGCTTTTGCAACCAAGTGACTTCATAACAGGGCATACATGTTACAATGTATTCGACCTCAGCGGTCCTCAAGGCTACCGACTTCAGTTTCCTGCCCAAAGCAGATTTACGTGTGAAGTAGCATCCAGATGTGCTCTTGCGATCCACCACATTGCCAGCCCAATCGGCATCAATATATCCATGGATTGTCATACTCCCGGCAGTGTATCTCAGCCCATGGTCTATCGTGCCTCAGAGATATCTCAAGAGTTTCTTGGCACCAACCCAGTGAATGTTATGATCAACCATGTGTTGACTCAAAGTGTTCACTGCACAACAAACGTCTGGAAGGGTGTTCACTAAGAACATCAAGGCCCTTACAAGTTGGAGATACTCAGTAGGATTTGCTAGCACGGGCCCAGCAACACTTCCACTCAACTTCTTAAAGTTGAGCTCCATTGGTGTCGACACGGACTTACAGTCCATCATACTAAATCTTTTCAGAAGCTTCACAATGTATTTTCCTTGAGAAAGGAAAATCTCGCCAGGTATCTGCCAGACCTCCAGGCCTAGGAAGTAGTGCATCAATCCTAGGTCCTTCATCTCGAACACAGCAGCGAGCTCCCTCTTGCACTGATGAATGAGAGGGATAGCACCTGTCAGGAAGAGGTCGTCCACATACAGCACCAGAATGAGAGGCTTCTCTCTATCAACCTTGAAGTAAAGGTTCGGATCAGCATTACTACGAGTGAAGCCTGGCTTCATCAGGTAGCTATCTATCCTCTCGTACCAAGCTCTGGGTGCTTGCTTCAACCCATAGAGGGCTTTCTTCAACTTGCAAACATGGGTGTCCCGATC
Organism: Pinus albicaulis; assembly: GCA_034641835.2. Lineage (NCBI taxonomy): Eukaryota > Viridiplantae > Streptophyta > Pinopsida > Pinales > Pinaceae > Pinus > Pinus albicaulis. The sequence continues at coordinate 889,241,429 of CM076574.1, forward strand.
CTGGACTTCGAACCCCAGAGGTTGCTCCACATACACCTCTTCCTTTATCGCACCATGCAAAAATGCGGTCTTCACATCCATCTGATGAAGATTCCATCCTTGCGTAGCAGCAAGGGCTATGATAGATCGGATGGTGGTATATCGGGCCACAGGTGCAAATATGTCATCATAGTCTATGCCTTCCTTTTGAGAGAAGCCACGAGCAATGAATCTTGCCTTGAACTTTTCAACACTTCCATCAGATCCATGCTTGATCTTGTAGAGCCATTTCGAGGTGACAACTGCTTTGTCCTCCGGTCTTGGAACCACATCCCATACATCATTCTTCATTATGGACTCATACTCTTCGTGCATAGCATCCTTCCAGACTTGATGCTTTATGGCTTCCTCAAAAGATCCAGGCCCAGATTATACAATAGTACTCATGGCTGCTAGATACCCTTGGTATCTACTTAGCTTCTTGTTTTCACAAATGTCTCCCTTTGGGGCTATATGTCCCTCGGCATCCTCGAGAGTGTCCTTGAGCCATGATGGTCTCTTCCCTATTGAAGGAGGTGGATCAATCGGGTCCATTGGTCCTTCAGCATTGGGCATCGTCTCATTCTTCGGCTCTTATTGATTTTCAGGCCTTGCTTCATGATCTTCCTCAGATCTTGGAAGATTGACTACTTTCCTCAGGGAAGCATCTTTGTCAAAGGTAACATCGTGGCATATCTCCACTTCCTTTTGACCAGGGACATATACTTTATAGGCCTTCGAAGTTTCATTGTAGCCCATAGAGATTGTGATCTCCCTCTTGATGCTAGCTCCTCTGCAAAAGTTCTTGAACTCGTTCGTCTCATATAATTAGAACATCCTCCCAAGGATGTCACGGACAACATACCAGACAGATCAGAATGTACTAATTGCAAGACATCAGATGTCTTTGCGACACTTGAGGGGAAAGGTCCCCTTGTATGCTTTCCTTTGGCACAACCCTGACATACACCTTCATGATTATTTGAGAACTCAAGCATCCCCGTCACCACCTTCCTTGCTTCGAGAAGGGCCTTGTAGTGAAGTTGTTCAAACCTCCAGTGCCATAGTTCAGTCCGTCAGATAGTATCACATGTCATCGCTCCCAGTGGATTTCCTCCAACTTGGTAGAGTGTACCAACATTAAACCCAATCGTGATAGCTTCCTTGAAACTCTTCTTCCACATGCGCACCTTCCATCAATGAATGCCACATTGAAACCTTTGTCTTCCATGGCCAAAATAGACACAAGGTTCTTCTTCAAATTAGGTACATATAGTACATCTTGCAGGCGGAGGACTTGACCTTGAGACAAGTGGAGGGTCACAGTCCTTGTCCCTTTCACGGGATATGTGGCATTATCTCCAAGGATAATTTGTAGATTAGTATCCTTCTCGACCATATTAGTAAGTGCTTCTTTGAACCCAATGATGTGCTTTGAGGCACCACTATCTATCAACTAGACATCCATAGTGTCGGGTGGAGATGCAACAAAGAGGGAAGATACAAGAATGAATTCATTTCTTTTATCATCAAAAACATTTGATTCCTCATACCTGGAATTTCTTGACCTTTTGAAAGGTTGCTCATTTCCGCCGAGGGAGCCTTCCTTTTCTTGACCTTCTTGAAAGGGCATTCTCTAGCATAGTGACCTAGCTCAGAGATGTAGGCAACCAGACTCTTATGAATTGAGTCCCTGATCATCAGCTTTGCTTTGATTTCCCCCTTCTTGTACTTTGATTTGGCAACAGCAGTTGCAGTGGATGGAGGCTCTTGGATTTTACCCTGCACATAGTCCATGACATCTTGGTCTTCCAAATTAAGATCCAATGTCATCTTCCAAGCATGGAAGTCATCCTTCCCTGTCAATTTTTCATCAACCTTAAAGCCATTGTAGTTTGAGGAACCCATCCTCTTCTTTGGTGATTGCTACAAACTAGGGCTTTGTCTTCACCTCAGCTCTGAAACCATGTGAATTTTTGAAGATGTTCTATGCTTGATGCAATTTTACTTTTATCCCCAATGTCAGTCAGCAATCACATAAACAAGAAAGTAAAGTGCTGATAGAACATACCAGTAGATCGACAGAAGACAAGCCAAAAAAATCTAAGTGTGTTGGTGCGTTACGGTGGTCAACAGGATGCTTCAACTAGCAAAGTCTCAATACAATCAGCCAACCAGAAGTGTCACACACACAGCGCTTAAAGACAGCTCATCAAAAATCAACATAATTCAACAAAAGAATCCCACATCCAGATTTCCGGCATCATCCAGATTTACGGCATCATCCATATTTATGGCATCCAGATTTACGGCATCATCCATATTTATGGCATCCAGATTTACGACATCATCCATATTTATGGCATCATCCATATTTATGGCGTCCAGATTTACGGCATCCATTTCCGGCATCATCCAGATTTACGGCATCATCCATATTTACGGCATCCAGATTTACAGCATCCATTTTCGGCATCATCCAGATTTACGACATCATCCATATTTACGGCATCCATTTCTAGATCATGAGAATGTGTGTGATGAGATGATTGAAATGTCCTCCAACATTGACTCTATTTATATCAATCACTGAGGGTGTGTGACACATTTGCTAGGAGTGTAAAACCTTAAGGCCGACCTACACATATTTTGAAAGTATTAAAAATAAATTCAAAATAAAAGTTCTGCTCATCAGATGAAGATGATCTTTAGATCGATCTTGCACCTCTTCGAAAGAGGAACCCAATAAAAATATGGTGTCTTCATCTGAGCATCACAACATGGAGTTTGGACCTAGTTGTCCAATTTTATATATATATATATATATATATATATATATATATATATATATATATATATTGCAAAATAATAAATAACAAGAATAAAAATAATAATAATAATAATAATACAAACGAAGATTTAAAATATATATATATATATATATACAACTGCTCCAGCCACCAAAAACTGCAGCCGTCAACAACCTCCCACAGTCCTCACCAGTCGTTTTCTACACCGTCGTCGCCTCCCACGCTGTCGAGAATTCTTGTGCCTTTTGTCCATCGCTCGCCGAAGAGACCATTTCGATTGTCGAAGGACCGTTGCCTCCCACATTGTCTGGTCGACGCCAACCAAATCGTTCGCCATAAAACACCTTCCTACAGCGGGTTTCTTGCTCGACCGCCAGCATCTGTCTCCCTGTCGTCGACTTCTCTTGTCACACTTTGGTGTTCCATCATCACACCCTGCTACCTAGCCACCCACGCAGCATTCTGACACCACTGTTGTACCTCGCTGACACATACCCCTGCGCACAAAATTCTAGCCGCCATTCCTTCTATCCTAGCCATTGCCCTTCTATCCGTCAACCACCAGATTCTCTGCAATACGAAATATTTCCCCCATCGCTCGACAGTCGCCTAATTTGTCGCATCCATTACCTTTTATGTATTATCCATACATAAATTAATTCTCCTTCTCAATTTCTCCACCAAATTTCTTGTTAGTTCAGTCGATAGGGTCTAAAAGAAAAGTTGTGTCTCTAGAGTTTCAAGGTGTGACTTTTACATTCTGGGGCTAATCGAAATAGAAAAAGGATTTAAACAAACTATTATTTTTACCCTATCTATTATATATATAATCAAGTGAAAATTATATATTTAGAAAAAAGGGAATAAATTATTTTCACGTAGCTCATATAAAAGGGAATTAAAAAAAAGGGGTTAATAAAAGGAAGCTTTAATTATCCATCTTTAATAAGTTAAAAGAAGTCAAAATGAGTTCCATACAACAATCATTATTTTGGACTAAATGTCAATTTTGTAAACCATACATTGAATATCCATGGATTCATAAAAATTGTGAAGTATGTTGTCCAACATGTGGAAAATCATTTTATGCAGAAGAATGTCATGATAATAAACTGATGCAGATGATAGAACTAAAGGAAAAACTTATAAAATTGAAACAAAAATTAACAGAAAAGGACGAGGAAATTTCGGGTCTAAAGGACCATAGCCAAAAATTACTTGTGAAGGTCAACAAGTCCAATGAATGAAAGAAAAAATTAGAAGAAGAAAAGGAATGTGTCAAGAAGAAATTCAACGAGAATCTATCAGAGAAGCAAAAAGAAAATTTGCGCTTAAAAAAACTTAATCAAAATTTATTAGAACAAATTAAGTGTTTAAAAAATGAGAAGTTTGAATGCCAAAGTAAAGGTGACTCGGAAAATGAGGAACTCTTACGTCTCAAAAAGGATCATAATCTGCAAAACTCAAATTAAGAAACTTAAAAATAATAAGAAATCATTGAACAACAAATTAGAAGAATTTATCACGAAATAAGCATCGAAGTCTTTAGTTCAAGTTGAAGAAAAACCGAACATTGATCAAGTAAATGTCACAACTCAAGAAAAGGACAAACTATATGAAGAGAATATGTACTCATAAGTTGCAATTCCAGCAACAAAAGATTCAAGTGAAGATCCAGAAATTAACCTTTCAATGTCCATAGATAAAGGAAATCAAGAACTTCAAATAAATCAGGGAGATGACATAAACAAGATAAGGGAAAATCAAATCATTATAATTCCTTATCGACATCCGAATCACGAGAGTAAACAAATCAATCAAGTTGTGGATTCAGAACAGAAACAACAAATTAATGTTCTGAAGAATACTAATGTTAGTGGAATCCGCTCATGTGATAATTCATCACAAGTTTCAAGTCACCACAAGACTCCATAGAAGATTGATCTAGGATGGTCTGATCCCTCATCCGTGCAACAATTTTATATATCACTCCAAGGATCATATCGTCTAGTATCAACGAAGATTTCGAGACAAGAATCAAGCCTTTTTCATTAACAAGCTTTGAGGTCAAAGCTTTTCGAGGAGGAAGGCAATGTAATGAATAAAATAATATAAATAATGATTAATTAGTTAATTAGTAATTAGGTTGAAGAGGTCTCTTCAGCACCAAAATCTAACACTCTCTGGATCGCCCTTTCAAAACCCATTAAGCTCTGCGCCCTCTGTGTTCTCAACATATCGTGCTCAAACGAATGTTTACTTAATCCAGTTGATCTCTTCCTATCTTCACTCTACCGATCTCAGACGCATCCTGGACACTGCTCCATGAACTCTGCATCTCTGCTCGCCCAGACAGGGTCTCTCTGCCCCAGATTTTGTCCTCTTGCAACTTTGTTTTCGCCCTTATCAGCTACACAGGCAGTTCTGAAGACAAGTCAAAGCACTTTCAACAAAATACTTTTTGAATTAGTTGAGCGGCGCTATCTCTACCTCAACGGGCGGCAAATGCGACACACCTGCAAAACTAAAATATGAAATGTAAAATTTGTTTTATTTTATTGCAGCTTGTCAGAGTTTATACAGCCTCCTCCTTCTTCACAGCAACGGAAGCAAGTTGTAAAGCAGATTTTGACACCAACTGCATCTGCTGTTGGTCCTTCATTTACCAATGCCATTTTGTAAAACTGGAGATCCGTATCCCTCTTTTTTTCTTTTGAATATAAACCAGCAACCGAACTTGTGAAAAAAAAAAAAAAAAATTAGGTTGAAGAGGCATGTCTAAATGGGAAATAACCTTTCGTTAAGAGGCACCTGCCTAGGTATAAAAGCAGGCCTAATTTGTAAGATTCATTATCATTCTCATTCATTCCTCATACTTATAATATAATATTTGTATCCTCAATGGATATTTTCATATTCCAAGTCTTCTGGAGTATTTAACGATAAGTACGAACTTTGTTCACTTCATATAGCTTTTAGGGGTGAGTTGTACATTACATGGGGAGATCATGTAGATCTTCCATTGGGCTTTAGTGAGTCACTGATGGAGTGGGGGACTTCATTAGCATGGAAAGATGAGGAGTGGAGCAGTTGGAGCTTCATGTTGGATAGGATGGCTTGGGATCCTGGCATTGAGGGATCCCTTCATATCAGGGTAACACAAAGGACAAGGATGATTCAGTGGCACATCTAGGACCCAGGCATATTTTTGGAGTGATAGTGGGGAGCGATAGCTAGATAGGATGATTGTTCAGGCATTACTTGAGGACAAGGAATTTTTGGCGGGGAGGACTGTAATATTCCAAATTAGCAATCAGCGAATTGGAATATTAATTTTGAATTATTTTGGGATTTCCTAATGTTGGGCGGAAATAAAGTGGGTAAGGGACCCACAACTAATAATTTAGCCAAATAAAGTATTTTCCTAAATTCCCTAAGGGAAAATTGTGGCTCTAGTGGTGGGGTCGAATTGGCCTTAGGTGGCAGTGCAAAAGAGGCACGAAAAGGACAGCGTGGGATTTTGGCTAGAGGAAGGCAACACGTGATTGGTCAAGGAGAGGCAACGCAGGCCAAGGTGGGACCCAAGGCATACGTTGGGCCTCAATGGATAAAAGGAGGAAGGGAAGGCTCATTCGGATTCATTCATTCATTCAGTTATTTTCTTCTTGTCATTTTGACAGAGCACGCTTCAGCCGGAGAGCCAAGTCTGCAGTGCTATTTAGCACATGAGATCTTCAAGCGGAGATCTCAACCTCTGCCTCAGGGGACTTCGAGTGCCTGCTTGAGAGAGGAGTTCCTTCCTTTTGTGAGGGGATTTTCTATCAGCAACATCAGGAGGAAGCGTAACCATTTCTGGACTGCGCAGAGGAGAAGCAGATTGCGCAATGGAGGACGCAATGTAGTGAGGAGTTTGAGTTGGGAGGTTGGAGAGAAGGGAATTCTCATCGGGAGATTTGGAGGGGAGGCTAGCCACCTCCTACCATGGTTTATTGCAGCATTCCAGAGACATTTCCGAGCAGATCCTTCTAGTGGTTCGATTTCCCCCAGCAGTTCATTGTGCCAAGCCCAATGTTGAGAATTTGGAGGGGCAGTGATTAATTCAAATTCTCTTCCTGATAATTACTTGTGAGCTTAGTTCTTTTACTTATCATTTTCTTCTTAGCTTATTATGTATTTCATCAAGTCAATTACCAAAAACACAAGAGACACAAATTTAGGCTCTCCGAGCCAGGGCCAAAACCTCTCCCTCTTAGAGAGGAAAACCTGCCAGAAATTCTTCTTATAGACTTTCAAATGACAAGTACCATGACCATGACTCAGACCCTTGACCCTCGTATGCCTCTGAGACCTTGTCTCTGCTTATTCCTTGACTTCTTGAGTTGATCCTTCTTTTTTGCACCGTCCTGCACTGTTCTGCACCAACCTTAGAGAGCTCGGTCTCTAGTCCTTTGTTTCTTCTTTAACTTGGATCCTTCTTGACTTCTAGATATATACTCAAGACAGTGATATATACTTTTGTCCCAATCCTTTGTATGCAGCCCTAGACTAGTCTTCTAACACACTGTATAGATATCCTTTTATAGCATTGTCCCTTCTTGCACTTATTGGAACCCTTTAACACAATTCTATAATCGCACTTCAATACACCCTAACATATGTCATATATTTGCACTTCATTGTACCTTAACACAGTTAGGTAACCGCACTTCAATCCAGCTCTTCCACAGTCTTTATTACGCACCTTGATACAGTCTCTTTTTTCACTTGAATGCAGTCTTACCTAGTATTTATTGTAGATAAGTATGATCATAGAAATCTCAGACTTGACCGAGGATATATCTTCAAATAGAACACACACACACACACACACACATATATATATATGACTAGTCTTCTAACACACTGTATAGATATCCTTTTATAGCATTGTCACTTCTTGCACTTATTGCAACCCTTTAACACAATTCTATAATCGCACTTCAATACACCCTAACATACGTCATATATTTGCACTTCACTGTACCTTAACACAATTAGGTATCCGCACTTCAATCCAACTCTTCCACAGTCTTTATTGCGCACCTTGATACAATCTCTTTTTTCACTTGAACGCAGTCTTACCTAGTATTTATTGTAGATAAGTATGATCACAATTTAATGGACTTAGGATATATCTTCAAATAGAACGTATATATATATATATATATATATATATATATATATATATATATATATATATATATATATCCTTTCTCGCACTTCTTCAGTGTCCTGTAACTCGCACTAAATCACAAAATCCTTGACCGAAAATCTGAGTCAAACTGAAATCACAGGTTCCTTGAAATAGTTGAACCTGCCTGTAAATAAGCCGGCTTGTTCTTTGACTCTGAGGCCGACTTGTACAGAGTATTTTCCAGCGAGATAAAGGCTGACTTGTTAGGTTCTCCAACACTGATCTTGATAATTATTTGTGTGCAATCTTCAAGGCTTATGTGACACAGTCTAGAGGCATACAAGTGACTAGACTCTTCATAAACATGACTCTTTAATTAATACAATTTATGACCAGAAAACAAATCCCTAATAGACATCAAGAAGAAGTTTATTGACCTATAATAAAACCTTGCTCATGAAACCCATGAGACAAGCATACCAAAAATATATATTATTATCTTTGTCTTCTTCTTTACATAAATACATAATTACATAGTCAGTATGAAGAACGATCCTAGTTACACTTTTCAACACCCAAGAGGGTCAATTTTCGAAGTCAAAACTAGGACAAACCCTTTCTAGGTTTTTTTGGCTTGAGGAGAGGCCAAGATTAATTTGACATAATTTTCTGAGTAGAATTAAGAGGGAAAACCAGAATCCCAACTTAGCCAGCAGCTAGAGGAGCTAGGGGAAAATTAGGCAGAAATTTTGAGGTCAATATTTGGAAAAATCCTTCGTGGGTTATTATGGGTTTCTTGAGCAGAGATTCTGGTTAAAAGCCTAGATTTTTCCGAGCATTATTCCAGGCCCTAGCAGCAAATTCAGTGGAGCAGCAGCAACATTCCTAGGCTAGGCAGCGCAGAGACAGAGCCATGCAGAGCCGCTTCCAGCAGGAGATTTAGCTTGGGTTTGAGTTGTGTTTCAGCCTGCTTTGGGCAAGCCCGTGTGCAAGCTTTATAGCACCACTATTGTACTCATTCTATTCAATTTAATAACATGGCTCAGTGGTTGTTTTTGGTTCCAGTTTACATGTCTTGATGATGTATTTTCTATTGCCATATTTTTTCGCCTATTTGCACTTTTATTACTGTTAATCCCAATTTGGGATATTACAAACTGATTGCATCAATAGAAGTAGTTATCATTTGTGAAAAACTATCCTAGTCCTTGCAACTGTAGAATTTCAACAATTACAACAATATATTAACATGTCATCTTTTGATACGTGCATAAGCTAACTTTATAACATCAATTTATCATCACCCTTGCATTAAATAGACATTACAATGTCTAACAACCACCCCCCCTCCTACTTCGCATTTATTTTGTTTTCCATGAGTCCTAACACCTCTCTGAATTTCTAAAACTTTCCTTTGCTAAGCATGTTAGTGAAAAATCTGCGACTTGATCTTGTGACCTGTTGACCACTGGAGTGGCACCTGATGATTATATGAAGACTCCATGCCAAAGGATGAAGTACAAGACACTTGTACCATCAGATCACCCGATTTTTTAAACTCTACTTCTACTTCTCATCATTTTCTCTTGTACCCAAATTCCACGCCCTAGGGGGAATTGTAATAAGTGATGCTAGTAATGATGAGTTTTGAGTCGATAGAGTCAACACTCTGGATTTTGAACTCCGCAGCCGCGCGTTTCACGCCATCGCCAGAGCTAGGGGGCTCCAGCTTGTGGCCATGGAGGTTCCGGGCGCTGCCTCAGTTCCTCCCCCTCCGCCCCTCAGATCCGTGCGTAGCCTTTCTCAAGCTTCTAGCCTCTTTTGCCGAAGAAGAAAGCACCCGAGGCTGTAAATTTCGTTAAACGTTTGGATGATATCCCTGAGATCTCGCTCCCTCCTGAGGGTCCGATCTAGGTCGCCCTCTCTTTAGCTGAACGTGCTTTGGTGGGTCAGTTCACAGTCCTCTGGCCCTCCTCCAAATCCACGGAGAGCTGGGTTGCAAGGAACTGGGCACCGCTGATCAAAAACAGAGTTACTTCGTATTTCCTAGGGAGGGGATTCTTTCCGTTTGAATTTTCTGATAAGGAGGATAAGGATTTGATTTTCTAGAATGGTCCCTATTTCATGGGCCCTCAGGGGTTGTATCTCAACAAGTGGACGCCCGATTTCGACCCAGCAGTTGACGTCCCTACAGTCGTTCCTGTGTGGGTAAGGCTGCCCAACCTGCCAGTGCATTGTTGGAATTGGGAGTCTCTTAAGCATATCGGGAACACCTTGGGCAAATTTATCGATCGAGCAAACAACAAAGATCAATACGACTGTGCTAGAATTTGTGTAGAAGTTGATCTAGAGGTTGGTTTTCCTGAGGCAATAAAAATCAGGGTCGGCAGTTGGACTCACGTTTAAAAGCTGGACTATGAGCAGCGCCCATTCAAATGCCGGAAATGCCATGTCTATGGCCATTTTTCTAGAGGTTGCCCAAAGAATATTGAAGTGGAGAAAGGCAAGGAGGAAGGATGGAATCAGGTCAAAAGGACCAAAACTACCCATAAAGCCCCTAGAACTGGAAACTCAAATGGCAAAGGCCCTCAGACAACCCCTATTATTCAAACACCTGTCATGGAAGAATAAGGGAACAAGTTTGCACAAATAAGCTCAGCAAATGAAGACATCCAAGAATCCGAGAAGCATAAGGAAGACTCGCCCCACAAAGAGTCCCCCTCGGGATCAAAGCAAGTAGAAATCAATGTAGACAGATCGAAAGAGATACACATAGAAGAGACCGAGGTAGTGCAAGGCTCGGAGGACTCAGAAGAAGAAGGTGAAATAGGGGATTCGCAAACCTCGGCTAGAAGATCAATGAGAGGCCGAAAATCTGCTCGTGAAAAAGAGAGTAGGAAACCTATAAAGACAAACTCCAGGGAAGCCAACCAACCCTAGAGAAACTCCTGGCAAAAACACCGAAGATGACTAGAAATCAGTCTCAGAGCTCTAAAGGAGCTCACCATCCGAAAAGAAAGTGATGAAGATCGTCTCCTGGAATTGTAGGGGTATGGGGAGCAAAATAAAGGAAGAATCCATAAGAAGCCTTATAAGAATAGAATCTCCTGATATACTCCTCATCCAGGAGACTAAAATGGAGGACAAAGACTTCCTCCATATCAGTAAGAAACTGTGGAAAAAAAAGTGAAGGTCAAGCAGTCTCAGCTCGAGGTGCCTCAGGAGGCTTGGGCACTATTTGGAATGGCAACAAATACTCAAGGATCAAAGAGGTCTTCAATACCCATTGGCTGTTTTCAAAACTGCAACACGTTGACACAAATGAGATCCTCTACCTCTTTAACGTGTATGCTCCTGTTAGCGCAGGGGAGAAAAATATCTACTGGGACTCCATTAGAAGACTGGTAGACTCTGAAAATTTGGCAAATACCATCATTGCAGGGGATCTTAATCTCATCTTATCGTTGACTAAAAAGTGAGGAGGAAGCATAGTAAGGGATTCGACGTGGGAATGGGTGGAGGATCTGCTACAGGATTGGGATACAATCGACATCAAGCCTTCCTCGAGTAAGTACACTTGGTCCAACAAAAGACTCAGTCCAGGACACATTGCTGCAAGGTTAGATAGATTTATTGTTCAAAGCTCTTTTATACTTCTTGGTCTAGAGTCTAGAATGCATGTTCTCCCTTGCAGCGTTTCCGATCATAGACCCATCAAACTTGAACTTCTGGCCCATATGGACCAAGGCCCTATCCCTTTTAAATTCAGTCCTCAATGGGTCAAGGAACAGTATTTCATGCATCTGGTAAAAGAAAGCTGGAATCAAACAGTCAAGGGCTCTGCCTTCTTTGTATGGGAGGAAAAACTCAAAAGAGTGAAAGCTACAATAAAAACTTGGGTAAAATCCCTTCCTAATCTTGCAGTGGAAAGGAAAAAGATCCAAGAATGTCTCGAGATTCATCATCTGAAAACGGAAAATGTAGAGATCACAAAAGAAGTCCTAGACAAGTAGGCTGATCTTCAACAAAAGCTACTCAAGGCAAGCTTGACAGAGGAAGAGTATTGGAGAATTAAATATTGTAGTCTTTGGCTTAAGGCGGGAGATATGAACTCCTCCTTCTTTCACAAACAAGCCCAAGCTCGGAAATGCTTCAACTCCATCTCAAAAATCAAGGAAGAGACCATCAAGCATAGAGACATCCGAAGCATAAAAAGCGCTGCTTTCCTTCATTTCAAAAATCTGTATAGTGAAGAGGAGGGTCTGGGGTATAATCCAATTTTAGTGAATGAGGTGCCCTCACTGATTTCCCCCAAAAAGAATCAGTACTCGGAAGTAGAAGTCTATAATACTGAAATAAAAAATGCCCTCTTTGCAATGGAGCCAGATAAGGCCCCAGGCCCTGATGGCTTTACTGCCAGATTCCTTCAGTCCTATTGGCAGATTGTGGAAAAATTTATATGCAGAATGGTACGGAAATCACAAGACTTTCAGAAAATTGGGGGAAGCACCAATTCGGCGTTCCTTGCCCTCATCCCTAAGGAGAAATGCGCCAACACCTTCAACATATTTCGACCTATCTCCCTCTGTAATATAGGTTATAAGCTGATAACAAAAGTGATTGCAAACAGATTGAAAACCATCCTTCCAGACATTATTCCGGAGAATCAGGGAGGTTTTATTCAGGGAAGACAGATTGTGGACAACTTCATTCTGGTCCAAGAGGCGATCCATTCAAGCCTGCTCTGAAAAGAGAAAGGAATGGTTGTCAAATTAGACCTAGAAAACGCCTTTGACATGGTGAGACATAGATTCCTGATGGATGTCCTACACAAATTTGGCTTTGGCTCCAAATTTATAAACTGGATTAAGGCTTGTATCAGTGAGCCTTGGATAGCTCCATTGGTGAATGGGAGGGCTGCTGATTTCTTCAAAGCTTCTCGAGGACTGAGGCAAGGGTGTCCACTTTCTCCCCTGCTCTTTGTCCTCCAAGCTTCTGTTCTCAGCTTCCTCTTGAATAAGAAGAAACAAGAACAAGAGATTATGGGCTTGAGCATTGCAAGAGGTGTCAAAAATATAAACCACGCGTTATTCGCTGACGATTCCCTTTTTCTGGGTGCCACCACTGTGCTCTCGGCTAAAATATTTAAAGATGCGGTGGATGGTTATTGCGAAGTCTCAAGAAGCAATCTCAACAAAGGCAAATGTCATATCTTCTGCTGGAACACTACAGCCAGCACTCTCCAAGCCATCTCCTGCTATTTTGGATTCGCTACCTCCTCTTCATGGTCATCCTTCAAGTATTTGGGGCTCCCCATCTTCCAAAAATGTGCCCTCAGTAGACACTGGCTACCTCTGCTGGAAAATTTTAAATCCAAGATCCATTCCTGGGGATTCAATTGGCTCAATCTGGCAGGAAAGACAATGCTCATAAAATTTGTCTTAAATAGCCTTCCTATCTATCAGTTTGCAGTTATGCTGGCTCCTATTGGCATTATGAGGAAAATGGAGGATCACATCAGAAAATTCTTCTGGAAAGGCGGAAAATCGAATGAGAAGAAAATCCCTTTAATTAGCTGGGATAAAATCTCCTTACCCAGAATGGAAGGCGGCTTGAACTTCAAGAGTATAAGTACACAAAATCTTGCGTTGGGTGCAAAGCTGTTATGGAGGATAATAGCCCAAAATCTGGGATGGGCACAGCTAGCGCTGTGGAAAAAATACTTCCGTGGTAAGAGAAAACATTGTCTAGACAATCCCATATCAATCTCTAGCTTGATGATCCATAAACTCTGCGCAAAAGCAACCTCTTTAATTAGACTCCATGCGCACTGGATCCCAAGTAATGGCAAACGCATCAGAATTTGGGAGGATCGTATCATGGACTGCGATCCCCTGGTAGATGATCGATCCCTGGTTATGCTGAGAGATTGGATGACCACAGCGAGCTTCACAACTCTGTGGGACATTTCTCAATGGGAGGACGATGTTTGGCAGAGTTGGGTTAAGTTAGAAGTGCCTCAGCATCTGTCTAATGAGTGCACAACCTTCTTAGCCCACTTTAAGGGCAAGGCCCCTATAAACAGCAGGAAATCTGACACTCATGGCTGGGGATCGACCCCTGGGCGTTACACTGTCTTGCAGGGATACAAGCAACTATTATTGCACCCTCACGTCCCCCCTGATCCGGAGCCCTGGAAGGGGATATGGTCACAGACTTCGATTCCAAAAATTGACACTTTCTGTTGGCTCCTCTTTCATAAGAGAATTATGATTGATGACGAGCTCCAAAAAAGAGGCTATATTGGGCCTTCTCGTTGCTCGATGTGTGGATAAAATGAAGAAAGTGCCACCCATCTGATGCTTAACTGTAATTTTGCTACAGAGATATGGCAAGCGATCTTAGGCCCATGGAGTATCGATTTCGCCTTTCCCATTCACATCTCTAATCTGTTCTCAAAATGGATTCTTAAGTACCCTGGAATCACTCCTAAGAACAAACATATCAAGGCTGCCTGGCTTTCTCTCCCTAAAATAATCTGCTGGCAAGTATGGTTTGAAAGAAACCAGAGGATTTTCAGAGACAAAAAGAATGATTTCAAGATAGTCTTGGTTAAAATTAAAAGCCAGTTAAAAGATAGCTTGGGAGACCAGTTGGATGGGGCAGACTTAAGTGAGCAAGATTCTAAATGGAGTGTTATCCTCGACCTCCATTTCAAAGACATTGTAAGGCCTCCCATTCCTCTAAAAGACTGGAAAATTCGAGTCAATGCAACAGAATTCTCTGAGTTTTGCACTAAGCAGGCACGAACCGTCCTCTTCTTTGACGGGGCAGCAAAAGGAAATCCAGGAATTTCAGGAGCAGGTGGAGTTGTCAAAAATGTTGAAGGTAGAACTGAGCTCAGATACGCCTGGGGTGTGGGTCACAACACTAGCATTGAAGCCGAAGTGCTGGCTCTCCTCCAAGGACTCAAGAAGCTCAAGAAGCCGAATTTCTTGGTATCAAAGATGCAATTGTTTTTGGTGACTCCCAGTCAATAATTAAATCCATTGTGGACAATTCTTCACCTTCAGACTTAAGATTATCAATATTGATGGTCATAATTAGATCTCTGTCGAATTCCTTTCAGAGCTTGAATTTCTTCCATGTAAAGAGAGATAACAACAAAGATGCTAATGCTGAAGCCAAAAAAGCTGTTCTCCTCTCCCTCGGAGTCCTCCTAAGAGATGGAGACGAAGGCTGGGATCCCATCCCTTAACTTTCTGGTTAATATGTTTTACTATCTATTATTGGAGCAGTTTGTTTGTATCTTCAAATTTGGGAAGACATCGGAGATTGGTCGTATTATAGCTTGTAAAAATCACTAGATTATTAGTGAAAGGGCCATTTTGTTCCTGGTCGGAGAGAAAATCTGGGCATTGCCATTGCATATTGTAATTTGAATTGAGGCATTCATGCATGCTAGTAATGATGAGTTTTGAGTCAGTATTGAGTCTATAACAGGCCTAGGTAGCTTGGGACCTTGCCAACAAGTGAGCATTGCTTTTCACTCGGTTAATTATCATCTTCCTACCAGGACTTAATAATTACTTGAGTCTTTTCCTCCAAATTTACCCCAAAGTCGAAGTACAGCTTGATGGTGAGGCCTTGGGTGAGTCCTAGTTTCTAGATTCAATGTATATTACCATACTAGATCACACAAAAAATTTCGTGGAATTTGGTTAAGTCTAGGTAGTCATTTTTTAATTTTTTAGATTTCTCGCACGTAAAAATTGCAATAAAAATTGTAATTGTAATTGAATTGTAATAAGTGTTGTCTAAAGAAATTGTAAGGGGTATGAGTCATAAAAATTACACCTTTCACCCTCAATTTTCTACTATGACACACTTTGATGGGTTAATAATATGTGTTTTCGACCATCAAAACCCATATCTCCTAAGTTTAGTGGAAATTGTGGCAATTAATTAGGCTATAATTAAATAAAATAGAGAGAAATAAATTATTCTATGTGACAGAATGACGTGGAAGTGACTTGAAAATCATCCTAAGTCAAAGAGTTGATTCAACAGACATGTGGAAGATGACTGAGTACATTGAATCATTAATACACCATTATTTTATAAAATCAAATTTCCCAAAAATAAAGCAACAGTTGCACATGTGGAAAATCGAATTAATTAGAGGAGCTCATGCACTGAAGGAATATTCTACAGAATATTTGGACTGAAGATTATGTGGGGCCTCCTCTCACAATTCTCTTAAGTGCTTCAACACATAGCACTTCACTTGGAGGATTTACGACTTTCCTTTGGCCAGACTACGAGTTTCACTGGAAGAATCATGTAGTTTCTGGGGACCTTTGTAGAGCTACCTTGGGATCATCTGGAGATGGGACATCACTTAGTTCGAGTTTGCATTGGTTGACTGGAGGTAGCACGATACTTTGATTCACTCATGGATGAGTTTATTTGGCCATATATGGAATTCGATTTCCCTTGAGGTGTACATATGGAATTCAATTTTGCTTTGGTGTCTTTGTCTTCTCCACATCGAACTTGGCTTATATTTCCTTAAGATTTGCTCCAAAGTTCAGTTCTCACATGCATTCTTCCTTGGGATTTGCTCCCAACTCTCTATATAATAGAGCCATGGGCTCTCATATTGTATCATGTAATACGAGCTATTGGGATTGAAAACACGTTGCTAGATTGTAAACATACTTGCAATATAGTACAAAAGTCTTTGGGGTAACTTGTGATGGTGTTCTTCTCCTTGCATATGTGGTAAATTCTTGACTTGTTGTTATGCTTCTATTTATCTCGTCATGCTATTGTTTCCTTCATGCTTGTTTCAAGTTATGTTAGTATGTAGTTATCTCATATTAGCATAAAAATTACTTAACTACTCTAGGAAAATAAATCTTCAAGTTGATGTCAAATATATCTCTAGGAACCCTTTCCATTGAACTTATTTAATTTCATGTGGATCTAATGTCTTGTGGTGAAGTTTTGTAGAGGAATCGTTCTTTGGTCAAGCATTCAAGCATAAGGGGAAGTTCTCGGAGGAACCAACCCATTCTTGAAAATATTCAAGGAGAACCTGCATGAGTTTAATTCTAAAGTCTCATCTATTTCGATTTGTTTTGCAGCCGTACTCTTAAGTTTTAGGCTCTTATTTATTTCATCAAAATTATATTAAAAAAATATATATTTTTAATATAGTGCACTTCATTTATCAATATTTGGCTATTTCAAAGAGCTAAGTCATGGCTAGTCAAAGAGGAGAGCTTGCTCATACTCTTTGGCCTAGCCTCTTGTAGATTATTTTTGTAATATACTTTGTGATTTATTGAGCTAGCATTTGTTGTTGTAGATTAGCTCTAACATGTTGTCTTGCAGCTACTTGCAGGTTTCATCTTCAGAAAACAACTTACAAGTTTGCATGCAGGACCTTGGGGCTCCAACTTCTAGATCATTTCTTACCCTTGGCCATGAGCATTAGAGGACATTTATTTGACAAAACCGAGGTCTTCTTAAGGGAGACTGAGTTCATTTTGTTGAAAAGTGTAACTAGGTCAGTCTTCATGTTGACTATGTAATTATGTATTCATGTATAGAGGATGACAACGATAATAAAATGTACTTTTGGTATACTTGCTTCATGGGTTTCATGAGCAAGATTTTATTATGTAGATAGACTTCTTCTTGATGTCTATGAGGTTTTTGTCATCTAGGATTAATTAAAATAAGTGTCTCAAATATGAAGGATCTAGGCTACGAAGATGTGCTCCATGACCTTGTGAAAGAAGCTCACAACAGCTCTCAAATAATGGTGAAAGTCAAGCATTAAAAGCAGTGAAGAAATACCTCATAAACGCTGGAATAAACTCTATGAAAGTCGGCCTAAATATTAGTTGAATGGTCCGCCTAAAAGACAGTTTTGACACTATATAAATAGCATATGCTCTACAGCCATTTGAAAACGAAAAACTGCGGATCTGTTCAAGTCAACAAAAATGTGGATCATTCTGAAACAAGTTTGCGGATATGTTTGAAAGGGCGTGCGGATTGATATATATATGCACCTACAACATATACTTACCAGAAATCATTGTGGACATATGAAATTATAATATGGTTAAGGAACAGTGGTCAATCTGAAAACGGTATGCAGAGATATTCAAGGAAGAAATTGCGGATAGACAATAACGTCGTTTATTTATTAGTGCAGATCTGCCTGTATGGTTTGCAGACAGTCTGAAGATGTCTAGAGAATAAATATGCAGGCATATCACAGCAAGATGTTTGAACTGTTCTGAGCGATAAAAGGGTGCAGATTCCTCTGAGATAAAACAGTGTTAAGTTCAGAAATAAATGCAAATTCAGTTATGGTATAACAGTGAAGGTATGCAGATCACTATGAAGATATGTATGCAGATGCAATGTTATGTAAAGGACTGAAATGGATTCGAAGGTTAAGGATCACTGCTGGATAAGAAAAGAGAGGAAGGTAAATTTGTAAATCTATGATTTACCTTCTCTCTCACAGTTTATAAATGAAAGGTCAGTGCAGGTTGATAAAGTAAAGAAGGATCAGCAGCAGTATCAAGGATACTGGAAGCACATTTAGGTTAAAGGTCTAAGTCTGGGTCATGGTACTCGTCAATTGAAGATCTATAAGAAGAATTCTTTGTGGGTTTTCCTCTCCAAGAGGGAGAGGTTTTGCCCTGGCTCTAGGAGCCTAATTTTGGTGTCGTGTGCATTTTGATAGTTGACTTGATGAAAGATTAACTAAGCTAAGAGAAGAAAAGACATAAGTAACACAAGCTAGCTCACAAGTAATTATCAAGAAGAGAATTTGTATTAACCTACAACCCTCCAAATTTTCAACACATTTTGGGCCTCTATTTCTCTCTCTTGGCCGTGGAACTCAAAGAGGCTTTGCCTTTCTTCTTCTCCCTCAAAAAATCTGCATTTTTGTTGATTTTTTGTGGGTCTCAAATTGCAAAAATTTTCAGCAAGGATTGATCTATGGCTCAAGCCCAAATTGTGAAGATTTTCCTTGGATTGTAGAGAAGACTTCATAAGTTTTTTCTTTCTTGGAATAAATAATAAAATTCTTGATTTTGGGAGCGTGGGTTTTACCCATTGGTATCCCTATCTCTCCATCTTTTGGAGAGGATTGGTGTTGTGATTTTGTTGGTTTATTTCACTTTGCATGCATAACATCTAATTGGGAAATTAACACTGCATGCATTACACTAATTTTGCATGCAATTTAATTTAATTTGCTACAAGTTTCAAGTTTTTTCACTTTCATAGCAAGTTCAAACTTTTGCATGCAAACACTTTTAACTTGAATCTAATTTGTCATGAATTTTGTTCTAAGTCTACTTATGCTTCACTTTTAAGTTAATCTCACATGCAATTAAGTATTTGGGTAAAATCTAAAGCAATATTTTACTTCATAGCAAGCGAATGTTTGGTTAATTTACTTACATGCCCCAAGCATTCACTAAAATTTACCTCCAACTTAAGTTGATTGAATAGACATTTTAGGAACCCCCTATCTCTATGGACTCTTCACTGTGAGATCAAGATCTTTGGGCGAGGGTGAGGTCTAAAGATTAGAGTTCAATTGTAACCTTGCCTTAGAACTAATTAATAAAATAAACCAAGAGAATTTTTCATCACATTTACTTTACTTGCAAGTTCCAAATTTTTGTTTCTTGATGGTTTAGAGTCTTACATGCAACATTATTTCCTATTTTCAAGAAGCATTTCCTTACATGCAAGTATTGTAATCTCTTTTGCAACAAGTTTTGTTTTATTTTCTTGTACTTAGAACATTGTCTACTTTAGCAAGCTTCATTTCATGTGTAATGATCATCATGTTCATGAATGGTTGATGAGCCTCGTTTCTTTTTCAAGTACTCTTATTTCATGTTGCAAGGCTAATTGCATGTTGTTATCTTGGTCTAACAATTGAGTTTTTCTATCATCTCATTTACATTCCCATAAATAGATCACTAATTGTTTCCTTTTGAACAAGATAGCTTCACATGCTTGGATTCATAAATTTGTTTATCTTGAAGGCATTTATAATAATCTTGTGCTAACATTTTCTTGTTTCAACTTTTCAGGATTACTTTTGTTTTCCATTTGAAAGCATTTTACTTCATTTAAGCAAATACAATTTCATTTTAAAGAGCAATACTTTGAAGGCACTGGTTTTCATATGCTTTATGTTTATTTTATGTATTGATGGTTATTGCTCATATCACTTTTTTCTTATAAATCTTAAGAAGTAATCTATTTAACTCTAACAACTCTCCTAAAAAACTCACATCTTTAACTTAGTTTCCTTTAGGGACTACCCCCCACAACTAACCTAGGAGATAGCTTAAATGGAGAGAGTCGGAATAGGTGTCGGCCCCTTCTCTTAGTTCCTTGCCACCAACCACACCTTATGGGGTTAAAGGCTTTTTTCACTAACTAGTAGGTAGGTGTAGGCGACAAGGTCAACATGACCTACGAAAAATCAATTCTATCTCTTTGTTCTAGACCTATCCTCTTATGTAGAGATGATGGACTTCCACATATTTTGTTTTTTAATGGTCAACAAGATTATTTGTCATTCTGATTGCACTTTGGTTGTCACAATGTAAAATAGTTCAATGCCTCTATTGAAGTTTCAAATTACATAAAATCCTACAAAATCACATTGTCTCACAAGTTGCTCCAACCATTTATTTGTACTCTACTTCCACTGATGAAAGGACTGTTACAACAAATCTCATACATCTTACGATAAAGTCCAAAAGCTCAAGTGTGAGATCCATTGCACCTCAAAGGGAGCCACCATCACCTCACCACCCTCTTCTCGTTTATGGCCAACTCTCCTCCAACTCATAGGGGGTTTTCCCTGTAGGTCTTAGAGATGAAATGGCCCGGTCAAACCAAATCAAAATCTCTCCAAACCTTCTACTTCACACTCCACCAATCAAATGATTTGACCAATTGGGGTTAAGGTGGAAGATAAGATTGCCACATTCTTTAGGGTGATCAATGTTATAGCTCAAATGAAATATCCCCAAACATAGACAACCATGAGGTTCCCTTGAGAGTAGAACCCTAGCAAAACTATTTGAATGATTTACAAAAGGTATAGGGTGATAAAGAATGAAGGATCGGTGCCTTAACTTATCGATGAATTTCTAGGTATATGGAGACAGTCGAGGAGCAAATATATGCAAAAATTGATGGAAGCAATTTCAAGGAGAGAGAGGAAGATACACATAGCTTCCTCAATTCCTTAAACCCTATTGTCCTTCTATCTTATTTGGAGATTGAAAGGGAGGAAGCTACACTTAGGTTCCTCAAGAGAAACTTGATGAAGATCTTTTTCAAGGAGATGTTAGAGCGATAAAACATTCAACAACACTATGGTGAAAATTTCATTAAAAACCTAATTCTTCAATAGACACAAAATGCATGAAAATACTTACAATAGATTAGCACATATCATCAAAGAATCATCAATAATCGTCCAAAAGAGAGAGCCATCCAATCAACATAACTTCCCTATGAAATTTCACTCGACTTGAGATATTCATAGCCAATTTACAAAAGAAAAATCACATAAAATTTCAAACTAGCTATGGGATTTCTCCCCCAAAACTCCATGCCAAAATGAGAGGAAGTGCATCCCTATTTATAGAGGTGCTCAACTTCCCTCATAATAAAATATTATCTTCCTAATTACAATCCCCTATAATAGCATATGGGAGAGAAAAAGGCCCTCTTCAAAGTTCAACAACTGACTAGACTAAAATACATATTCTGAGAGCATTTATGCCACATGCACAAAAATTAGGGGCTTAAACCCTCAAAGGATGAATGTTTCTCTATAAATGAGGGGAATAACAAGGGCTTTGGTGCAATGTCCAACCTTGAAAAGCCCTCTCAACCACGTACAATCTTCAAACCTGTCATCCACCAACACCTAAAGCTCCCTCAAATATAGGTAAGTGGGCTCCAAATTGCATGCTTCAAATCCAAGTCATCATGCAAGCGTAAAGGCAAGGTTCCAACTGAATTTCCCAGCCTTCAAGGGTTTGCCAATTCTGTAAGCAAGACCCAAGTTGCATCATTAGCTATAAAGCACCCATAAATCCCAACAACAGACCTAAAAATGTGCAAGATCCACAGCACCCTCAAACAAGGGTCGGCCCTTAAATGTGGTAATATTAAAGCCACATCTCAACTCAATGTTGATATAACAACCGATTCAAATTAGGTCATCTCTCCAATAAAATCAAAACTTTAAATTCATATACATAAGCTTGGTATCTTTCCTTAATTCTATTTCAAAACTCGCAAGGTTTTACGATTGGCTTTGGCTGAAATTACTCTAGCACTCATAAGAGTATATATATAAGTGCCATTTCACTCTCTCATGCTCCTATTACTTTGGTTTGTTTTGTACTTAAGTTGAGGTCGCAAGCAATATGTTTGTAAACACAAATGGTGAGTAGTTTGATACAATTATCTACCAATATGGAAGCTCTCCTATAAAACAATATTCCTATCCTCTCTGACTAGGGTACCTTTTCATTCACAGGTTTGAAGTAGGCTTACCAAGTTTGTTGATCCTTCTAAACAGAGATCATCATTGCGGAAATATACATCATTAAACTGCTTCTTCAGATGACAAGTCCATGGTGTAGTCATGCCACCTTTGCACCCTGAAACTTGTGCTTCAACATTATGTTGGAAATACTAAGAGGGTGGGTGAATCAGTATTTCATTATTTTTAACTATTTTTGTCTTTTAAGACATTCGATACACATAAATCATGAAACACATATCTTTACATAAGAAACACGTATAAAAAATTTATTTGTAAATATTTTGTAAACTTCCTTGTACAAAGTAAGCACCAACTTACAACTTTCGTAGGCACCAACCTATAGGAGACACTAATCCCCCTAACTGAGCACCAAAACAACAAACTGTAGGCACCAACCTACGTCTTCAAGGTCATCAATAACTTCTGGTCCTCAACAAATTCTTCAATGAGTTGTCATCTAACCATGCAACCTTACCTTTAAGCTTGATCATGGTCACTTGACTTGTACACTTTAATTGACTACTCTTCAACTAGGCTTCTTGAATTGGCTCTTTAGACTTGATCTCCTACATGTTAGTTTTTTGTATTTGATCAAAAAGAGGTATGCCCATCTAGCACTTCAACTTCCTCAACTCTTGTTCATTGTTCAAATGGCATTGCTTAGCCTTATTATATGTTCAAAGAGAAGGTTTTCCCACCTTGGTGCTTGTACTGAGCACTATATATTTCTTTCTACTACATAATGCTTTTCAACACACTTGGAACCAAACAAGCCTTTACAACCTTGAAGGTTTGCTTCTTGCGGCCCATCAAACTTTGCACTAAACACTCACCTTATGCAACCCATAGGCCTATCACAAAAATTGCCCACGATAGCCCTATTCTTACTGCACCTCTATTCACAATAGCGATCGGCCATATCAACACCTTAATGTTGAGAATAATGGTACCAAGGAAGTGTTTCCACAATAGCAATCGGCCCTATCAACACCTTAATGTTGAGAAAAATGGTACCAAGGAAGTGTTTCCTAGGAATTTATCCTTTTGGCCTAGGGAACACATTAATCATCCTTTTGTCTAGGGGCATTATGTGTTTATTAATGTCAAGGAGTTGAAGTAACTTTTATGAGTTGTGTACCTTGTATTTTAATTTATTAAAGTCACATGGGCTATTTAAGTGACTTTATGTGTAAAGTACTAAGTTCACTTTATGTTAATAAAGTGACTTTTATATTTTAATAAACACTTTATGAGAGAAAAAATGACCATGTTACTAAAACATTAAAAGGTACTAGGAAGTGATTTAAGTAAGAGGGTCATCATGAGAAAGGGCTCAACTGGAGGCTTGATCTCAACCATAGATCTCATGGGCTGAAATTTAATCTCAGCCCCTGATCTTTAGGGCTAGAATTCCCTCTCAAAAGAAAGAAAAAAAAGTAAAGGAAATGAATGATTCTTCACTATTCTTCTCAAAGGAAAGAGGAGAGCATAGGAAGCAACTTGAGAGTAGCTCAAGACAGCTAAAGGAGGAGGTTGTGTTCCAAGGAGAGCTCAAATCAAAGTAGTACGAAGCCAAGTTGTGGAGCTCGTGTTTGCATTTGGAGGCAGCAAGGAAGAGCTCCTTCATTCTTGTTGAAATTTGGGCAACTATGGGATGAATTTCCCATCAAAAAACCCTCCTGCCCCAAAAGGAATCAATATTGGTCAAAAGAAAATTTAAAATTGATTAAGGAGAAATATGATTGGTAATATGGTTCACACTCTTATTATTATATATTGTGGCTAAACTATATGGGAATGCAATTACAAAAGGAATTATATTTAATATTATGATAAAAGGTTTCAATTGAAAATTTTCAAGTCAGCTCTTCAAATAAAGTCATCTAATCGATCCATGAAAATGCATATATAAACCATATCATTCTATCTCAAAGAACTCACATTTTGTAGCTTACATATCTACGAAATCCTAAGGCTCTGTGGTTCAAATATAAACTAGGTGGTTGGCTCGCACTATTCTCAGTGATGGATCTCACTTTATATATCTTTGTGAAGGCTTGTATTGCATTTCAGAGAATCACATTTGTTATATATGGTTCGTTCTCTAGAGAATCGCATTGTCTCCATGGCAAGAATAAATTACATGACAGATCGTATTACGACATTGGGTCTATGGCTCGATTTTTAAATACTATGGCTTGCACAATGAACAGTGACTTGCTCGCACTCGCATTAAGTGTTTCTATGACTTTCTTTCATGATTCAGTGGCTCGCATTATGTGGTTTGTAGTATCTCTATTGCTCGAATGAATTTATGGTGACTCACTTCAGTTCTCATGGCTCGTAATCTCAGTCACCGGGTTCAGCGAACATCAAGGTTGAAATTCGAAATTCGGCGAATTTCAACCGAATTTCAACATAATTGATTTTGTTCGGCGAACATAAAGGCGAACAAAATCACGAACCCGAACCCGAACATAAGGCCGAACATAATCGATTTTTTTATTAAATTCGGGTTAAATTCGATTTTTTTCGTTTAGGTTTTGGGATTTTGGTAAAAATGCATTGGCATTGCCGCATTGGTAATAATTTGA
Source organism: Pinus albicaulis (assembly GCA_034641835.2). Lineage (NCBI taxonomy): Eukaryota > Viridiplantae > Streptophyta > Pinopsida > Pinales > Pinaceae > Pinus > Pinus albicaulis. The sequence continues at coordinate 889,266,656 of CM076574.1, forward strand.
TTTTGGTAACAGCCTTCGGCCCTCTTGCGAGGGCCGACGCCACAGCCTACTGCCTCACAGCTCTCGGCTCACAGCTCACAACTCTCTTGGCTCGGGCTCACAACCACGTCGCGCCACGCCGAGACCTCCCTTCGCTCATCGATAGGCGCCCATGGCTTGTAAGCCTACAAGCTACAGCCTACAGCTCAAGAGTCGAGCCTCGGCCCTCACCTCTCCGCCTCTCCGCTGGCGCTCAACCTCTCCGCAGGCTCACACCGCCGGCTCACACGGTACACGATTACAACTTACACCTCTCCGCCAGTTGCACAATGCACTTGCAGGCTGCAGCTCACCACTACAGCTCATTGCTGTGACTATATACACTCATGAGTCATATCCTCGAAGGCTCGAACCTGTGAAAGCTTGTGGTGGCTCAGACTGTTGGTTGTGGATCAGTGTTAAGCAGTGATTTGCATAGGCCTCAAGGCTCGGACTAATAGTCACCTGGACAGTGTGTGTAAGAACTCAAACCTGTGATTAAGGAGCATTGAGGCTGTAGCCTGTAGTCGAACGTTTGATTGCAAAATTTACAGTCAGATTGCAGAATTTTGGAGATAGCTCAAACTGTGGTCTATTGAACACTCACAGCCGGAGGCCGCACAGCCACTTAAAAATTTAAAATCTGCCTGTTATAGCGTCCAGTCTCCAGGTAAGCAAACAATTTTTTTATTGCATTTTTATTTAATTAATTAAAATTTACAGGTTTTAATTATATTGTGTTTGGACTGTCAAACCAGACAGTCCAAACACAATATACTGTAAGTTTGTATATTAAAAAAAAAAAAAATTACAGTCTAGAAAAAATTTCATTATGCAAAAAAATTTAGAACTAATTCAAATGTAATTAAAAAAAAAAAAATTGCAAACATTTCACCCTTCACAGTTCACTTCAACAATCAGGATTCAGAACCTTTAAACTTCAATGGCACCCCCAAAATCAACTTCTGTAGCATGGAATTTTGTCACAAAAGAAGGGAAAAATCTTTTGTGTGAGATTTGTGGACATCAATTCACTGGCTCTTTAACTAGAGCAGTGGATCACCTTCTCAGTATTAGCAATGGAAGTGGAGGTGGTGTTGACGGCTGCACTAAGATCTCAGATGAACAAAAAGCCGCAATGGAGAAAAACTATTTCGCTTCAAAGACGGAAAAGGAAAAAAGGGAGCAGAAGAGGCAGCGAATTGAGAGGGAGATTGCCATGTCTTCCTCAAACACCATTCCATTAATTCAATCTCAGCCATTGGTGGATCAAGTTCTACTGCAATAAAAACAGGTGGAACCAAAACATTAAATCAATTCTGGAAACCTGTGGAGAGACAAGAGGTTGATGATGCTGTTGCAGAATTTTTTTATGCATGTGCAATTCCCTTTAATGTGGCCAGGAGTCCATATTTTAAAAATGTAATTAAAAAGGCCATTGATTTTGGAAAGGGCTATGTTCCTCCCGGATCTGAAGCTTTAAGGACCACTTTGCTAAAGAAAACAAGAGATAGAGTCACAGAAAATTTGTCTGAGATTAAAGAGTCTTGGAAGCATATAGGATGCACAATTTTGAGTTTTGTGTCATCGCCCATTGAACAATGTGCTTGTTTACAGTCCTCAAAGGGTACTTTTCTTGAAGGCAGTTAATGCAATGGATCAGGTGAAGACATCGGAATTTATTTTTGAAATTTTGGATGAAGCAATTCAAGAGGTTGGGGAGAAAAACCTGGTCCATGTTATTACAGATAATGCATCAAATTGTGTTGGTGCAGGGAAGATGATTATGGAAAAGTATAATCATATTTATTGGACCCCTTTTGCAGCTCACTGCTTGGATTTGATGTTGCATGATTTAGCCAAATTTCCTTGGGTCAATGAAACAATACGAATTGCCAAAACAATTGCAAACTTCATCATCAACCATCGTCTCACTTTGAGCATATATAGGAAGAATGCATCTAAAGAGTTGTTGAGGGCTTGTGATACAAGGTTTGCTACTTTTTATATTACCCTGAAAAGAGTTGTTGAGAAAAAAGCAAGCCTAAGAGCTGTTTTCTGCAATACTGAGTGGGAGAGATCTCCCCTTTCAAAAAAAACTACGAGGAAACATGTTGAACAAATAGTGTTCAATAATGGCTTTTGGGAAAATTCAGACAAAGTTTTAAAAATATGTGGCCCAATTGTTAATGTGCTCCGCATGGTTGATGGTGACAAACCTTGTATGGGTTTTGTTTATGAAAGTATTGATCGTTGCAAAGAGGCCATTGCAAGTGTTTTTAATAATGTGGAAGCAGATTACCAGGAGATATGGGAAGTAATTGATCAAAGATGGAAAATGATGCATAGTCCATTACATGCAGCAGCATGTTATTTGGACCCTAGATTGTTTGGGTTATCAAGACATAGGGATGAAGAAGTCATGAATGGACTTATTCAGGCTATTGAGAAGCTAAATCCAGATCCAACAATTACAGGTTTGGTCAGATCTCAGTTAAGGGCATACAGGTTAGAAGAAGGGCTATTTGATACACAATCAGTAAAGTATGATAGGAGCAGAAGTGATCCTGCAGTATGGTGGGAGTTTTATGGTCCACGGGCGCCAGAATTGCAAACTTTTGCAATTCGTATCTTAAGTCAAGGATCAAGTGCATCAGCGTGTGAAAGGAATTGGAGTTCCTTTGACCACATTCATTCCAAGAAAAGAAACAGATTGTTATCTGGAAGATTAGAAGATCTTGTTTATGTTCATAGTAACTTGCAGTTGGCTTTGAAAAATGTGTCAAAAGAGTCATCCAATTCCTCTACTCCGTGGATCAATCCTGTTATTAATGCATCAAGGGATGGCGCTGATTTTTACAATGATAGCGACATTGACAAGGAACTGAGTGATGAATCTGATGCTGAGGAATCTAGTGGATTCACAACCCATACTTCTCTTGATGATATAGAACTTTTTGATATCACAAGTGGGCCACGAGAACATCAAGAATAAAAGTTGTGTTCTCGTTTTAGACTTCTAGTTTACTTTTTGCTAGACTTCTAGTTTACTTTTTGCATGAACAATATTCTAAAACTGCCAAACTACTTTAAAGTTTATATATTTTGAATACTTTTTTATCAGATTGTTTTCAATATATGAAATCTGATATGGCCCATGGTTTTGTTGAATTTGATATTCTTATAGTGCTACTAGCCTACTGCTAATGTCTATGATGAATTTCTCACCTTGTTTACTATGTATGGAAGACTAAAGTTGGTTATCTATTGGAAATTTGGCACTCACTTTCATGGTTTATATGTGGAAATGATGTAAATGTTTGAGCAATAATCCTATCATTTATGTGCTCGCAATGTGCATTATGCACTTTGAAAATTGACATGCTTATTTATTTATGTGCACCATATTTATCTTTCAACATGCTTAAAATTGTTATATATATATTCTTTTTTTTTTCAAATTTCTATATGTCGAATTTTATGCCAAACTTTATCGACAAAATTTTTGGTGCCGAACTTTATTCGAATTTCAACGTCGCCGAACTCGAACACGAACATGAACCTGGTGACTTAGCTCGTAATATATTCTAAGTATCTCACATCCTCATTGTGGCTCATTTGCCTTTGTGGAGCAATTTTCATAACTTGCATTTCTATTTAACATAGTGGTAATGTATCTCTATATGCGACATATTATTTCTATATGATTCGTATTATTATACTGCAGTATACTCACAGGCATCATCGTTACACTTTGTGGTTTTATGTACATTGTGGCATCACATTTCTAGGAGATCAAACATTCTACAGTGGCTCACACATTCTCTGTGGTTTGTATTTAAGATGAATAGACTGTAACCTAGACCCGAGACCGTGATCTCTATTATGGCAAGAAACTTTGATATATATCAGTAACCTTTAAAACAATGTTCTTGTTCTTGAAAGACAGGGACGTGACAGTTACCCTTTGGTACCGCAGTTCTTACACAACAGTGACCTTGACCCTATGGCAGTTGTTGTGATGGTGATCTCGTTGCACTGATGATTGTGATAACATATTCTTGTTGACTATGACCTTGATGATAGTATATAGTATGTAGCAGTGATGTGTAGCTAATGTGGCGATGCCTTTATGACAAATTATGATATATTCAATGGAGGAAATAACCCTAATAGACCTATTTTGTAAGGGTTTTGTTAATGATATATATATGATGCAGTGACCTCTGCTCCTTTATGACAATGACATGATGAATGAAGCATAACAATGATTCTCATATGGCAGTGATGACAGTGCTCCTGTGACAGATATGGCAGTATCTCTATGGATAGCAACTCTCTTTGATTTGTTTCATTCAGTTCACAAACGAAGTTGTGAACTGACTCAAGTTGGCCCTAGGAGCCCTGATGTGTTTGATGTTGATGTCTCATAATGATGTACTCTGTATCTCAGCTGAACAATTGATGAATATCTAATAGAAGAAGAATTTGGATGGGTTTTCTCCCTTGTGGGGTTTTTCCCTAGTCTTGACCAAAATCTCGGTGTCCCCTTTGTGCATGTTTTTTCTTCTATTGTTCCTTTATGATCCGCTGCAATGTTGATATTGTTCTTTCTACATAATTGCTAATGATGTTTAAGTTATTATGGGGTGAATGTGATGTATAAATGATGAAAAGTTTATAATGCAATTATCTACAGCATTAACATGCCCTATGAAAAATTAACATGGTATCAGAGTTGGGCTGAAGAAAAGTCATTGAGATCACCCCCATGAAGACACCAATGGATCAAGTAGAGTGAAAGAGATGAATATGACAGAGACCTAAAAGAATGTTAGTGTTTGAAGGAAACACATGTTCTTTAAATGGAGGTTAGGGTTTGTGATAAAACCTTCAAAGCAGCTTAAAAGCTTACAACAATGAAACCCTAGGGAAGTCATGTTCTTGCAAATCAAATCTAGGGTTTGGGAGAAACCCTAGGAGTGGCCTTCATATTAAAGAGGCCTGGTATTATTCAGAATTATTAATAATATGATATGATCTGTGAGATGCCATTCAGTTATTCAAATACCTGACAGATTCAGAGAAACCTGTGTGAATCTTCCTTATAGGACATGATCAGTGAGAAGCGCATGATAAATTCAGAGAAACCCTAGAAGTAGGGTATGCTACAAATCCTATGGTGATCGTACACATTGATGGTTGGACTTGGTTGCCGATGAAAGAAGATAAATGATACAGGTGGTATTCATGAGGATGCATCTCTTCTGAAGACGATATTGACATGTGATCGATGGACCGCAATGCCTCTTGGCTAATAGGATCAAAAGGGAGTTGAGAACCTCCTACAACCTACACTAAAGATAAGTACTTTCAAGACTTATGTCATTTCTTTGTGTCACTATTCTTGTGAATTTATTATTTTCAATTATTAGTGATTCTTCATGCATGAGTATTTTATTTGTTTCACTGACTTCTTAGATGAGGTTGCGATCCATTTTGAGGATCATCAAGTTGAAGAGTAGTGCAAGAAGGGTAAATTCCAAGAGGGAGCTGGTGCCGTAAAATGAAGGAACCACTCTTACGTCTACAGAAGAAAGATAGTCATGCCTCATCATCAAGTACAATTTCATTATGATTATTTATTTTATGTTGTCCTTGCTCTTATTAGGGGGTCATAGGTACATCTAATGAATGTGAGGATCAAGCCCTCTATATCAAACATTGAGGTCCGAGGATGTTGTAGAGCCATCCCATGACTTATGAAATGGACGAGAGCTCAAGACCTCATAGGAAGGATTGTAGTCACACTGGTTGATTGAAGAAGCTTCCTATTCAAAGGGAACAGATTGAGGCCAACTATATGATATGATGCTAAGAGCTATTTGCCCTTCATGCAAGGACTATTCTTGATATGAAGCAGTGTCTAATGCTTTCGTGATATGGTTCGAACTATGATAAGAAATAAGCTCTTAGAGAAAGGAGGTTGTCCTAAATCCCATCGCCTGACGCATTATTTGGCTTCCTCTATGATGTACTTAAGGAAGAAGAATATTTGGAGGACTATGAGGCACATGAATAGAAGACTTATGATTGTGGATTGAAGAAGGCTCCATATGAATTCTAAGAAGTCCCTTGGGCTTGGCATGTATAAAATGATGGACATCTGATGCAACCTCTGGTATCCCCTCATGACTGAAGGTATGTCTTTGATATTTGGTTTTATATGATAATAATTCATTTCTGACAAGAATAAGATTATTTCAACGTTCAGTGCCAGAGGAAGTTAACCCTTGTTGATCCGCTTCCTGAGATTAAAACTGTAATAGAGAGATGATAAGAACTTCCTTGATGGTTTACACTAAAGCAGTTGAGAGAGCCTCCTCTTCAGATACAGTTTTGGTGGAATACCTCGATGAGTTGACAGTTAGATGATTTCTTGATTTGCATTATGTTCTTTGCGCCGTATAGAGCTTGGATATGTATATTGGAATGTTGCAAAGCTAGTAAAGAAATTTGTTGCTTTGAGTAGCAGTACGCATTGATGCTAGCATGATTGGCTGCAAGTCAATAAGATTGAGAAAGCTCTTTGAAGTTGTTTGAGCATATGTTGGGCACGACTATGATATACTATGACATATTGTGGGATCCACAATGCAGAGAATCTTGTGTTCCATGATAGGTCCAAGCACATTGAGATCAGATATCACTATATCCGGGATATGGTGCAGAAGGAGCTATGAGACTCCATCACATTTTGATTGATGAAGGGCGGGTAGATTGGCAGTTGATTCAGGCAGAGCGTTTGAGGGACTGCACTAGGGTGACACAAGGCCTACGCAGAGCTAGTTTGACAGCGAACTTTTCAGAGGCAGTCAAGTGTCGGGATTGCTCGGAGAGGGTGTAATTTCCCTCGGGGAATTTTTGCTAATATTTCTCTTGGATAGATTCATCAGTTTGGCGATATTTATTGTACTCAAAATTTCTCACTACTGCTTAATAATAAAAACCCTCAGCTACTGCACCGGTTTTTCCGAGTTGGGATTGTCCGGGGACTTCTGTCCAAAAATAACAGTCATAATTTTGTGTGTGTGCCAGTATTTTCTCAGTTTCCAGATTATCTCACATACTATTTTTATTTGTGAAGATTGCAGTGTGATTAATTCGTTGTTCTCGTCTAAATTAATTAAGAGTTTAGAAGAATTAATTCCAATTGTTGCAATAGGATTTCAGTAATGAAATTTTCACATGGTATCAGAGCAATTTTGATTAAACGGGGAAGCTCAGAAGAGGAAGAAGAAATTCGTTGTTCAAAGGGAGCAGTAGAACAAATTACTGGGTACTGCACAAAGCCTAAGCTAGGCAATGCGAATTGTTTGGCAGTTCGAATTTTTAGTCCAGGATTGGTAGAAAATTTTGACTTGCCTAGTTGAGTGATTCCAGTCGGCAGAGGCGTAGTTGTAGCTCAGATTTTTGCTGAGCATATTCCTTGTTTGGGCGCAGAAGGGTTTTGCAGCACCAGAATCAGCGTCAGGTGGAAGAGAAAGTGCACACACAGAGGAAAATTTCTCTAAGATAGTTTCTAGCCTAAAAATCCAAATTTCCAGTTGCAGTCAGCAGTAGCTGCAAGGAGATTTTCTCACTCTAGAAGGGAGTGCGAATAGCAGATTCAGCAGTCTAGCAGGTGAGAGAGGGAGTTTTCCATTTCAGATTCAAAGATGGCCACAGTTGGGCTTAAAGATCAGGATAGGTTGGAGGGAGCCTTCAACTATGTCATCTAGAAGGTCAATATGTCCTTCCTGCTAGATGAATTTGGTCTGAAGATCTACGCAGAGAACATTGTGGCAATACCAACAGATGCAGATCAACTACGAGAGTACAGGGAAGAGATGGCAAAGGCGAAGTGGATGATCCTGGATCGAGTTTGGGACCATATAGTCTCGCATATATCTGGCAAGAACACTGCCAAGAAGATGTAGGATGCTCTCTCTCAGCTATATCAGAAACCTTCCAAGCAACGGAAGATGTTCCTGCAAGAGAAGTTGAGAAACATCAGAATGCAAAAGGGTTTAGGCATAGATCCCTTCCTAACCAGAATTCAAGAAATCTAGGATTGGCTTGCAACCGTTTGTTGAAGAATGCAACTAGGTTCGGTCTTCATCAAATGTATTTGAGTCATTATGTAATGTACTTGTCAGAAAAATAAAGAATGGATTTTTTATTATTGTAACAATGACTTATTAAAGCATGGGTTTCATGCTTGGGTCATCACTATATTAGTCAAAGTCCCCATTGTGGACTCCTAGGATTAATATTGAGTAAATAGAGTCATTGTATATCTAAAGAGACCCTTCTTGGGCTTTTGAATCATGTAAAAGTGTTTATTATTGAGTCAAATATAATTTATGTCACCTCCACACCAAGTCGGCCTAAAGGGGACCAAGTCGACCTCACCTAGAGCCTATAAATAGAAGGAGATCGAATTCATATGCAGCATCTCATCTCAAGCTAGTTCGATATCTCTACTGTGTTGAGAATTTGGTAGGGCAGTGATTAATTCAAATTCTCTTCTTGATAATTACTTGTGAGCTTGCTTCTTTTACTTATGACTTCTCTTCTTATCTTATTATGTCTTTCATCAAGTCAATTACCAAAACACAAGAAACACAAAATTAGGCTCTGCAAGCCAGGGCCAAAACCTCTCCCGCTAGGAGAGGAAAACCCACAAGAAATTATTCTTATAGACTTTCAAATGACAAGTACCATGACCATGACACAGACCCTTGACCCTTATATGCCTCCAAGACCTTGTCACTACTTCTTCATTGACTCCTCAAGTTGATCCTTCTTTCCTACACCTTTCTGCACCAAGACTAGAAAGCTCGGTCTCTACTTGTATTTTTCCTTCTCCGGCTCTATGAGATCCTTACTTGTGATATCAACAACATGTAATAGATTGTCTTACCTTGAGCCTTCACACTTGTCTTGATTCCTTCCAATGAACAATCCACCCTATACTATAATGATAACGTTCCTTGTACTACTGAGCATATTTATTATATCTTATACTCAACGTTGTCCTGAAACCACTTTAAAGACAATCTGTCTTCTTCGCACTTGACCACAGTCCTATTTCCACAATCAACACAGTCCCTTTCTTCACACTTGAACGCAGCCCTTACTTCGCACTTATTGCAGATAAGTATGACCACAGTGATCTCAAACTTGACCGAAGTTTTGTCTTCTAATGAAACCGCAAATATAATCTTCCTCTCTCGCACTCTACTTCAGTCCTGTAACTCGCACTAAATCTCAGAACACTTGTCCAAATTTTTGTGTCAAACTGAAATCCGCAGGTTCCTTTAAATAGTTGATCCTGTATGTAAATAAGTCGACCTGTACTTTAGTTATGAGGTTGACTTGAACAAGGGTTATAGGCTGACTTGTAGAGTGTATCTTCCAGCGTGATGAAGGTTGTCTTGAAGGCTGGTTTGAGTAGTGCTAGCATCATACTTGAGCCATTTCTTCAAGGTTATATGACAAGGTCTTGAGGCATACTTCTTTGACTAGACTCTTCATATACATGACTCTTAATTAGTACATTTATGACAAGATTACAAATCCCTAGAAGACATCCAGAAGAAGTCTTTTGACCTATAATAAAAACCTTGCTCATGAAACCCATGAGCAAGCATAACAAAAATACATTTTATTATCTTTGTCTTCTTCATTACATAAATACATAATTACATAGTCAATATGAAGACCGAACCTAGTTACACTTTCCAAGACTCCCTCTTAACTAGGGAGGTATTCATAACGATACATGGTCACTTTCAATCTGAAGAATCTCGTAAGAAGAATCGGATCGGTAATCGCATTTGTATAGCATCATATCAACCAGCATTGTCCTAGTGCAAGGCCTTGACTAACAGCCCCATCTCTCAACGAGACAATGGGCTACAATGCTGGCGAGACACGTGACTTATAGACACCATAGTCATTGTCTCTCCAAGGTACATACTCCACCCAGGTGTTCCCAGAGTATGACCTTCTTGGACTATTCCTCTCTTGGGTAGCCAGCCCTCAAAGAATATCGATCCCTAGCTACTCTTATCTTGAATGCCCTATCTCATTCTCAAAGAGTATCGGATACCAAATGATTACCCAATCCTCCATTCTGTCTTCCAGGTGAAGACCAGAATGATGTGTCTATCCATTCTCTCCTCATGGCCTTCACTAAGACTTACGGTTGCTAGTCCTAGTCTAGTGCATGACACATGAATTAGAGAATCATATACGTCACTCCCTTTTAACTCAGGAAGGACATACTTCAAGTTTATTCCAAGTAAGAAACTTACCACCAGGCTCCCTCTTAACCAGGGACCTGCAGCAACAATGGTGTGACACCCAACTGCTCATGAAGAATTCCTCCCCTCGATGTCATGGATTTCGATATTGAGGAATCTTCAACTTTTGACTTCATAGGGCACAGATCATCCATCACTTTCATCCACGAGTCATGTCAACCCTAGGTTTCGAGGAAACGTCCCCCCCCTCTCGTTCCCGCTCCCGAAACGCGCTCCGTGCGGGAGCATTTTGGGAGCGTTCGGAAACACGCTCCCGAAAACGCTTCCTGAGGGGAGCGTTTTCGGGAGCGCGTTTCCGAACCTGTTAAAACGCTCCCTGGCTTTTCGGGAGCATTTCCGGAAACGCTCGGGAGCGAACGCTCCCTGAGCACTGCCGGCGTTTAAAAAACGCTTCGGGAGCGTTTTTTAAACGCCGGAAGCACTCAAGGAGCGTTCGCTCCCGAACGCTCCCCGAAACAAAAAACGCTTCCCGCTGGGCGAAAATTTTTTTCAATGAAAGAAACGATTTGTTTAGGGCCAGAAATGGGTTTTAGCGCTGATGTGGAGGTAAGGGAAGCATTGACATTTCATGGTAATGTTAAATTCTTAAAGTAAAAGGATGAAAATGAAAAATAAAGGAAATGTCTAAGAGTGGTTTCGACCTCATTGGATTTCATATGGAGAAACTAGAATTTTAGGTTTCACTCAAAATTCAACAGACTTAATGGTTTTCAGGGTTTCATGGTTTGGGAATTTGCAATGTTTCCATTTGATTCTATCATGTGTAAGGGTATGATATTGGCATTTGATCAAGAGCATGAAGTCCTTTAAGAACCTTGATGTACCCTTCAATCAAAGGAAAACAACTGGTTAGGCATGCTAATATTTTTCTACCGCATTTTAAGGTTGAGGAGATGAACTCTTCACTCAAACCAAAATCATTGGTTAGGCATGTTAAACTTTTTCAATTTCTATCATGTTATAAGGTTGAGCAATCCAAGTCTGAAGACTTTGAGCTAGATGATGTTTATGTATCTCTTGTTGATGATCCCATTTCTAGTAGCGATGAATCAATGATGTGCATTATAACTTGAGGTTGTTGAGCCATTACTGTGATCGGGCAAATGAGGATCAATCAAACAGAGTTTAGGACAACAACCCAGAGGATGATAATTTGGAGGACGGCACGTTACATCTGGAAGAATTGGAAGCAGCTAGGGATGATGATGAAGCATCAGCAGCACCGCCACACACAGGGCCAATCCCACCATCTACTGGTAGCAGTGCCAGTGCCAGTGCCAGTGCCACTCCTCGATATCACACTATTGTTCCTTTGCAGATCCAGCCTCCACCTTCTAGTCGTGGTCGTGGTACTCCTGAGAGTACTAGAAGACCAACATTTCCTCGTGGCTCACAAAAATTAGACATTTCTCATGGGCGTGGCAAGGGGCCAGCCAGATAAAATAGATTTGTCGTTTACTAGTCTTTTCTATTTGTTGTTGACAGTTGAACAGTTGAAACTTGACTCTTTCTGATTTCATATATTTAATGACAAGTTAAGTTTGGAGTTTGAATTTGAAAGGTGAAACTTTGAAGTTGGCATTTATAAGTTTACTGTTTACAAGTCATTATGAATTATGAATATGATGCTTCATGAATGTTATATGGTGATCAATGAATCAATGATGATAAATGTTATATAATATCAATGATGATAAATGTTATATATTGAATTTTGAAATCAATGAATCAATGATGATAAATGTTATATATCAATGATGATAAATGTATATTGAATTTTGAAATCAATGAATCAATGATGATAAATGTTAGATATTAAAATTTGAAATCAATGATGATAAATGTTATATATCAATGATGATAAATGTATATTGAATTTTGAAATCAATGAATCAATGATGATAAATGTTAGATATTGAAATTTGAAATCAATGATGATAAATGTTATATATTGAATTTTTAAAGCTTGAAACCTTCAGATTGATGATTTGCGAGACTCAAGAGTCAATATGTTGTATGCTTCCAACTCGTGGGCGTGGTTGATGAAGATTATAACTTCTAGATGATTGATGTTATATGATTCAATCTATGTTTTTATGTTTTTTATGTCTAATTCATCATTCTACATGTTTTTGTTGACATATATGCATCAAAATATAAAAAATATTAAAAATATTAAAATATATATATAAACGCTCCCGAAAACGCTCCCGACCGGAAGCTTTTAAAAATGGCGCTCCGCTCCCGCTCCCGCTTCCAAGTAACCTTGTGTCAACCATCAAAAAATGATTCATCATTTTGTCTCATTTGGTCCACCTTTATGCCATGTTGCTTTCCTTCGAACCATCTCCCAAGGATCTTACATCCTTCCACATGATGTCATGATCTTTCACCATGACATCTTCCTATAGGAATCGGCATCCTCTATTCAGATTGACACATCTCCTAAAGATATGTATTGACAAGGGTCTTTTTGTTTACATACTTCCATCATAGTCCACATATCTTCCCAAGAGATCTCCCAGTCACATCTTCTTGGCTTCGAATGATAACTTCCTCTTGACATGGTTTCCCTTTGTGATCTCTTCCCTTCTTTTTCCACACAACTTCATTCCCAGGAACTTCCAGTATCCAGTTCCTTGCTTGCATACTACCACCTCATATTCCATATGAGGACATATTTGTTTTCATCTGTTAGTGGCAACATGTGCAATAGAAGAGATACTCCTTCCTTTTATCATGCTTCTAAAGATAGAAGTCCATCACCTGCAACCACATGACATGACTTCACAGCATCCAATGTCAGCATATAGATATATGTACCTCATCCTTTTCCTTTTGAGTCATCCTACAACAATTTTACTAGAATGAAGAATTTCATTCCCTTGACCTGCTTCATCAATATGCCATCATGTTCTAATCCCTGAATTCTGCAAGATAGAATTCCCGATGAAACCTTTTGCTTTCCTTCTAGTCAGTGAATCCAGATAGGACTCCATTAGAAAAATGTCAACACCTGTTTCCATATTGTTTATTGAATGATGACCCTTGATCCAGATGACTATCTTCCATCAATGTTATTATCAGTGAGGTTCTCAGGAGCTACTTCTTCAAGTGCTCCTTCCATGCTTCTATCATGATGCTATTAATATACACTGCTTCCTATCATACTATCTTACAACCAATAGAAATCACTTAAAGAGAAAGATGATCTCAATCATAATAGAGATCTTTCACTTCTTTCTTAGATTTCTTTGCATCAAGTTCTTCCCTTTCATCTGCGACATGGGCTTCTTCCTTTTTCCTCTTGTCCTTCCCAGATTTAGGACAATCCCTTTTATAATGCCCAAGTTCAATACATCCAAAGCATCATACTTTGTCCATATTTCTTCTTTTATTCTGAGGACCAAATTTTCTAAATCTTCTTCTCTTCCTAGACATGCCTGCAAAGGCTTGATTCCCTTCACTTGATTATGTATCAGCTTTGGATTTCAATCTTGTTTCCTCTATTTTACATAGAGCCCATAGATCCTAGAATGGTATTGCTTCTTTCTTCCTGTATAAGCTTGAAGTGAAGTTTCCCCATTCTTCCGGTAGAGCATTCAGTACCACTATAGTCATCTCACTATCAGACATCTTCTCCCAATTCCTGCAGTTGGTCTCTAATTTCATAAATCCTCATAAAATATGAAGTGATTCCTTCCTCTCTTGACAATTTCATCTTGTATAGTTCTTGTCTCAGAGAGATTGCTTCTCCTGCAGTACTCACAAAGAATAGCTCCACCAGTTTCTCATATATTTCTTTCGCAGTTTCTAGCTTTGATACATAGGGTGTGAGTGAGTCCTTAATGGATTCTATGAGAATCCTCTAGGCCTTGATTTCTCCTTTCATGTAGTTGGCATGAGCTAGAGCATCTTCTTTTGAGGGTTGAATTGTAGATCCTTCGATGTAGCCCATAACTTCGTCTTCGATTCAATTCAAATTTGTCCTCTTCTTCCATGCACTAAAGTTTGATGACCCAACCAATTTGTTGCTCTCTTTGTCATTTTGACAGATTTAGATGAGGTCATAGATACTTACTTGAATATAGTGACTTCCTCCTTCTAGCAGCTTCCTTGATGATGATGGAGATGAAGTTAGGAACTCCCTCTTAGAATGAATTCTCCAATGTAGAAGTCTTCAAAAGTTTTGGATAAAGTTGAATGGTGCTTGATGATGTGTCTTCCAACAATGTCTTCAATGTCATAAATCTTTGATGGCAAAGATTATCTCCTTGATGAGTGGATCCTTTGAATGAGATTGAAGGTCTTCTTGAAATGGCTTGAGAATCTTCCTTGCAAATTGATTTGACTTTTCAACGCAAACTTTGACCTTGACTTTGATTCTTGCTTCCTTGAGTGTCTCCTTGCTAAATAGCACTTGTCTTTAGCCCCTTAGCTCTGATACCATGTTGAGAATTTGGTAGGGCAGTGATTAATTCAAATTCTCTTCTTGATAATTACTTGTGAGCTTACTTCTTTTACTTATGACTTCTCTTCTTATCTTATTATGTCTTTCATCAAGTCAATTACCAAAACACGAGACACACAAAATTAGGCTCTGCGAGCCAGGGCCAAAGCCTCTCCCTCTTGGAGAGGAAAACCCACAAGAAATTCTTCTTATAGACTTTAAGATGACAAGTACCATGACCATGACACAAACCCTTGACCCTCGTATGCCTCCAAGACCTTGTCACTGCTTCTTCATTGACTCCTTGAGCTGATCCTTCTTTCCTGCACCTTCCTGCACTGTTCTACACCAAGACTAGAGAGCTCGGTCTTTAGTTGTATTCTTCCTTCTCCGACTGTATGAGATCCTTACTTGTGATATCAGCAACGTGTCATAGACTGCCTTACCTTGAGCCTTCACACATGTCTCGATTCCTTCCAATGAACGGTCCACCCTGTACTATAATGATAACATTCCTTGTACTACTGAGCATATTTATTATATCTTATACTCAACATTGTCCTGTAACCACTTTAAACACAATCCTCCTTCTTCACACTTGACCACAATCCTATTTCCGCAAACAACACCGTCCCTTTCTTCACACTTGAACGCAGTCCTTACTACACACTTATTGCAGATAAGTATGACCGCAGTGATCTCAGACTTGACAGGAGTTTTGTCTTCTAATGAAACCGCAGATATAATCTTCCTCTCTTGCACTTTACTTCAGTGCTGTAACTCGCACTAAATCTCAGAACACTTGTCTGAATTTTTGTGTCAAACTGAAATCCACAGGTTCCTTTAAATAGTTGATCCTGTCTGTAAATAAGCCGACCTGTACTTTAGTTATGAGGCCGACTTGTAGAGTGTATCTTCCAGCGTGATGAAGGTTGGTTTGAGCAGTAATGCTAGCATCATATTTGAGCCATTTCTTCAAGGTTATATGACAAGGTCTTGAGGCATACTTCTTTGACTAGACTCTTCATATACATGACTCTTAATTAGTACATTTAAGAAAAGATGACAAATCCCTAGAAGTCATCAAGAAGAAGTATTTTGACCTATAATAAAAACCTTGCTCATGAAACCCATGAAGCAAGCATAACAAAAATACATTTTATTATCTTTGTCTTCTTCATTACATAAATACATAATTACATAGTCAATATGAAGACCGAACCTAGTTACACTTTCCAACATACTGAAGCCGGAAAAAGTGTGAAGTGTGTCAAGGAAGCTGAAAGAAGTGTGAGTTGGTTCAAGGTCAAAGGGAAGAAGAAAATCGAAGTTTTGGTGCTACTCTCTCTCTCTTTCGTGCCCTAATTTGGGAGATCGAAGTCTTTTTGTGTTGTTGCTGGCAGTTGTTGCCTGATGTCGTAAGTTGTTGCATAGTCGAAGTTGTTGGGAACAAGTTGCTGCTGCTATTGGGTCGAAGATTTGGAAAGGCTGACTTGGTGTGGAGGAAAGGTTTGGTCTATGTCTAGGGTGAAGAGTCTCAAAGAAAACTATTGAAGGAAGAGAATTTTGACTGGGTTTTTCCATATTGAGGGGTTTTTCCGTGGCATAGTGTCGACATCTTGTGTCTTGTGTTTTTGTGATCATACACACATAATTTGGTAATTGCTTAATGAAAGATAATCTAATAAAGAAGTAAAAGAAGCCAACATAATTCACAAGTAATTATCAAGAAAGAGGAATCAAACCCTAATCTACTTGCATTGATTTCTCAACATGGTATCAGAGCTCTAAGGAGGTCAAGAAAGGTTGAAGATCACTTTGTTGGCTCAAAAGGTTTGGACATGGATTCTCCCTCTTTGATAAGCTATACGAGAATGGGTATCAACACTATTGGAAGATGGATCAAGAAAGTCATCCACCACTTATTCAACAAGGTCAAAAGTCAAGGATTCTTGGTTGCTCTTACAGGTTCTCTTAGTGATGACAATGCATGGAAGGATTCTTGGTTGCTCTTACAGGTTCTCTTAGTGATGACAATGCATGGATCATTGATAGTGGAGCATCAAGGCACATGACAGGAGAAAGTAAACAACTTCATACACTATCAAAGGAGCCATCTTCTCATGCAGTGGAATTGGGTCACAACAAAAGCTATGATGTTAGAGGCCTAGGATCAACATCGTTGAAGTTGGAGAATGGATCGAAGCTGCACCTCAACAATATACTATATGTTCCAGGTTTCAAAAATAATTTGCTTTCTATTTATTGTTTAGAAGATAAAGGGGATAGAGTTGCTTTTGTTGATGGAAAAGTATTGGTTTGGGGCAAAGACTCTAGCATTGATAAAGCTAGAGTTACTGGAGTTCGTGAAGGAACCTTATATAGAGTCATTACACCACCTCCTCAAGCTTTGGTTCATATGGAAATTAGTCCCATTGAGCTATGGCATAGGAGGTATGGTCATCTACACTACAAGGTTATTCCTACTCTCAATCAATTGGTTCATGGCATCCCCAATATCAAGGAAGATCATGAATGTGTGTGTAAGGGATGCACTTTGGGAAAACATACAATAAAGCCATTTCCAAATAGTGAAACTAGGTCTAAAGAAATATTAGACCTCATTCACTCTGATGTGTGTAGACCCATGTTTGACAAATCACTTGGAGGTCATCTCTACTATGTAACATTTATAGATGATCATTCTAGAAAGACATGGTTTTACATTCTCAACACAAAGGATGAAGTATTTGAGAAGTTCAAGGAGTTTCGATCTGAAGTGGAAACCCTAACCGAAAAAAAGATGACTTTAAGATCCGACAATGGTGGGGAATACACTTCTAAGGAATTGATTGCATATTGTAAGGAAGCAGGAATTAAGACGGAGCACATTGTTCCCTACTGTCCCGAACAAAATGGAGTTGCTGAAAGAAAGAATAGGTCAATTGGAGAAGGCATTAAAACAATGCTCCTTGATCAATACCCACACATATTCTTATCGGGAGAAGCAACAATGACAGTCGTATACATTCAAAATAGAAGTCCTCATAGAAGTCTCAAGAACATAACTCCCAAGGAAGTATTCACATGGAAGAAGCCTACATCCATGTTCCAAAGGACAAGCGAAAGAAGTTGGATTCTACAAGCATTAAGGGAATATTCGTTGGATATAGTCTCTTCTCAAAAGCATATAGAATATACATCAAGGAAGGAAGACATATTGAAGTAAGCAGGGATGTCATATTTGATGAAAATCAAGCCTACAAGAAATCAAAGGATATCCCCATTGATTTCGATGATGAAGAATCCCCTATATTCGAAGACAAAGAAGTACACCACGAAAACCCTACTACAAATCAAGAAGAAGAAGAAGGACCAAGTGAGCTTATTCAACCTGTGATCGTCTCGACCACAAGGAAAAGGCCAAATTGGTTAAAAGCTACTTTGGAAGATGCTGAAGGACATGAAGTTGTGAAAGGAAATTTTAGAGAAAGCAAAAGACAGAAGAGATATTCTGGATATGTTACATATATGACGAAGTTAATTGAAGCTTAACCATCTACATTCGAAGAAGTTGCTCATCAGAAAGTTAGGAAGAAGGCGATGCAGGAAAAATATCAATCCATTATGAAGAACAATGTTATCAAAACTAAACCAGTCATCGAACCGAAAAACGTTGTGGACCGGGAACTGGTCGGAACCAAACAAAAAAAAAACTATTTACCAAAAACACATAAAATATTCATATTTTAAAGAAAAAACAGATATATTCATGTGCATCCATATGAATCCAAACCATTTATTCACAAATATGCAAAAGTTCTCATTTATATAGCAAGTAATAGTGCATATAACCAAAATAGCACTTAGTGCAAAACGTTGTTGAACCAAAAATGTTACAAACATCAAGAAGCAAGCTCTAAAAGGCCTTTATGGTCCAAAATAACATCATAGATCATAGTATTATACTACAAGCTACAGCTACAACAAATCAATGATCAAATCATCAATCATCATCAGAATCATCATCCTGATCATCCTCGTCATCCTCCTCTGAAGAATGAGTAGCACCCAAGTCTGCAATGGGATTATGGCTTGATTCCCCTCAGTTGCTTCTCTTAGTAGTTGAGTTGCAGTGCAGAGTTAGCAGTGGCAGTGCTAGCAGTAGATGCAACATTTGAGAGGGAGTTGCAGTACGGATGCAGTGTTGATCGTGGCAGGGTCAGCAGCAGTACAGTGCAGCAGCAGTGCAGTGATTGATGGGCAGCATGTCAGACATCATCAACGTAGAGGGAGATGCTTCAGAGTTAGAGCAGTGTGCAGCAGGGCATATTTGTTACAGCACATTCCTCGCTAAGAGGGAGTGTTGATTTTTGGTAGCATCGGATGTGCTTTAAGTCTCAAACTTTGTGGAGAGGCTTAGACACATGCATTACAAATAACCCAGAAATTGTTTTGGGAAATTCCACCCACAAACAGTTTTAAAAGAAAAATTAATTATTTTTAATAAGGACCCTAAGTCTAACTTAGGAAATTAAAATAATTAATAAGTATTAATGTAAACTATGGGTGAATCTTCTAGATAAAGCAGATCAAATCTAATATAATCTTAGTCGTTGATTGGAGATCTAATCTCGACCGTTGATTTGTCAACGAGAAGGCTATAAAGGAAGACTTGAGGATCATTTGTAAAATACACTGAGAGGATCTAGAGATCGAATTTTTCTGACGGAGCAGTGCCCGGATGAAAATCAGATCTAAGTGATTCTTGATTACAGTGGAGGGGCAGAGTAATTCCGGTTGGAGATCTTTCTAAGTCGGAGAATACATTGCAGAGAAAACAAAGAGCAGATCAGCATAGGCAACGTAGCAGCTACGCCGAGGCAACGTAGTCCCACGCAGAGGCAGCATTGCAACCTTGAGGGAATCCGAAATTCAGCTGAGGATCAGTCAGATCTAGTGCCGAAAAGTCAGGGTGTGAGACCGGAAGGGGCCAGAGGTTCATATCCAGCTAGCAGAAGCTACGCAGAGTGACGCAGAGACTGCGCAGAGCAATGGAGGGCTTGCCATTCAGGGTTGTTGATCATTCAGACTTCTAGTATTAGCATGTGAGAGGTAATCTCACCAAGCTATTTGTCAGTCATATTCTCTGCAGGGATAGCCAGAAAGGCATCCCAGATTGTATTCAGAAAATTACTACATAATATATAAACCCTCAGATCTACTGCACCGGTTTTTCCTGCATTGGGTTTTTCTGGGGACGTTTGTCCAAAAATAACGGTGTCCTGTGTGTGCATTATTTTTCTTGCTCAGTTTCTGTTTTCACAAATGTATTTTAATAGATGAAGGTTGCTCAAGTAATTGCTTCGATATTTTAAGAGGAAATCTTATAATAACTTGTTAAATCAGATTTACAAGTAGGAGAAGTAGTTCAGCTTGTTGCAGCAGGGATTCCAGATCCAGATCTTGGAATTTTCACAGCATGGCCCATGCGTATAACATAACTTTAGTTGCTTCCACCCTGAACATTTTAACTTTTTATTTTATCTTTCTTTTGTATTTGGACATTTTCGTACATGGTATTTAATCAGACCTTGCTACATGGCAAATGATAAGTCAATCATGAAAAGGGAAATGATGAAAAATGGTTGAAGATGATAGGGCGTGAAAAATGTCTAGGGGAGATGACATGCAAGACATACCCAGGCCACTCGTAGTACAACTTGACTCGTAAGGTGACACACTTATAAGGCTGGGCATTGTTCATCAGGATATCTGAAGAAAATAGAGAGGGCCTTAGTCCCCCTAAACAAACAATGGAACTAACCACAGATCTCGTTATATATGGAGCAACAAAAGATTGATTGCTCCTTTATCTCAGCCTCTTAAAGATGACACAACTAGCAAATCCTATCTGCCCAAACACACCAGTGATCTATCTCTGTTAAATTATCCTAAAGCCAACTATCTAAGGAAACAGATCAGATCTAGTTGTTGGAATTATTAATTTATTAATGCTTGCATGCAGCGGAGAAAGCAAAAAGCAATCCCATAGAGTGCACAATTATTTCTGCTCTTCTAAATCAGTTCATCATTTAAAATTACCTTCAGAACTTACAAGAGCTCCCTTACAGGAAAAATAGCTCTGAGAAATTAATCAAACAAAGAGCAAACCTGAAAATTTCAGTCTCCACAAAAATCGAGGCAGCCTGCTCTGCAAATCCGTGTGAATGTACAGAATCCATATGGCTGCATAAAATCTGTACTGACAGCTGTATGGTCTACTCTGTTGGGTTGTATGGCTGCTCTTTCCTTACTGCTGACTGGATGTCTTCTCCTTGCTGAAATCCTCACCAATGGCTGAAAATCAGATCTCTGACTTTCTCCACTCACGTGACTTGTGAAATGAATGTTCTTTGTGTCTTTGTCCTTTGCCCCTCCTTTTATAACTTTGGCATGAGCCAAAAACCTGATCTTCAATGGTTAAGAATCAAGATCTCACTGTGAGATCAATGACTCTCTTTTAATTGAATAATTAAATGACCCACTTTAGTCACTTTATTAATTAAAAGTCACTATAATAAAAAATCAATCACTTTATTAATTAAAAGTCACTTTAACAAAAAAATCATTCACTTTATTAATTAACTAATGAAGTGAACTTCTAGAAAAATTTAATGACGATTTCCATAAGTAGACACCCTCATGAAAATACCTGTCTAAGCTACAAACACTAACAATCTCAACCCAAAGCCTATGTGAGACTACAAAGAACTAGCCTAGGGGAATAGGAAGAGAGTGCACCCAATGGCAAGATGTTAAGGGGTTAGATAATGAGTTCATCCCTCATCAAGTGCTTAACATAGAAGGTCATCTTCAGATGTAATTCACCATGTGGATTTGTCCAAGGTAGTACACAATATCTGCCGATATCGTTTCAGATGATCCTATTCAACTCCTGCCTAGTTGGTAAGAAGTGGCAAAGCACATCCTAGGATTATCTGAATGGAGGAAGAAGGTTCATTGAAATACCAACTTAGTCCAAAACATTTGAGACCCCTACAAACCAACATCTAGTACGGCCCGGAGTGCTAAATATAGCAACAGACTCTGAATAATGGTACGCTATGGGAAGGAAAGGTAAACACCCCCATGAACTAAATGGCATGCACAGCAACAAGCCCAACAAAACTTCCCCTAGTTAAAATTTGATGGGGACCAACCACGTGAAAGCAGGAGGTCTAATCTGAAAAAAATGACGAAGTCTGATTTTGCAAGGCCAGAAAGGACTCCAGGCAAAATGAAAATTGCAGGGTTGAAAGCAATAGAAACCCCTTGTCAAGGTGACTCCAACATTGCAACTCCAGGGATGTTGTGAGGAAGATGTAGACCACAGAGAAAAAAAAAATGTGATTAATAGAATTTGCAGATAGGAAAGTCGCAAGTTGGAAAAGTCACAAGCTAGAAAAACTGTGAGATAGAAGAGCTGTGATATAACAAAGTTGCAGGCACCATAAAGTTAAGTTGCAGACACATGAAAGCCTCGCATTACCAACTTATAAGCTAGGCTAGTTGAGTTGTGGAAGATAAGGTTATACTGCAAGGCTAGGGGGATGCAGCGGAACCATGATGAAGCATCTATTAACTTCAGTGCATAACTGCAGTCTGCAGAAAACATTTACAAAAAAACTATGCTTTAATGGTGAACAACTATAAGTACAGAATATCCAGACTACTCCCTATTTCAGAGTAAATCAATACTTTCTTATTATACAAACAAAATTTCTTATGTTACAATCAATGTTCAGAATTTCAGATTATCTCACTGGGGGCTCTTGCTTACCTCGGATCTCACTTGCACTATCACCTTCTATTAACTTTCCACAATCAAACTATGAGATTATTTGTCTGTGTCTGTTTATGTTCAGAACGCTCAAGAGTCATGTTTGTGTCTCTCTACCTTCTACTCCTGGGCTGCTTCAACTTTTGACTGTTTCAACTTTCAGCTTCTATATATGTGCTTCACTTTATCTTCTCGAAACTGACTTACCAAAACTACACTCCTAATTCAGCTTTCAAAATTGCTCAATCTGTTCTTTATTGATCCCAATTCACAGAAGAGGACGTTCTCCTGCACTGCTTCAACATTTGACTCCTTAGCTTCTACATCTGTGCTTCCCTTTATCTTCTCGAAACTGTGCTCTTCATCTTACCAAAACTACACTCTCGATTAAGCTTTTAAAATTGCTCAATCGGTCTTTTATCGATCCCAGTTCACAGAAGAGGGTGATCGCAACAGAAGCAAGCCCACAACCCATATTTGCGAGGTGGACGCAAGATTGCAAGTTGTGGATTGGAATAAGTTGTGAGATAAAGAACGGTGCAGGAAACACAAGGTTAGGTTACAGACCTGTGAAAGGATTGAAAAGTTAGGCTGTAGGGCAATCGAGCTACAGATGATGCAATTGTACCAGATGGCTAGATTGTGAGCACGACAAGTTGTGGGAGCAGTGAAAGGTTGCAAGCCCAAGATTGCAAAGCAATAAAGGACTTTAAACCCAAGGATGTCAGTCCAGTCGTGGCAACTAGGTTGTTGTAACATATTTATGGAGCGCGAAGTTGAACCGATTGGCATTTAATCTTTCAATAAACAGGCCTATTGGGATTCTAGTTCCCCAGCACAAACACTCGTATAAATATGTATAGAAATGCAATAGATATATGCAACATGCTGTTTATTCTAGACATTTAATATGTTTCAGTTTGTAGACCAGAAAAATGGATATAATTGTATGTAAAGAAACCCAATGAAGCCCCTTTAAACTACAAGCCAAAGGCACTTGTATAACTAATCCGCAAGTCTGAAGAACCGCAGTCTCAATAAATAATTTCAGCTTTTTTGGTATCACACTGCAGTGAAAACTGCAGCACATGGAAGGGGAAAAAAATAAATCAGATCGTTTTGGTGTCAAAGCCATAGCGAAAACCCCATGGCACAGATAAGACAGCATAAAATAATTCTAATAATTTCCAACAAATGAGCAAATGACCAAAAAGAAAGAGTCAATGAGACTAAAAGTACAGTCAAACCGATCAATAATCAGATCATCCAGTATCAGCCACAGCTAACGCCGCAGATCACAGACAAAAACATAAGAAACACATCAGAAAGAACTCCATGGAGAAATCATGAGGAGGATAACCAGGATATACTGGCTTTTCATTCTAATGTAGGCGTGAGGATCGGGTGTGACCGCTTGCGTCGCCTGGATATATTTATTCTTGATGTACATCGGAATCGAATTTCAATGTTACAAATGATTCGTTTACTTCTCTTCTTCTTTTTTTGAGAAAGAGAGTAAATATTACCTGCTGGAGGAGCTCCTTTTGCAATGCCAACACCTTCTTACTCTGCTGTACGGTAGCTTGCAAGGATGCTTCCGAACCCTCATCTTCACTACTTGGTCCTTCATTCTGAGCATTTACGGTAACCCCACCTCTGTTCTTGAAGAATTTTGATGAAGAAAGTGGTGAGGAGAGACCCACCTTGAAAACTGTGAAATGTCTGCCAGAAAAAGCTCTAACTGATCCACAATTGGGGAATTTTCTGACAGCGCTCAATCCCTCCAGTGGATCAAATGAAGAAAGTATAGATATGGAACTGCAGGGTCTCTCCAAAGGCACCATGGTTTTTGGAACACGGGAGAAGAAAATGAGAGCAACCCACAAGGAACGAGACTGAATTTGATCAGAAAGAGAAACATGCAAAACAATCAGAATGTGTAGGGGCAATCTCGGATAACTTGGGCAGAATGTTATTTGAAGTATTAGCTCAACAGCTTGCAATACAACGAGTAGGGAGGTGAGAAGCAGAAGAATCCACTTTAAATGTGGCTGCAATACAGCAAGTGGGGAGGTGAGAAGCAGAAGAATCCACTTTAAATGTGGCTAAGGCAGAAATAGAAAAACCCAAATCAAATTCTTAGAAGCATGGAGGACAATTCACAATAGAAAAGAAAATGCCAAGATTGGCAGGACAATGCACAATGTAAATGTGCTCACATCAAAAATAGTGGCTGCAAGGCAATGCCAACAGAACTGAGTGCTATGCTTTGTCCTTTGTCTATCCTGTTTTATTTTATACTGTGTCAGGGGAATTGAAGGGCATTCTGATTTAGTTTTAAAATTTATGACCCAAATGACAAGATTGCTCCAAATCATGGAAAAACAATATAAGAGTGAATCGTACACATGATTCACTCAACAGAGAGATACACATAACCTGCCCTATAGGTTTGAAAAAACGGCACATGGCATAACTGAAGGCAGTTGAATTAGCCCCAATAATCATTTTATTTTAAGTCGGCTAGAGTTTGGATCATTGAACTTTGGTTCGCGTTATCTCACATGTCATTGTTTTCACGGATGAAAGATTTTACACTTTTATTTCCATCTCTGCCACAACCGAGGTTTTCTATATTCACAAGTTTTACCAAGTATTTTATATTAATCTTACCTAGGTTTCCTATCCTCACAAGTTTTATCAAGTATTTGATATTAATCTTATAGAGATTTTTTAATACATGTCTCACAAATAACAAAGAGTTAAAGAATTTTGTGTTGGAGAAGTATTTTAAAGGTAATGGGGAAAAGAGTTGGGTAGAAAGAAAAAGTATTATGTTCAGGAATTCAATCACACTTGTGATCTCCAACAAAAAGAGTACATTGGAGCTAGCATTTCATGGAGAGCAAAGATTCTTATTGCTCAAGTAAGAACTAACTCACATCAACTTCGGTGTGAAAAGGGACGGCGGAAAAGACCTAAAGAAGCTTGGGAAGAAAGTGTATATATTTTTTGCATTTCTAAGGCACTGGAATCAAAAAAAAAATTCATTTTGGAATGTGATGCTTTCAGAGACATCAGGGACAGTTACCGCAGTATATTAGCATCAATTCTATGGCATTATCTTTTCAGTGAGGAAATTGTTAGAAGGTTGGGTCAGAGCATCATCAATTAGAGTAAGAAAAGGATTGAATTAGAGAAGGCAAAAAAGCAAGGAAGCTAGTAGTCCCATAGACTATTTTAGTCTAGTGGACGTTAAAATATCATTCATTCATATAGTCACAAATTTTATCAAGTATTTTATATTAATTTTATAAAAGTAGTAGTTATTTTAACATCTACGAGGTTAAAGATAGCTTATAGAACAGATTGTTTTTCTATTTGGCTCTTGTATTATGTCATTTTCCTGTGAAGTTTCACAATAAATTCTCCCAACTTCTCAACAAAGCCCTTATTGAATAAAATATCCCAAGAGTTAGTTACCAAAATTAACACTCAAGTCACATACTTCCCTTCCCACATAAAGTTTTACATTTAATTTTGTCATAAACATAAATAAAAAGATGCTTTATATTAAGATGTTTTAATCACTTTAATTTAAATTTTAGCAATTAATCATATTCCATACCCATGAATTATGGGTGGGAATGTCACTCTAAGGACCATTTTATAAAAGACTATAGTGACAGTCGTATCCTAAAGAGTATGGTCCGAAACCAAACAACGGTCCTAAGCAATTTCAGCCGCAAACTGAAAAAGCAACTCACCAAAATGATAAGGCATATAAAAACAAAGGAAAGAAGACAGATAGACATTGCAACTTTTGCAATCGTGATGGCCATATAGAATCTAGATGTTTTAAGAAGATGGAAGCCTTAGAAGCAGCAATGAAGAAGCACAACATCAATTTGGAGCACTCTTCACCTTCATCTTTAGGAATGGCACTTTTTGCTTGTGGTTGTCAAGCATCAAGATCTGGTTATGCATTAAATGTATCTTCCTCTTCTCATTCTCATGAGTGGCTCATTGATTCTGGAGCTTCTTATCACATGGAAAAAAATAAAGCCATGTTTTCTTCTTTAAATGATTGTAACACCAAACATATTTATGTTGGTGATGATAGATCTCTTAGTGTTGTAGGATCTGGAACCATTCATCTCGATAATGGTCAATTTAATGATGTACTATGTGTTCCTACCTTGTCATGCAACCTTCTCTCTGTTTATCAGATAACTCATTCAGGTGAAGGGAAAATAGTAGAATTCTCACCTCATGATGTTGTAATCAAGGACCTCAAAGATCCTAAACATGTTTTAGCTACTGCCATTACTGGTGATTCCACAAGGTTGTACAAGTTTGACAAATTTTTGTCATCGTGTCTTCCCTCCGTTTTTGTTTCTCATAATGATGAAGTGAGCAAACTTTAGCATGAGCAATTTGGTCACTTAAATTATCGCTCTCTTCAAACTCTATGTAAGGAAAATATGGTGATGGGTCTTCCTATGGTATCTTGCCGAGATGGTGTTTCTTCCGGATGTGTACTCATAAAACATCATCGGGATAGTTTTGACAAACGTGCCTCTTGTCACACTTCAGCCCCTTTGCAGCTTGTGCACAGTGATTTATGTGGTCCACTTCCTGTTGTTTCTTTCTCTGGTTGCAAGTACTTATTAACCTTCATTGATGATTTTTCCAGACGCACTTGGGTATACTTCTTAAAACTCAAGTGTGAAGTTTTTAACATGTTCTTGGCCTTTGTTGAGAAACAATATGGACATCAAATTCTTAAGTGAAGATCAGACAATGGAGGAGAATATGTTAACAACAAATTTATCAACTTTTGCACTGAGCGTGGCATTCAATTGCAACATACTGTTCCATATACTCCACAACAAAATGGTGTAGCTCAAAGGAAGAATCGCACCTTAAAAGAAATGGCTAATTGTATGCTTCAATCTAAAGGACTTGGTCTCAGTTTTTGGGCAGAAGCCATTAACTGTGCAAATTACATAGTAAATCGCACTCCTACTAAGGTTTTAAAGAATATATATCCAGAAGAAACTTGGAGCTCAATCAAACCAGATGTAAGTCACTTTCGTGTTTTTGGAAGTGATGCTTGGGCCCGTATTCCAGATGCGAAACATAAAGCCTTAGAACCTAAGAGTGAAAAATACATTTTTGTTGGATATTCTGAAGATTTCAAAGGATATAGGCTTCTTCAACCAAAATCCAAAAATATAATAATTAGAAGAGATGTAAAATTTGATGAAAATATATCAGCCTGTGAGCTTAGTTCGGCGGGTGTGCCACCTTTGGCCTGCGAGTCT
This sequence comes from Pinus albicaulis, assembly GCA_034641835.2. NCBI lineage: Eukaryota > Viridiplantae > Streptophyta > Pinopsida > Pinales > Pinaceae > Pinus > Pinus albicaulis. Next base: position 889,294,664 of record CM076574.1, read on the forward strand.
GATTCGGCATATGTGCCACCTCTCTCTCTCTCTTCTATTTTTAATAGCATTCCTTCTAGTTCAGATGATGATAGCGAGGATGACAATCCTCCTCCACCTCTTGAAATTGTTCCTTATACTCCACCGCTTCGAAGATGGGTCCGCTCTACTCGGGATGCACTAGGTTCTCTTGCAGGTGACCCTACTGATCGATGACGTACACGTTATCAGTTTGAAAGAGCCTCTTTCTTATTGGATCAAGCTCCAGAAAATCCTGATCCAAAAACTTTTGAAGAAGCCTCCGATCATCCAGATTGGGATGAAGCTATGAATGAAGAATATCGCTCCTTATTAGCGAATGATACTTGGGATCTTGTTCCTCTTCCAAAAGGAAGAAAATTTGTCAGATGCAGATGAGTTTACAAAACAAAGTTTGGACCAGATGGAAAAGTGGATAGATATAAAGCTCCTCTTATCGCTAAAGGATTTTCACAAGTTGAAGGCATTGACTATACTGAAACCTTCTCCCCTGTTGCCAAAATGAATTTTATCCGCCTTGTTCTTTCCCTTGCTTCCTCCTTTAAATGGGAAGTCCATAAGATGGATGTTAAATACGCCTTCTTACATGGAGATTTGCATGAAGAATTCTACATGGAACAACCCCCTAGCTTTATCCAAAAAGACTCCAGCCTTGTTTGTCGCCTTAGGAAGTCTCTCTATGGTCTCAAACAAGCTCCTCGGGCTTGGTATGTCAAAATGGATAGATTTGTATTAGATAATGGCTTTTTTAGGTGTCATTCTGACAACACTGTCTACACCAAGAAAGTGGGTAAGTCCTTCACCATCCTTGTTCTTTATGTTGATGATCTTATCCTTACTGGTAGTGATCCAAACCATATAAACCATGTGAATTCTAGCCTCAAAAATAAGTTTGAAATGACGGACTTAGGACACTTGCATTATTTCCTTGGTCTTCAAGTCTTTTGATCAAGGAAGGCAATACCTCTCGGTCAAGTGTCTTTTGTGATCTTCTACACCACTTTCATGGAAGACTGATAAGCCATCCTTCTCCCTTTCGGTCTAGAGTCAAGAATTTCAGTCTCTTATTACTGCCCACAAGTTGATGCTTTGCTACCTTGTTCAACTTGTTGGTAAACTCTGTATCTAACCCATACCGTCTTGACCTTTCCTTTTTAGTTGGTCTTGTCGCTCGGTTTATGCACCAACCTCATGAAAGTCCTTTGACATTAAAATATTGATATATTCGAGTACAGTTGATTTAGGATTTATTACAGTGCAAGCATCTCCATTGTTGATTGGTTTCAGTTTTTTTGATTGAAATTTGGTGACCCTAATGATGAAAATCTCTTGGGATATCAGTCTGCCCAGTTAGGGACCTGTACCCGGTCTTGTAAGAAACAAAGTGCCATCTCTCTTTCTTCAACGACGATATGCGTAGTGCCGATTGAAGCCGGCCAAGCCATGTGGCAAGTCGGATCATCGAATTTGGTCTTCGTGACATCCAAGTATTCACACTTTGGTGCGATAATCGAGGAGTGCCATTCGACTATGTAGATCAAGTTCAACATCAGCATGTGAAAAAACTGTTGAACTCCACATACACTTCATCAGAAAGCTCATTCATGATCGTGTTCTTGAAGTGCAGTACTGTCCAACCAATGATCAAGTAGTTGATATCTTTACAAAGGCTCTCACAGAAGCGAAGTTTACCAAACTTCGATCCATGCTTGGAGTTCAAAAAAGTTGTCATTAAGGGGGGATAGGCTCTAATGCCTCCTTCCTTCTCCTATTGTGTCACCTTTGTAAATCCTTCAATCATATCCCAATTTGTTCTTAAGGGGGGATGTTAGGATATTTTGACACATAGGAAATAGGCTCCTTTTGTGTCACCTTTGCAAATCCTTCAATCATATCCCAAGTTGTTCTTAAGGGGGGATGTTAGGATATTCTGACACATAGGAAATAGTTAAGAATAACTTAGTCTAGTGTAGAGTTAGGTAAAGTGTGTTTGTTTACCATGTACATTTGTAACTTATGATCTGACGGTCACGATTTGTAGTGATCTGACGGTTATCTCTCACCTCGATATTAACGACACTTGATCCATGGCTTAACACCCGATTGGTCCATGATCTCTATTTAAAGAGCATGGAGGGTCATTTGTCCCGTAATATTTTATGAGAGAAACATATGTAACTTTTCTTTTTATATTAATAAATTGCCTGAAGTGGCCGCGTTGGCTCAGGTCGTGGACCATTTCCCTCTTTGAGGGTTTTAACCATGTGATTATACTGGTGTACTGATTTGTGATCTATTTGTGAGCGGTGACCTTTGGTTCTTGATCTACGAAACTTACCCTGTAAATTCCTTATTCAGGAAGTATTGATTCATTGTGAAGATCACTATGGTTTCCCCATTTACCCCGTGAATGAACATAGTCCCATTTGTCCTGTCTCGGTTGAACACAAACATAGAATTAGCAGTATCGCAATGTTTCAAATTAGGAAAGGGTAGTTTAGTTTGAGAGCTATTGATTTTCAGAGTATTGTTTTTCATCTCTGGTGTTGCTCAGCTGCCAGTAGGCCTAGATAGTACCCCCACAGAGTCACTACGGGAACAAAAAAAATTGTCTACTATCAGTGATGCTGATTAGTACCCTAACGAAGTTTCTTGTTTCACCTATCTGCGTAGGAAGCCTTTCTCTTCTTTCACCTTTATTTATTTATTCTAATACGACTATGCATAGGCACTTATTTATTTCATGGGCGGAAGAGGGGTCCTGACTTATTGAGAGAAGAAGAGGTTTGTCCTTCAAAGAAGCATGTAAATACCTCTGATTTAATTTTGCTCATTCAAAATTTTCCCCTTTTCTTTTTCCACTTGATTGGATAAGCATGAAAACACTGAAACATAAAGAACTGAGTACGAGCATAAGGTTTCTAGAATAGACACATGTTTCATGGTTCAACACACAAACCTCCTTACAGAAGGATCGTATTTACCATCAGAACATCATTGACCAAAAGGTATAACCAAAACAAAGAAGGAGGACCAAAGGTTAATAAAATGTTGTGGTGTCACAAAACTATTTTCAATTAGGCCACACACAAAGAAGCCATGAAACATACTCACACATGACACTTATTTACATAAACAAAAAAAAAAGCAAGACCAAACAAATAGGAAAGGAAGAAAAGAAACTATGTACATAGCGCAGGGCATAGCCCCAGAACATCACTGAAAATGACGTTTCAAATCTTGGCCATTAACATGAAGAGATTCAGTCTTCCTATCAATAGATTGAAGACGAAATATGTGTTGGCCAATATTTTCGTGCACAATAAATGACCCGATCCATAGGGATTAGAACTTAGTGTGTTTGTATTTTTCCTCGTGGGATTTGTCCCACTTCAAGACTAGCTCACCCACACTAAATTCATTCTTCCCTGCAGACTTCTTGTCAAACCACCTCTTGATACGACTCTGGTGAAGAGATAAATTTTCTTTTACTTTTTTTCTTTCTTCATGCAACTTGCGAAGGGTGTTTATACTGCTCTAAACCAATAACCAAGGTTTGCCCTGGGATTCTTGTGAAAGTTGAAGGGCATGCAAGTATATGTTCGGAGGCAGGATGGCTTCTTTTCCATGCGAGGAAGTAAGGATACACATTGAGAGAAGGTTTCAGTGTGACTCAATCAGCTCATAAGGCATTCACCAAAGCGGAGTTCTAGTTCCTCTATTTAGATAAAACATTTCTTTTTATAATGCATATTAGGTTCTTATTAGTGGTCTTAGCAAGACCATTTTCCTGCGAATAATAATTTGTAGAATGTTTCAATATGATGCCATTTTCCAATGCAAAATCATATAATCTCAACGATGAAAATTATGTTTCATTTTCAAAACAAGTGAAGTAGGAACGTGAAACATAAATATGATATTATGTTTGAAAATTTTGATGACTTCCTAATCATTCACTTGCTTCAACGAAACTGCTTCTGTCCACCGCATAACGTAATCTATGGTAGCGAGAATGTAGCGATGCTTCTTTGACGAATGCAGAAAAATTTCATCGATGATATCTAGGCCCCATTGTTGAAATGGTTCTTCTACAACGATAGGTTGCAACGAGGCGAGTGACTTCTTTCCTCATCTGACACACTTTTCACAGACCAAACACTTGTGGGCATATGCGTGAGCATCCTTGAATAATGTAGGCCAATAGAAATCGACCCGCGTGACTTTATGTACAGTAGTGTTACCCAAAAAGTGTCCCCTGGCTGGTCTGTCGTGGAGATCACATAAAAATTTCTATCAATCATGTGCTTCCAGGCATCTGGGTTGTACTCCATTATGACGCTTTCTGAAAAACCACCCCATGCACTAACTAGTGAGATAATTCTTTTAATATGACTTCCCTATTTTGTCGTACGGGTAAGTTAGAGGGAAAAGTGTCATGCTCAAGATACTTATGCACATCGATGTACCAAGAGTTTGAAATGGAAGTGGGGGTGGCTCTTTCAACATTGTACATTTTGAGTTCTTTCTCCCACCCAGTTGAATCATCTTGTGTCGCATCCACTGCCTCTACTGCTAGCTAACAAAGACTAGTTTGAATTCTAAGTTGTACTCTTGCAAACCAACATCCAATTCGCTCTTCTCTCACCCAAATCTTGTTGGAAAAACAATGATCTAAATGTTGGGTGTGGCACAAAGATAATATAATGATTCTTCAAGATATAGGACTGGAAGTTATTCATCGCCTTATAGACTGCATACACTTGTTTATCAATGGCAGGATAGTTCAACTAGGGTCCTTATAGGCTGGCACTCATAAAATAAATTGGTCGCTCATTATTTTGATCATATTTCTATGTAAGTACTACGACAAGAGAAGTATCTGTGGCGAAGGTGTAGAGAAGAAAATACTTATTGAAATATGGGTTGTATAATGTTGGTCCGTCTTCGATTGCTTGCTTGATACGGGAGAACACATCTTTTTCCCTTTTATCCCACTTGTATATTACATCCTTCTTTACCATCTCATGTATAGTTTTGAAAATTTGAGCATAATCGGAGATGAACTTGCAAATAAAATTGATCTTCCCCAGGAAGGATTGCATGGGTTTCTTGTTAACTGGAAAGGGAATCTGCGTAATGGCCTTAACCCCCTCAAGGTCAACTTTAATCCCACTTTTTTCGCGATAATGTGGCCCAATATATTTCCCTTGGACACTGCAAAGATACTCTTCTTGGGATTAAGATAGATTTCATAATTTTGGCATCGCTCAAATATTTTATTCAAGTGGTGTAAGTGGTCAGATCTCTTCTTTGAAAACACTGTGACATCGTCAAGATATACCACCATGATCTGTTTGATCAAACCATGAAATGCGATGTCCATTGCACGTTGAAAGGTCACACCAACATTAACTAGCCTTAATGGCATTCTTCTGAATGCAAGCATGCCCCACTTCGCTCAAAAAGTAATCTTTAGTCTGTCAGGATTTGAGACCATAACCTGGTTGTATCTCGAATATCCATCCAACAAAGAGAACATTTATGAACCCGATATTGTCTACAATATCTATTCCGTAGACGACACAAGGTAGTTTTCTTTGTCTAAGGCGCAGTTAAGGTTTTGAAAATCTACGCACAAGTGTATTTCCCTCGACTTCTTCCTAACTAATACCAAATTAGATACCCAGGTTGAATGTCACACTTTATAAATGTTCCTAGCGTTGCAGCTCAAGCATTGGATTTACCTTCTACAACTTCTCCTGGAAAGGCTTGGCCCCTTCCTTGATCGGAATAACATGTTGGATTATTCGCGTGTCGTATTTTTGAGCTCATCATATGTCCATGCGAAAACATATTAGTACTACTTGAATAAGTGTATAAAGGCTGGCCTCCCTTGTGGTGTGCAACAAGTACCGAGATTCACAAACTTCAAATCTTTCTCTGTTCTAAGATTTATTTGTTCATCTGACAACGTTGAGCTATGGATTTTAGCGTTGACTAGCCCTTTCAATTTTTTGTGAAAGTCATACATATTTTCCAGTGATACCATGCCCTTTGGCATGGGGTTCTCCTTGTTTGCGCAAGCCACATATTGCAATTATTTTTGGTGCTCATCTTCATCAACTGCTGCATCTTTGAATACATCAGCGTTTTCCATGAAGTGTAGTATTTGTTGTTCATCATTAAAAATGTGTAAATTAGTAATGTTATTAGGGACAGATGGCTTATAAAGAATTTCAACAGAAAAAAATGTCCATAAGTGGTGACAACCTAGCATCAATATTTGATAATGCATCCACAGTTGTGTTACACATTCTAGGAATAGATATAATATCAAAAGCTTGGAATGAGAAATCAAATGCCATACCTCTTGCTGATAACTTTTCAGATGGGATGAAACATAATGTGTAGTATTGCATATCTATCGTAAGACTATTTATGAGCCATATACTTCTTTAATAATTCCAATGTTGAGGTCAACGACCCTCTGTAAGCTTGGGATGAGTGCTTGATATTCAACGGTGTTGTTAGTGCACTCAAATTCCAAGCGGCTTGAGATCAAATGTTTTCTCTATAGCGGGTCTAATAAAAACCAACAAGCTCCAGAGCTCTCCTATGGCTTTGAATCGTTAAAATATAAAATCCAAACATCATATGTACAATATCTACTCCCTGCACGAGTACTACTAATACTACTATCCAATGTACAAAGGTAATTTGCACCAATTGGAATAGGAAGGGGATCCAACTTTGTATCTCGTGGGACTAGGGAAGGATGATAAATGTAGCACCCTATGTCAGTCTCCAAGAAGAAATTTCAAAAAATTAGATCTGTGAAAGAAATCAGTTCATTATTCCATTAAGGGTCGTGTGTTTCATGTAAGACTACGAGTTCACCCAAATTTGATTGTTTCTACCATTAGACGGAAGCCTCAAATGTGACCAGTCGGTAGAAAAATACCCTTGTAATTTTCTGGACCAGACTCTACTTAGCAGTACACTATATGCTTCCGGAATGCCCACAATTACTATGTTTATACACTGGTGAAATTGTTGATCAAATGATAGGCGAATAAGCACATTTCTGAGTTCATCGATATCTTGGACATGAGTTATGTCCAGCTGAATAAAATGAGCATCTACCTTATCCCATTTTGTATTTATTTTCTTTGCTACAGATAATGGCATTACATTTACAAACACACCAGAATCAACTAAGAAATTATGCACATTATAATCAAAAATTTCAAACGTTAACAAAAATGGAGGGCAGAGTGTGTTAGCATTTAATGTTAACGCATTAAGCACAAATTGCAAGGAACCAGAAGACTTATCAAATCCCTTCGAAGAATCATCTTCACCTGAGGCAGAATGTTCAAGAACACGAACAAGCTGGTCCTACTAGTTGGTGATTTTTGTAAGAGAGAAGAGTGAAATGTTTACACGAGTCTTATTCATTTCTTCGACTATGTTATAATAAAGCGTATCAAGTATTTTAAAAGTGTCTAGAGTAACAAATTTACCTGGCACTTTCGTAATGATTGGCATTCTTTTAGTGTTGGCTGAATTATTCTATTCTGTAGCATTGTTTGAAGACTTTCCCTAAGTGTTATGAACTGAGTTGACAAGGGTTGTAAGATTTCTTAACAATTTTTCTTTCAATTTGTGCCTTGTCAAGTCTTGTTTGGAGATTGGCCGTTGGCTTCTCAACTTGTATGTTCTGCTTTTGAGAAGGGTCCTCACTCTATGGGGGTTCTTCTTTTCAACTGCATATATACAATTGAGAGTGTTTACTGTGTGCCCAACACTTGCGGTTTCTTCAGCAACAATAGTTTATTCCTTCTCTTTCGCTAGCTCGGTCTTCTTTTCTTAAAGCACTGTGTCAATGAAGTGTGCAACTAGAGAATTCATGTTGTGATTCCATTTTGGGAATGTATTTTCTGAATGATACTCTTGAAGAAAAAAAACAATATTGATCCATGCACATACTCTAAACATTCAGCACAACGTTCGAGCTTTGCGCAGACTTGGTTGGGTAATTATCGTTGTTGCTGCCCGAGTTGGAAGCCCTTCTCAGAATGTTGAATTTAGGAGGCTTATTGCTTACAACAATCTCACTTGACCTTTGTTTCAACTCTTCCACCTCATTGGAAAAATACTTGATCTTTCAGGTCAAGATTTTAAGATCTGTAACTTTTTTGTCCTTGGCCTTACTAGTGGAGGCCTCAGACCTTTTGCCCTGTCTTTGGAGTATTTTGATGGTTCGTCGTCAACAATGAATCCAATTGTGTGCAAGTCCTTTTCAACAACTATGGCTTCTTCGTAATTCTCTGCTAAAGTTTATTTCACAATTTTTTTGACAAGCCGCGCAATGCTTGTCGGTAATGAAAAATTGTAATAATCAATGGTGATGGAATCATGAGGTTTCGTATCCAAAGGAAAATTATTCAATATACGATTAAACCTCTCATTAAAATATTTAAATTTATCTTTCTAGTCCATCTTCAAATTTCCCACCTCTTTCAACAACATGGTCGGGGTTTTATCATCAGAAAAAATTTCAAGAAACACCTTTTTGAATCCCCTCCAATTCTGGATTGAGTTTGGCAAAAGAATGTGATACCATACAACTACTCTTCCATCTAAGTTACAATGGAAAATTATACATGCAACATCATTGTAACGTACCTCAAGCATTTGCAGATGTAGGTATAAATTGTCTAAGTGGTCCTTCGCTTTCACTCTTTTGTCAGGGTTGTACTTCGTTAACAATTTCTCTAGGTGCCTTGACATCTTATGTAACACGCCCGGTAGAGCGAGTGGGCCTTAAGACATCCAATCCATATCTTGGTCTACCATATCTTCATTGTAACCATCTCCTCCCATATTTACCCAAGCTAACCAATTTGTCGGGGTAAACATGTGGCGAAGAGTTACTACGATATGATTCATCCTCGTAGATCACCTTAAGGAAGAGGAATTGGAAAACCCAAACCTTACTGACTTCCCTCAGGTGCTACATGACCCCCAAGAGCTAAACCACCACTCCAGGTGTCCAAACCCTTAGTTAACTTACCTTTTCACTGATCTGGAATCCTAGTTGCATGCACAAACTTGCATCCATGTGGTTGTAGGCCTCCAGTCGCATGCATGACCACTGCAAGGATGCAATTGTAGTCTTTTTCAGCTATTTATGTTCCTGAGACTGCAACATTTGTGCCACTTTTTCAAGGCTAGGATCCCGACTACTTCCCAGAACTTGATGAAACTTTCTAAAACAATAAATGACACAAATACAAAGCTTCTAACACAAAACTTAATCAAGGACTTGGCCTAACCAATCCTAACCATGACAGACATTTCATCAAACACATTGTGAACATGTAATCTGTAGGATATAAATGCATATATGAACATAAAGATCTGATACTTATCTGAAAATCACCAATAAGATCTAATTCCTTCTCATAATATTTTCAATAACATCTATTAGGTCATTCATTCAATAGCCATTCTGTTACTAATTAAAACATGTTAAGATCCATAATTAAGATTTGTCATAAAACCATGCTTATAACTAGCGTATAACTAACAGATTAACCATGATAGAACAACCATTAAAATCACATAATAACCAAGCATATTTACACATATACACTAGAGGGAAAGACCTCTTATTAACATATGCAAAATTCAACCAGGTCAGGGACTTTTATGTACCACCCGACCATTAATTGGGTTGAACCAAATCTTTTTTTCAGCCAATCACCCCCGTGCCATATTCCAAGCATGAATGTGGGACTCACAACAAAACCAATCAAGGCTTACTCAGAATTTACCACAATCCCACCAAGGGATTTCTAGGCCCAAACAAGAAACATACACTACCAGGCTTTACCACAATCCCACCATATATCGGTCCAGGGATCATTAGGCCTATACAACAATGGATGCCTCCAGATATCTCCATATAAACCGTGATGAATTTATTTGTTTCCAGTCTCTAGGCTTTACCGTATGTCCCTCGATTCATTGGTCGAGGATTCCTAGGCCTAATCAAGACTCCACCCTCGAGGATTTATCGTATATCTTGCCATTCATCGATTAAGGATTCCTAGGCCTAATCGAGGGCATAAACCTCTAGGATTTACCGTATATCCCACCATTCATCAGTCAAGGATTCCTAGGCCTAATCGAGGGCATAAATCTCTAAGATGTATTGTATATCCCACCATTCATCGGTCGAGGATTCTTATACCTAACCAAGGTATTAACAATATGGATTTACTGCAATCCCACCTTCACTGGCCCAGAGGTTCATAGGCCTTGTATTCTTCTCCTGAGATCATCCCACTCAGTTTCGAAACCATCCGACAATCTAGCTCAACCATGTAAAATAGAACCCCATCACAGCATGGTTATCCGGAAATGGAAAGACAAGGCTTAAAATCACTTTCACACCTAGCAAAACCCATGGAAATGACAAAAAGAGAACCAAATACACACATTCATGTACCATGCATGCCAAAACTAGTAAGGAAATCATACATGCAATTCAATACCTACAAGTAATTCCGTTGTATCCGCTTTATCATGCTCTTCCTTACTTGATATTTTCTTCCCTTTGCTTTCTTGGTCCTTCCTTTGATTTCCTTGATCCGATGCTAGAATGATCCAAGAAAACTCTAATTGTTAAAGAGTACGTGAGAGTAGAGAGAACATAGATAGCTCCAAGCTAAAATTGACAAAAGTCTACCAATTGATCCTTAGAATCCATTTTATCATTGAGGTCTATAAATTCTTCATTTTTCATTATTTTCCTTCATTTTCCATAATTTTCCTTCATTTTCCTCCTCACATGCAACATGTGATCTTTCACCTTCCTTTTCTTCTAATTTCCATTATTTTCATAAATAAGATGTCAATTAATGCCTCTTTCCTTTCCAAAGCCTTTGCCATTGGATTTGTCAATTTCATTTAACCATAATAAACCAAATGAACCCCCACACTAGGATATTTTTCCCAACATTCAAATTGGAATACGTGTCCCATGACCATGGTCTTATTTTGCCTTATTAACTTTATTACATGGAATTTTGACCAGGGTTGTTACATAACCCTCCCCCTTGGGGAACACTGTCCTCGGTGTTCAATGACACCTACAACCAACAAAACTAGCGAAAACCAAAACATACTTCCCATGGAACTTTATAACACAACTCGTTGCAGTATTTACAATGACCATTGCTAAAAACATGACAAACATACCATTAATGAAAACAACTCATTATGATATTTACAATAATATACACATATACATATTTGCTTCAACGAGCAACTACCTATACTATTTATGGACCTTTATAAATATAGCTCGATACAGTATTTACAATAATATACACATATGCACATTTTCTCAACCAACAAATAAAAGGATATGATGCCTACATCATAAACAAGGGAATCTAGAGGCTCACACCTCCACCCTCAAAAGTACTACCAAGATTCAACTCCTTTCTCGAGAAGTCCATAATTTATTGCCAAAGTCAAACCTGCATCCAATGTCCAGCTCTACAATCTTGCACCACTTTTCCCATCAGTGAATATTTACTGCATCATTGTTCCAAGGCACACTCCTAATGTGCATCTGATTCCATCTAACAATGCTAACGACCAAACAAATCTACTCCCCGACATTGCCATATCTATTGCATAGTCCCTCGGGAAATATGGTCATCCCCTTTCGTGCAGTCACTCACCTTCCAAGTCCCCCAACATCCCCTATCCCGAGCGATTTGTCCCTTGGCAAGGCTTCCTTGCCTTGAAAGGTCCAAAAACTAAGGCATATCCCTGCCTAAAAACCATAATAACGGTCATAGCATGCTCATGGAAATCAATGGACACTATTGGGTACCAGTGTCCCACAATGGCCCTGCTCCTAAAATATTTACCAACGTATTGTTGAGTGTTTCAATTCCTTTCATTGTTGCTGCTAACATTCTCGCAGCCACTTCCAACCACCCAACTAGGAATTTTCATGCTTTCCTGTACCAAGAACATACTTTCCATTAGATTCAAAATAAATTGAAATAAATTCACATCATACCTCATTGGTGGCCCATCAACAAGGTACACCTGCAATCTTGTTTACTTCTTGTCACAACAAATCAAACTAGTTGTTTGATCAAATCATTGTGTATAAACATATCACATTCGGTTAGCTCAAAATGCGACCATCTTAATCAAAATCACAAATCACATGTAACCATCATAAACCAGAATCATAGATCACATGTAATCATCATAAGACAAAATCATATATCACATGCATAATTAAAATGGAAATAAATTATTTATACTTATCCTTTAATCGATCCTTAGGTTCTACCTTTATCCTTTGTGCTCTTCGTATGCACACTGGATTAGTTTCCACACCTGAAAAACACCCAATTCCTTCTCTTCAACCACATACACATACATAATGTACATCACACAACTACATATGCACACGACATACGATACCACCCAATACATGCACCTACAACTGACATACAACACAACATATACACTTACACCCGGTGTACAACACAATGCATACACCTACACTCGGTGTACAACAAAACATAATACGTACACCTACATCTGGTGTACAACACAACACAATACATACACCTACATTTTTTGTACCTATACATGGCACCACCTGCACCACACGTACGTAACACCACCTACACCACCTATACATGGCACCACCTGCACCACATGTACGTAACACCACCTGCACAACGTCTACACAACACCACCTGAACAATGTCTACAAAGCACCACATGTACACAACACCACATGCACGACATGTACACAACACCACATGCACGACATGTACACAACACCCCATGTACAACTTGTACATGACACCATATGCACACAACACCACATGTACATAGCACCATATGTAGAACATGCACACCACTCCATATGTACACAACACCACATATGCAATGTGCACAAAGCACCAACATCACCACATATCTAACATGTGTACAACACCATATGTACACAACACTGCATATCCAACATGTGCACAACACCATATATACACAACACCAAATATCCAACATGTGCACAACACCATATATACACAACACCAAATATCCAACATGCAAACAACATGCAAATATCGTAATTCTCTGCTAAAGTTTATTTCACAGTTTTCTTGACAAGCTGCGCAATGCTTGTCGGTAAGGAAAAATTGTAATAATCAATGGTGATGGAATCATGAGGTTTCGTATTCAAAGGAAAATTATTCAATATATGATTAAAACTCTCATTAAAATATTTAACTTTCTCTTTCTAGTCCATCTTCAAATTTCCCACCTCTTTCAACAACATGGTCGGGGTTTTATCATCAATTTTTTTTTCAAGAAACACCTTTTTGAATCCCCTCCAATTCTGGATTGAGTTTGGCAGAAGAATGTGATACCATACAACTGGTCTTCCATCTAAGTTACAATGGAAAATTCTACATGCAACATCATTGTAATGTACCTCAAGCATTTGCAGATGTAGGTATAAATTTTCCAAGTGGTCCTCCGCTTTCACTCTTTTGTCAGGGTCGTACTTCATTAACAATTTCTCTAGGTGCCTTGACATCTTATGTAACACACCCGGTAGAGCGAGTGGGCCTTAAGACATCCAATCCATATCTTGGTCTGCCATATCTTCATTGTAACCATCTCCTCCCATATTTACCCAAGCTAACCAGTTTGTCGGGGTAAACATGTGGCGAAGAGTTACTATGATATGATTCATCCTCGTAGATCACCTTAAGGAAGTGGAATTGGAAAACCCAAACCTTACTGACTTCCCTCAGGTGCTACATGACCCCCAAGAGCTAAACCACCACTCCAGGTGTCCAAACCCTTAGTTAACTTACCTTTTCACTGATCTGGAATCCTAGTTGCATGCACAAACTTGCATCCATGCGGTTGTAGGCCTCTAGGTCGCATGCATGACCACTGCAAGGATGCAATTGTAGTCTTTTTCAGCTAGTTATGTTCCTGAGATTGCAAAATTTGTGCCACTTTTTCAAGGCTAGGATCCCGACTACTTCCCAGAACTTGATGAAACTTTCTAAAACAATAAATGACACAAATACAAAGCTTCTAACACAAAACTTAATCAAGGACTTGGCCTAAACAATCCTAACCATGACAGACATTTCATCAAACACATTGTGAACATGTAATCTGTAGGCTATAAATGCATATATGAGCATAAAGATCTGATACTTATCTGAAAATCACCAATAAAATCTAATTCCTTCTCATAATATTTTCAATAACATCTATTAGGTCATTCATTCAATAGCTATTCTGTTACCAATCAAAACATGTTAAGATCCATAATTAAGATTTGTCATAAAACCATGCTTATAACTAGCGTATAACCAACAGATTAACCATGATAGAACAACCATTAAAATCACATAATAACCAAGCATATTTACACATAATACACTAGAGGGAAAGACCTCTTATTAACATATGCAAAATTCAACCAAGTCAGGGACTTTTACGTACCACCCGACCATTAATTGGGCTGAACCAAATCTTTCTTTCAGCCAATCACCCCCGTGCCATATTCCAAGCATGAATGTGGGACTCACAACAAAACCAATCAAGGCTTACTCAGAATTTACCACAATCCCACCAAGGGATTCCTAGGCCCAAACAAGAAACATACACTACCAGGCTTTATCACAATCCCACCATATACCGGTCTAGGGATCATTAGGCCTATACAACAATGGATGCCTCCAGATATCTCCATATAAACCGTGATGAATTTATTTGTTTCCAGTCTCTAGGCTTTACCGTATATCCCTCGATTCATCGGTCGAGGATTCCTAGGCCTAATCGAGACTCCACCCTCAAGGATTTACCGTATATCCTGCCATTCATCGGTTAAGGATTCCTAGGCATAATCGAGGGCATAAACCTCTAGGATTTACCGTATATCCCACCATTCATCAGTCAAGGATTCCTAGGCCTAATCGAGGGCATAAACCTCTAGGATTTATCGTATATCCCACCATTCATCGGTCGAGGATTCTTATACCTAACCAAGGTATTCACAATGTGGATTTACCGCAATCCCACCTTCACTGGTCCAGAGGTTCATAGGCCTTGTATTCTTCTCCTGAGATCATCCCACTCAGTTTCGAAACCATCCGGCAATCTAGCTCAACCATGTAAAATAGAACCCCATCACAGCATGGTTATCCGGAAATGGAAAGACAAGGCTTAAAATCACTTTCACACCTAGCAAAACCCATGGAAATGACAAAAAGAGAACCAAATACACACATGCATGTACCATGCATGCGAAAACTTGTAAGGAAATCATACGTGCAACTCAATACCTACAAGTAATTCCATTGTAGCCGCTTTATCATGCTCTTCCTTACTTGATATTTTCTTCCCTTTGCCTTCTTGGTCCTTGCTTTGATTTCCTTGATCCAATAATAGAATGATCTAAGAAATTTCTAAGTGTGAAAGAGTATGTGAGAGTAGAGAGAACATAGAGAGCTCCAAGCTAAAATTGACAAAAGTCTACCAATTGATCCTTAGAATCCATTTTATCATTGAGGTCTATAAATTCTTCATTTTTCATTATTTTCCTTCATTTTCCATAATTTTCCTTCATTTTCCTCCTCACATGCAACTTGTGATCTTTCACCTTCCTTTTCTCCTGATTTCCATTATTTTTCATAAATAATATGTCAATTAATGCCTCTTTCCTTTCCAAAGCCTTTGCCATTGCATTTGTCAATTTCATTTAACCATAATAAACCAAATGAATCCCCACACTAGGATATTTTTCCCAACATTCAAATTGGAATACGTGTCCCATGACCATGGTCTTATTTTGCCTTTATTAACTTTATTACATGGAATTTTGACCAGGGTTGTTACATAACCCTCCCCCTTGGGGAACACCGTCCTCGGTGTTCAATGACACCTACAACAGACAAAACTAGTGAAAACCAAAACATACTTCCCATGGAACTTTATAACACAACTCGTTGTAGTATTTACAATGACCATTGCTAAAAACATGACACACATACCATTAATGAAAACAACTCATTATGATATTTACAATAATATACACATATACATATTTTCTTCAACTAGCAACTACCCATACTATTTATGGACCTTTATAAATATAGCTCGATAAAGTATTTACAATAATATACACATATGCACATTTTCTCAACCAACAAATAAAAGGATATGATGCCTACATCATAAACAAGGGAATCTAGAGACTCACACCTCCACCCTCAAAAGTAGTACCAAGATTCAGATCCTTTCTCAGGAAGTCCATAATTTGTTGCCAAAGTCAAACCTGCATCCAATGTCCAGCTCTACAATCTTGCACCACTTTTCCTATCAGTGAATATTTACTGCATCATTGTTCCAAGACACACTCCTAATGTGCATTTGATTCCATCTAGTAATGCTAATGACCAAACAAATCTACTCCCCGATATTGCCATATCTATTGCACAGTCCCTAGGGAAATATGGTCATCCCCTTTCGTGCAGTCACTCACCTTCCAAGTTCCCCAACATCCCATATCTCGGGCGATCTGTCCCTTGGCAAGGCTTCCTTGCATTGAAAGGTCCAAAAACTAAGGCATATCCCTGCCTAAAAACCATCATAACGGTCATAGCATGATCATGGAAATCAATGGTCCCTATTGGGTACCAGTGTCCCACAATGGCCTTGCTCCTAAAATATTTACCAACGTACTGTTGCATGTTTCAATTCCTTTCATTGTTGCTGCTAACATTCTCGCAGCCACTTCCAACCACCCAATTAAGAATTTTCATGCTTTCCTGTACCAAGAACATACTTTCCATTAGATTCAAAATAAATTGAAATAAATTCACGTCATACCTCATTGGTGGCCCATCAATAAGGTACACCTGCAATCTTGTTTATTTCCTGTCACAACAAGTCAAACTAGTTGTTTGATCAAATCATTGTGTATAAACATATCACATTCGGTTAGCTCAAAATCTTAATCAAAATCACAAATCACATGTAACCATCATAAACCAGAATCATAGATCACATGTAATCATCATAAGACAAAATCATAGATCACATGCATAATTAAAATTTAAATAAATTATTTATACTTATCCTTTAATCGATCCTTAACTTCTACCTTTATCCTTTGTGCTCTTCATATGCACACTAGATTAGTTTCCACACCTGATAAAAAAACCCAATTCCTTCTCTTCAACCACATACACATACACAATGTACATCACACAAATACATCCCCACACGACATACGATACCACCCAATACATGCACCTACAACTGACATACAATACAACATATACACTTACACCTGGTGTACGACACAATGCATACACCTACACCCGGTGTACAACACAACACCATACATACACCTAAATCCGATGTACAACACAACACAATACATACACCTACATTTGTTGTACAACATACCGCAATACATACACCTACACCAGGTGTACGACACAATACAATACATACACAACGTACAACAAAATGAATACACATGTCACGATACCATGACTATGAAATGCACATACATTGTACCATACGTACACAAAACAACATGTACAACATGCACACAATACCACATGTGTGCAACACAACATGTACGACATGTACACAATACCACGTGTACAACATGTACATAGTACCACCTATACATTGCACCACTTGCACCACATGTACGCAACACCACCTGCACAACGTCTACACAACACCACCTGAACAATGTCTACACAACACCACATGTACACAACATTTACACAACACCACATGCACAACATGTACACAACACCCCATGTACAACTTGTACATGACACCATATGCACACAACACCACATGTACAATCACACACACACAACACCACATGTACATAGCACCATATGAAGAACATGCACACCATGCCATATGTACACAACACCACATATGCAACATGCACAAAGCAGCAACATCACCACATATCTAACATGTGTACAACACCATATGTACACAACACCGCATATCCTACATGTGCACAACACCATATATACACAACACCAAATATCCAACATGCAAACAACACCATCTGTACATAACATTGCATAAATAACATGTACACAACATGATATATACATAACATATCATAAATAACATGTACACAACACCATATATGCACAAAACCACATGCACACAACATCATAGGTGAAACAGGTACAACATATATACAGCAATATTACTGCACATCCATAGACCACACACTGACTTTACTCAGGAACCTTGATTTTAGTGTATTTCCACTATTCATGCATGTTCCAGCATGTCGTTGATCACACTTCAACTTCACTAATGTGTCCCTCAACATTACCTATCCATAAAATAAATATAGGCATAGTACAAGCATATAATCAATTCATATCCACATTATATTGGCCTTGTAGATCTGTCAAGGTTATTGTTCCCACTTGATTCCTTATAAACTAGGAACCTCTTCATGACATTCACCTGCAAAAGCAATCATTCCTCCACTAGAATTATTCCTGATGACCCTGTCATACAATTACATACATACATACATATATACATATAAACATCAACATAAAAAAATCATGATCCTTGACGACCCTATCAGATAAAGACATACATACATATATATACATGTAATCATCAGCATAATCATGATCACCACATAGTTACCAGATATCATAAGGTTAAGGTTAAGAAAAATCCCTTTATCCGTGCACAACATGCACAACATTGAGAACAACAATTCCCAACATATCCAAAGCATCTGACGCCTCATATCCATTCACTTTAACCTTCGTGTTACCTTTCTCATATTTGTACTGCCACCGTCCATTTATCCCAATGGACCAACAAGTCCAACCTATTGTGACATTCTTACCTTTAGCTGCTCTTATACATGCAATGAGCTTCATCCAGGTCTTACTGTACCTGTTGGGCTTCATCCATCTCTTCCCAAACTCCATTAAATTTCATCTTTCCCAACCAATTCCCAAGACCCTCAAAATATAAAAGGCAAGAACAAGAATCAACCAAGAAGAAAAACCATGAAAAACCAACAACGATACGATACCACAAACAAAGTGGCAAGGCCTTGAAACAAAGGCAATAAAAACCCATAATAAATCTCAAACAAATCACAAAATACTAAAGCATAAGACTATAAACAAACACCATGACTCAATCCCCATGGTTCCCAAGGAAATCTCAACCTGATCCTTCTTTAAGATTTCATGGCAATATCATTTTCCATGCAATCCACTGCACCATACTGCCATAAACACATAACTATTAGTGCATAAGTAATTATAACAATATACCAATTATCTTACCTTGTTATTCCAAGCACACTACCTTGTAACTAAACACATCCATACCATCTCTCAAGGGAATCCAATTCCCTTACAGGATCCAACTATAATTGGAAACTAGCTAATAAACATGTCAAATACATGTTCAGGAATATATAACATATACACATAATATCAGACAAAATCGAGGTTAAGAAGACTTAATATATTCATGCAAAGCACCCATTCATTTGGAATTGTGGTTTCAAAACATAGCCAAAGGAATTCTCACCCAATTTATCTCTTTTTACCTTTTATCTAGGTGCTATCACATCACCCAACTATTAGTTATATAGACAAATCAATTGTTACCTTTTCATGTTAATACCAAGCATGTCACCCTGCAACTGCTCACATGTCAGTCACACGTTCCAAAGATCAAGACATCGTTTCTATTAATTTGAAATCAAACTTTACCAAGACTAACAATCATGTCATAGTTAACTCACAATCATTAGTCATAATACTACAACTAGCACCCACTTCCACTCAAGTACATATTAGTTGTCTCAACACATACTATGCTAATACAATTGTCTTAAAATAAGATCACCGCTTCATGCAATCTTATAGACATATAATCATATCATGAAATTAATCAAACATTCAAACAACCTATAAACATAAAATGTTATATAAACCAAATAGATGACATAATCAACTCATACCTCCATGTATCTCAGGGGAGGCTATCACATCTACACAAGTTAGTCTAAATTAGTATGATACAATATCACAAGTATATAAAATCATACCTGAACATCATAACCATAACCATATGCACAAGACAATCTAGATTAACACGATACATATAAAATCAAGACCTTAAATGCAATGACCATAATCATCATGCATATCACCACAATGCATATAACAACAAGTTATTATAATTCATGACTAGCTGACGCATGTGCATATGACACACTGAAAAACTAGCATCTATTATGCATTTAACAATAACAATAATAAAATTACAGGAATGGAATTGACCATAATGCATATAACAACCATTAACCAACATACCTTAGTGAAGTTCAAGGGAGGATATCTCGCTTGCAAGATCAACCAGATTAGCACGATACATGTATAATCACAATCATAACAATATATCAACATCACCTCAGTCATTATATGTTTACTATGCATACCATGACTTCATACAGGACAACCATGAACATAAAAATGGATGCATCACAACATACAAACAATGACATGCATAACAAATGCATATACGACCGACATGCATTCGTGACAACCACATCACAACAAAGACATCAACAAATTATACATATCAATACAACTGTTATAATAACCATCACCATGCATACATAACAAGCACATATACAACCTTCGATGATGCATGGAAATCACGTTATACCCATCTAGTCCAAGGGTTGAACCATGTTATGATACCACCCTGTAACCACCTCCTCCCACATTTACCCAACCTGACCGGTTCGTCGGGGTAAACATGTGACGAAGAGTTAATATGATATGATTTAACCTCCTATATCACCTTAACAAAGTGGAATCAACAAACAAAAACCTTACTAACTTCCCTCAGGTGCTACAGGACCTCCAAGAGCTAAACTACCACTCTAGGTGTCCAAAACCCGAGTCAGTTTTGCTTTTCACTGAACTTGACTCCTTATCGCATGCAAAAGCCTGCATCAATGCAACTACATGCCTCCATTCACATGCATGACTACTGCAAGGGTGTGACTACGGTCTTTTTCAACCAATTTTGTACTTTAGACCGCGAAATTATCACTGCCCAGAACTTGATGAGACTTTCTAAAACAATAAATGACACGAAGACAACGTTTCTAACACAAAAACTTGATCAAGGGCTTGGCCTAACCAAGCCTAACCATGCTAGAGATTTCGTCAAACACATTGTGAACATGTAATCTACAGGATATAAATGCATATCATAACATAAGGGTGTGATACTTATATGAAAATCACCAAGAAGATCTAATTCCTTCTCATAATTGCTATTATAAAAAATATTAGGTCGTGCATTCAATATCCATTCCTTTACCAATCAAAACATGTTAAGATCCATAACTAAGGTTTGTCATAAAACCATGGTTATAACCAACATATAACAAACAAATTAAAAATTATAGAAAAGTCATTAAAATCACATAATAATGAAGCACATTTACACATAATACACAAGAGGAAAATAGTTCTTGTTAATATATTCAAAATGAAACCAGGTCAGGGACTTGCACGTACCACCCGACCATATATTGTGCTAAACCAAATCTTTCTTTCATCTAATCACCCTCGTGCCATATTCTGAGCATGAATTCAGGACTCACAAAAAAACCAATCAAAGCTTCCTAAGGATTTACTGCAATCCCACCAAGGGATTCCTAGGCCCAAACAAGAAACACACGCTATCAAGTTTTACTGCAATCCCACCATATACTAGTCCATGGATCATTAGGTCTACACAAGCATGGATGCCTCTGGATCTCTCCACCTAAACCATGAGGAATTTGTCTGTCTCCAATCTCTAGGATTTACCGTATATCCCACCATTCATCGATCAAGGATTCTTAGGCCTAATCGAGACTCCACCATCTAGGCTTTACCATATATCTTGCCAATCACCGATCGAGGATTCCGAGGCCTAATCGAGGGCATACACCTCTAGGCTTTACCGTATATCTCGCCATTCACCAATCAAGGATTCCTAGGCCTAATCAAGGTATTCAAAATCTGACTTTACCGCAATCCCATCTTCACCAGTCTAGTGATTCCTAGGCCTCATGTTCTTCTCCTAAGACCACCCCACTCAGTTTTGAAACCATACGAAAATCCAACTCAACCAAGTAAAAGAGAACCCATCACACCATGGCTATCCATAAATGGCAAGGCAAGGCTGAAAATCACCGTCACATATGGAAAAACCCATGCCAATGACAACAAGGGAACCAAACACACACATGCATGTACCATGCATGCCAAAACTAGCAAGGAAATCATACATGCAACTCGATACCTGCAAGTAATCCCACTGTAGCCACTTGATCCTGCTCTTCCTTGCTTGAATTTTGTTTCCCTTTTCCTTCTTTTTCCTTCCTTTGCTTTCATTGATCCAATGCTATAATGCTCCAAGAAAACTCTAAGTGTGAAAGAGTAATAGAGAAAGCTCCAAGAAAAAATTGACAAAAGTCTACCAACTAATCCTCATAAGCCTTTTTATCACTAAGGCCTCTAATTTCTTCATTTTCCTCCTCACATGCAACCTGTGACCTTTCACCTTCCTTTTCTCCTAATTTTCATTATTTTCATAAATAAAATGCCAATTAATGCCTCTTGCCTTTCCAAAGCCTTTTTCATTTCCTTTTCCAATTTCCTTTAACCATAATAAACCAAATGAACACCCGCACTAGGATGTTTTGCCCAACATTCAACTTGTAATACGTGTCCCATGACCATGGTCTTATTTTTCCTTTATTAACTTTATTACATGGAATTTTGACCAGGGTTGTTACATTCGTCTCTAAACTCCTCCTCTTTGTAAGAATCTGACGAATATTTTTCTTCCTCTTCATGACCTCCTAACCCGTAGAATGCGTCATCCGAGAGTACAATGTTGTCTCCATCACCTCTATTGAAGGATGGAGGTTGCTCTAGTTTCTCTGTGTTCTCTATAGACTTTGTTAACTCTTCAAAGGTGGAAAGAACTAACTCTTCATTTGTCGAAACCAATATCCCGGTAGGAGTGGTTGCATTATTCTTTGGAAAATATGGAATATTATCTACTTCAGGGATCAAGCCAAAGGCATTTTCAAAACGACGGGTTATAGGCCGGATAGCCTGGATATGTTCGTGAGGGTTTTAACAAGTTTGTCCAAGATCAAGCTGAGAATATCCGTCAATTTTGGGAACGTGAGTAGAGGAGGTGTTGGAAATATTGTTGCCTTGACTGAAAGAGGTGTGGTGAGGGTGGGTGGAGTTTTCAGACGTAAAAATATGACAACCCTCCTTCTAGTGCCAAAAAGTTGACAATGTTGGACCTGCCAACATTCAAGGGGTCTCCTTGATATGTGGTCCCAATTAGAACTCACACTGTTTAGGATAGGAGCCCCATATGGAATACGACTCAGGTGTCATTTTATTAAAGGTTTTCCATGGATCTAACTGTCATCAATAAAGAGGAGTGCATATGTGCCTTCGAAAATAAAGTAAGTTTGCCAGGTGAATGTTCAGTCGTAGGTGTGTTGAGGTTCTTCTATTGTGGAGAGGGAGAAAAGTGAACCCCCTAAGAGAGAGGTAATAGTACCACCCTAGTAGAGACACACTCAAACAAGAAGAATCCTTCTAACATCTAGTGAAATAGTCCACAAAGATTTGATGGTCATTACAACCAATACAAAAATGAAAAATCTGTCTAACATCCAACAAAATGGTCCACAAAGATGCAACAATCATAACATACATTACAACAGGTTCTCAATATGATAAGCGTTAAAATAACATAAATAGTTCAACTACTTTAACATATGTGAAAGCAAACATGAATTACAAACATTCACAAACCAATCTTTCAAATATTCATAATCCGTGCATGAAGAATGTGATAACCATAAGGTTTCTGATATTAAGAAAGTCCCAAGACACATGTATACAATGAACACCACTAGCTCCAATGGTGGAGCATTGGAGCCACTCCTTGCTCCCCAAAATAACTAGCTTGTCTCTCTAATACCTTGCAGGAGAAGGCAAGGTGAAAATTCCTTTGCTCATACAATGAGGGTGTATATATAACATATGGGGAGGTGATGCTTCACTCTCCTTGTGAATATTTGACTACCCTCATGACTGTTTGACTTCCATGAATTTTCAACTTTACATGACTCTTCAAATTTTGTAAATGTCCTTTGGAATTCAACTTTACAATACATTTTTGAAAATAAATTTGTACATAATCCACACAAATGATGTGGCACATGGAGACTCATGACATGACATGACGCTAATGATATGGACTGTATGCATGGGAATTTTAATTCATTCTTGCTGCTTCTTGCCTTGTGTATTCTTGAAAATGTATTTTGTCCACCTCCATATGGCTTAGAGATGGGGGGTCTTCAATGATGTCAGGTATCGAGCCACGACCGCAAACTATGTCCCTTTGCTTTCTCCTGATTGATCAAATTGTGTATTCAGCTACAAAGGTGTCTTCTAACATGTTCTCCTTCTCTGTATACTTCTTCACCATCCTATCATGGTATGATAGAGTACCTGCATCTGCAATTCACTCACGACGAGATGACATTAGTTTGAAAACCCCTAGTCTAATATATTGCATTAGGATCCATTGAATGAGTCGGAACCAAGTGACAGGCTGAGGGAGAGGCTCAGTGATTTCTTAATTATGCAGCTCAAGTAGTCAAGGGCTGAGCTTGAGCCTTGAAACTGTGCAATGCACAGTTCAGGTAGGGACTAAGAAAAATAATTGCGTAGTTGGGGAGCTTAGGGAGCTAGGTTGAGGGCTTGAGCATTGATTTTTCCCACTACGTAGTTCTAGAAGGGAGAGGAGGCCAGGTGATTGTGAAATTGAATAGTTCAAGATCACAAGGTTGAGGCTTAAGCCTTGTGACTCCACAATGTGCAATATCGACTGTGCAGAAGGGAAATATATATGCAAATTTTGGGGGAAGAGGCTAGGCTTGAGCACTGTGATTGCGCATTGCACAATCCTGGGAGGTAGGAACTACTCATTGTGCAGTTCTAAGAGGAAAGGATGCAATTTGAGGGCTGATACTGCGCAATGCGCAGTTCAGGAGGGCTGGATGAAGCTAAGATGCTTGGTCGAGAAGTTTCTGGATTTGGCTAAGTGTGGGATCGATGAAGTTGATTTGAACAATGATAAGACTTGACTATGATCGCACACTTAGAACACTTGAAGGCACAACAAACATCATCTAGAACAAATAAAAAACACTCTTCCCTCAGTGTAATAACTTTTGCAACAACTTATGTTAAGTGCAACACCAAAGATATGCTTTGTGATGATAACAACAACACTTGTGCGAGAATGCTTAAAACTTTGAAAATGAGTGCGACCACTGTTTACATGATAGGATCAACTCATTTAGACAAAGATAAGCCCTTGAAACCACAAAAAACATGCTTTTATGTGATGTACGACACTTAACATGGGAAAACATATCACTTTTTATTTTCTTGCAAACGAGACCAAAATACTTAAAGAAAACACATGCAATGACCCTTAATGCTTGCGACGACAGTATGTAAGATCAAAGGAGGCTCTGAAATTTAAGTGCGAGCCAAAATTTTGGAGGGTGTTGTAGCAACGACAACAAATGATTGTCATTACGATATATAATGCCCCCTTATATTGTTTAATGCTTAAAACCTTAACAAGCTCCATCAAAGAAGCCCTAAGGATAAGTCTTATCCACTAATAATTCACCCACCTATCTATTCATAGGCATTGGAATAATCACCTTCCACAATAGATAAAAAAAAGAAGAAGAGAAAATACTTAAAATGTTTACATTTATCTCTTTCAAATTTTAGTGCATTGCATCCCAACCATGTACCCCAAAATGTAATAAGCTTATTAGTGCTCACCTAATGCTTTGGTTTACCTATTGTTTGGTGATTTATACCATGCTACATCAGCTTATCGAGTCCATAGCGGGGTTGGGGAGAGGGGACAACCAAGTCATCCTCACTTGGATGCTCTGGCTCAGGAAGAGGCAACAAAATCTCACCCAATCAATTCTCCTAGCCTTCAGGGGCACACTCATGGCCCGAAGAACACTTGTTTCCAACATAGACAACTCAAAATACTCTTAAAGCAACTTCTAAAAAACATGCATGATGACCAAAATGAAATTATCTCTTTCATGAACGACCTTCAAAGGAATTAGTGGCATACGCAGGACAACTTGGCACGTCCTGGCGCATGTAGGAAAGGTTGGACCATTTAGATGGTAGATTGACCCATATAGAAAAACATGTACATTATGAATTTCAACCTCCACCCCCTTCGGCTCACAACTAGAGAATCCTGCTCCGATAACTTCATCTGAATCCCGATGACTCTTTGTTGCGTCTTGATCTTGATGGTTTTCTAGTTTTGTGTTCCCCTTTGGTTCTGGGTTGGAAATTCCTTTTGACATAGTGTAATCATTTGAAACTACCGACTGATCAATAAATCTGGTAAAAATGAGACTAGTAAAATTTTGAAAAACAATAAGCAACAATGTAATATTTTTACATAAATAAAAACTTTTAACTTAATTAAAAAAAAAAATACCAAAAAACACTTCATGTAAATCTCTATATTATTTTACACATTATTTTTCAAACTATATTTTTCCCTAATAAAAATTCAACCGGGAACATTTAAACATTAATTTATTGATTTATAAATAATATTTAGTGTAAATCTACCGAGAACATTTAAACATTAATTTATTAAATTAGATGTACGTCAAATTAGTGGTCCATGGAATCTTCAAACCCTATCAATATTTAATTGGATAAAGATCACAATATTTCTCCGCGTGAGTAAATTTGTTGATTGGTGATATGATTGACAATAAGACTTGATGAATGGATTGGTGGCTTTTGTGGTCAAGAATATGCACCGATTAAAGTGGACTCATGTAAACGTGGAAAGGGAGTTAGTAGCTTCTCGCATATCGAAAACAAATGTTTATCATTATTAATTAAGTATAAAGTTTTTAAAATATAAATGAAAGATACCATTTTCAAAAGATGTTGTAATTCTATTTTGGTAATAGATTTATTAGTCATTTGAATTATATAAATATTTTATTACAAGTTTATATAGTTGTGTATTATCTTTATTTTGAGAGTTTTATGAGTTGTGTATCCTAGTTGAGGTATTTTTATCAAATATTTTATTACAAGTTTATATAGATGTGTCAGAGTTTTATGAGTTGAGTATCTTAGTTGAGTATTTTTATTGGTGATGTTGGTGTTAGTGAGGATGTTGGTATTTCCAAATTTCGGGTTTAAGTTTTTTGGGGTGAAAAATGTACTCCACGTGAATAAAAAAGTGTACAAAGTATGTAATTTTATATTTACGTTATATATAGTCCACGAGGTCTTGGATAGATGGCGATTAGGTGCTTTGTTAAGGCACCCCTTGATGTGAAGTCATCGATTCAATTCCCTGCCCCGATTGGGGTGATATATTGGACATGATGAAGATGTAGTCCTACCACCAAACTAGCATATATATATATATATATATATATATATATATATATATATATATATATATATATATATATATATATATATATATGAGTTAAAATAGAAAGTTCAAAAATAACTAATCAAATTTCAAATCTACATGAACGTAATTGTTGAATGATAAACTTTTGAAGACCCTTTATAATAAATTATTTAATTGTATGTTACATATGTGGAAATTTAATTAGATCAAATATAATTTCTTTAAGTTGCCCTACTATTGACATGGGAAAAATCCCCTTCAATGGATAGTGATACTCCTCAATACGAAGTCCCCACAAAAGGGAAATGCCCTAGGGGTACTCCTCAATATGAAGTCCCAAAAAAAAGGAGATGCCCCATGCTATTTTAGCATCTAGCAATTGTCAAGGTTGACAAAAGTAGCATGGGGGGTTGTTATTAGCTCAATAATTTGTGACACTTGAGGGAAGCCATGAATCCCTAAAATCAAACCTTGTTATAACGTAAGTTATCAAATTGGTTTACATTATTCAACCATTTTATAATTGGTTAGGTGTCTTTGAAGTCTAGAGTTGTTAAATTTTTCAATTTAGTGCCAACTTTAGGAGTTGTTGTTGTTGTTGTTGTTGTTTTTTTTTTTTGGTAAGTGGTTCACGAATCCATGTGCCCGCACACAAGAACCAATTACATCCACGGTCTGAAAATATCGATAGACCCTCCCGAGGGAATCTAAATCATCAGCCTTACACGCGAGGCCTAACCCCGTGGGCGTCCCTTCCTGTTACCTCCCAACCGGCAAAGTACTTAACAACGGGGACTCAACCGATTGAGCTAACCCTTGGGGCTACTTCAAGAGAGTTATTATTTTCATCAATTCATTAAAATGATTTGTTCTAGGTCCTACATTTGCTCTATATTTTAATATGATGATTGTCATTATAATACATACTCCCTTGTACCATTTATATACTTAGGACCCTAGCATTCCCCATCAAAGAAACCCCATGGGAAAGACTTTTCCATTAATAGTTCTGTTAGGGTCTTATAATAATATGATTCATAATATTTGGATTGACTATGATAGTCTTGTAAATATGTACATACCTTGCTTTCTGCAAGTTGTTTTCCCATATTTTGAAAAGTGAAAAATAATAAAAAAATAAAAGAAGGTAAAAAGTCTTAAAAGAATGATCAAAGGACTTAGAAAAAAATAGACCCCAAAAGAAAAAGAGATAAAAATAAGACCGGAAAGTGAGCAAGTCAAAATGCCACTACTATTTACTTTTACTACAAGAATAATGATTATGTGCAGATTGTCAATAAATGCCATAATCCATGATTAGTTAAACAGTTTAATATTAACTTTTCATGTTTCAAATTTCATGTTTTAAATAGAGAATAAAGATATGTCAAACAGTATAAACTTGACAAATCAGTAATTAAGATAGAGAATAAATGAGGAGCTCAACAGTTTAATCTGAGCCCTCGAATGAAATAAGGTTAGACTTAGATAGTTTTTATGCTTTGAAAGAAAATAGATTTAGGGTTGCAAGCTTAAATGCACCCATGAAAATGAAGTAAAAAATGTTAGAAATAAATATGGGTAGGTAGAAAGCAGTTGTGCAAGCATGTAATCAAGCATCATCGGGAAAAAATCACTAATTTCCCCTCCTCTACAATTATTTAGTATTCTAAACTATGAGTTAAAAAGGCTCAGAGCATTTCTCTGACTTCTGTTGGGACCAGACCCAAGGCTCGATGACTGATTGGTTAAAAATATTGAATTTTTACATAAAGCCCACATTCATTAGCATTTATCCTTCATTCATAATCATAATCCTTTTTTCCTAAGTAAAAAACCATTTTTACTTAGTAAAAGTGAAACCCTAAATAGCTAATTTCATTCCCTTTCAAAAATCATTCAGAAACCCTCAAAATGCATTTATCCCAAGTTAAAGTGTGAATAAATACAACAAAGACAAGCTATGTTTATTTTCACTTTAAATTAGAGTTAAAACATGTATTTTTATTCATTGTATACATTATCCCTTTTTTCATATTAATTTATAATTTATTTATTAAATCCCTAATTACACCCTCCCACATAGTATTAAATCCTTTTATTCTAAATAACCCTCAAAACCCTTTATTTAATGTTTTAACCAATGTTTAAATACCCTATGTGATAAATAAAAACCCCGTCCTATTCCATTGGTTTAAACCTATCTATAAGAGCTAATCCCCGCCCCCTATAGTTTTAAAACAAATCTCAAAAAAATTTGAAAAATTATATATTAGACCCGCGCCCATGTATTGGTTGAAACATTGGTAAATGTTTTAATTTAACATTTAAACCTTATACCTGCCGCATCATATAAAACCTAAGGTTTTAAACTTCAATTAAACGCTTATTTCTAAAGGTTTAAAACCCATCCCCGCATATATTATACCCCAGTCCCACTTTCCAACCCGATGCACCTTTCGCAATCGATCTGGGCCGTTCGCAATCGAACCCCAAGATCCGACGGTGGAAATCCTATATCGCAAATAAACTTGCGTGAAGTTGCCCATCTCGTTTCCATGCGAAATGGGTGGTATTGCGATTTCCTCTCTCTTCCACGTGTTTCCCTTTTACTGGATCGCATCCCATCCGTCCAAAATAACTTACCGCCGAAATGGCATGCGATAACCGCTTGTGGTTTTGATCCTTTGAGCCCGAAAACCACCAATTTTATGACTTGACTCCCATTTATTGCAGGCACCGATTAACCTAATATGCCTAAAAAACATTGGAAATGCATTCATTTCCTCTCTTTCTGCGTGTAAACTCTGTATAAGCCACCCCGACTGTGAAACAAGCAATTTTCGCCATTTTTTATGCCAAAAGCTTGCAAATTTCAACGTGTTACCATTAAAGATTGCAAAGAAGATTTGCATTGCTCCGAGATCGAAAAAAATACCATACAAACTGTTCGAAACCTTCAGAAACCGTCTTCAAAGCCTAGTACCTGCATATAACAGGTATTATTCCAAAAATCAAGCCTATTTCAATTTGAAAAGACCTTTCTAAGGAAAATTTCCACTTAGAGCTTAAAATCATCCATAGAACCCTATAGAAAAGTCCAAAAAACAGGCCAAACCTTGTCAAAATTTCTGAAAAATCCCCGTTGATGTTGCGCCCTGTCTTAAACACCAAATTTAACCCATAAATCCTCTGAAGGTAGCCAAAATTTCTGTGCCTAAATTCAAAAGACTTTTTATGCAATCATTCACTGAAAATTTCAGGAAACCCTCGTTTCTTGTTTTAAACCTGTAAAAGCCTGTAAAAGCCTATTGAAGATTGAAATTGAAGAATAAATCCAAGAAAGAGACCATACTTTGCCTTCTTTTATCCAATGAAACCTTTGCTAAAGTAAAAATACTTCTGAAAACTGTCTAAACTTGCAGAAGTAGCCCAAATGCCTAAAAATAAGAGTTCTAGCAATCTTTAAGGTTCCAAAGTGTCAAAATCAACTCCAGCCATGACTTCTAAGACTGCTATTATTGTAAATCCTTTATAACCCCCTGTCATAGACATTGAGCACATTCCATTAGCTGATATTGACTACAAAATAGTAGACCCAATTGTTGAATTTAATCTGCTAGACATTCATAACTGGAGCTATGAAAAATCCTTAGATAATGAAGAAGAAGTCCATATTTGGGAATCACACTTACCCAAGTATGTTGTTCCAGTAACTCATCCATGTCAAGAGGTCATTAGGTTATGTCAACAGTATTATGTGCCTGAACAGAGAGCCATAGTAAATGCCAACAAAGAAATGCTTTTCACCATTACTGTTGAATCCA
The DNA here is from genome assembly GCA_034641835.2 of Pinus albicaulis. NCBI lineage: Eukaryota > Viridiplantae > Streptophyta > Pinopsida > Pinales > Pinaceae > Pinus > Pinus albicaulis. Next base: position 889,326,244 of record CM076574.1, read on the forward strand.
TATACCAAATGCTTCAACTCCAACCTGATCCTCAAGAAGTCCCTTTATCCATAGAGGCCCTTACCAAGCTGTATATTGGCCTAGGTTGTCCCAAAATATTCCTAATCTTCCAAACATTTATGCCTTTACATGTAGAAATTCCTCAAATTAATCCTCCATACTCCACTTCAAAATTTCCAGAGGGTTCAAGGCATGTAATTTCCATGCTTTCATTCATTCTAGGATATTTCACCGATGAATATACAAATGAATCCATTTTAGGTTTCTTATCTACATTTACCCCAACACAACCTCCATCTGTTATTTTTTATTATGCTGTATATATTGTAGACAATATCCATGACCAATTGGTTAAATTTCCAATTGAAGGAGTGTTCAGATACACCTCTTTCCTCTTCCACATGTTCTTATATTTTCAAGCTGATAATTTTCCAGTATCCCTTCAAAAGCTTGATGTAGAAGGGAATCCTCTTTCAGTTATTTTCTGGACCTCTTTGATCAGGAAAGAGTCCACAAAATTCACATATGCAGAGTTTTCAGATTCATTCATCCATCCATTGATCAAAATATTAACAAATATAGAGCAACCAAGGATAAGTGATGAGATGAAGAAGATTTTACAGTTGTCAGAGCAAACCAAGACTGGTGATTGGTACCTATATGAGAAACATACTGAGATTAGAGTGTTTGGATCCAATTTGTTACCCTATAAGCTGCCCAAACATGTATCAATGAGAGTATTTTCCTTTGAGTATATCAAGCAAATATTAAACTCTGATTCTGTCAATTTTGTTAGTAGTAAAGAAGAAAACACAGTTCAAATTGAAGAATCAAGTAGGACCATTTATTTTCAATCATAGGGATGCAGAGGCAGAAGCGGCTAAACAGCTATTGTAGTGCAGATTTGATGAAAGTTTTCCTTGGAATTATGGTCCACAAGGGATTCTATGTAAAATTAGGGTTAAATGTAAGTTAACATCCTTCATTCATGAGACTAAACCAGAGATAGAAAAATATGCCAATCAGACTGAGTGGATAGAGTATACTTTAATAGATGCAGTGAAGAAAAGTGATACTAGTCACACTTTAGAGACTGTTGATCAAACAGAGAAAGCCACCAAGAGAGTAAGAGAAGAAAGTACCTATGTTGCTGAAACTACCACTGAAACTAAATTCAGGTTAAGATACAACAAAAGGCCTAAGTTAAATTCAGTGGGTAAAGAGAAAGTAACAATTGATGTTGAAGAAACATATCTCCCAGATACCAACACAGATGTTTCCACTGTCATCATCAATGAACCAGTAACTAAAAATCAGAATGAAGAACAAGTTGATAATGGAAATGCATAATTGATAGAAAAAACAACAAAGCATGGAAGCTTCATCCTCACAGGCAATTGAGGAGAAAGATCTAGATATCAAAGAAAAGTATAAACATATCAAGTTAAAAAAGGAAGAAATAAAAAACAATATCTATTCTCAATATCTGAAACAAACACCAAGTGTTCAAAATAGACTTCTGTCTACCTTTGATTATTCAAACAAAAAGATAATCATTCAGTATTGCAGCCTACAGTAAAATCTCCAAAGACAGTGGCAGATTATAAGAAGATTGATTTGGAAGTCCAAACAGAAAAAATTCATGCTCTTGATCATATTTAATTCCATAGACAAACTTCAAATATGTTGTACTCTACTGTTACAACTAAAGCCATGAGTGCTCAGAAACTCCAGAACACCATCTCAAATATGAAAGATCAGATGAAATTGGAAAAAGCATCCTTGTATGCTAAGGATCTAAGAATCAAATATTTGGAAGAATTGGTCTTATCGATTGGATTTGACCCAACAAATGTCAAGGAAGCTGAACAATTAATAAAGAAAAAGAATGAGGATATTGCAGCTTTGAGGAAACAACTTAAACTTCCTCCAAGTGAACAACCTCAAACCAAGGAAATAATAGAAGGACAAAATGAGAAAGACGATATGATGAACATAATATTTTTGCTTACAACACAGATAAAAGAAATGGAGATTCAGAAGGACAAGCTTATCCAGGTAAAAGAAACACCAAAAACACAGGAAGCACCTATAGTCATTCCTATGGTTACTACAGCTGTGCCATCAACTCTAGCAGAAGAGTTGGCACCTAAAGTTTCACTGGATACTGCAGTGCCAGTGACATCATCCACAACATTAGTTATAGAGTCATCTACAACAACAACTCACCCTACAGATGAGGCCAGCAAACTGATAAAGGCCATGGAAGAAATGTCTTTTAAGACAAGTGAAATTAACAAGTTGAAACAAATGGTTGAAAATCTTGAAGATCAAAAGAAGTTGGCTCAAATTAATGCAAAAACTCATGAGAAAAAGGCCATCAGACTAAATGAAGAATTGAAGAAATTACAGAAGGAATTAACCTTGAAGGAACAAATTTCCTATGTGAAAAATCATTTGTGGAACAAGATCATAGAAGCCATAAATAATGTATGGCCCTCAATTCAAGTGATTTTTGAACAAAGAGATCCACTCAAAGCAACATTAGAAGAGATCCAAAAGACTAAAGAGGAACTGGATAACAAACCAAAACAATCAATAGAACTGATAAAGTTTCTCAACAACAAGAACAAGCAAGAGTTGGAAGAGATTGAAATTACTGATAGAACTGAAAATATCCTTGAGATAAAGAAGTTTATAACAAAAAAGAACTTGATGAAGCAGTTAGAGGAAAAATGTGAGAATGTGAACATCACCATAGCCAGGTTTATGGTCAAATTTGAGAATTTGAGGCAAAGAAGTTTGCCTAATATTTTGGTCATCAATGAAAAATTAATGCCTTAAGAGGATTACAATAAAAATATCAGAGAATATGCCAAGGAGCAAGTTGAAAAATCAGGTGGTGGACAAGGCATTCCAACAGGAAAAGTCTTATTTAGGAGTTTTGAGGACTTGTTTTACTTGCAGCACGAGATAAGACACTTGTTTGTCATTAAACCAACTTTTTCCAAGTACACAGAAGCAGATGAAAACATTAGGAAGCTGAAGAAAATAAAAATTCCAAGTGAGGAAGATTGGCAGTCATTAACAGATTTACTGTGAAAGGTAAGAAGGTAGAAAGATAACAATGAAAACATTTTGTTGAAATTGCAGTCAAACAGATTTTTACAGCAGTAAAGATATTTTACACATGGTTAAAGAGTATCAGAGATTAAAGAGAATCAGTGAAAGAGTATTAGATAAAGCAGATCAGATTTCAAAACAAACTTGAAATATCTAAAGCCAGCAAATAAGACACCAAGGTAGCTAGCTGCATCTTATCCACAATCAGTTTCTATTTTATTTGAATTGATAGGACAACTTGTTGATTTGTTGAGCAGCTGTCTCTATTATTGTTGTAAAGATATTTTATTTCCCTTAGATAATTCCTAGAATCATTCTAGGATATTTTATAAACAATTATGTATAAATACTTCATCTTTAGAAGTATTATTGTGGAATAAATTATTGAAGATTTCTATAGTCATTTTTGTGGACTTGAAGGCTTTTTGTGTTTCAAATTTTAAGTAGCAGACTGGATCAGATCAACTAGCATCATATTTCAGGATTCATGTGATGAGCTATTTGGAGTGAAGTATTTCCTACTTGTCATTGTTTATCTTTCTTTGTTACATGCAATCCATTATGTGTTCTAAATTTGAATGAATGAACAGTAGTATTACATCAGGATTTGTTAAAAGCACCATGTTTTTACTGTTTGTCATTTATATGTTTTCTTTTGATTTCCAGAGTAGGGAACCCTTAATTTCTCCCTCTTTCGTTTGACCTCTGCCTACTACTTCTCTTTTCTGGATCAAATAACGATCAAAGAACCCTTCATTTCTCTTTATTCCGATCATATCATCTCACAAAACAACTTTCCAAGATCTCCAAGGGTTATCAATCTTGCCCTGAAAAACATTTGACTTTTTGGCCCTGATCGTAGTTCTGTTTGCTTGACTTTTGACTCCTCAGCCCAATGGACAAATATATTTCCCACTATCCATCTCCGCAAGTGATTTTTCCACCAAACGAATCAAAACCAAAACCAATTGCACAATCATAACTAGCCTAATATTTTATAAAACAAAACAAAGTTAAAATTTATAGAGAGAGTCCTCTCTAAACCCTAGGAAGGCTAGATCCTAGAGTTTAAAAGTTGGGTTGTGGTTACCTCTAGTTTTCTCAACTAAAAACCAAAAATCTCACAACTAGAGAATTACTAGAGTGATAACATACTAGTGACCATACTTAGTTGTTAAATAAACCTTAAAGGAAATCATTTTTATCATCTTTTTGCCTTTAAGATTGTTTAACTAGTTGTGAGTATACAAATTTGTAATTCTGGCTTCTAGGAAAGTTTATTATACCAGGTCTAATCCAGACCCTAAACCTGCTGTTATAGTGGACAACCCAGACAGAATTGGGAAAAAGAAAAAACAGAGAGAATATTTAGATGCTAAAGTTTCATTAATAAGAGTCAATTCATTACCCCAAGAATTAGTAAGTTTGCAGGATATAGAGTTTGATTTAGAATTTGAACAGTCTTTATTCAGGACCAAATCTGAAAATAATTGAAGTACTGCTGTTTTAGACCCTGTTTTTATTTCTTTTTTGAAAACAAAACGGAAAAATATTACTGCAGATTCCGAATTAAAGAAAGTTAAAAATCAAGACAGACTTGAAGAAATTAACACTACTATTCTTAAAGAAATTGATGAAGCCACAAAATTAGCTCAACTGTTAGCTTATACATCTAAACCTTCTATTCCCCATTTAGAAACCACTACATCATCTATAGTTTCTACTACCATTCAATCCACAGATACATTTAGTCCTAGATTATCCTTACAGCTTAGAAATTTATTTCCTTCATCCCCTGCATCCACTTCATCTACTAGCTTCACCACTGATTTTTCAAGCACATCATTTTCATTTCCTAGTAGTTCCATATATATTCCAGTTTCACTTCCCAGTACCTCAACTTCAGCCTTTAGTTCTTCAATTGTTTTTTCTAGTTCAACACCTTATAATCTAGTTTCATCAGTCACTACTTCCAGTTCAGCTCCAAGTACCTCTACTTTGCCTCCTAGCCAAGCTAGAATTCAAGCTATGGCTGCTAGATATGCTCCCCTAGTTCTTCTAGGACAACTTCATGACATGCCCCAAGATTACCAAAGTAAAATACCACAGTTTTATGCTACTACACATTATACTGCACAACAATACATAGGCAAAATGATAGATTACTTTGAACTCCATGAGATAGATGAATCAGATGTACAAATGAGGTTGTTTGCACAAACATTAACAGGAGAAGTAAAAAAATGGTTCAAAAGTCTTAATGTAGGTAGTATAGATGATTTAGCTGTTTTCCACAAATTATTTTTAAATAAATGGGAAAAGAAGAAAACCCCCCTACAAATATTGTCTGAATTTGATGCAATGAAGAGAGCTCCAAATGAATCTGTACAAGACTACTGCACTAGATATAACAGTGTTTAAAATTCAATTACTGCAAATATAAATCCCACTCCTGACTCTGTCTTACTCAAATTCCCATATGGATTTGACACTGACATGGCATATCAGTTAAGAGAAAGAAATGCAGAAACTTTGGAAAGAATGCAAACAGATGCTGTAGGTGTAGAAGTAAACATTTTAGCTAAAAAAGCAAGATTAAGAAATGAGAGGAGAGTGACTATGAAAGAAGAAGCCTCTAGTTCATACACAAAAATAGATATGTTAGCTAAAACCTTAGAGAGGATGATGGATAGGTTAGATAACATAGAAAGAATACCTCAATGGGATAATCAACAACTAATCAGAAATCCCAATTTTAGAAAAAACTCAAATTCAAGAAAATCAAAAGACTCAGCCCCAGACCAAATAAGACCTCCCTTTCAGAATAACTATGCTGAGAGTTTTCAAAACAATGATGATGATGAGGATACCATAAATTTAATGGGAATAGATGATAATAACACTATCTTTCTCACACAGGAAGATCAAGAGTTATTTGAACTCCAACAACTCCAATTAGATTCAGGGGAATCCTTTGCTTATAAACAAGGTTATGACTTTGCCATTAACGAAGTACACAATCAGTATAACCTAAGAAGTAAGAAAAACAATGAGTCTTCTACTACGAAAACATCTCAAACACCAAATAAGAAAACAATAGAAGCTCCCAAAACAAAAGTTCTACAAATTCTCCCTAGGGAAAATAAGCAAAACTCCGGTTCTTCCAAAAAGGTTTCCAGCCCAAAGATTTCACCAAGTCATAAGATTGTGGACATAACTAATGAATTTGCTCAAGCTGCAAAAGATTCACAAAAATATGCTGCTCCTAAAGCATCTAATTCTTATAAAACAACAACCTTAGATACTAAAATGCTCAATGTTGATCCTAAATCAGCAGATCCAAAAGCTGCCATTGCAAAAACAGCTTTTGACAACTCCAAATCTGAACAAACATCTACTGCTTCACAAACCACTCTTGAAAAGAAAACAAAAAGCAGTAAGACTCAAGACACTCAAACTGAAACTAAAAATATAACTGTAGAAAGACAAGATAAACCAACACAGACTATAGTTACCAAAGAAGAATTGGTTCAAATAAGTAAATCACAACCTTCATTCAACATACAATCTGAAATTGCTAAGCTAAAAATACCAATTCCTCTGACAGAACTGGTAAAACATGACTTGTATAAATCAACCATAACTGAAACATTAAACATAAATGATGGAGAAGATTCCATAAATTTGAATGATGATAATCCAGAGTTGATTTTTGGCCCAGATGTGAATGGAAAGCATTTAGATGGAGCAGTTCCTCCATTTTACATTAGTTTAACTATTCATGATCAAATCCTACACAATGCAATGCTAGATTCAGGAGCTTCACATAATTGAATGCCCAAAGCTATAATGGAAACCCTGAACTTAGACATCACAAGGCCCTATAAAGATTTATTTTCATTTGACTCAAGCAAAGTAAAATGCCTAGGTTTAATCAAAGATTTGTGTGTAACTTTAGTTCAATATCCTGGTAAGAGTATATTAATGGACATTGTAGTAGTTGATATCCCACCTAAATGTGGAATGTTATTATCTCGCTCATGGGGAGCAAAGTTACAGGGATCTCTACAATTGGACATGTCTTATGCTACTATATCAGTTTTCGGTCAACCTAAGAAGTTATATAGGGAAACATTAATGAAATATATGGTAAGTAGTGCTGAAAGGTCAATAAATTACCCAATTTATACCACACCTACTGATCTAGATTCTTTCATCCTATGTAATGCTGAAACTAATAATGAAATCAAGACTGAACTAAGAGAAGAAAAGAAAGCACTAGACAATGATAATACCTCTCATGAATATTTATGCCATTTAGACTTTGATGGTTTAGTAAATAAATTAGGAGTAGGAGCAGGAGTATGGATAACTAATATAGAGAAAAATCATGCAGAAGGCCATGCTTTTAGACTGAATTTCAAATGCACAAAAAATATGGCTGAGTATGAAGCCCTTATTCTAGGACTCCAGATAATCAGAAATTTAGGAGGTAAAAGGATAGAAATAATGGGAGATTCAGAGTTGATTGTAAAACAAATTAAAGGTGATTATTCTGTTTACAATCCTAGACTTGGCTGATATAGAGAGACTGTACTAGATTTGATTAATGATTTACTGGAATGTAATTTCTCTGCAACACCAAGAAGGCAAAACTTACAAGCACATTCTTTAGCAACCTTTGCTAGTACTTGTAATTTACCTTTTTAGCCTAATCATATGTATATTGCAAAAGTAAAACACAGGCCAATAATTCCAGACAACCTCAAATATTGGAAAATTTTATCACAGGACCAACAAATTTATCATTTTTTGAATAATGAAGGTGCATTTAAGAACTGTAAGATAGACACTGATTGTACCATAGATCAAGATTTAGATGCTGAAATTGATTTAAATAATGTAGATGTAAATAAATTAAAGTTTGCTAAACCAACTAGATTTAGTCAATCAGATATAGATAAATTAGAGAGAGTAGAAATTGATGAGATAATTGGTGAAGAATCTGAAATATTAAATCTCAAAGATAATTTCTTACCAAAAGGTTTAACTCCTTTAGAAGATCTATTTGACTCAAATGATGTTGCTAGAAAACCAAAATGGAGCCAGTTAGATCTGATATTGAGGAATGCAATATTGGTATAGAATCAAAACCCAAAATGATTATACTTTCCAAAGCCTTATCTCAACAAGAAAAGGAAAAATATATTGCTCTTTTTAAGGAATTCCAAGATGTTTTTGCTTGGAGTTATGAGGATGTTAAATCCTATGACACCAGCTTAATTCAACACCAAATCCCTATAAAAGAAGATTAAAAGCCCTTTAAACAAAAGTTAATAAGGATCAATCCTGTGTTGATGCCTTTGATAGAAAAAGAAGTGAAAAGAATGTATGATGCACAGATCATTGCACCAATCAGGTATTCTGATTGGGTTTCTAACCTAGTTCCAACAAGAAAGAAAACATGAGAGATTAGATTATGTGTCGACTTTAGGAATCTGAACAAAGTATCCTTAAAAGATAATTACCCTTTACAAAAAATGGATCACATCTTACAAAGGGTGGTTGGTTCTTCTAGGATTTCACTGTTAGATGGTTTTTCAGGATACAACCAGATCTTAGTCCAACTAGAGGATCAACCCAAAACAACTTTTACTACTCCTTGGGGCACTTTTATGTATGTAAAAATGCCTTTTGGTTTAATTAATGCAGGGGCAACCTTTCAAAGAGCTATGGATATAGCCTTTGCAAAGGAAATTCGTGAATTTTTAGTAATTTACTTAGATGACATAACTTTATTTTCTAAAACTGAGTATGAACACTTAGATCATCTCAAACAAGTTTTTATAAAATGCAGAAAGTTTGGCATCTCATTAAATCCTAAGAAAACCTTATTTGGAATAGAAAAAGGCAAGTTACTAGGACACATAATATCAAAAGAAGGAATCTGAATAGATCCTGCTAAGATAGAAGCAATTCTTAACATCAATCCGCCAAGAAACATAAAAGAGTTACAAGCCTTTCTAGGTAAGATTAAATTTTGAAGAAGATTTATATCCAACTTAGCTGAGATAATTAGAGAACTAAATAACATGCTCAAAAAAGATTCAGTTCTTAAATGGACTATTGAGGCCAAACAATTATTTGAATCCATCAAACAGGCCTTAACCAAAAATCCAGTCCTTATAAGTCCTGACTTTAAAAAGGATTTCATCATTTTTTCATCTGCTTCAGAACACACCATTGCTGTAGTTTTACTGCAGAAAAATGACCAGGGTTATGAAAAACCCATAAATTTATTTAGAAGGACACTTAGAGATGCATCTCTGAAGTATAATATCATGGAGAAACGAGCCTTAGCTTTGGTAAAGGCTATCAAAGACTTCAAAGTTTACATTCTCTATTCTCACATCATTGCCTATGTCCCAAATGCCACAGTGAAAGACATTCTTACTCAGGATGGTCCTGATGGAAGAAGAGGTAAGTGGATTGCCACTATCTTAGAATATGACATAGAGATAAAACCCACCAAGTTAATACAAGGCCAAGGTTTAGCCAGACTCATGGCTAAATCAAATTGTAATTCCCTAGACATAAATTTTATTGCCCAAGTAGATGATTAGGAAGAGATGGTGACTCCAGAGATCAGTGCATTCTTTTTAGACTCACCATGGTATGCATATATCATATTTTTATTATTAAACTTACAAGCTCCTCCTGAACTATCAAGAACCAAAGCTACATTTTTAAAGCTTAAGGTAGTAGGATTTTGTATTCTAGACAATGTACCTTTTTGGAGAGATCATAGTGGGATTTTATTAAATTGTTTGCTAAAAGAAGAAGCTGACAAAATATTAGAAGAATTTTATGCAGGTGATTGTGGAGGACATTTTTACTGGAAGAATATTGCAGACAAGATTTTGAGAGCTGGTTTTTACTGGCCTACTTTGTTTGTTGATGTAAAAAGATATGTGACCTCCTGTCATAAGTGCCAAATATTTGAGGGTAAGAAAAAGCTGTTACCCCTGCCCTTAAAACCCATCTCTACTGAAATTCCATTTCAACAATGGGGTCTTGACTTCATTGGAGAAATTCACCCCCCATCATCAGCCCAACATAAGTGGATTCTGACAGCCACTGACTATTTTACTAAGTGGATTGAAGCCATACCTTCTAGGCAAGCCACATATACTATCATTATCTCTTTCCTAGAAAGTAACATTCTTTTGAGATTTGGATGTCCCCAAAAGATAATTACTGACAATGCAGCAGCATTCAAATCCAAAAAGATGATTGAAATTTTCCATAAATACCATATTACCCTAGGCCACTCTACTGCATATTACCCTCAGGGTAATGGTCTAGCTGAATTTTCAAATAAGAGCCTTGTAAACATCATCAAAAAGTTACTTGAAGATAATAAAAAGACTTGGAATAAGAAGTTAGTCAATGCCTTTACGACAGATAGAATTACTACCAAAAAATTCATTGGTACCTCCCCTTACCAGCTTGTCTATGGAATGGATGTTGTTTTTCCATCTTCTTTAGGAGTACTAGTGATGAAGATTATTCAATAGTTACAAGTTGAAACAAATGACATTCAAAGAAGGATTAATCAAACTATTCACTTGCAACAAACAAGGGAAGAAGTTTATATCAAGTCTCAAGTCATCCAAGATAAGATCAAGAAATTTTTTGATAAAAAGAGTAAAGAAGATGATTTCTACATTGGAGATAAAGTGTTAAAATGAGATTCAAGAAGGGAAGCCAAAGGTAAACATGGAAAATTCGATTTTCTATGAAAATGCCCTTATGTCATTTATGGTTACAGAGGTAACAATGCTTTCTTTTTAAAAGAAATAGATGGGTCAAAGATGTCAGAAGAAGCTATAAATGGCAGAATGTTGAAGCACTACTACTCTCCTGAGTTAACAAATAGTTAGTTTCATTTACTTTGATCATTGTACATATACATTGAAAATTTTAGATTGGATTGGATGTTTTCCTGACAAAGTTGAAGCCCGGAGAGAAGGCCCTAAGCTTTGAGAGATAAAATATCATAAGTATGAATAATTGCAGAGATCAAAAGATACTTATAAGATCATCACAGTCAAATTTCAGAGGCTATTGGTCTTAAAGTTCTTGACATTCCACTAGAAAATGCCATCCCCAAGTGGAGCCACTGTTAGGGTCCTATAATAATAGGATTCATTATTTTTTGAATTGACTATGATAGTCTTGTAAATATGTACATACCTTTCTTTCTGCAAGTTGTTTTCCCATATTTTGAAAAGTGAAAAATAATAAAAAAATAAAAGAAGGTAAAAAGTCCTAAAAGAATGATCAAAGGACTTAGAAAAAGATAGACCTCAAAAGAAAAAGAGATAAAAATAAGACCAGAAAGTGAGCAAGTCAAAATGCCACTTTTATTTACTTTTACTGCAAGAATTATGATTATGTGCAGATTGTCAATAAATGCCACAATCCATGATTATTTAAACAGTTTAATTTTAACTTTTCATGTTTCAAATTTCATGTTTTAGATAAAGAATAAAGAAATGTCAAACAGTATAAACTTGACAAATCAGTAGTTAAGATAGAGAAAAAATGAGGAGCTCAACAATTTAATCTGAGCCCTCAGATAAAATAAGGTTAGACTTAGATAGCTTTTATGCTTTGAAAGAAAATTGATTTAGGGTTGCAAGCTTAAATGTACCATTGAAAATGAAGTAAAAAATGTTAGAAATAAAGATGGGTAGGTAGAAAGTAGTTGTGCAAGCATGTAATAAAGCATCATCGGGCAAAAATCACTAATTTCCACTCCCCTACAATTATTCAGTATTCTAAACTATGAGTTAAAAAGGCTCAGAGCATTTCTCTGACTTCTGTTGGGACCAGACCCAAGGCTCAATGAATGATTAGTTAAAAATATTGAATTCCTACATAAAGCGCACATTCATTAGCATTTATCTTTCATTCATAATCATAATCCATTTTTCCTAAGTAAAAACCCGTTTTTACTTAGTTAAAGTGAAACCCTAAATAACTAATTTAATTCCCTTTCAAAAATCCTTCATAAACCCTCAAAATGTATTTATTCTAAGTTAAAGTGTGAAGTAATATAACAAAGACAAGCTATGTTTATTTGCACTTTAAATTAGAGTTAAAACATGTATTTTTATTCATTGTATACATTATCCCTTTTTTCATATTAATTTCTAATTTATTTATTAAATCCCTAATTATACCCTCCCATATAGTATTAAATCCTTTTATTCTAAATAACCCTCAAAACCCTCTATTTTATGTTTTAACCAATGTTTAAATACCCCATGTGATAAATAAAAAACTCGCCTTATTCCATTGGTTTAAATCTATCTATAAGAGCTAATCCCCGCCCCTTATAGTTTTAAAACAAATGTCAAAAACATTTGAAAAACTATATATTAGACCCGCGCCCATGTATTGGTTGAAACATTGGTAAATGTTTTAATTTAACATTTAAACCTATTACCTGCCGCATCATATAAAACCTAAGGTTTTAAACTTCAATTAAACGCAATCGAATCCCAAGATCTGACGGCGGAAATCCTATATCGCAAATAAACTTGCGTGAAATTCCCCATCTCGTTTCCACGCAAAATGGGTGGTATTGCGATTTCCTCTCTCCTCCACATGTTTTTCTTTTACTGGATCGCATCTGATCCGTCCAAAACAACTTACCACCGAAATGGCAGGCGATAACCGCTTGTGGCTTTGATCCTTTAAGCCCGAAAACCACTATTTTTATGGCTTGACCACCATTTATTGCAGGAGCTGATTAACCTAATATGCATAAAAAACATTGGAAATGTATTCATTTCCTCTCTTTCTGTGCGTAAACTCTGTATAAGCCACCCAACTATGAAACAAGCAATTTCCGCAATTTTTTATGCCAAAAGCTTGCAAATTTCAACCTGTTACCATTAAAGATTGCAGAGGAGCTTTGCATTGCTTCGAGATCGAAACAGATACCATACAAATTGTTCGAAACCTTTAGAAACCGTTTTCAAAGCCCAGTACTTGCGTATAACAGGTATTCTTCCAAAAATCAAGCCTGTTTCAATTTGAAAAGACCATTTAAAAAAAAATTTCCACTCAGAGCTTAAAATCATCCATAAAACCCTATCAAAAAGTCCAAAAAACAGGCCAAACCTTGTCAAAATTTCTGAAAAATCCCTATTTACGCTGCGTCCTATTTTAAACACCAAATTTAACCCAGAAATCCTTTGAAGGTACAAAATTTTTGTGCCTAAATTCAAAAGACTTTTTACCCAATCATTCACTGAAAAATTCAGGAAACCCTTATTTCTTGTTTTAAACCAGTAAAAGTCTGTAAAAGCCTATTGAAGATTGAAATTGAAGAATAAATCCAAGAAAGAGACCATACTTTGCCTATTTTTATCCAAAGAAACCTCTGCTAAAGTAAAAATACTTCTGCAAACTGTCTAAATTTGCAGAAGTAGCCCAAATGCCTAAAAAGCAGAGTTCTAGCAATCCCGAAGGTTTCAAAGTGTCAAAATAAACTCCATCCATGACTTCTAAGACTGCTATTATTGTAAATCCTTTACAACCCCCTATCATAGACATTGAGCACATTCCATTCTCTGATATTGATTATAAAATAGCAGACCCATTTGTTGAATTTAATTTGCTATACATTCATAACTGGGGCTATGAAAAATCCTTAGATAATGAAGAAGAAGTCCATATTTGGGAATCACACTTACCCAAATATGTTGTTCCAGTAACTCATCCATGTCAAGAGGTCATTAGGTTATGTCAAAAATATTATTTGCCTGAACAGAGAGCCATAGTAAATGCCAACAAAGAAGTGCTTTTCACCATTACTGCTGAATCCATCAACCAAATGCTTCAACTCCAACCTGATCCTCAAGAAGTCCCTTTATCCATAGAGGCCCTTACCAAGCTGTATATTGGCCTAGATTTTCCCAAAATATTCTCGATCTTCCAAACATTTATGACTTTACATGTAGAAATTCCTCAAATTAATCCTCCATACTCCACTTCAAAATTTCCAGAGGGTTCAAGGCATGTAATTTCCATGCTTTCATTCATTCTAGGATATTTCACTGATGAATATACAGATGAATCCATTTTAGGTTTCTTATCTACATTTACCCCAACACAACCTCCATCTATTATTTTTTATTATGCTGGATATATTGTAGACAATATCCATGACCAATTGGTTAAATTTCCAATTGAAGGAGTGTTCAGATACACCTCTTTCCTCTTCCACATTTTCTTATATTTTCAAGCTGATAATTTTCCAGTATCCCTTCAAAAGCTTGATGTAGAAGGGAATCCTCTTTCAATTATTTTCTAGACCTCTTTGATCAGGAAAGAGTCCACAAAATTCACATATGCAGAGTTTTCAGATTCATTCATCCATCCATTGATCAAAATATTAACAAATATAGAGCATCCAAGGATAAGTGATGAGATGAAGAAGATTTTACAGTTTTCAGAGCAAACCTAGACTAGGGATTGGTACCTATATGAGAAACATACTGAGATTATACTGTTTGGATCCAATTTGTTACCCTATAAGCTGCCCAAACATGTATCAATGAGAGTTTTGCCTTGGATTATATCAGGAAAATATTAAACTCCGATTCTATCAATTTCTTAGCAGAAAAGAAGAAAGCACAGTTCAAATTGAAGAATCAAGTAGGACCATTCGTTTGCAATCATAGGGATGCAGAGGCAGAAGCAGCTAAACAGCTATTGGAGTGCAGATTTGATGAAAGTTTCCTTAGAATTATGATCCATAAGGGATTGTAAGTAAAATGAGGGTTAAATGTAAGTTAACACACTTCATTCATGAGACTAAACCAGAGATAGAAAAATATGCCAATCAGACTGAGTGGACAGAGAATACTTTAATAGATGCAATGAAGAAAAGTGATACTAGTCACACTTTAGAGACTGCTGATCAAACAGAGAAAGCCACCAAGGGAGTAAGATAAGAAAGTACCTATGTTGCTGAAACTACCACTGAAGCTAAATTCAAGTTAATATACAACAAAAGGCCTAAGTTAAATTCAGTGGGTAAAGAGAAAGTAACAATTGATGTTGAAGAAATAGATCTCCCAGATACCAACACAGATGTTGCCACTGTCATCATCGATGAATCAGTTACTTAAAATTAGAATGAAGAACAAGTTGATAATGGAAATGCATAGTTGATAGAAAAACAACAGAGCATGGAAGCTTCATCCTCATAGGAAGCTGAGGAGAAAGATCTAGATATCAAAGAAAAGTATAAACATATCAAGTTAAAAAATGAAGAAATAAAAAACAATATCTATTCTCAATATCTGAAACAAACACCAAGTGTTCAAAATAGACTTCTGTCTACCTTTGATTATTCAAACAAAAAGCTAATCATTCAGTATTGCAGCCTACACTAAAATCTCAAAAGACAGTGGCAGATTATAAGAAGATTGAATTGGAAGTCCAAGCATATAAAATTCATGCTCTTGATCAGATTGAATTCCATAGACAGACTTCAAAGATGTTGTATTCTACTGTTACAACTAAATCCATGAGTGCTCAGAAACTCCAGAACACCATCTCAAATATGAAAGATCAGATGAAATTGGACAAAGCATCGTTGTATGCTAAGGATCTAAGAATCAAATCTTTGGAAGAATTGGTCTTACAGATTATATTTGACCCAACAAATGTCAAGGCAGCAGAACAATTAATAAAGAAAAAGAATGAGGATATTGCAGCTTTGAGGAAACAACTTAAACTTCCTCCAAGTGAACATCCTCGAACCAAGGAAATAATAGAAGGACAAAATGAGAAAGATGATATGATGAACATAATATTTCAGCTTACATCATAGATAAAAGAAATGGAGATTCGGAAGGACAAGCTTGTCCAGGAAAAAGAAACACAAAAAACACAAGAAACACCTATAGTCATTCCTATGGTTACTACAGCTGTGCCATCAACTCTAGCAGAAGATTTGGCACCTAAAGTTTCACTGGATACTGCAGTGCCAGTGACATCATCCACAACATCAGCTACAGAGTCATCTACAACAACAACTCACCCTACAGATGAGGCCAACAAACTGGTAAAGGCCATGGAAGAAATGTCTCTTAAGACAAGTGAAATTAACAAGTTGAAACAGATGGTTGAAAATATTGAAGATCAAAAGAAGTTGGCTCAAATTAATGCAAAAACTCATGAGAAAAAGGCCATCAAACTAAATGAAGAATTGAAGAAATTACAGAAGGAATTAACCTTGAAGGAAAAAATTTCCTATGTGAAAAATCATTTGTGGAACAAGATCATAGAAGCCATAAATGATGTTTGGCCCTCAATTCAAGTGATTTTTGAACAAAGAGATCTAATCAAAGCAACATTAGAAGAGATCCAAAATGCTAAAGAGGAGCTGGATAACAAAGCAGAACAAGCAATAGACTGATAAAGTTTCTCAACAGCAAGAACATGCAAGAGTTGGAAGAGATTGAAATTACTGATAGAACTGAAATTATCCTTGAGATAAAGAAGGTTATAACCAAAAAGAACCTGATGAAGTAGTTAGAGGAAAAATGTGAGAATATGAACATCACCATAACCAGGTTTATGGTCAAATTTGAGATTTTTAGGCAAAGAAGCTTGCCTAATATTTTGGTCATCAATGACAAATTAATGCCTCAGGAGGATTACAATAAAAAGATCAGAGAATATGCCAAGGAGCAAGTTCAAAAATCAGGTGGTGGACAAGGCATTCCAACATGAAAAGTCTTACTCAGGAGTTTTGAGGACTTATTTTACTTGCAGCATGAGATAAGACACTTGTTTGTAATTAAACCAACTTTTTCCAGGTACACAGAAGCAGATGAAAACTCCAGGAAGCTGAAGAATATACAAATTCCAAGTGAGGAAGATTGGAAGTCATTAACAGATTTACTGTGAAAGGTAAGAAGGTAGAAAGATAACAATGAAAACAATTTGCTGAAATTGTAGTCAAACAGATTTTTACAACAGTAAAGATATTTTACACATGGTTAAAGAGTATCAGAGATTAAAGAGAATCAGTGACAGAGTATTAGATAAAGCAGATCAGATTTCAAAACAAACTTGAAATATCTAAAGCCAACAAAGAAGACACCAAGGCAGCCAACTGCATCTTATCCACAATCAGTTTCTATTTTATTTGAATTCATAGGACAACTTGCTGATTTGTTGAGCAACTGTCTCTATTATTGTTGTAAAGATATTTTATTTCCCTTAGATAATTCCTAGAAGCATTCTAGGATATTTTATAAACAATTATGTATAAATACTTCATCTTTAGAAGTACTTTTGTGGAATAAATTGCTGAAGATTTCTATAGTCATTTTTGTGGACTTGAAGGCTTTTTGTGTTTCAAATTTCGAGTAGCAGACTGGATTAGATCAACTAGCATCATATTTCAGGATTCATGTGATGAGCTATTTGGAGTGAAGTATTTCCTACTTGTCATTGTTTATCTTTCTTTGTTACATGCAATCCATTATGTGTTCTAAATTTGAATGAATGAACATGAGTAGTACTTCAGGATTTGTTAAAAGCACCCTATTTTTACTGTTTGTCATTTATATGTTTTCTTCTGATTTCTAGAGTAGGGAACCCTTAATTGCCCCCTCTTTCGTTTTAGCTCTTCCTAATACTTCCCTTTTCCGGATCAAAGAACCCTTCATTGCTCTTTATCCCGATCATATCATCTCACAAAACAACTTTCCAAGATGTCCAAGGGTTATCTATCTTGCCCTAAAAACATTTGACTTTTTGGCCCTGATCCTAGTTCTGTCTGCTTGACTTTTGACTCATTTGCCCAATGGACAAATAGATTTCCCACTATCCATCTCTTCAGTGAATTTTCCCACCAAACCAATCAAAACCAAAACCAATTGCACAATCATAACTAGCCTAATATTTTATAAAACAAAACAAAGTTAAAATTTATAGAGAGAGCCTTCTCTGAACCCTAGGAAGGCTAGATCCTAGAGTTTAAAAGTTGGTCTGTGGTTACCTCTAGTTTTCTTAACTAAAAACCAAAAATCTCACAACTAGAGAATTACTGGAGTGATAACAAGTTCAACCACATATATAGTCACAGGTAGTGAAATAGTCACCTTGCATAATTGATAAATAACAAAAAAATGATAAAACACTTGCAATGTTTGGATTTGTCTATTTTTAAATATTAGTGCATTGTAAGGAAACCAATAACCTCAAATTGTAATAAAGATGATATATTTATCAACATTAAGTTCATTCCTTTGGGTTCCAGCCCTAGCCACTGCTAGGGTTTCTCTCCATGGTCACTAGCATTGTGGGAGGCTCTGGCCTCCTGCTCTCCTCCCCTCTCCCTCTTTCTCCTTCTCTAGGTGAAAGAACATTTAGAGATTTAGTTAGATCAAATTTGAAGGGAACTGGTTCCAGGCAAGAAAAAAATGCGAAGAAATTGGAGAAAATTCCAAAGGTGCAGGTCAATCCTTCAAAATCAAGAGCTATTGCAATCAATCTGGTTGAAAGAGGCTTGGTTTTCCAGTTCATGGGAATAAGGCCTTCCTCAAAAACCCTTCATCAATGGGAAAAAAGGAACTATAAACCCTTGTTAAAGGGAAGATTGAATGTGCTTTTGTGGAAAAGGATTTTACAGTTTCTTCTTTGAACTAAAGGAAGATCGAGATATGATTTTCAGGAATGGTCCTTACTTTATGGGAGCTAATAGACTTTACTTGGATTGGTGGACCCTGGATTTTAATCCTGAAAACGATGTCCCTTTAGCTGTTCGTGTCTGAATGAAATTGTCCCACCTCCCTCTCCATTTTTTGGATGAAGAAACTTGAAAAAACATTTGCAATGCCCTGGGAAGATTTATGATCGAGCATAGATAAGAGAATCAATGTATGCATGTGCAATAATATGTGTTATAGTGGACTTAGAAAAATTTCTTCTAGATTGATTCAACTCTCTTCGGACAATTGGTCATTTATCGAACCGATAAATTATGACTAAATCTCCTTTAAATGAATATTCTACCATGAATATTCGCATTTTCCTAGGAACTGTCCAAAGAAGGAAGGAACAACCATCATTCAAGAATATGAGGGGCAATGGCAAACTCAGAGGAATAGAAGACATCCAACCAGACAAGCTGCACAACGAGGATAAGGGGACGTGACTCGTGACCCTTCCCCCTCCCAAAAAGATGGTTATTGTTCCAACACATATGGAAGGAGATAAAGAATAAGTTCAGTGCTAAAAAAATCCCTTTGTGATTCTTGCAAATGAAGGGGAAGAAGGTGAATCACAACAACAACAATGAAAATATAAAGAAAATAAATATTAGGATAAATAAGGAACTACATGCCCCAAAGGAATACTTGCTTTAGAAGACGCCTGTGTTATCTAAATAGCTATGGATTAGCAATTTTATTAGGATAAAGAAGAATATGAATCTCCAAAAGAAATGAATTATCCCCAGGAAAAATTTATTTTAGAGGAGGAAAACTTAGAGACAGAAGTGGACATAGAGGTTGAGAGATCCAAATCAACAAGGAAATTTTAATGAAAATCAAATAAGTAAGTGCGTTCAAAACATGTAAAAAAGGAGAAGGAAAAGGGATCTTAGGGAGCAATAAACAATCCGTTGTATAAATTCTCCAAAAACCAGAAGAAAACTAGTTCAACAAGTCCCTCCCTTCGTGGGGGCTCCAAAACGATAAATAAATAATGAATATAATGTCTTGGAATTATAGGGGGTGGGAAATGAAAAAAGGGAACAAGAAATTAGAAGTTTACTTAAATTGCATAATCTCCATATTCTTATACTCTGGGAGACTAAGATTGAGGAGCAAGAAGCTCTCCTTAAAAGTTGAAGGATATGGAAGAATTCAAGTGCTTCAACAACTCTAGGGTACCGTCTGGAGGAATTTACACTATGTGGTCTTCCTTGCTTTTTCGACTTCTCCATGAAGAAAAATCTTAGCATTGGATAAATACCAATGTCCTTCATATTCCATTAGGGAGAATTTGCAACATTTTCAACATTTATATGCCTAACACTTGTCAAGCTAAATTAGAATGTTGGGAATCCCTCCCTGGGAAGAAGGAATCTCTTAAGAACTCCAATTATATTATAGGAGGTGACTTTAATGTCATTATTCACTAGTGCAAGAAGAAATGAGAAAGTGTTCATAGACTAGTTTCAAGAAAATATATATGAACTTATATCTAAGCTATACCTCTTAGATATAAAGCCAAAAATCTCAAAGTTCACATGGAACAACAAAAGAACAGGTCTACTTCATATAGCCACCACGATAGATGGATTCCTAGTGGGAAGTGATTTCCTTGATCAACAATTGTCCCTCTCTTCCTTCCATTTAGCCTAGAGTGGCTCTGATCATTTCCCAATAAAATTGGCCATTGAATGGTTTCCAAATCAAGGGTCCATTCCATTTCGATTCAACTTGCTCTGAGATAATGAGTCTTATTTTAGATCCTTGGTAAGTCACACTTGGTCTAGATGGGTATCTGGCTCACCCATTTATATATGGGAACAAAAAATAAAATACTAAAAGAGTAAATAAAGAAATGGGTATTGGAAACACAAAAATCTAGACCTGCTAGAGCTCAACTAATTCAATCGCAATTAGAATGTGTACAAACAATGGAAGATCATCTAGTGACTAAATAAATTTTAATCAACAATAAATAAACATATGAAGGTATGCAAAATAAATTAAAGGAATAAGAAGATATTTAGAGACTCAAAATCAAGGCGTTTATGGTTAAAAGCAGGAGATAATAATACTAAATTTATCCATTAGCAGGAAAAAATGAGAGAATTTAGAAATATGGTTCGTCAATTCCAGATAAATGGGAATCTTATATAAGACCCCATTCAAATAAAGAAGAGGTTTTCTTATATTTTCAATCTCTTTATCAAGAAGAAGGAGAGCTTTCGACCCACAGGGAAGCAAATTTTTTAGATCATATGATCCGAATGGAAAATGCCATCCACCCATGGTATTGTAAATCAATAAGGCTATAAATAATTTCCCTCACATTGTAAAATTATAGATGGGTCTATTAGAATGTAGTGGAAAATGATTGTTCCATTTCAACGAAGAGTTATCTTCTTTCTTATGTTTGGAGGCATTCTCTTTGTATTCATGGCTCTTGAATCTTAGCCCCCAAGATCCAGATCAGTCGTATCAGAGCAGGTTAAGACTCCATGGAAATTAGTGTTTCAAAATTGTTTATCCATAGTCCCAATATTGTTCCTAAATAAGGTTTCATATCTGAATCTTGTGGCGACATGGCTTCTGCTATAGTGGGTTCTTTAATTATGATTATGAAAATTATGAGTATCGGTGCCATTGTTGTCAGGAATTTGTTGCTTGTACTTGGTGAGAGGAAATGAGATTACATGCCCCCTTTGTGATGATGGATTCATGGAAATAATTCCGGCAACACACACTCTATCGATACAAACTTGATTGTTTGATGTCCATGAAAGTTGGCTCACAAGAGGAGAAGTGCAAATAATAGAGACATAATAATAATAATAATGATGGAAATAATGGAAATGAGGCACAAAGGGAATTGTAAGGTTGACCCTATGATCCAATAAGATTACACGAACTACGGGTGGAAAAAATCCTTAAGTCTCGACGGTTTTACGCTAAGAAAAAAATTGCAGGGTTGCTCTCTTAACTCCTCACAATAAACCTATTTCCTCATAAGGGCCAAGAAAATCTAGCAGTATTACATCATTTGTTTCACCTTACCTGGTAACCCCAATAATTCTTCCCACCCCAGTTATAACGCCATCCCCTACTAGTGGGGGTTTGATATACATGGCTTAGGAGGAATGGGGTATCAATAGTTACAGTTCCATGAAGGGTGATACATAAATGTAAAACTTTGATCGTCCTCTGACACTTTGCAGGTGCGATAAACTTGGGTCTTAAAAAGTAAAATTAGTTTTGAAACTTCTTCAAAGATGAGTGATTAATATTTCGCATGAACTTAAAAGTGAAACAAATTCATATGCAACTTAATATGAGAAACTTGAAGAGAAGAAACAAAAAAGTGATTATAGATTTCACCCCTCCTGGGCTACGTCTTCGGGCCCTGCTCCAATGGCTAGGCCGTTTTTATTGATCTCAATAGAAAATGCGCACATTAC
Source organism: Pinus albicaulis (assembly GCA_034641835.2). NCBI lineage: Eukaryota > Viridiplantae > Streptophyta > Pinopsida > Pinales > Pinaceae > Pinus > Pinus albicaulis. The sequence continues at coordinate 889,348,637 of CM076574.1, forward strand.
AATTTGTTAGCTCTTTGAGTGTTATTGCTTCTCCTACAAATAAAAACTCTTCTACAAAGAATTATCACTCAAAAACATGACTCCCTACAACAAGTCATGATTGTGTAATTAGAAAAAGGACTCTCTCACAATAGGTTGTTATACTCTACCTAAAATAAAAAAGCATAAACAATCAACTTCTTCAAAATGAAGCGTTGGAAAGGGATTTTCCCATAAGCACACTGAGAAAATATTGAAAATAACTACTATACCGAAGTAATAGCTACTTCAGATGTAACTGGAAGGTTGGAAAATCTCTATTTAGGCTTTTTCCATGCTCAAATATGTCTCCCTTTGGCCTAAAAAATCTCTTTGTCTTTAAAACTAAAGGATTTGACTCTGCAAATGCTCAAATCATAAATATGATGCTTCCATTGAGTTCAAAATAATCAAAAACCCCTGTCTAGGATCTTCTTGAGCTCCAAACGACTGAAAATACCCCAAGTTATGCCTCCTAGAAGTTTTTCCTGCTAATTGCCCTACAATTTCACAAAAATGGCTAACTGTTCTACAAAATCCACCTTTTCGCTGACCGTCGAGTGACGATTTCGCCTGGGATCGGTGCTAATTCCACCAGAAATGATGTAATTTTTCGCCTCTTTAAAATGCACCATAACCCTTATCACCATAATTTTAGCCCTGCTCTCGGGCATGTGGGTGCCATGTGTCCAAAGGATCAGCCACGTGTCAGCCCCTCTTGTACTAGCCCTCCGCCTTTGGTCATATTGTTAACCACATGGCTTATGGTTGGGATACACGCCCACCCCAACCTCTGTCGAACGCTCCACTTATACGTTATCGGTTCTGGGTGGTTATGCGTGACTAGGGGTTAGGCCTAAACTCTTGCCCTCCAATTAAATGTCATGCCTGTTTTAATTGTTGTCGGATTCTATGGTGAATACATGGGAATGGGTGCTGGGGCCTATCTGCCCGCTCCCTCTGCCAAATATCTATGTGGTGGTCGTATTACGCGCCATGGAATTGGGGCCAAGACTAGTCGGGTGGGCCCTCCGGCCCAACCTCTCCCCCCAACTCATCGACCAATGTAATTTAAATATAAACGTGCCACTATCATATAATAAGTAATACCATTGGCTAGATGGTAAAATGTTGAAATTATGTGTGGGAGGTCGAGGGGTTGAACCCTGTCGAGGCCGGTCGACCCTTATAAAAAACAAATTGGCCAATCACAAAGGGCTACATGGCGCCTCACCATTGGCCTAGCTCAATCCAAACCAATCAATAAAACCACACAACCTTCCCCAATATGGAGTTGCCACGTGTCGAGATGGGATTGGTCCTCTTATTTTCCATATGCCCAATGAACATGTTGATTTCAACATGACGTCAGTTGTATGGTCTGCCCAGTCAGAAACCCATTTAACCCTATTGTTTGACTTTTTAGCTGTTTGTCCAAAACTTCAGAATATCATAAATTCCTCATACAATGTTGGATTGAGGCGATTTAAGCGACGTTGGAATCATAACGATGAACACTACGATCTAGTGCCAATTTCAGGAGATTCCTAACACTTACATCTTTTTAGACTATTTTTGATCTCTGGATCATACCTCCCCACTAGGAATTTTTGGACCTCTAAAAGTCTATCTTCACTCAGAAAATAAGTGAGGAAAACAAATCCTTTTGCTTTCCCAATCTCAATCCTTATTGCTTTGCTTGGATTGTTGTCTTTGATCTTCATTCAAGGTACTCCACATTGACTCTATGTGAAGTCCTTATCCTCGTGTCAAGAATTGTGGCTTGTTGCAAATTTTCTAAACACTCAAGAAAAAAATCTTCAATGGATTGAATTTGAACATTCTCTTCATGAACATCTTTCTTTTTTGACTCAAACAATATTCACCTTGAAGTATTTCTTTGCTGAAACCAAACTTGATATATCACCTAGAAATCATAAGCAAATCAATGCATGCCATACATTGCTTTATAATTTGCTTTGTTGTCCTCAAGTTGCACTTGTACTCTTATATGCACTGGCTTCATTTGTTCAATACTTTTTTTTGGTTTTGTCCATATTTCTTTGACCACATTCAGTAATTTTTTTTACCAAAGATCAAATCCAAAAATAATTTGAAAAATGACACAAACAAGCTTCACATGGAAATACTTGTATAAATGAGTGCTTGGCACAATTTTAGCATACAAAATGTGATGCACTGCTCATCCCCAAAGTTTAGGATGTTTAATACAATGTCCATGAAGGAAATTAATCTTACAATATGGAATAAATTCTACTTTTTAAATTCCATACAAATTGACTCATCAACAAGCAAACATAACATAACAATGCCCAAGAAAACACTGTTGCACATAAGTGATTTATTTACAAACATCAGTTTTAGAAAATACCCAACTGTGGGGACATGCAACATGTCAAATACAAAATAAATGCAGCATTTAATTAGACAAATAGTCCAACCATTTATTACCGAACCATGCTAAGGAATTTTCTTTTTGCACTTCACTTCCTTCTGGAACTGCTTCTAGAATCATTATGGTGTGCCTTGTACATTCCTCTACCTTCTCCCTCTCAGGTGATTCCATTACCTGTTTGTCCTTATTTGGATGAATATGTGGATGCAACTTCCAACACTTTTGTGAGCATTTCTTGAAAAAAAGGTCTTTGAACTTGGATGAGAATTTTCCCTCTTGGTCTTACTTCCAATTGACATATTCATTTTCTTGATAAATGATTTCCTTTTGTGACAGTTAACTACACAATGGTTAGGTGCATGGAAAAAAGTGCAAGGAAAAACATTCCACAACATGTTATTCAAATCATCATGCTATTTGTAATCATAGAAATAATTTGAATAATCAAGACGTTTATACCTCTTATGGTTTTCCTTTAGTTTATGAGTATGGTGAGGAGAACTTGATTTAGTTCTTCCTTTGAAATACCAATATCTCTCTTGAGATGTATTTCCTTCAACAAAATCATCATGAAATGATTCTCCTTCGACTTGCAAGGGTTATTTCTTCACAAATTTCACACTTGTAGAATTCTTTGACCTTGAATTTTTGTAATAGTCTCCAACTTCATTTTGAACATAGCCTAATCCTTCATGCCGAGGTTATTATCCATCCTCAATAGGATTAATAATTCCATGACTATGAATTCCAAGACCCTTACCTTTGTACCCCTTTTTTGTCAATAATTTCATACCAATACCCTTGGTATATTTCTCAACTGATGCAAAAAAAACATGTTAATTATATAGAGAATGAAATGAAAAAGAAGTATCTTTTACCCCCTTTTCTTCTTGCGACTCTTGGCCCTCTTCTTGTAGCTTAACCATCTTTTCCTCCTCTTTTGTAGACAAAGTGGTAGATGCAAACTCTAGGAAACGAATCTTGTGATTTAACATACAAGCATTGTTCTTCATTTGACAAAGGGCACAATCACCAGTCGTTCCATGACCACAAACTTATTGAGTCTTGGGGGAAGCTTCTGTAGCTAAACATTCCCTAGTTTTCTCTTCTATGAAATTCTCCAACATTAGGCACAATTTTTTCTTTTCATCCTCCGTTGCTTCAAGAAATATTCTCAATTCCATGTTCTCCACTTGGAGAGAATAATTCATCTCCTCTAGTTCTAGGAGCCTTCCATGCTACAAAATTTCACCCATACTTGCAATTTGGTTAGAACCTGCTCAAATTCCATGTGATCTGGAAATGTGAAACTTCGATTGTCCTATGACACTTTGAAAGCATGATAAAATTGGTTCTTAAAAAGTAAAATTAGTTTTGAAAATTATTCAAAGATGAGTGATTAAGATTTCACATGAACTTAAAAGTGAAACAAATTCACATGCAACTTAATATGAGAAACATGAAGAGAAGAAACCAACAAGTGATAACAGAGTTCAATCCTCCTGGGCTACGTCTCCGGGCCTTACTCTAATGGCTAGGCCTCTTTTATTGATCTCAGTAGTGAATGATCACATTACAATTTGTTGACTCTTGGAGTGGTATTGCTTCTCCTATAAAGAAACATTCTTCTATAAATAATTCTCACTAAAAAATATGACTACCTACAACAAGTCATGATTGTTTCAATAGAAAAAGGAAGGAATCTCTCACAATAGGTACTTGTACTCCACCTTAAATCACAAAGAATAAACATACAACTACTTCAAACTGAAGTGTTGGAAAGGGATTTTCCCATAAGCACACTGAGAAAATACTGAGAATAGCTACTCTACTGAGGTAACAACTGCTATAGATGTAACTGGAAGGCTGGAAAACCTCTATCTAGGATTTTTCCATTTTCAAATATGCCTCCATCTGGCCTCAAAAATCTCTCTGTCTCTAACACTAAAGGAATTGAATATGCTACAATGCTCAAATTAGAAATCTAATGCTTCCATTGAGTTCAAAATACTCAAAAAACCTTGTCTAGGCTCTTCTTAATTTCCAAAAGTCTAAAAGTACACCAATTTATGCCTCCTGGAAGTTTTTCCTGCTAACTGTCCTGCAAATTCGCAAAACTGGCTAACTGTTCTACGAAATCCACCTTTTCGTTGACTGCCAAGTGACAATTTTTCCTGGGACTGATGTTGATTTCGTCACAAACAGTGCAATTTTTCACTCTTTTAAAATGCGCCATAACCCTTAGAGCCAGAATTTTAGCCCCACTCTTGGGCACGTGGGCGCCATGTGCCTAGGGGCTTGGGCACGCGCCAACCCCTCCAATCCTAGCTCTATGAATTTAGTCATATTGTTAACCATGCGACCCTAGGCTGGGCTATGATCCTGTCTCGGCCTCCACCGACCACTCCACCTATATGTCATTTGTTCCGGGCAGTTATGCGTGATCAAGGGTCAAGCCTAAACTCCCACCCTTAAATTAAATGTGGTGCTTGTTTTAATTATCATTGGGTTCTATGATGAATACATGGGACCGGGGGATGGGGCCTATCCACCGACCCCCTCAACCAAACCTCCACTTGGTGGTCATATTACGTGCCATGGAATTGGGGCCAGGGACAATCGGGCGTGCCCGTCGGCCCGACCCCTCCCCCCAACTTGTTGACCAATATATTTTAAATATAAATGTGCCACTATCATATTACAAGTAACACCATTGGATGAATGGTAAAATGTTGGCATGTTGTGTGGGAGGATGAGGGGTCAAACTTCGTCGAGGTAGGTTGGCCCTTATAATTTTTTTTTGGCCAATCACAGAGGGCCACGGGGCACCCTTTCACTGGACCACATGGTGCCTCACCATTGGCCCAATTCAATCCAAACCAATTAATAAAATTGCGCCATCTGCCCTAGTACAGAGTTGCCACATGTCGAGCCAGGAATTGTCCTCCTATCTGCCATATGCCCAATCAACATGCTAATGTCTGCATGACGTTAGTTGTATGGTCTGCCCGATCAACACCCCAATCAACCCTGTTGTTTGAATTTTAGTTATTTGGCCAAAAATTCAGAACATCATAACTTCCTCATACGACATTGGATTAATGTGATTCAAGTGGAGTTGGAATCAGAACGATGAACACTACAATTTGGTACGGTTTTGGGAGATTCTGAATACTTTCATTTTTCAGCCTATTTTTGATCTCCAGATCAAAGGGCTAATACTTTATTATGGATTGAAATTCTAGATCTCAGGATGATGTCCCTTCCCATTGGAATTTAAATCCTTGTTCTTATTTCAAGGGTGTTATGCCTCAATGTGTAGTAACTTTTTATCTTTTAAATAGTCAAGGACCAACTAGAAGACCCGCAAGGTCGAGAATCAAACATCGCCAATAGAGGTAGGGTTTGGGAAATATCCAAACCCTAATGGAGAAAGCGAGCACACATTGTTCCATCCTTTCGAGTGATCACTCATCAAACTTCTCAAAGTGATTAGTTTGACATACACGAAGGCTCTCTTGACATTATTCAACGAGGATTGAACCCTAGAGAGTGTCATCCCTAAATCTCATTCTAAATTCAAACACCGTGAACATTTCAATATTTGTTGTAGTAATTTCATCCTCATGGAGGATAAGAGAATCTTGAAGCAGTCTTAGTGCTTGGTGGCTTTTTATATTCTTTCCTTATTGATGTTTCCATCGATGACAGTGCTAACATTTATGGAGAGAGCATTTCTACTTCAATTGCTTGGTTCTACACGTAGCAACAATAACAAAAATGACGTTGTGAGCCAAAATGTAGCTGAGTACATTAGGGATTCTAATCTAAATTCACATATATTATTGACTCACGAGAAACTGTAGAAACAATATTATGATCAACTACCTGTAGAGTCATGTCAATCTTATTTTAAAATTACATCTATCAAAAATGTAATATGAGATTCGGATATTCCCCATGGTTGTGATGCAGATGATTCCATAGCTGGTGGAAATAGAGAGACAACCACATTCAACCTAATTCATAATACATGATTAAAATGACTTGAACCACCACGTATTAGGCCAGTCCCACCCAGGCTTCCTAAACATGAGGGAGAGTTAGTGTGGGTCACCCTTGATAACAATCACGAGTTGCTATGGGACAAAGGCATGTGTGTTGACACTAGTCATGGAGTTGTTGTTAGGGATTTGATAGGAAAAGATCTAAAAGGATAAATTGTGCCTACATAACAACATAAATTCCTCATGGAGCTTGAAGATTATCAAAATCTTGTTTATCATTGTGGGTTGTCTCCACGTTGTCTCCTGGAATTGGTTGAAAAAAATCCTGTAATTGTTGTTGAAGTGCTTCTAAAGTTAATGAATCATCACTATGGGTTGTCTCCACGTTTTCTCCCACAATTGGTTGGGAATATTCATTCAATTGTTGTTAAAGTGCTTCTAAATTTTATGAATTTAGTACATATAGAAAACTATTTCACAATAATTGTCAATATGGAAACGAGCTTGCATTTTATGGAGTTTTTTAATAGGATCACAACTTTTGTTGACCTTCCCACACAGTTTATACAAACATATAGCTTGAACTGCATATCATCATGTGTAATCATGTTCAATGACCGGGATAGGAAAACTCCATCTCAAATAGTCACTGAGATGTGTGGTTTTGTTATAATCCTTTATCGAACATTTTTTTCTGCACATGACCAAAGATCTTGGAACAATTCATCTAGAGTAACAAGTATCTCACCATCTTTCTCTTCCCGTAGCTCAAAGAATTCTTTAGATAATGGATGTACCACTAAGGATTTGAATCTTGTTTTAGATTTTCACTCTGCTAGTGGCATATCTGGCTCTCAACAATTTTATTTTTATGAATTTCCATTTCCAACATCTACAGTTCCAAATTTTCAAATGTGACCTGTAATGAAATTTCAACAAATCAATCATGTAGGAGAAGGTAAGAAACAATTGCATTCCATAGTTGGAGCTCAAGACTATGTAGAAATAAAATATAAGCCACATTATTTCTCTTAGGAAGACCAACAAGCAAACTATCTATAGGTCCATTTGCTAGGCCATGCATTATCAGTATCAAAGTTGGCCCACGAGCATTACAGAGTTTCTCTATCCTCGGTCCCTCATTCATCATGGTTATGGGTCACCCACAAACCCAAGGTTATGGGTCAACCTCACAAAACCCTTGTCATCGAAGTCCATTTTCTACGACACACACTATCTCAAGGCCCATTTTCTAGGCCATATAATGTGAGTATCATAGTTGGCCCAAAAGAATTATAAGGTATCCATATCCCCGAACCTTCATTCATCATGATTATGGGTCATCCAAAAACCCACGGTTATGGGTCAACCACGCAAAAATCTTCTCTTCATTGGCTCATATTCAACAAATGTTTCTCATGAGGGAACTTGCTGCAATGGGGACCATTGTTTCCTAAGGGGGAAGGAGTGATTTGGATAGAAAATTTCACCCACCCATGGTATTTATACATGGTACTGTAACTCAAGAAGGCTATAAATAATGGGCATCACTTTGTAAAATGACAGATGGGTCCATGAGAATGAAATGGTAAATGATTTCTCCATTTCAATAATAATTTTTTTTTTTAATAATGTTTTGAGGCATGCACTGTGTGTTTTATACCATATTTCTCTTAGTATTCATGGTCCTTGAATCTTAGAACCCAAGATCCATATCATCGTATTCCCAACATGCCATACTAGAGCTCAACTCACAACTTCTTAAATCCATATTAGAGGAATAAGTTCATAAAGTGGTATGGTCTTTTGATCTAGATAAGGCCCTTAGGCCAGATGCGTTGTTTGGATCATTCTTCAAAAAATTCTAGGATGGAGGGGGAGCTCTCAAATCTTCCTTCTTGGCACTGGTCCTTAAAGAGGTAATTTCCTCATTTTTTTAAAGACTCCATCCTATTTCGTTGTGTAATTTATCATACAAAATAATTTATAAAATTATTCTGATAAATTGCAACCATTTCTTCCTAGGCTTATCTTAGCAAATAAAGGGGGTTTTTAGTCCAAGGAAAATTATGGAAAATATAGTGCTAGTCTAAGAAGCAATTCACTCTATCAAGTCTAGAGGAGACAAAGGAATGGCGATCAAACTAGATCTGGCTAAAGCCTTTAACAAAGTAAGACATTCTTTCTTGTTCTTAGTGCTCAGGAGAATGGGTTTTACACAAGATTCTTTAAAATAGGTAAGGGCTTGCATATCCAACCCTTGGATAACACCTTTAGTTAACAATAGAATTACTAGTTTTTTTTGGGCTTCTCACGACGTGGGACATGGATGCATTATTTCTCCAATTCTCTTTATCATTATGACAGATTCATTATGTAGGCATCTAGAGCATGATCAAATTTCCAATCTCCTCCTCGGAGTTCAATTTATGGAGGGAATACAGAGTATAAACCATTCCCATTTCACCATGATACGATTCAACTATGAGGAATGTCTTGCATAATAAATGTTGTGAAACCAACTCCAAAAATAGAAGAAAAGAGATATCAACGAATTAGAAATAAGCCACTTCGAGGGGGAAACCTCCAATACATTACATAAATGAACAATTCTTGGATGATACAAATGAACAAAACCTCCTTCTATATATAGGAGTCCATGGGGCCACAATATAATCCTAGTGGGGCCACAATGTAATCCTAGCCGACCTAACAATAATAATGTAAGGGCACAATAATAATAATATGGGGGTTACAGGAGTACAAAAATAACAATAAGGGGGGGCTACACTAACATAATAAGGGACTACACTATTAATATAGGGACTTAACATGCCCCTCTCCTTCAAACAAGTGTTGTCCTCAACGCTTTATTATTTCTTGATGCTTTTGTATAAAATTCTCATCCTCCCATGTGGAATCTTATACAGGAAATTTCTTCCACTTGCTGAGATACTCTGAAATTGATTGTAATTTTTGAGTTCTTGTTTCTGTGACTACTTCATAACTTCTTTCGATGTGATGTTGATCTTCCTGTTGTTTCATTAGATTCTGCACTAAAGTTAGGTTATCCTTTGAGAGTTGGAGAACTTGTTGTTGATGCTTGATGTGATCTTCCACTAATTTATCATCCATATTAGCTATTATTTGATCCTTCAAACCAGCCAACTTAGCCTCCATTTCTGCTTTTAAACTATCTATATCATCTTCGGTTGCTTTTTGTAAGATCGAAATTTGTTGCACTTGGTACCGTAATTTTGATATCTCATACTGCAACTCTTCCTCTTCATGCATCATAGTATAAATTTTTGAGGGCTTAATGGGTATGGAATTATTTTTTGGAGGCATTATAGAACCCAATACTGATAAAAATTCTAAAATATGCCCTTGGAATCACTTTCCAACTGCTTTTTCAAACAAATGTTATGCAATTTTAAAAATCAAATACACACCTTTTACTTGATTTTGAGGAGCTCGATATTGAAATTGACTTATCTCTATTCTTTCAGATCCTCAATATCTAAAATTCGGCCCTGTAGTAGTCCTCTGGAACTTCTTTCAAATTCCATAGGTCCGACCTGATTTGGATTCTTCAAGACAAAGTTATATCAAATCTCCCACAATGACCTAATTATGGACTAGTTTAGTAGAGCGAACTTGTACGACTGGCTGCGTGTCACTGTTTGCTCCTTTGGCTCTAAAATTTATAGAAAGGAAACTTCCGTCCGTGTACTTCCAGTCGCTTTTTACAAAATTCAAATCTGATGCTCTGAGAGAGAGTTATGAAGATTTTCCCATGATCACCTCTTTGCGATGAAATTCAGGAGTCTGAAAAAGACCTAACTTCCACAAATCATATCTCCGAAAATATTGCGAACCAAGATCTGAAATTTTTTGAATATGTTCCTCAGGATTTCGACTTCGCGCTCTACAATTTTCAGCTTCTGAACCTTCGTATAAAAAAAATTATAGTGAAAATTCCGCGATGACATTTTTAAGTGAAATTCAAGAGCCTGCAAAAAGCCCTAACTTCAACAGCTCATATCTTCGAAAATATTGCGAACCAAGCTCTAAAATTTTGCGAAGATGTTCCTCCCGATTTCGGCTTCACACTCTAAAAATTTTAGCTTCTAAACCTTCATAGAAACAAAGTTATAGCTAAAATTCCACGATGACCTGTTTGGAGCAACGAAACCCTGGAATCTAAAGCTCCAATACCAAATGTTGTGAAACCAACTCCAAAAATAGAAAAAAAGAGATATCAACGCCTCAGAAATAAGCCACTTCAAGGGGGAAACCTCCAATACATTACATGAATGAACAATTCTTGGACGATACAAATGAAAAAACCTCCTTTATATATATAGGAGGCCATGGGGCCACAATGTAATCCTACTGTGGCCACAATGTAATCCTACCCGACCTAATAATATTAATGTAAGGGCACAGTAATAACAATATGGGGGTTACAGGGGTACAACGATAACAATAAGGGGGGCTACACTAACATAATAAGGGACTACACTATTAAGTGGTGTGGCACCCGATGTTGATCATGTCATTGCTTGTACTTAGCATTGGCTCTGTCCAATATGTCATGAAACTGCTATCGAATGTGTTGAATGTGCTCAATGAAGTTGTTCACTTTGTTAGCTTAAGACTAGACATGAGCCGAATTAGCCTGAGTAGCCACAAATGACATTTATACGTCAATGGGACATAGTGGTTGGAGCCCTAGACTTACCTGAAAGGGTCCGTGGCTGGTTGAGCTGTGGAGAGCCCGATTATAACTATTTTGTACATAAGGAAGGCTCTCATCCCATGTGCGTGGATGCTTTGAATTGTATATGCGAAGAATGTGTATAATCATCCCGTTGATGACCTCTGTGTGTCAATCAGTTTGGGGATGGAAAGTTATGGAATTTGTGAGCTTGGTGTCCAGCATTGACCAGAGGCTGGACCAAAATGTGCTGAGGAACCTGCTGTCTCGATTTGAGATGATAGACTGTGGGATCCCAAAGTGCACCCACACTCGTTCAAAGAAGTGTTTAGCAATGGCTTCTACTATGATATTCTTCTTGCAGGCCGACATAATGACCACCTTCGAGAATCTGTAGACAAGCATGAAAACACAGTCATTTCCATGCTTAGTAGAGGGAAGGCTCGACATGTAATCCATGGAGATGGATTCCCAAGGTCGACTAGGGGTAGGTAGCGGAGTATAGAGGCCTTGCTTCTTAATGGTCGGTTTGGCAATGGAGCAAGCAGTGCATGGTCTGATGTACTTCCCAACATGTTGTCGAAGGTTTGGCCAATATAAATACTTTTGTAGTACTGCCACTATTTTCTCGACCCCGAAATGCCCAGTGACTCGACTGTAGTGTGCTTCCTAGATCATCTTGGTACGCTCACTTTAAGGAACACAAAGGTGTCCTAGGTGACATAACAGTGCATCCTGGAGGTGAAAATTTGGAACTTGCATACCCTCCAAGAGTGTCTTGTATGTGTGGCCGAATTCCGGATCGCTCTTGTAGATAAGCGGCCAATCAGAAGTCTCATGCCCACAAGAGTTGAGAATAGTGGTTAGTGCCACGATCGATGGTCGGTTGAGGTAGTCTGAAACATTATTGGTGCTGCCCTTCTTATACTTGATGTTCAAATGAAATTGTTGCAGATATGTGGAGCACTTATGATGGCGATCGTTCTACAACTTCCCTTGGGTCTGTATGAACTATAGGGGTCGGTGGTCTGTGTGTATGAACATTTCCTTCCCCATAATGTAATGTTTTCATTGTTGGCACACCTGAACAATGGAAAACATTTCTTTTTCATAAGTGGGATACTTGCAGATTGTGTTAGACAATGTCTCACTGTGATATGGCACTGGATGCCCCTGTTGAGTAAGAACTGCCCCAATAGCATAGTCAGAGGCATCTGTCTTGATCTCAAATGGTTGTTCCACGTCTGGTAATGTGAGAATTGGGGTAGAACAAACACGATGTTTCAATTCTACGAATGAATTTTGTTGGGATTCCTACCAAAAGAATTTTTCTTTCGCTCCTCCCTTGGTGACTTGACTCAAGGGCCAAGTGATATGAGAGAATCCCAATAGGAACCTGCGGTAGAAATTAGCAAAACTCAGAAAGCTGCGAAGCTCTTTTAGAGTGGTTGGGCCCAGCCAATCTCGAATCACTTGGATCTTGGTTAGATCCACATGCACCCCTCGTTCATCAATAATGTATCCCAGATAATGAACTTGGGTTATTCCAAAAGTGCACTTCTCCAAATTGGCACACAACTTGTGTTTCCGCAGTGTTTGGAGTACCTGTCGGATGTGGTGGAGGTGCTCTTCCCAAGTCTGGCTGAAAATTAGGATGTAATCCAAGTACACTACTACAAATGAGTTGGTGAATGGCCACAATATGTCGTCCATCAGTCTCATAAATGTTGCGGGAGCATTCTTCAACCCGAAAGGCACGACCAGCCATTTGAAAAGGCCCTCCTTGGCTTTGAAGGCAGTCTTCCACACATTAGATCATTCGATTGGTGCCTGGTGATACCTACACTTCAAGTCAATCTTGTTGAAATATTTCGCCCCGTTGAGTTGATCCAAAAGGTCATCAATTCATGGGATCGGCTACCTATTCCGGACAATGATCTTGTTCAGTGCTCGATAGTCAATACAGAGTCTCCAAGTCCCATCCTTCTTTTTCACTAACATGATCAGGCTCCCACAGGGCGATGAAATCGGTCGGATGTGATGTTTCTGCAACAGCTCCTGAATCTGCCTCTTGATTTCATCGTTATCCAAAACATAACACCGATAGATCGGTCCATTGGGTAGCGGTGCACCTAGGGTCAGATCGATGGGGTGCTTGACCTGACAGTGCAGAGGCACCCCTGTGGGTGAGGTGAAGATGTCCCCATACTCCTCCACGACCTTGTCCATTTGTTTTTTTTGTGTGTAGGATCCATGTCTGGAGGTCATGGCCACAATATTCTTCTTGCCCTAGGGGCAGATCATCAGGAAAACAATTTTCTCAGTTTTTGAAATGAGCTTACTGCATTCTTTTGCAATAACCAAAGAGATAGCCGTAGGCAGTGGTACCTCTGGTATCCTATACAACTTATTGCCCAAAGTAACAATAATAGCATGAGGTTGGGACTCATACACATGTCGCTTCCACAAGTATGGTTGGCCTAATAATACTTCACAAACATCAAGAGGAGAAATGTCACATAATACCTCATTTGTGAAGGGCTTGATGCTGTAGGGAAGGTGACACTGCTGGCTGATGCAAAGATCCTGTCCTTGGTGAAGCCACCTGATGGTGTACAGCTATGGGTGTGTTGTGGTCGACAAGCCCAAATGCTTCACGACCTATACTGAAATGAGGTTCTTTTGGCTCCCACTGTCGACAATGAACTGTAGCGGGGAACCCTTTATCCACATCTGAGAGTGGAAGAAATGATCCTTGTCCTCTGGATCTTCCGGTTCCTCCTTCTGGATATTTGTAGTGGCAACGACAGCGTTGGGATCCGCATCAATAATCAACTTCCCTTTTTAATTCCCCTTTTCAGGTTCTGATTCATAATCGGAGCATGCATCTGATTCAGAAGCCCTCATCTCGGCCACCAGTGACTGCTTGGCCCGACACTCACTTTTGTTGTGAGTGGAGCTCTTATGGAGCCCACACCACTTTCCCATGTCCTTATTCAGATTCGTGGTGTTTTTATTTGCTTGTGGCTTTGGTAGGTTATCTTGGGCCACCATGCCTTGGCTTTGTCATTTATTTTGTGGTTTGGGGGCACCTTTCCCTTGATTTGATTCACTGATCCAAAGTCTCACTTCTTCTGTTTGAATTTCTGCTCAATCTTGGTAGCATAGCGGTATGTCGTACCAAGCGAGGAGATGTCAAGGAAATCCATTTCCTCCTAAATGTATATGTGCAGACAACTGCAGTACTTCAGCACCAAATGTTTCTTCGGATCTTTGATACCCAACTTTGTGCGCAGAGTATGGAATAGATTCGTCAGCTCATGTATATCATGATCCCTTTGCTGTCGCAGTGTAGTCCATTGTATGTACTTGTCCTCATAGCTCCCCATGGGATAATATTGTTCCTTGATGGAATTTAGAAAATAATTCCAAGTGGGTACGACTGAGAACAAAGAGGGTTCCCCCTCATCCTTTTTTTCACAGTAGGTTTCCCACTAGTCCTTGACATGGGAGGTAACTTTGAGGAGTGCAAAAATAATCTTCTCTCGGTCGGAAAAGTCATAAACTGAGAAATATCATTCTAATAGATTCAACCATCTATCTACAATGTCTGCATCTATTTTCCCCTCAAATTTGGGAATGTCAAAGTTTACTTGTACCTTAAAAGGAGTTGCACCTCTAAAGTGGCTGCTGGATGCAGATGTGCCGCCAGTGGGCAGTCGTTGAAGGATCTGGGCAAAGTTATCCATCATCGCATTCCTTTTTTTTTCGAGGGCCTCCTCGAGCAATATTTTGGTAGGATCTCATGCTCCCTCATCTTTATTTTCGTTCCCCATGGTCGGCCGTTAGGGTTTTTGAGGCTGATGTTACAAAGGTTCAACCAAATCGAGCCCTAACTCCTTATACCCCGACCTCGTTGGGGACATGCAAAGAAGGATCGAGAAAGAGCAGACCCCTATGATACCACTAATCTAGATTTATGCAGGAACACAATAGAATACACATATAACCATAAATATAAAAATGCATCAGAAATAAAACTTCATTTCATTAATATCAAAGAACTAAAATTTGTTTACAGATATAATGGAAATAAACTAGCTAGGGCGCTGGTAGCTTATCTCTGAGAAGAGATTTGTTGGCTACAAGCCTCTGAGCTCTATCTTACAATGAGGCTCGAAGGCATATATATTATTGAGAAATAATGGAAAACCCTAAACATCCAAAAACCTAACCTTAGGAGATGAAACACCAGAATATGGGCCCCGTCAAGGTAAATTGTTACATCAATTTCCCGGGATCGTAAATTGGCATACTATCTCCATTTGACGCACATGATACATCGTTAGAAATATCTATCCAAGGACTACAACTGCTAACTGAAAATGTAGATTCCGGAACAAAATCATATTCAATTGGGTTATTGTGCCATAAAGATTGAAGATGACATACTGAGAAAGAAAATCTCTCCTAGATGTGTGTGCTCTAGCCTTTATCGAGGAAGAAGGTTCTCATGGCTAGGGAAGCTACCCTTAATAGGTTAAAATGGGGTATGAATCCATGTTTAATTTTGGATACACTCCCACCCCGTCAAGGGTGTGGGGAACAATTTGGAATCTTGATTTCCTCCCAAATATTAATACCTTTTGTTGGATTTTGGCTCACAGGGAAATTATGATCGTAGAAAATATTTTAAAACATGGAATATTGCGTCCATTTTGGTGAATTTTGTCCAAAATAACCCAAGAGATGATAGATCATCTCTTCCTTGATTGTCCCTTTACTAAGTAAGTCTAAGGAATGGTCTTTAATCATATAATACCCCAAATTCATAGGCCCAATACTATTCAAGATTTGGTAGGATGTTGGTGCAGGTGCTATATGAGATCCTTTGTAGGGAAAAAGAAGATGAAAATGACATGGGAAGCATCTTACAAATTTTTGTGCTGGAAGCTTTCACTCACTATAAATAAAGTTGTATTTCAAAAGGAAGAAAAAAATAGTACCAGAGTAGCTGCAATGGCTACCAGGCTCATAGGAGAATCCTTATGAGCTAAAGAAATAAAGGAGGAGGATTTAAATTTGGACGCATAAGAGCCAACCTAGATAAAATCTTTCAACATTCATCCCTCTCTTAAATATCTGGATAAAACCAAGGAGAATTGGAAAATCCAACGCTCCAAGTAGGAGTTCAAGACATGGAACACCCAATAAAAGCAACATATCTTATTTTTTGAGAGGGAAATGAAAGTAAATCTAGGGGCAACGAGAGCGAGGGGTGGGGGTGACAATTCACCTTGAGAAGAAACATGAATTCAAATTCAATTGGGATTTGGGGACAATACTAACAATGTTTCAAAATCATACACTCTCTACTAGGGATTAAAGAAAGTTGTGCATTTAGAAATTCAAGAGATAATAGTGATTGGATATTCACTTTCCATTCTCTCTAGACTTCTAAATGAATCTCTCCTTATTGATCTATGTCCCTAGGCTTAAGTGCATATAATAATACAAGTATATTTGGGTAAGGATGAAACTTGGTACAAATAAAATATGGAAATATACGAGTTATAGGGTGTATGGCTAGCCTTTTAGTTTAGTCTACCCAGTGCAACATTATGCTGAGTAGCTTGATTATTTAAATGATGAGAACACTATTTATCTTGAAGCATCTTGGAGCATTTTGGTAAATTCAAGAACTTTGTGCTAGGTAATTGGAAAAGAAATAGAGTTATTTCCCACATGGATAATGATAGTTCTTCGAGCGTATGACTAGAAAACATGAAATGCAAGAATGTTGATGAAAAACAGAGGATAAAAAATTTGTAGGGCATAATACACGATGGGACTTGTATAAGTTCCCATCTTGTATTTATATAGGGTAATTTATGTACCATAACAAATAAATAGATTGTAGTTTTTTTCCACATAATCTATCAGCGCAACTGTCTATAACACTCCAAAGTTGCTGAAAAAAGGGTAGTGAAGTAATAAATGTTCCCTAGATTCCTCAATTTTCAAACACATCACTCATATGTTTTGAGCTTGTCTACCTCTTTTTTACAAAAAATTCCAAGACGGAATTTTGTTCCATGACAAAATCCATATGAACATCTTAGTTCCCTTATGGATTTTTCTCTACCAAATTTTGGACGACCACTAAGAACTTTCCTAGTTATTAGATTCCACCAATGTTTTATAAGCTTATTTAGCTAAGTAATCACTTGAAGTCTTGGTTTTATCTCACACCAATTAATCTAATTCATTATTTAGGCTAGGAAGGCTTCTCTTTAGTTCCTCCATAAATTTATTTCAAGTATAAAAAAACTCGCCATGTAATCCTAACATCTTTGTTGATTTGTATCGTTTATTCTAATTGTCAAAGGTCTCGAGGGGAAATATTCCCCTTTCCTATCAACGAAAGATTAATGATTATGAGAGAAAAGTAGTGTTTCCACACCCCATGATTATATTTGCTCATAGTTTTATTTGGGTTCCGTTTCCCACCATCCATGCACAAAAATACCTGATAAGCAGAAAAACACCAATCAATGCATTCCATTGATTATATACATTTATTGTCCATTTTTCTTGGGCTTCTTATCAAGTCCATTGGTGAAATGTATTTTTTCATAATTTTTATTTTCCATAAGCTATTATTAGGTATCAAATTACAATGGATTTTGTAGCTAATGACTTACAAAAGGGACATACTCTTAAGTCCCCATTTGCCTTCTTTTAGGATTTGATATTGACTACCATTTTATTGCCAGGCATCCAACATTTTATGTATTCCCATGCCTAATATTCAAAACACAACATCCTTATCCTCTCCAAGATTACTTTAGGAATGCATTGTAATATATAATAATACATTGAAATTTCCTCTAAAATAGACTTTATTAAGGGTAGTCTACCTCCCCTCGAGAGACATCTATCACACCAATGTTGGCTTCTTTTTTCAATCTTGCTTAAAAGCCATGTCTGAATGTTTTTTTCCATAACCATTAGGGTTTGAGTTTAATTTCATTTTATTTCAACCTAGGATAAAAAATCATGTTTCTAAATGGCAATAATTCTTTTAAGTGTTGTTTATTCTCTTCACTCAAAGCATTAACACAAATTGCATACTTCAAAAAGTTTATCTCCATGCCAATGTTCTTGCAATATAATTATAGGATTTCTTGGATTATACACTAGAGAACAAAATAACATCATCCAAAAGATGTAAATGAGAGAGAATTTCATCCCCTAAACTTAATTACATATGAAGTGACGTGACTCTGTTTATCTTCGTAATGGACTTATTTAATCCTTCTACCACCAACAAGAATAAGTAAGGGGTTAAGTGAAAATATTGTCTTCATCCTCTTTATATTTTGAATTAGGAATATATAACTCCATTTATTAGAATAAAAAATGAAACAAATTCCACACATCCTATTTGTTGAGAATTTGGTAGGGCAATGATTAATTCAAATTCCCTTCTTGATAATTACTTGTAAGCTTAATTATTTTACTTATGTATTCTCTTCTTAAATTATTATGTCTTTCATCAAGTCAATTACCAAAAACACAAGAGACACAAATTTAGGCTCTTCGAGCCAGGGCCAAAACCTCTCCCTCTTAGAGAGGAAATCCCGCAAGAAATTTTTTGTATAGTCTTTCATATGTCAAGTACCATGACCATGAATCATACCCTCAACCTATGTATGCCTCCAATAAATTGTCACTGCTTCTTCATTGAATCCTTGAGCTGATCCTTCTTTCTTGCATCGTACTGCACCGTTCTAGGGACCTTGCCAATATTTATGAGAGAGACTTTCTCCAAAATTTCTATTTCAATTCATACAATATTTAATTTCTGTATGCTTCATTTTTACATAGTCAGTTCTAATTGTCTCATTACAACGCTTGTAACAACACTAGAAGCAATCAATTAAAAAATAAAATAAAAAATAATTTAAATAAAAAATAAAATAAAAATAAAATAAAATAAAATAAAATAAAATAATGATAATAATAATAATAAAATAAATAAATAAATAAAAAATTACATTTCATCCGCTGAAATTATTTGAGTATGATATCCCTTGGAGACACTTTATTCTTTAATATTTTCTCGTCGAAGCTTTTCCACTTGCATGTTCACCTCATTCAGATGGGAGCATAGAACATTCCCTTGTATTTTCAGACTATATGTGTAATTTTGTTTGATATGAATTCCTGTAGAGAAAAATAAGCTCTTCTATTGGACAATCTTCATACTATTGTAATATTCATTTGAGTTGTCCCTAGGAGTCATTCGTCTGCATGACCACTAAAACTTGAATTCAATACACATAAAACATACAAAGCCTAGATTCTAAGACCTTATCTAACAATATATCATCCCTATGGAATTTGATTTTAAAATTCAATAAGGGGACCATCAACGTCCCTTCTCCATCCATAAAAAAAAAAAGCGACATAAACAAAGATTTCAAAAAGCTCATGATACAACCATATCCAAAATATCCAGCATGTAAGAGCATAGTAAGAACAACTAGGAAAAACATGGCCACAAGAGAATGATGCCCAAGAGATATGAAGCACAGAGATGAATAGACCATCATGAGGGATACTCCGGGAAACAATAGACAAATGACCTTAACGCCAACCAAAAGCTGCCAAACTAAGATGAGAAAGAGAAAAGAGTACATGGCGAGAGAAATATCTATGGTAAATTTTCTCATGATGAAAGCCCTAAGACTCAAAATTAAGGATGACACTACCATAAAGTAGACTGAAGCAAATACTTTACAGACCGAGCAAGATGACCAACTGAAGCTCACAACCATCAACCTCTAGAGAAAGGCATGATTTTCCCTTGTACAATCCCCTGAAATTGATATTATGAATTGGACATTATGCCTCTTAGGAGTTTCTTCCAACCTCATCTGGAGGTACACACACTTCCACTGGAATGCCATTTACCAGAGCTTCTTCACAGGCTTCGATTGATTACTCATCATATTGAAAAATGAGGGAATAAAAGTTCTGGAACCACCGTTGAAAATGATTAGGAGATGTCATATGTATATTGATTTGAGGATTCTAGAATCAATTGGGTATTGAAGGCACATGTCCTTCTCATGGGGAGAAAATGAGAGCATGGAGTTGAAATACTCCAAAGTTAATTCATTAAAATAATTACAACTTATTATGTAGTTCATGTGGGATATTAGGGGAGGTTCTCTTTTCTGAGTTGTCCTTGACAAGCCAAGTCTCCCTTAGGGAGAGAAGATCCCATGTTGTCCACCTCGTTTTCTTTCGATTTGTTCACCCTTAAAAAATGGAATAATTTATTTCTGGGGATGAGGTTCAAAAGATTAAGAATATATTTAATTATCTGAGCAAGTTTTAGATCCCGAGGTAGTGTTTTGCTTATAATTTTGAATAGAATGAGGAGAGAGTGTCTAATCACTGTGATTTGTTAAATATTCATTTGCAAATCTTATTTTATTCCTTGGTATAAAACACAGGCTTTGACAACATTATTGGTCACCTCTACTAATCCCTAAGCAAATTTATATTCTTATTGTTCCTCAAAATGAGTAATCACCCCTGTTGCACATTTCCAATTTTTGATATGATCCGGTGGTAATCCCTAAGAAAATTTATATTCTTATTGTTCCTCAAAATGAGTAATCACCCCTGTTACACATTTCCAATTTTTGATATGATGCGGTGGTAATGTTGTTGGAGTAAAATTTTCGAGGAAGGACGATCAGGTTCTCCTAAGTTAGGAGCCTCTTCTCTCGCTTTCTACACATAAAAAAGTGCTGCTCTTTAGTCTCTCTTCTTAAGGAAAATAATCTGGGGAAGGAAGACCAGGTTCTCCTAAGTTAGGAGCCTCTTCCATCGTTTACTGCATCTTGAATCAGAGATGAAAGCATTAGACTAGGCTAGTTTAACTTTAGTCCTGCATTCCCAGTGCAGGTGCTTCGTAAGTCTACGAAACCCTTAGATTGATAATTTATGTTAGGGAAATTATATGACGACGACAGTTTCGCCCAACATTTTTGTGCCATTGTCGGGGAAGCATGATGGATTGAGGTATAGGTTACTTTTTCTTGCAAGTGTGAGTTTCAATTTCTGCAAGCGTGTTTAATTTTTGCAAGTTTGATTTTTGTGCAAGGGAATTTGATTTCTACAACTGTGAAGAGTGATTGTTAGTGTTTTTAAATATGATTTAAAAATGAGTATAAGTTTGGAACAACTCACTCAGATCCTAGCAGAAGTTGGGATCTCCTCTTCCTATGAAAAGAAAATCTTGACAGCTGCGGAAAGCTTAACTACTCCTCCAAAAGAGAATGAATATACATATGAAAAGTATTGTACATTTGGTGAAAAACAATTAGTAAAGCAGGAGATTGAGGAGGACAACGAGCAGTGGCGGCATGATTTGAAGGAGGAAAATCACGCCTACGAAAATCTTATTAAACAATGGTTCCAAGCAAGTATGAGGTTAGATCAGTCGTTTTGTTTCTTAGTTAAATCATAGGCACAACAAATGGATCCTGTTATTCTTGTACATTTCCATTTTTCATGTGCGCAATTGACAATGAATATATTTTTATTGCTATTGTGTGCATGGTTACATTGGAAATTTGATTACACTTAGTGATTTTTAATATTTAATTAGAATAGAGTAGATATGACAAATGAATAAAAACATTATTTTTTTTAGTTTTTTTAATAAGTATGGAATCTCTGAAAAAAAAATAATGTCTCTAATAGTTTTCATAAATATATTTTTCTTTTTAGATTTTTGTTTTTGTTTTCAAAATTTTCTAATTTCATTTATTTATTTTTATTTTTATTTATTTTTAATTATTAGAAATAAAACAAATTAAAATATATATATAAAAAAGAATTATATATATATATATATTTCTTTTGAAAATAATAATAATAATAATAATGAAGTAAATTCCCATTGGCTTCGAACATTCCCATTAGATTTAGATTGGCTTCGAACATACCCATCTCCTAACACAATACCCACTGTCCACTTGATAATTTTGCAAATATTTATATGGCTGGTGTTACGTACATTTCCATTCAATTACAGTAAACAAAGTGGTGACTGAGATAAATTCATTTACAGAAAACAAAATGGTGACCGAGACTCATCACAGTAAACAAATGGCTATTACGAGTCTCCTTTTCACAGTCTCGACCCTTATTTCCCTTACAAGTCTGAAGGGCGTTTTAGGTGGGATAATATGCGAGAAGTTTCCCGTGGAGGTTTGCCCATTTTTTGTGTCGTCTTCTGGGGTACGTTGTGTGCTTGAGAAGTCCCTCTCGGGGAATGGCAATGTGCAATATGAATGTTAGTCCTCTGACGTCATCGCCGATAAAATTAATGGATGGGTAGAAACAGAAGAGTGCGTGAATGCATGTGGGGTGGATAGATTGGCTGTGGGATTGACTAGCGATGCTATAGTAGAACGTAGTTATATGAGAAAACTATGATCTCCAGATTGCTACGACAGGTGCCACAACATCGTCGAGGTCTACTTCGATCTTGATATCTCAATCAAAATCAAGCATAACGGTCGAATCATTTGCTGTCGTGTGAGAGGTTGGCAGAGCCGAGTGAAGGTAGTAAAAAAAAATGCCTCCACCTTATGTATCGACTGCGGGAAGCCAATGGAAAACAAGATCATGGACATCGCGTCCTTCAAGAATTTTCTGCAGGATCAGATCAAGGTTGACATGTGGTCTATGCAGTTCTCAGTGCAGTATCATTACATTTTATCTGTACATGTACGATATTTTAGCCAGAATATTAACAAGTCACCTCTCAATCGGGCTATCATACCTATCCTCTAATTTTCCTATCGATATCTTTTAGCTGTAACTGTCCGAGAATTTATCCAGAATCTTTGCAGTCAATGCAGTTTGGGGTTGGGATAGGCAGTTTCTCAATGGCATCTTTGTTGCTTTCGCCCCCTCCTTCTTGTTGGTCATTTTTAGGGATTTTTATCTTAGCGTTACCCTGCCACCATCACCATCACCATCCAATGCTCTTACCCTCTCCACCATTCGACCGCCACCCAATAGATCATATTTGAAATTCCCAAAGGACACGACGCCCAAGAACGAGAACGCGTAGATAAAATATGTTGGAAGTGGAAGGGACATCGTTCTGCAAAAGGTAAACACTGTGTTCTCATTATAATCTGGCATATTAGAATACAAGTTTTTGATACACCTAGTGCATATATGCATCAAAATCATTTCCACAGACTGTTCTTTATAGCTATATATTCATGCGGACCATTTCATGCCAGTCTGATATAGATTGATATTAGGATTGGGTTTCTGCCTTATTTTGACATTGGAGAAACTCAATCATCCGAAACCCTAAACAAAATTTCGGAGAAAAAAAAAACCTAAAAGGAAATTTTGGGTCTAAGTGCTTCGTTTCGTCTGTCATGCGCTTACCTCAGACCTCTGATTCATTGGCGAGCGGTCGCAAGAGGAGGAGGTCGCAGCCTCGAGCATGTGATTGTGAATGGGACTATGATAGGGCTACGAATTGCAAGAAACACAAAAGGGTTAAGGATAAGGGTTTGACTATCTGGAGCTGAGAAGAACATTCCACAAAGATGACAAAAGTTGGACACCTGCAGGTTCGGTGCAACGCTAGAGCATGCAGATTCAAAAAATTTTACAACATCGCGAGCATTTGGAAGAGAAAAAAAAGATGTCCTTCGTAGCCGGAAAAGGAGAATGGAGAGGAGTCAAAACCTTTGAGGGAGGGAGAAAAACTAGAAAATAAAGAGAGATTAAGAGATGATAAACCATAATAGAACGCCAAATATTGTAGTGATCACCCTTGAATATGGAGGTGGACCACATTCGTCCATGACATGCCCTGTGAATAAGAACAAAGTGGGAGATCCCTCATTTTCTTCTTTTCCCCGATTCGATCACCATTGGGTCGATCTTGATTTCAAGATCTCACTGCCTCCGGGACCTGAGCTTAGTGCTAACAGTGGGTTACTTCACACACAAATCAGAAAAACACAAATTTTTGTGTTCTACACTTTGTTATTAATTTTCGAGACCATGGGCAATACGCTAGCCATGGCCGCCCTAATTATCATGCTAGGAATGCAAGTGGGTTTTCGATAACAATAATTATGCAAATGATAGTGATGTCTTTTGCAAGGTAGGGTTTGTTTGTTTTTTTTAATTATTTTCTTTGTTGGGTTAAAAAATAAAAAATAAAATAATTAATCTTAGGTTTTGTTTGTGTTTTTTAAATTATTTTCCTGGTTGTAAATATATATATATAAAATAGTAATATATATAATAATTCATCTTAGGTTTTGTTTGTGTTTTTTAAATTATTTTCCTTGTTGTATATATATATATATATATATATATATATATATATATATATATATATATATATATATATATATATATATATATATATATATATATATATATATATATATATATAATAGTAATATATATATATATATATATATATATATATATTTTGCAAATAGACATTTCACTACATGAAAATGATATTTTCTTACTAAAATGGTTTTCAAGTCACAAATCTTAAATGAAAACAATTTCCTAGAGACGCGCAACGACCGACAGGTAAAAAAATGTATTTCAGTTTGAATTTTAAGCATTCATACTAATTCCTGCATTTTATGTTTTTTGAAGCTCTCACAATTTTTATGCAAGAATAGTACTAAGATTTTTCAAGTTTGAAGACAATCCAATTTCATGTAGAAGTGATTTTAAAAAATCACAATAAAACATACAAAACTGAAAGCTGGGAGGAGCTAAACTTTTCATCGCACATGTCTGTCATACAGACATTTTTGAAAAAAATCCATTGCGTGATGACATGTTCAATTACTCTTCTCCATGCTTATCAATCATCCACATCGAAGCCCACTTTCATTATGAATTCATACATACATACTTTTCAAAGTCGCATACATTTCCAGTTCATCTTTAATTTGCCTCATAAATAAAACCAAACAAATCCTTTTCCATGACCACATGCCTTGCTATCATTTTCCTAAAATCCTGTTTCTACTGTAATCATTTTCATCTATAGTCCTAACAATCATTTTGTACAAACTCACGTTGACTGATGTGGGATTCCTTAAGGTCGACCTTTCAACAAGTCTCGACCCATCGACCTCAACACCTTATCTGGGATAGAGACTAGAGTCATCATTAGTAGCTCGAGGCTTGTATGCCCTAATGACAAGTTCTCTTGCCAAAAGTCATGGGAATACATCAATGTCCTTTGATCGTTGGATCTTGCAAGTGGCTCGACATCAGATTATTTATTCGCACTTCGCAAGATGTACTTGGGTACCTTGACACTCATTGACATCAAAGGTGAGTTTGCCTCACATTGGTTAACGACATCCATTAATGGTCTGTAATCCAATGACTTATTTTCATGCTCGACACCGACACATTCATTCACATGACTAGAATTGTACCATCGGGTTTTTGTAGCGGGTGAAGACTATATATTTTTCATGACTCCATCAATAGTTGCAACAACACTCCTTTAGCCATATGAGAGTACAACAGTTCCACTTTTAGACATCATCTTCAGATTCATACAACCAAGCAGCAGTTCAAATTCCTTCACTTCATCTAGCAGCATGACATTTTCTCTCGTCCAACAAAATAAGAATGACATTTTCGTGATCCAGAAGCAGCAGCAACTACATTTATATTGAATAGTTCATCAATGTTTTGGGTAAGTGAAGGTATACTATTTTCTATTTTTTAATCAAACAATTTCTTACATGTTGAAAATAAATCACCTTGGAAAATTCCCTCACCATATTACATTATCTTTCTCCTTTTCATAAACATAACACATCTTCAGTTGGGGGGAGAGGGGGGGAGGGGGTATTCATCACCATTTTATTCCATTCATCCTCATATATCGTCGACCAACATGACTCTTCCAAACTACACTTCGTTGCAGTTGATTCAAATACATTGATATCTATTTTGGCATGATACAAGAATATGAGAAAATGTTTTCTTATGCATAATAATGACTTATCATTTCTAGTACATGTAAAATATAAAATAAAATAAATGAATGTTGTTAACAAAAGAACCAACTTTTGTTATATTCATGGTTGTTAACACAAGAACCAACCATAAAAAATATTAGTTGCAGTACATGTATTTACATCTTGGAATGATACATTGTTAGAAACCATAATCATGAAAAGCCAAAAGTTTTAATCCATGCAAGGTTGCATGAGGACATGCAACAAGATCAGTTGGGGGGTATGTTGGGTCTCATAATTGTCGCATTTTCATCATGTTTATCCTTGCCATTCTTCACATTCCATCACCTCATTTAACCATTCATCATACCATTTTCATGGGTTCACTTCACTATTTTTCAATTTATTTATTTTTAATATTATAAGAGAATTTATGATTAATTATTGGAAAATAAACACATTTCATTAATATCTCAAATATGGATGAGCTTTGTAATGTCTAGGATTATTTGGAAGTATTATTAAAAAATATTATTGAATATTTCCTCCACCATTTAAAGAATTCAAAGGATAATTATTCAAGCTTATTCGAAGGAGAAGATCATGGAGATTTGGATAACATATCTCATCCAAGATTTGTGAGAGTTGAGTGAGGATTTGAAGGGATCATATCTTGTAATTGTAGGGATATTGCTTGAGAGAAAAGTGGATTTGTAATTATGATTTTCTTATCTTGTTCTCAAAGCACCCATGTATAAAAGCGAGTGCTCTCTCTTCATTTTGATATGATAGAGATAAGAAGGATATGACAGATATGGAAATAGAAGAAAATTGATAGGGAGAATTAGAGTCTGGAATAAGTTTTGGTTTTGTAATCTTTCATTGTTTTTCTTCATCATTAATATATGTTGACACAGGGTTATTCTTACATGTTGTTTTTATCTTATACAATTGCACATTTCCAATTTTTGATATGATGCGGTGGTAATGCTGTTGGAGTAGAATTGTCGAGGAAGGACGATCAGGCTCTCCTAAAGTTAGGAGCCTCTTCTCTCGCTTTCTACACATCACAAATTGCTGCTCTTTAGTCTCTCTTCTTAAGGACAATAATCTGGGGAAGGACGACCATGTTCTCCTAAGTTAGGAGCCTCTTCCATCATTTACTGCATCTTGAATCAGAGATGAAAGCATTAGACTAGGCTAATTTAACTTCAGTCCTGCATTTCCAGTGCATGTGCTTCGTAAGTCTACGAAACCCTCGGATTGATCATTTATGTTAGGGAAATTATTTGACGATGATAGTTTTGCCCAACAACCCCGCTCCTATATCCTTGGAATTTTTGAACACTAGGCATTTTCACAAATATTTACTTTATCATAATAAATGTAACCAACCACTAATTTATAATAATGGTTAAAATTTAAATCAATTACCTATGTATCCATGTAAAAAAACCATATATAGTGGTGGTTCTATGGAATCTTTAAACTCAATCATTACTTTGTTAGTTGGAAAACATGGGGACAATAGTTTTCCATGCATATCATAAGGTGGTTTAGAGTATAGATTCTGCACATTAGTAAACAAGGAAAATTTTAAGGATGGAAGTTTATCTTAAATTTTAAAACTTGGTCAATCTTAGTAGTCCACAATATGTGAATTGTAAAAATTTTGATGTTATTTCTGTAAAAATATATAGTTTTGTAATCATTTGATATTAGTATATATAATTTTTTGGCGATTTCTAGGGTAAAATATTTTTATACTATAAAATTTGGGTGAATCAATGTTTAAAAAAAATGGGAATTGGCGAATCTTTTTTTTGGAAAAAGCATGGAAAATTAGCCCACCTACGAATATTAGCCCCCAAAATTTTCCATGTTAGTAAATATGTTTAGATGGATTTTTGAGACATGATTATAACATTTATAATAAAGAATTGATGACAAACATTTGAAACAAAATTATTGTCTAGATTTACAATTTTTATATTTAAGTGCATTCATATATTCTGGAAAGGAAGTTGGTAACTCAAAATAAATGTTTTTATTTCATAATTATACCGTTATCAAAACAAAAGTGCAATATTTTGATATTTTTAAAAAGTATAAATAAATAAAGTATTATATTTTGATATGTTTAAAAAGTATAAATAAATAAAGTATTTTTACGTTTTTATTTGTGTTTATAAATAAATTTAATTTAATGTTTCTTTTTATTATTATTTTTGTTATTTGTGAGATTAAATTTTTGTTAAGAAATCATTATTTAAGGATATTTATGGTGTAAAAATTACTCAGAGATTGTATTTAGCCTTAGTTACATCAACCCTTAACATGATTGGTTTTTTGAATCTAAAAAGTTTCAAATTAGCAACTGTCACATAAATAGTGCATTAAAAAAATACCCTGTCACCAACTTTTCTACATCTCTTAAGTAAACAAAATTTTATTTATATATAAATTTACAATATTAAATTTAAAAGAATTATGATATACACACTTTTTTGTATTTAAATAATCAAATCATTATATAAAATTATTTATTATTTCATAAATGATAATATTTTTAATATATAATTAAATTTATCTCTCTCCGCCCATGGGGCGTAGAATAGACAGTGATGGGTTGTATTTTTAAGTCACTTCGTGATGTGAAGGTCACTAGTTCAAAACTCATTGGGCAAAATCCAACCATGTTAAGGGTTGGTGTGACCAAGGTTAAGTGTGATCCTTGGGTGATTTTGACAGCTTAGTTGCCCCTGAGTCACAGTTTCCCAAGCCACAAGTCAAGTCTGATGTAATCTCTGGAAAACTCAAACAACTTGACAATTTTTTTTATCTCTCTCTATAATTTATAATAATAGGAACCTTAATGTTTAAAAACATATTTTACCTTCTAAAAAAGTTATAAGTTTAAATAAGAGGATAGATACCTCCATAAATTTTAGTAATCAAATCACTGAATGGATAATAATCTCTTTCTTATCTTATAAACAAAAAGATTCATACACCAATTTAATGTTTAGCTTAATCATAATTTTAAAATTAAATTATTATTATTATTTATCCAAATTAATTATTAAAAATATTATTTAAAAATATATATTATTGACAATATTATACAAATTATTAAATATTATATTTGAAATAAAATAAAATAAACATTTAAATAATCCCAATCATAAAAACCAAACACAACACAACATTTAAATAATCCCAATCATAAAACCCAACACAACGTGTAACATTTTTTTTTTTTTTTTTTAAAGTAAAACTAATTCTATTAAGTATAAGAGTTACTGTTACAAAACTGCCACAGTGTCATCTGTGTGAGCCTGAGCACTGGGCTTGATAGACATGCTGAACAAGAAAAGTATGGACTACCCGAGATGGGAAACCAGTCCTTTAGAGATCAGTTTGGCTGCCCTTGGAGGGGAAGCCGGCCTACAGTTTATACAAGAGAACTTAACAAAGAGAAAGAGACTAAAAATAACAAACAACCTTTCCAGCTACGCGTTGAGACAAAGAAACAAAAAATTCCAACAGTAATTGAGCAAAATACCAGAAGAAGCTGTGAGCTGGGATTATCACTGATCATGAGTTGGAGACGGAGGTTCTTCCACCACCCTGCATGCGTATTCATCTGCACAATCATTCATAACGCCCTTGAGAGCGCCTTCTTGGTTCGAGACCCCATCCTTCTTGCGCAGCGTGTCCTCTGCGTGGTGGGCAGAGCCAACTGGCAGAACTGAGCTTTTGGGGAGGCTTGAGACAAGAGGGGGCAGAGGGGAGGCCTCAGGGGAAGGAATGGGGAGAGGAGACTCTTCTCTAAGAGTTACCGTGATATAGGCTATGACAATGGGTTTGTCATGAGAACACTCAAAGCAGAATTTAGCACGCTGAGAGGTTTGGCGAATGGGCAGGCGGACAGACCCATGGGATGCAGAAGGAATTGCAGCACTGTGAGGGTCAACAGGGGGGGGAGGGCCTGGCTGAGCCAAAGGAACAGTATCACGATGACGCCTTCGACCTCTGCCATGACGCATCTCCTGAGGCTGGACTTGAGTCTCTTCAGCAGAAGAGGATCCCGAAACAGAGCTGGAGTGGGGTCAATAATGAGAGACCCGACCTCGACTAGTGCCGCACCTACTCCTCATTCTGTGTCGTATGCGTGGCATGGTGGCAGAGGCGGGAAGAGAACAATTGCAATGGAAGGGGCAGAAAGGAGGCTCAAAAACACAGTGAGGGGAATTTTCGCGAGAGATATCTGTCGACCGAGCGCCAAGAGGAGAAACGACACCACTGAAATCCACAGTTCAAGCGCAGTGAGGGGGATTGGCTCTATAGAAGAGGCTCTGGGAGAAATGAAGCCCTGGCAGCCATTCAAAACAAGCAAGAAGAGTGCATCGACGTCTGGTGTGAGTGCGGGTGCTGGGTTCGGCATAGCCTTGAGGGCATGCGCTGTTTAAAGGAAGCAGAGAGCCATTGCTGCTATCGCAGCTAGCCGAACAATCTAGAATGGACTCCATAACCAATTGAATTCCCATGTCGAAATGAAGGAGCGTCTGCGCAGGAGTAATGTCGTCGCGAGCTGGCGGATTTATGATCGCATTAATGCACATACAGGAGGCCATATGGCCACCCAATGCGAACTCCTTCGAGAGACGCGTAGGGGCCAATGTCCCATCAGTCCATGCAGTCATCCGCATCCGGAGAGCGTGTAACATTTATTATTAATAAAAAATAATTTCTATTCATCACAATATAACAATTTTTTTGGTCATCTCCAATGTGTCAACATTTTATTTATTTTCATTTATATTAATCATAATCATAACGTACTAAACCCATATTATTTATTATTGCTTTATTTTCACTTAATAATATTTATTATTTATTTATTTTCACTCATACTGATCTTAGAAAACTACATTTTGATAATATTATCTATGTATCTTTTTCTTTATGAATATTGGATATTTGTTTCTTCAAAAGGGCTTTCCATGATTTGATGCTATGTCTTGTCACATTTTTAAAGGGTTTTTAGAATACTTTATTACCATAGAACAGTCGCGAAAAAATATTTATCTAGTTTATTCCCATAAATATATTCTATTTTTTTAATAAAGTTTAAAAATAAATAAAAAATATTTTTATTCTACTTTAAGTTCTATATAAAAATCACGAATTCCCATAAGAAATATCATAAATATATGATCACAATCTTTCCACGATAGCCATATTAGAAGCGGTGATTTGAAATGCTAACGAGTCAAATTTTAAAATAGTTATTTAAGAAATATTGTTATAATGTTTTATTATGAAAATTGAAAATTACAAATAGCATAAATATTGTTCTGCATTGAAAATTGATTGAAATTCATTTTATCATAAAAAAAGGAAACATTAACTTCTTAAGTTTGTTTTTTGTTTTTGTTTTGTTTTTGTTGTTGTTGTTGTTGTAAAGGGTGGTATGGAGTTATTATAAAGATGAAAGGGGTGTCACATGTTTTTTTCTATTCACTATCAAGTGTTGTGATAAGGGGTTAATGGAAGACACCCGAATGCATGACAATGGACACTATTTTGTTTGCTTGAATTCAAGGACCACAAACCTTAGTGTAAAGCAAAATTGAGAGAGTTACGGTGCATCCATTGTGTACCAGGGAAATGAAAAAATCGCGACAACAACAATGATGACTCAAACTAGCTACTTTTGGATTTGCTTGTGGGTGATCGCCTTGCTGTTACAAATCATTTATACAATCATGTTGATCCATAATAGCAAAAGCTCTCAATTTAAGGGAGACCTTCAAGATAACTTTCCATCCTTTCCATCTTTGATCCCTAATCTCCTACTTGCTTGTCTAATTTTTCTAATTGTCCTTTACTCTCAAAGTTTGGCATTAGTTTCTTATCATCTTGGCACCATGGTCTCTTGATTTGCATGCAAAGCCAAAACTCCTCCATGTTAAACCAGCATTGAGGTGGATGCAATTGTTGTTGCTTTGACTTACCTTTGAACTACTCTACTAGACCTCCGTAGATTCATACACGAATTTGATGTTTAGCTTAATAATAATTTTAAAATTAAATTATTATTATCATTTATCCAGATTAATTATTAAAAATATTATTTAAAAATATATATTATTAATAATATTATATAAATTATTAAATAATATATTTAAAATAAAATAAACTAAACATTTAAATAATCCCACTCATAAAAACCAAACACAACACAACATTTAAATAATCCCAATCATAAAACCCAACACAACATGTAACATTTATTATTAAAAAAATAAAATTCTATTCATCACAATGTAACAATTTTTTGGGTCATCTCCAATGTGTCAACATTTTATTTATTTTCATTTATATTAATCATGATGTACTAAACCCATATTATTTATTATTGCTTTATTTTCACTTAATAATATTTATTATTTATTTATTTTCACTCATACTGATCCTAGAAAACTACATTTTGATAATCTTATCTATGTATCTTTTTCTTTATGAATATTGGATATTTGTTTCTTCAAAAGGGCTTTCCATGATTTGATGCTATGTCTTGTCACATTTTTAAAGGGTTTTTAGAATACTTTATTCCCATAGAACAGTCTCGAAAAAATATTTATCTAGTTTATTACCATATATATATTCTATTTTTTTAATAAAGTTTAAAAATAAATAAAAAATATTTTTATTCTACGTTAAGTTCTATATAAAAATCACGAATTCCCATAAGAAATATCATAAATATATGATCACAATCTTTCCACGATAGCCATATTAGAAGCGGTGATTTGAAATGCTTATGAGTCAAATTTTAAAATAGTTATTTAAGAAATATTGTAATAATGTTTTATTATGAAAATTGGAAATTACAAATAGCATAAATATTGTTTTGCATTGAAAATTGATTGAAATTCTTTTTATCATAAAAAAAGGAAACATTAACTTCTTAAGTTGTTTTGTTTTTGTTGTTGTTGTAAAGGGTGGTATGGAGTTATTATAAAGATGAAAGGGGTGTCACATGTTTTTTTCTATTCACTATCAAGTGTTGTGATAAGGGGTTATTGGAAGACACCCAAATGCATGACAATGGACACTATTTTGTTTTCTTGAATTCAAGGACCACAAACCTCAGTGTAGAGCAAAATTGAGAGAGTTATGGTGCATCCATTTTGTACCAGGGAAATGAAAAAATCGCGACAACAATAATGATGACTCAAACTAGCTACTTTTGGATTTTCCTGTGGGTGATCGCCTTGCTGTTACAAATAATTTATACAATAATGTTGATCCATAATAGAAAAATCTCTCAATTTAAGGGAGACCTTCAAGATAACTTTCCATCCTTTCCATCTTTGATCCCTAATCTCCTACTTGCTTGTCTAATTTTCTAATTGTCCTTTAGTCTCAAAGTTTGGCATTAGTTTCTTATCATCTTGGAACCATGGTCTCTTGATTTGCATGCAAAGGCAAAACTCCTCCATGTTAAACCAACATTGAGGTGGATGCAATTGTTGTTGCTTTGACTTACCTTTGAACTACTCTACTAGACCTCCGTAGACTTGTGAATGTTAATAAGGAAATGGTTAGAGTTTCAAGATCTTTATTACTGAAGCAGGAGGTTAATGCCATGACTATTGAATTCCTTATGGACCCAAGTTCAAGCCACACCAGGGAAACAAAATTCCACCTCACAGTGAAACTATATTGGCACACAAAGGCTTCTATGACCCATGCTTTGGCATTTTAGGAAAATGATTTGAAGGAACTCTGCGACTGTATGAGCTAGTATAAAAATAGAACCTTCTCTTGATTACTCTAGTCTCTCGGCTGATCAGGAAGCATGGTGGAAAAATCGAAGTTGAAGCTTTAGGATCTTCCAAGGACACTCCAATTGTCCTTTATTCCTCCTTCGAGGAGGTAGATTGAAGCACTCATTTCCAATCTCTAAATTTTCATGAATTTTCTCTATTCAAAACAATCTTATCTTCTATCTATCATTTTAGTTTACAAACTAATCACTGCTATAGGGTCAGTTTCTTCCAAGGAAAATCCTCCCAAATGTTTGTTATTGTATCATTTAAACTCTCAAGCTTGGTTTCCCTTTTTGGACACGTTCATATGGTGTTTTATCTTATATTTAGTATGTATAGCATCATTCTCTCTGATTTTCTAAGCTCTATTAACATGTATATATAAACTAGCATCTAACGATTTTACAATGCTACCTAATCCATCCAACCATCTGTTGTGGAGGTAAATCCCCTCTGCGGACAGAGGCGATCACACTAGCCCTAGGGTGGGTCTAGCAACAATCGAAACACACAAAGCTGTTGATTCCTAGTTACAAAAGATAGAATCGCGATAGATCGCTTACCGTGATTCCTTCGCTGCTGTTGTCGAAGAAGAAGTGGCGCTTCCGTTCTTAGCTGGACAGGTCACGATCCGTGAGCTTGTCGCATCCATATACCTGTACACATGCAAAGAAGAGAGACAACATGCAACGCAATATTTCACACTTTATAACTATCGATCAGTCAGAGAGGAACGAATGAAATTGCATTATATCATAGACAAACATAATCATGGAACCAATATCAGAGTCATGTATATTAAGATACGAGAGAATGATTACAACCGATGCTCTGACGTCGTGATCTTCCTTCGACAGGGCTCCAGTGGGACGTGTCTCACAAAGCTCGTCAGGGATTTGACAGAACTCTCTCTCTCACAGGGTTCGCCTTAGCTCTTCTCTTGATTATCACTCAGCTATAATTTGCTTCCCAAAAGTTCAGCTAGCTAGCAAGTGGAGAGGGCAGGATTTTATAGAGGGAGGAAGGGAGGTTGGGATCCCTATAATCATGGGATACGGTCCTATCTCTCAGGAAGGTTCCATGGGAGGTGGAAAACCACTTCCTAATCAGGGAGATCCAGAGGCAAACAACCCAACTTCTTCCTGATGATTCATTCTGAAGTTGTTAGAATTAAACTTCCGCCATTTATTTTTTAAAAAACATTCCTTAATAGGCTTGGCACTGGTGAGACACAGGGACAGAGCGCCAACTGGTGCGCCCACTAGTGTGCATTTTCCCTATTGGTGTGAGGAATGAACTGGCTACCCGCGCTAATGCCAAAACATGGATTTTTAGGGTTTTCCAGATGAAATGTTCTTCAAGAGAATTGTTGTCCTTATGCAGAAGGATGCCATCAAGGTGTTTTCAGGACATTTTTCTGTTCACAGGTCACAGGAATAGTCCTCCAATGTACGGGACGAGGGATTGCAGGGACGGTGACAAAATGCTGTGTAAAAGATGCCCCCTAAAGCATGAGGTCCGAGAGAGAGGGAGGGGTGAAATGCTTTATGAGAATGTGCGCAACTGAAAACACTGCCGTCGGAAAACCTGCGAATACAAATACAACCGATATCTCTGATACATGATATGTGGTATGGGCGCATCCATCCATAATAGAGTGTACAAAAACTGTGATCTAAGGTATGGACGCAACCATCCAGTAAATAAGGACCAACAAGTAGACTCAGGTATGGTCGCAGCCATCCAATCGAATGAGTCATGTAATAAATCATAATAATCCACAAAGAACCCGCAGCTTGGATGTTTAGCAGACAAAATCCAGGGTATTGCACTCCATCTCGACCCGAACAGAGTACAAGTTTGAGCATGCGAATATGTGAGCTAAAGTCGAACATGCAAGAACATCGTCTGATTACCAATCGATAATGAAAGTCATTAACAAACACGAGAGAAACCACCAATAATGATGATGGCTCTCAAGGTACTATAGGTACAATCCACATAATGTGAACAGTGAGCTGGCGTCGAACACCCACGGAATCATTCGATCAAAGGCAAATAATGAAAACCTTGCGTCGAATGCGAAGAACCTGACATTGAGGCATGCAGGCTCTAAGGCACGTGAAGGGAGTCTCTAGATCAATTTCCTGGATAATGAGCTGAAGTTGACAGGAAGCGACCTCGATCGAAGGTGGGCCATAATGTTTCCCACATCATCGACATGAGACAGAGGAACATTATGTTTGTGAATCAAGGCCAATAGATAATCATAGGGAGGTTGAAAACTGCAGAGGCCAACTTCTCTTGAACATATCAGCGGCAAGAAATTCGGTTTGGTAGTATTTGACATCAAGGGATCTGAGGTCATGGTGACGTGGCAAAGAGAAGATGAGCGGTCAAAAGAGATTACCCAAACCCATGAAGGCAAGTAGATAATGAGATGAGATGTCCCCAACCCGACACGAATTCAGACAAGTGCCATGTTCAAGAGCGACATACTGCCGACACAACTATAATACTGGTTCCATTTTCCCCCACCATTTCTGACGAGTACCCCAATTATTTTTGAAAACAAGCTTGAAGGGGATAGCATGTGCTTGCGATATAAGTTTGTCCTTCAGACAAATCCATCCTAGTACATTTAACGAGCCCTAGGAAGGAGGAACTCGCGTAATGTCATTACGACGGAATCCGATGTCATCAGTTTTTAACGAGTCTGACAAAGGAAGAACTAGGTGTCTTTTCATGTTTAAAGAGTTTGAAAAGACAACGGAAAAGAAAACTCCAGCAGTCCCTTTTCGTAGATAGTCCCACATATCCGAAAAGGTAGAAAACTATGTCTGAGAGAACCTCCTAGTCGCGATAGGCTAAGGTATTCCTTTTTCGTAAATAATCTATCCCAGCCCGAAAAAGGGGTAAACGTATACTGGGTAGATGTCGTCTCGCAGCCAATTTAACGAGCTGAAAACGAAAAGCGGCTCGATGATCTTTTCAATTTTAGAGAGTCAGAAAAGCGCTTAAAGGTGACTCCAGTAGTGAATTTTTCGTGTTTTTACTAAGTCCGAAAAAGTATAAAATACAACTCGCGTCTTTTCCCTAATCGCGTGAAAACCTGTCGCTGCACAAAAAGCAAGTGCAAAACCCATTTTTCGACAAAAATATGATAAAATATCAGAAAAACAAGTCCTAAAACCTAATTTTGATTTTGAAAAGTTATAAATATTACCAATAGTAAAAACTATTTACTTTTCACCTTTTTACCTCTTTGCAGAGCGATAGTGAGCCATTTCCTTTGCGATCTTGAGGCGCTGATTGTGAGAAATCCAGTGGACGAATCCGGATCCCGTCTTTTTCAGGTAAGAGCTGCTTCCATTAGCCATATTTTAAGTCATATTTCATAGCTTTTAATTGTCATTCGACATCTCTGAGGGGAGGAATTGCAAAATTAGGGCCTCCGTGGTTGGCGCGGGTACCAGGCACGGACCCGCGCCAATCTGCTCTGTTTTACATAGAG
The DNA here is from genome assembly GCA_034641835.2 of Pinus albicaulis. Lineage (NCBI taxonomy): Eukaryota > Viridiplantae > Streptophyta > Pinopsida > Pinales > Pinaceae > Pinus > Pinus albicaulis. The sequence goes on from CM076574.1 coordinate 889,386,230, forward strand.
GCCGTGCCAGTTGGCGCGAATGTTAGCCAGACAGCCGTGCCAACGGCGCAATGCAAATTACGCTTAAATTAAACAAAAATAGAGCCATTTAATTGTTGTTTTAAGTACCCAAGGGATCTTACAATGTGTCTATGAACAAATTTATGCAGGTCCAAAGCAAAAATGGTAATTGGATGGAAGGAAATAGAGCACAGTGAGGAAGGTGAATTGGAAATGGGAAATGAGCAGTGCATGAATACTCTCCGAAATTGCGGTTTGAAAAAATTCTTCCTAACGCCATGTCTCCGGGCTTAGCCCGAACTACTGCAATATCTGATTAGCATCTGGGATGAGGATGAGGAGAAGTTTAAACTTCGATATTATGTACTTGAGCTCAAAGTGTCAGACGTGTACTTCATCACTGGACTATCACGTAGGGGTCCAGTTCCTATCTTGACTGGCACTAGGCATTCTGGTGAAAACATGACAATGGTCATGAACATGGTGTGGGAAGGGGCACGCAAAGGGACAGGTAGCAGAAAGGTAGACATTCAGACCGTCCCTGATCTAGCACTAAGAGTAGTGCTACATACCATAACGCAGGCTGCGGGATCACAGGAACCACATGAGGCTACCAAGACACAACTCCTTATTGCATCAGAGTGCATGAACCCAACAGTGTTTGACTGGGCCACAGCCGTGACTATGAACATCAAACGACAACTGACCAAATGAAAGAAGACCAAACTGAAACAGTTTGGATATGGGTGAATTTTGGTATCGTTCTTCCTAGAATGACTACCTATCTTCCAGTGCCAGGGGGCCATAGTCCCGGATCCACCGTTGAGAGAGCCACGGATGGCTCGATGGGCAGCATTGATGCCTAGGGTAGGGGGCGGCCAACAGATGTCATGGCGGCCCGAGTTCTTCGGATGGCTCCAGAGACAGTTGATCGTCGTAGAGGACTGGCCCTATGCGGGCACTGATTTCACTGGAGACCCAGACCTTCTGCTCCCGGAAGGAGAGGACTGGGACGAGGAGCTTGGTAAGACTCTTTTAATTTTATGAGTTTTATGATTTTTTGGTACACATGCATGTTATAAAAACTGATCCTATATGTATGCAGATGTTGGCCCAGAGAGGCTGGCCGAGATGTCACCAGTAGCGAGGAGGACCCCTCTCGCCTATGATCCTCAAGGTGAGGGGGGCGAGGGGGATGAGCTTATACATAACCTAGAGGGGATCACTCGTGGAGTTCTGGATTATGCTCGCTTAGCCGATGTTCCTTTAGCTTATCAGAGGGACACCGTGGGGGTGCCGAGTCGGCTCCATCGCTTATTGAGGCAGTTGGTGCGGACAGTGACGTGCTACCATGAGCACCATGCCGATTAGTCGCCTAGGCTTTTTATTTTCATATTTTTTGAGAGACATGTTGTCTCCGGATGTAACTAAAACAAACATATATATTTTTGGTTTTATATGATGCACATGTTGCAAACACTCGACATATATATATATATATATATATATATATATACATCTATTTTATACATGGATTTTACTTACATATGATGATGTTTTTACAATTTGCGTAAATTTCTATCTAATACCATGTTGGATACTGCATCTGTCAGTGTATTCATTTGTCTTGGTATATGCTGATATGTAATGTAATCAAAATTTCTTTCATGTAAATGAAAACTTAGATACAGTCTTAAAATGCAAGGTTTCTAACTGAATAATGACCATTGAGCTACAAAATCACAAGATGTGAATCTAGATGTACAAGTAACGCATGAATACCAAGGTTAACAACCTTGTTTAATAATTCCATAATGGCACTATATTCCGCGACATTATTTGTAGCAGGCCCTAGACAAACACCTTGTAAATTAACCAACTCACCAGCAGGATTGTAAATTACCCAGGCTGCCGAAGACAGGTTCCTGGTACTGCGGGATGCACCATCCGCAAAACCGACATAAGGAGTAATAGACATCTGCACAATCAGGAAGACCCAATGAGCAGAAAAAATCTTACAAAGCACACCACACCACACATGCACAAAAATGAAAAAAACACCTATGTACATATGCTACGCAAGGATGATTCAAGCATAATATTTCTTTAGGTACAACCCATTTCTGGGCTGCGCCAAAGGAAGACCTTCATAATTGATCAGCTCATAAGCCCCGTTTTTCAATACACGTTTAACGATATAGGGCCCATGCCACATAGGCTGGAATTTTCCTACCCCAAGATTTTCGTGAGCTTGATCATATAAGAGGATGAGGTCCCCTTCAATAAAAGAGCGCGTAGAAATCATTTGATCGAAATGAGCTTCAACCCGCTTTTTCTGTGCCTCAATAACCAAAGTAGACAAGTAGCGAGTTTCGTCCAATCTCTCGAGATATAGGAGACGTTCTTCCTCCGGGGAAGTATCGGGTAGTAATTCCACAACCAATTTTAGTGAAGGGATCTCACATTCAACTGGAAGAGTAGCTTCCAGACCATACACCAACTGAAATGGTGTGAATCTGGTTGCACTCTTCACTGACGTTCGGTAGGCCCAAAGAGCTGAAAATAACTGGAGATGACAATTCGATTTGTGTATACCAATTGTTCGTTGAAGCGTCGTGACAAGCACCTTGTTCACGGCTTCAACTTGGCCATTTTCCTAGGGGTAATATGGCGTTGAGCTATCGTGATGCAAGCCCAACCGATATGTCAGCTCTACCATCATGTAGTCTCGAAAATGAGAGCCATGATCAGTGACGATTGCTTGAGGAACGCCGAAACGCGTGATCACATGGTTGAAAATGAACTGTGCAGCTGTCTTATCGTCTGCGGCCAATGTAGGCATCGCTTCGGCCCACTTGGTGAAATAATATACGACAACGATGATATAAGCATGCCCCCCGGCTGAGTGAGGGTTACATGTCATAAAATCAATGCCCCATTTGGAAAAAGGGCCCACGGTAATGACAATATGTAATGGGAGAGGCGGCGCACGCATCTTGCGTTGGAAGATCTGGCATGTGTGACACTTTCGTACTACAACAATACAGTCTTTAAATATAGACGGCCAGAAATAGCCCACATGAAGGATCTTCTGTGCGGTACCATAACCGGACATGTGACCGCCATAGGCACCACTGTGAAAGTCATTCAGAACTTTCTCAACCTCTTCTAAGGTCAAACACCGGCAGAGTACGGAATCGACTCCAACGTGATATAGGGTATCTCCGATAATGCGATATGGTTGTGACTGATGGCGAATGCGACATCGAGCATCCTTCTTTAACTCGGACCGAAAGGTCAATGTTTGGAGGTATACGATGATATCACCGTACCATGGATCGAGAGTGCTGATTAAGAAGAGAGTTTCGTCTGGGATATGATCCTCGAATTGAGACGGAACAAAGTCGGTAGGGAGAGAACAAATGAGATCAACAAAAACCAGTGATTTCTTAGATTTGGTAGTAGTGAACTCCAAATCAAACTCTTGAAGGATCACAATCCATTTTGAGTACTTTCCCCCCAGCAATTGTTGGGACAAAATGTAAGTCATGGGGTTGCAATCGGAAATCACGGTTATCGTGCGCAACAGGATGTAATTCCGAAACCGCTGAACGACCTAGACCGTGGCCAGCACCAACTTCTTGACGTGTGCATAACATGTTTTAGTGTCGAGGAGATTCCGAGACAAATAATACACCACATGTTCATTACCGTCATCGTCTTCCTGTACCAGAACCATGGCAATTGTACTGCATGCGGTAGCCAAATAGAGGGTAAAGTCGCGATGATAATTTGGAGGACGTATTAATGGAGCGTTGACAAGCAACGTCTTAAGGTTATCGAAAGATTGCTGAGCAATCTCGTCCCAACAGAAAGGGACGTCCTGTTTTATAAGTCGCGTAAACCCTTTAGCTACCTCTGCATAGTTCGGGATAAAGTGACGTAAGAAATTCGCTTTCCCTTGAAGACTCTGAAGTTGATGCAACAAGGATGGGGAGGGGAGATTAACGATAGCCTCAAACTTGAGAGGGTCAAGGCGAATTCCGTCCTTAGAGACAATGAATCCTAAGAGTCGACCAGAGTCAAAGAAGAAGATGCACTTGTGAGGATTAAGCCTAATGTTGTAACGTCTGCAGCGGAGAAAAATCTGGCAGAGATGTTCCGAATGGTCTTCGCATAGAGCTGAATGAGCCGAAAGGTCATCCAGGTATGGCTAAAAAATATTACGTATGTCGTGAAAGGCGTAGGACATGGCACGCTGGAAGGTAGCCCCAACGTTTTTTAAGCCGAAAGGGAGCTTCTTATAGGCGAATGTTCCCCACGGACAGATGAAAGCGGTCTTATGTTGATCGGATGGAAGGATATTGATTTGATTATAACCTGAAAAGCCGTCCATAAGGGAAAATATCTCACTCCCCACGCAATCGTCAATGATTTGATCAATAAAGGGGGTGGTATAGTTGTCCTTAGGGCAAGCCCGATTGATATCTTGATAGTCAACACATACTCGAATTTTGCCCTGCTTCTTATCCATAGGGACGATATTGGAAACCCACTCTGTCAGAGGGATCGGATATATGAAACCCGCTTTAAGAAGTTTCTCAACTTTAGATTTTATAGTAGCGGCTTTTCGAGGATACACTGGACGCAAATGCTGGCGCACAGGCTTCGCACCAGGATATGTGGGAATTTCGTGCATGACGATACTGGGATCAATTCTAGGCATCTCTTCATAAGACCATGTGAAAACATCACGGAATTCGTGGAACAGAGTAGTGTACACTTGAATCTCATCGGGAGAACAAGTGACTCCCACATGGATGTTCTTGACGACCCCCGGTTTGACGGAGATGTCGATAGGAATCGTTTGGGTAATATTACTCAGATTGCCTTCCGAAAAAACTTCATGAGTCAATATTGGCGTTTGGAGTGGCGGAGAGGGAACCTGAGATGAAAAACACTTGAGACAATTAGACATTGCCCGTAGGCTAGGCAGGAATGAGGAACGATGATGCCCATCGCTCCACGACAGATCTTTGAGAGACATAGTCTCTACGATAGCTTCGTCAAATAGAAAAACTTCTCTCAAAGGATCGGGCGAATCTGCATCGCCGAGATATCCTGAGATGGATGGGAGGAGGAAGAATGCCTAAGAGAATGAATCTTAGTGATTTGCTGCGGGAGTATGAATCTCAAACTGAGAGGTTTAGAGATCATACTAATTTCCAAGAGTTTTGCAAGATCCAGATGGGGAAGAGCCAACAGCAGGATGCAGATATATTTCTTCTATCTACTTTTGCCGGATCACCTACATGTTCAGTTGGAGCTTGGATGAAGGAGCTAAAATCCTATTTGTAGCTGCACCACATTTCCGGAGATGAAGCTATCAGAGTTGCATCGCTGCATTTCAGAGGTAAGGCTCATGCATGGTGGATTTTTGAATCTTGTTCCTTAAAGAATGCCAATACTTTCTCTTTTGAAAGATTCATAAAAACATTGATGGAGAGGTTTGGTGAAAAAATTCCTAAGACACATGAGCAAGGAAAACTTGAGAAAACAAAACCCTTGCATGTGATGGATGAAACTCCATTTCAGAAAACCATGAGAGGAGTTGATGTCTTTCATTAAACATTGCTGGAAGCAAAAATTCTAGTTCATATTCTTGAACAAGAGGGCATGGGGATCACTTTTTCACAAAGGGATCCAATTGTTGAGATGTTGCCTACACACATTGATGGAGAAGAGGGCAACAACGCTGTCACATCTAGAGCACATCCAATGCCTCATGCAGAGGAGGGAGGAGCACATGCTCCCACATGAGGGATTCTTGTATCTTTGTAAGAAATTCCCCAGGATCTCATACATAGAGGTCCAAGCACAATCAGTGAGAAACATGATTGTGCAGCATTGCAACTGGAAGGAGGAGGAAAGGAGGAAGAGCAGCATCAGTTGATGAGAGGCATACACCCTTCTCTATTTTAGAGAGCCAATGCAAGGAAGAGGCAAACTGATTTGCGCTGTAGAAGCAGGGGCAAGATTGCCCAATCACTTATGCAGTCTACTCTTGACATTGATGTCTCACTTCATGGAGGCATTCCACTTGGGAGGCCACCTAATCTTCAGTTGATGAGAGATGTCTTGCCTTTGGGTTCACCACTCTTGGATTTTGGAGAGGTGAAGAGTTTTGAGCAGAACTTTGGCATGGGGGATGTCAAAGTAGAAGGTAGTAGCATGAGTGGAACTTCACATGCCAGATCACCAGCGCTGTCACTGAGGAGGATTGATCCTTATTGGAGATCTCAGCTTTTGGTAGAGTACTCCAAGGATCTTGGTGCATGCATGATTCTTGATGACCCGGATGGAGATGACAGATACATGGTGGATGATATGGTCATCTATTCCTATGGCAGGATCTTCTTGACTAGATCTTCTAGTCTCAAGGAGAAGCTGCTACATGCAGCACATGAGGACTTCTCTTCTATACACTTTGATGCATATTTCTAGTTGATGGAGGAGTTCACTTGGGAGGGCATCCAGCATGATATATATCAACATATGGAGAGATGCATAGCCCGGATAGTGATAGAGAGGATGACATAGCCACCTTCCTACTCATTGGGAGTAAGGGAGAATTTCTAGTTGAGCCATTTCAGCTCAAGACGTCAAGTACATGATGGAGGAGGTATAATTTCACATTTTGTATTGTACTTCTTTTCCATATTTGAGCAACATGATTTATCAGGAAGAGTTACTTCTTCTTGCATATTATGATGATGTACTTGCAGTTACTTGTAGCATTGATCTTGGCTATATTTTTGATGAGCTGTGGGGGAAGCCATATGTCTCTTGGTGTGCACCAATGACACCATATTGTGACTTCATTTTTTCATCTTATGAGATGATTATGGCAGTAAAAAAGTGGTTGGTAAAGCAATCGTTGCTTTTTATTTTGATGCAGGCCAAGGGTGCACTGCGCTGGTTCCATGAGAGGGACCAAGATTCACTCTCCAGTTGTCAATTGGCAACTTGTTTTTATTGTATCTTGCTTCCATGTATTTCTGATGTGTTCTTGTTCAAAGGAAGCTTGTATGAGGGAGAGATGAGGCAGCAAAAAAGGTTTTTGTTGCTATGGTTGCACTTGGGAGAGTATGGGCAAAATTATTCCCATACTTTTCATGATATTTCTGAAGAGAAGAAAGGCACATGCATGGTGCAAGGAGGATACCCTTTAACATTGAAGGATCATGAGAGACTTCCATGTAGGAAGGAGATCTTCTCACATAGCAGCATGATGGTGGATGACTTTGGCATATGGAATGTCAAAGAGAGGAATCATGGAGCCTTATTTCTAAGGCCTACATCGCTGTCACATGGGAGAGTGTTCTTATTGATGGAGTGTTCCAAGGAGTATATGTACCCCTTCTTCTTGCAGATTTTTATGAGGGAATCCTCATGGGGGAACTTATACATGGACCTCACTTTCAGCTCACATATGATGCATGGTAGGAAAGACATTGATGTGCTTATTGATTACTCTATTGAGTATTTGTACTTTCTCACCATATGTAAACAGTGCATTGCTCTATATGAGAGCAAGAGTATTTTTGGGTTTCATGGTCACTTTAGGGCCAATGTTTATGATGATAGTAGCCCATCTATACATGAAATTGGGCAAGTGTATTGTTATTTTATATATGTACAGCTGATATACATTTATGCTTACTTCCCCATGTTGGGAGAACAAACATATACAGCTTGTAACTTGTTGCAAGACCACTTGCCATATGACATTCTCAAGTAGCAGTTGGGAGAACTGCGCTGTATTCACCAGAGAGACCATATGTATCATCCAAAATTGCATATAACCTACAGCCATTTTCTGATTTGGATTCCATGTGGTGATGATGTGCCATTCATCTTGAATGGAATGGTTTGGGTTGGCATGAATCATGATTTTGGAGGAAGAGTCTTTGGAGGCCCAGTATTCTTCTTTCCATTGGAGGGAAATCATGTTTTAGCCCAAGATCATCATGCCTTCTACACTTATCATAAGTGGAGGGGAGGATAGAATGGGATAGGCCTTCTTGCCTATCATGTACATTTATTTAGCCCACCTACATTTCAGGAGCACAAGGTGGAAGAGACTTTTCATGAGTTGCCTTGTTGGAGGGTGACTCACTTCATTTGGATGATTGCATGGGTGAGGGAGGCACTCATTCACCATGATGATCATCTCTCCTACTTTGTGGAAGCCATGAGACATCTAGCATGTTTCCATTCACCCTTTCCACCTTTTATTGATGCAGACACTTTGGTTTTGCACACTTGGGAGGAAGCATTGGATGATAGTTTATTTGCAGATTCTCTTGATGCAGTGATGGAGGCTATTGATGGGAGGCCACATGAGGAGGAGGGGAGATATTTTTCTATCCTTATGCATTTTCTTGAGGACAAGAAAATATTTTGGAGGGGAGGACTGTAATGTTCCAAAATTTTAGCTTCCAAGCTAAATGGAACATTAGAGTTAGCAGCAGCTGTAGCCGGTAAATAAATGGGTAGAAAATCCCATAAGTCTCCTAAGGAGGATAAAAAAACTCCTAGTGTAAAAGGAGACACTATTTATAGCTCAATAAGACACCTCCATGTGTGAACAAAGATAAAATGAAGCTACTTTGACCAAGTCAACAACACAGTTTTAGTGGAGGAGGAATCCTAGGATGGATAACGCAATTTTGGAGGGAAATGTAACTTGGGTTAGAAGTAACCTAAGTGAGTGGGGCCAAGGGAAATAAAACTCACATATTATATAAGGAAGAGTATGGCAGCATTATTGAATCATGTTGTAGATTATTATTCTTGGTTGCCAAGAATTGTTGCTGCTTAGCAAAGTTGCAGTGTTGTTTAGCACTGGGTGTTCCCGGGCGGGAATCCCACCTCTTTCCTTTGAGGAGATCATTGGGAGAGTTTGTATTCAACATTCCACATCAGGTTTTCAGGCCAATCTTCAGCCATCTACATCAGCACAACTTGCCGGAGATTGTGTGGTGTTGCTGGGTGCAGCAGTGGAAGGGATTGAAATCCCGGCTTCTGAGCTATTTTCTCATTGGAGGAAGCTTTCCTTCACTTGAGAGATATGTTTGGAGAGCTCCAGGACTTATTTCATATCTGTGGTATCAAACCACACATTTCTCATACCCTCCCAGCACTGTTTCTGCTAGGGAGTGCGTTATTTTGGAGGCAGTGCTCATTGCATGGTTTGGTGGCTCCATTGTTGAGTTTCCTTGTGATTGAGAGGTTAAACCTTTCATGGGAGGAAGCCCTTGAGGGATCTACATCAGATCAGACATATTTCAGCCTCATAAACTCATTTACTTCATTGTTGCAGTGGTGATTCAGTAAATTACTGAATATCCCATTTTGTATGCAGAGTGTTTGACAAGAAACCCTTGCCGATTTCTTTTGTATTTTGTAAAGGGAGCTTAGATCTCTGTTCTTCAGCATTATTTATCAATATAAGAGCAGATCTATTTTTCTCTTATCAGTTTATGTGTAAAACTTTTCTTATACTGCACAGTCCCTTGAGCAGCTGCTCCGACATTTTGCAGTCTTGGGGTTTTTCACCATTTTTAGCTACACTAGTGTGGGAGGTCTGTTTAGCCCACCTAGTTTGATTTGTTTAAGCTCTATTCTTGGATTTAGAATTTATATTGAGTAATATATGGGATCCAAGAGTGCATTTCACTGTTTTATTACATTTTTTTCTTCTTCTGGAAATGCGTTTTGATGCATGATTTATGAGCAATCCCGAAAAAGAAATATTACAGTGGTATCAAAGCATGATCTCTTGGCTCAGCTTGTTACATCCAGCTATCAGAAGAAGGAGATATGGATAGAAGCTAGAAATCTTCAGTTTGTGCAGGAAGAAAGGAAGACGAGCTTGCAAAGCTTCTTCCAAAATCTACGAAGAGCTTTCAAGAAGAGTTGAAGAAAATGAGATTGGAGATGAAATCTCAAAAGGAGGTTGATTCTAGAGCTGAATCTAGATTTTCACATGGTGAGTGTGAGAATGTAGTTGCACTCCATGATGCACAACGCAGTCAAATGCCCAGAGCTATCCTGAGATGGATGGGAGGAGGAAGAATGCCTAAGAGAATGACTCTTAGTGATTTGCTGTGGGAGTATGAATCTCAAACTGAGAAGTTTAGAGATCATACTGATTTCCAAGAGTTTTGCAAGATCCAGATGGGGAAGAGCCAATAGCAAGATGCAGATAGATTTCTTCTATCTACTTTTGTCGAATCACCTACATGTTCAGTTGGAGCTTGGGTGAAGGAGCTAAACTCCTATTTGTAGCTGCACCACATTTTCGGAGATGAAGCTATCAGAGTTGCATTGCTGCATTTCAGAGGTAAGGCTCATGCATGGTGGATTTTTGAATCTTGTTCCTTTAAGAATTCCAATACTTTCCCATTTCAGAAAACCATGAGAGGAGCTGATGTCTTGCATTACACATTGCTGGAAGCAAAACTTCCAGTTCATATTCTTGAACAAGAGGGCATGGGGATCACTTTTTCACAAAGGGATCCAATTGTTGAGATGTTGCCTACACACATTGATGGAGAAGAGGGCAACAATGCTGTCACATCTAGAGCACATCCAGTGGCTCATGCAGAGGAGGGAGGAGCACATGCTCCCACATGAGGGATTCTAGTATCTTTGCAAGAAGTTCCCCAGGATCTCATACATAGAGGTCCAAGCACAATCAGTGAGCAACATGATTGTGCAACATTGCAACTAGAAGGAGGAGGAAAGGAGGAAGAACAACATCAGTTGATGAGAGGTATACACCCTTCTCTATTTCAGAGAGCCAATGCAAGGAAGAGGCAAACTGATTTGCGCTGTAGAAGCAGGGGAAATATTGCCCAATCACCTATGCAGTCTACTCTTGACATTGTTGTCTCACTTCATGGAGGCATTCCACCTGGGAGGCCACCTGATCTTCAGTTTATGAGAGATGTCTTGTCTTTTGGTTCACCACTCTTGGATTTTGGAGAGGTGAAGAGTTTTGAGGAGAAAATTGGCATGGGGGATGTCAAAGTAGCAGGCAACAACATGAGTGGAACTTCACATGCCAGATCACCAACGTTGTCACTGAGGAGGATTGATACTTATTGGATCTCAAATTTTGGTAGAGTACTCCAAGGATCTTGGTGCATGCATGATTCTTGATGACCCGGATGGAGATGATAGATACATGGTGGATGATGTGGTCATCTATTCCTATGGCAGGATCTTCTTGACTAGATCTTCTAGTCTCAAGGAGAAGCTACTACATGCAGCACATGAGGACTTCTCTTCTATACACTTTGATGCATATTTCGAGTTGATGGAGGAGTTCACTTAGGAGGGCATCCAACATGATATATATCAGCATATGGAGAGATGCATAACCTGGATGGTGATATATAGGATGACACAACCACCTTCCTACTCATTGGGAGTAACAACCGGAGAACAAGGGCTAAAGACAGTCAAAAAATGACTTCAAAGCACTTAATCAATCAGAAAAAATGAACCAGGACCAAAAGTCAAGCTCAGAGAGTCCAAGAACAGGCAAACCCTAAAACCGAGCAGGGTTGGCGCGCCTTTTTGGCTGTAATCTGTGCCAAACAGTGGATGGTGTGGGTGCTTAACGAGCAACAAGCGCCAGTTGGCGTGACTCTTAGGGGGATAACCACGCCAATCGAGTTTACCTTAGAAAAATGATGAAAATGGACAAACAGAAACTGGATCTAGTCTTCTGGGGGCTGAACATGGGTTTAACACCAAGGAAGGTGAACCAGAAAAGCAGACCAATCAATCAAAAGCAAAAAAAGAACCCAATGGAGGAAGGACTAACTCCCACTGATCCTCAACGAAGTCACCAAATTGTTGTGGAGGTAAATCCCCTCTGTGGACATAGGCGATCCCACTAGCCCTAGGGTGGGTCTAGCAACAATCAAAACACGTAAAGCTGTTGATTCCTAGTTACAAAAGATAGTATCGTGATAGATCACTTACCGTGATTCCTTCGCTACTGTTGTCGAAGAAGAAGTGGCGCTTCCATTCCTAGCTGGACAGGTCACGATCCGTGAGCTTGTTGCATCCAGATACCTGTACACATGTAAAGAAGAGAGACAACATGCAACGCAATATTTCACACTTTATAACTATCGATCAGTCAAAGAGGAATGAATGGAATTGCATTATATCATAGACAAACACAATCATGGAACCAATAGTAGAGTCATGTATATTAAGATATGAGAGAATGATTACAACCGATGCTCTGACGTCGTGATCTTCCTTCGACAGGGATCCAACGGGACATGTCTCACAAAGCTCGTCAGGGATTTGACAGAACTCTCTCTCTCACAGGGTTCTCCTTAGCTCTGCTCTTGATTGTCACTCAACTATAATTTCCTTCCCAAAATTTTAGCTAGCTAGCAAGTGGAGAGGGCAGGATTTTATAGAGGGAGGAAGGGAGGTTGGGATCCCTATAATCATGGGATAAGGTCCTATCTCTTAGGAAGGTTCCATGAGAGGTGGAAAAGCACTTCCTAATTAGGGAGATCCAGAGGCAAACAACCCAACTTCTTCCTGACGATTCATTCTGAAGTTGTTAGAATCAAACTTCCGCCATTTTTTTTTTTTAAAACATTCCTTAATAGGCTTGGCGCGGGTGAGACACAGGGACAAAGCGCCAGCTGGCGCGCCCACTAGTGTGCATTTTACCTATTGGCGCGAGGAATGAACTAGCTACCCACGCCAATGCCAAAACATGGATTTTTAGGGTGTTCCAGAGGAAATGTTCTTTAGGATAATTCTTGTCCTTATGCAGAAGGATGCCATCAAGGTGTTTTTAGGACATTTTTCTATTCACAGGTCATGAGAATAATCCTCGAAAGTACGGGACGAGGGATTGCAGGGACGGTGACAAAATGCTGTGTAACACCATCTATACTTTTATATCATATTTCTAATTTCCAATAAAATACTCAATTAAAGAAACTAAAAAAAGTTGTGCGTAAAAAATGTATGGCATATACTTTGTCACCACCGAAATGATGAGAACAAATTCAAGTTCAACACAAGTTACACAAGATAGGGTGAATAACCATTTAGTTTTCGTTTTCTTTGCTTTGGAAAATTCTTACCAAGTCATATGTCTTTTTGATGAAAGACCATTTCCATCTAGATCACTGCTGTCTTTTCCATTTAAACACACTTTATTTCTTCCTTTATTTTGGAAAATTCACTTTTTCCATAAAATAATAAAAAATAATATGCACTTTTTCCATAAAAAATAAGGTGGGAATGTGATTCGAGATTCCAATAAGGTGGAAACGACATTAGGATGCCTAACGACGAATACTAATTGAGTAGCAACATGTGACACTAGTGAGGCATTTTTTGTTTTTGTTTTTGTTTATTTTTAAGATTTGACACCATAACAAACAAATTAAACACTAATTGTGTGTTGGATACATTGATAATCAAGTAGATGTTTTCACATACGTTTGTTATCTTACCTGGCTCATTGGTTCCAACCCTTGTTATGTGAAGTGGCTCATCGGTTCTTTATTGTAACGTTGAATGATAAATAACGTTTTTGATTTTGTGTTAGCAATCTAATTAAGAATAAATATTTCAAGGAGGGTCCTCACATGTTCCCAAGCTTATATTATAGCATAATGGGTATCACCACTCATTATTATTTTTGTTTGTCTTTGATGATGGGTGGTGAGACCTTTCTAAGAATAAGACACTACTAAATCTGTACACAACGTATATCCATAAAAATGACATTAATATAAATACTTTTGTTTTGTAAGCTTGGTAAGGCTACATCTTCATCATGTCCAATATATCACTTCGATCGAGGTGGGGAATTGAACTAGTGACTTGACATCAAAGAGTGCCTTAATAGAGCACTCGATCACCGTCTATCCAAAACCCCGTGGATTTTTTTTTTTAAATTGAAATTGGAAGATATTATATTAAAAAAGTTATATCTATGCAAAGAGAATACAATAAATATATATTTAGATTGTGGGTCGATTAAAAAAAATAAACCTTTTCCCATTAAAACAAGGAAAGGGATTGATCAAATCTTTGACCTACGATAAATAAGACTAATTTCTTCTCGAGTATAGGAGTAGATTCTAACATATTGCTTGGATAAAACAATACCAAAGCTAAATATAACTATTTATTATGTGAAATTCCTCCTTCGGTAAACATGGTCAAGTCCAAAGCTGATTGAATACCTAATATAATGTTTGATTCCACATATTTCTCTCTTCTTTATCGACTTTATTTTATTGCTATTGTTATTGAAGGAGAGGGGTGCAAGTATTTTTTGAAAACTTATGCAAAGGAAGGGGAACCAAAACCTTCACCTTCCTCCTTTTCTTCTTCTAGTCTCTCCTAGTCTACTTCTAGTTCCTTCTCTTGAAGGCTTACTATTACCCCAAGTGGACTCCCTTCCATAATAATTAGAGTTTTGTGCTTTTTTTCGTTTTAAAATTTGATCGAAGAACCAATTTTAGAAATTAAATGAGTTTTTGGAGTATGTTACTCTAACTTTTCCTCTTCCACTTCCTCTTGATTTTTAAGAAATTCAAATTTGAATATGATGCGATGGGACACTCCAAGTCCTTTAGTAGGTTGATGTCCCTTAGGATGCTACTTCTTACACATTTTGGAATTGTTCATACTCATTATTGTTCTGTGAGGTTGGATCCTACTTTGAAAGGGGCTATGGTTATTGAATACTTGGGTAGTTCTTTACAATGTGGGAATACTCATGGAAGGAGTTGCACTTGATGATAATTTGTCCGCAATCAAGGGCTTGAAGATAAATCCAACCCTCCATATTGAATTGAATCACTTTAGGAATGCCTCTTTCTAGGTCCATTTCCACAAAAATTCTAGTACATGAAAAAATATTCCCTTTTATCCAAGACTGATTAATATAGTGACTCAACTTGTCTACAATAGTTTTTAAGAGAGGTTTCATCCCAAAATATAATGGGGAGGCATGGAAGCGTGACCCATACTGTCGATGTTTTATATAGCAGTGGAAGGTATTCCCTTCCAGACAACAATGTGTAATATATATTATATTATGTACAACAAAATATATTTATATATTATATTATATATATAATATAATATATAAATATAAAAATAAATAATTAATTAATAGTAAAAAAATGAAAAAGAAAACGAAAATACATGTATTTTCACTATTAATAAAAATACACCCTGACTATGTATATATATCGAGGCCCTCATTGTAATACATCAATAAACATCTCATATATCTAATATCAGTCTAATAATGTTTACTCAATTGTAAAAACGAAATTAAGGTTGAGGATTTTTCAAGTTTGTAATTATTAATTATAGGGAAATAATTACCAAGATATGAAAATAAGAAAGAATTCAACATGGTATCATAGCCACATTAAAAGTCCATGGTATTTTCCAAAAAAAAAAATTGTAAAAAAAGGAATTTGTTACCGACCTGCAGAAATTATTTTATTGGATCAAAAAGAATTTACGTATCATTTTGTAATTTTATTTTTATGGTTGGTGGTTTATAGGTCCATGATATATCTTACCATATAAAACAAAACAAAGGCTTTCTCAAAGTGAAGTGCATGTTAAGACAAACATTACTCCATAGTTGGAAATAAGTTAATTTAATTTTTCATTTACAAGATTGTGTCCAATCTCAAAGTAGAAGATAGGATAGATGGAGCATACAATTTCAGATAATGGAAGTATAGAATACCTATCATCCTAAAAGAGAATGAGCTCTTGGATTATATCAAGAAATACCTCCCGGAACCAAAAGAGGAAGAGGCCAAGGCAAAGCATAAGAAGAATGTGATCAATTCCAAGAAGATCTTGTTAGATTCAATCAAAGACCACTTAATTTCTCATGTATTAGAATTGAAGACACCAAAGGGAAAGTTTGATTCCTTATAAAGATTATAAGAAAAAAAGAATACAAGTAGGAAACTAACTCTAAGGCATTAAATAAAAAATGTAATGATGAGCAAATTAAATTTAGTTTCTACCTACTTTATGAGTATTTCTCAGATCAAGGATCAACTAGCAGCTGTTGGAGATTTAGTGGATGATGTAGAACTAGTGACTAGAACTCTATATGTTTTTCCTTCTTCTTAGGATGCGTTTGTTCAAGGAATTTGTTCAAGAATGAAATTACCTAAATTTGATAAGCTACAGATATATTGTGCTCAAGAAGAATCAAGACTGATATCCAAGGCACATAAGACCAATGATGAAGAAAATAAAGCTCTTGCTGCTCATGTGAAGAAAGGAAAAGAAATAAGTGTTGTCACTACTACATCACCCTCCAAATTTTTGCCTATAATGAAACTTTTGAGCCTCCCTTTGATCACATGAAATTCCATTTCTAGTATTTAGAGTCATCCCATACTTTGTTCCTAAGTTTTTAAGCCCCTTGTTGAAGGAATTCAAAGTGTCATCTTTTGTTAAGGGAAGTGTCGTTCTTTGTGAAAGGAAGTTATGGCACACCTTTAGGATGAAACTTTGATGTTTTCTCTTGCATTAAAATATTCTATCCAGCATAGAGATATGCATTAGGCTCATTCTCAAGGTATTTCACACTTTCTTGTTGCAGTCGACACTTGCGTCAAAAGGTTTACCTTAAGTGTTGCACTTGGAGGTAAGTTTCGTCTTGTTGTAATTTAAATGGATGCATGTTGATTTTGGGTGTTGAGTGTCTCATTGTCATGTATGAGCGTGTGACCATGTGCAAGTAGTGTTACATGCTTCTACTCTCATCCTTTTTCCTTAATGATCCCACACTTAGTGAATTTTTGAGTTTCACTATCTTCATAACTTGCTCGACCAAGCACCAATATTCTTTCCTCCTTGAACTATGCACTACGCAGTCACAAGCCTAGTAAAGAATCCTCTACCTCCTGGAACTGTGCACTATACAATCATAGAGACTTGCATCCATAAATTGTGCACCCCACAATCTCATTTCCTAGTCACTGTCAACTGCACTTGCCCATTGCGCAATCCTTGACCAACATTGCCTTCACTACACATTGTGCACTTTCAGTCAACAATTAGGTCATGTCTCAGTGTTTGCACTGCTCAACTGCGCAATACATTGACCCCTCTTCCATAATTGCGCAATGGGCATTCAAAGTGAGCAGGCCCTTGGGGGATGAAGATGAAGTACAAGCAACATCCATCATGTAGATGTGGATTTATCAATAAGGAGAAAATCTTGGCATTGATACACCATAATGAAGTTCGATGTCACCATATCCAATTCATGTCTTCTCAAAGTGTCATCATAAAATTCATATGTGTCATTGTATTTTGGCACAAGTTTGTGGAAATGTAATATTGTATCTTTCAAAAAATGAGAAAATGTAAAATGTGTGGAATCACAAGGGTCACACATAGAATGTGAATATTCATGTAGAAGCTCAAAGGTCTCTTAGGAATTTGAAAGGTCACATGGGAGCTCAAGAGTCATGAGGGAAGCTCAAGAGTCACAAGAGAGATGGAGAGTCATCTCATTTGTTATATATACACCCTCATAGATCAAGCAAAGGAACTTTCACCTCGACTTATCAAGCTAGGCATAGGAGAGAGGATTAATATTTTGAGAAGCAAGTAGTTGCATAATGTTCCACTATTGGAAATAGTGTTGTATTATTTTAATGGTGTATCTTGGGAATTTCAGTTTATAATTCGAAGCTCTTGGAGTCAGCACACTTTCACACATATTTCATGAATTATTGTAAGACTATTATTTCATTGTTTGCAGTGTATATTTATGTTTCTACATACTAATGAAAATGAATTAGTTCATTGGCTTTATTATGCATGTTTGAATTGTGCAGATCTTGATTTCATGATCATTATTTCTTTGTGAACTATTTTGTATTTTAACTAACGATTCTTTTAGCTATATGTGTGTGTATTTATTAGGACAATACTATTACTTTTCTCTTAAAGACTCACTTTTTTTTCCTTTTTGTGAAAGAACCACTATACAATTTACAATTGAATACATCACAAGGCTAACTTACTTGTTTATATCGAAAGTATACATGTTCTCTTGTGTCATTTATCGCAGCCAAGGAAAATCATTAAGGATATGGAAGCCAGGGCTATTTACTAGATGGGGCTCCTATTCCAAACAATGTGAGATCTAATTGGGACTTCATATCGAGGATATCCCTTTATTGTTGGCGGCATATAGCATTTTCAATAATTATGGTGCTAGGAGGAAAAATTTTAAGGTAGATAATTCACCACATTCACACAAAGAACCTTCTGTGCAAGGTAGTAATTTCCCAAGCCCAAATCCAATCATATATATGAGAAAGAAGATCCATCTCACCAAGTTCTGTACCGTACCTACAAAGTAACTTACGAGCGACCCCAGATACTTTGACCTATTACACGCTAGTTTGATAAAGCTATTGTATTACTTCTTGTCACATCCATTCTTCCTCATAAGCAAACAAATAAAGTGACAAACCATCATGGTGTGTTGGTTTCCTTAGTTGAATAATTGGTTAACGAAACCCTTAAATATTTAGCTGACTCTCTTGAAGGAACTCATCATCAAGGGGATCTTCCACCACCTACTAGGGAAAATATGGAAGGAGACGGGGAGGATTTTAATTTTTCTGATGAACAACAACCGAGAGATTATGAACAACCGACCAACAACGATAATTTGAATGGTGAAAGAGAAGAGTCTTCAGAATCAAAGAGTGAGGAGGAGGAGGAGAACGAAGACATGGTTGATGAACAATTGGATTGAATGGCCTAAGGGCCTCTTGATCTTCCGGGAAATCTTCATCGCTTTCCAAAGCACTCAAAAAATCTACTTACAAAGTATGATCTAGATAAGAAAGCAAAGTTCTAAGATCATATTGATGAATTCTACTTGAATCTACGGATGTTAGAGGTACATTTTGATGATATTTATTGTAGATTATTTCCGTACACTCTTGAAGGTAGAGTAACTGTTTGGTATCATAACATTCCACCAAATTCAATCCATAATTGGAGGGAGTTTAAACAATTGTTCTTATAAAAATTTGCTCATGATAAAACTCCTACCATGTTACTTAAAGAACTCATAAACGTTAATATGGGGGATAAAGAGAAGGTTAAGGATTTTAATCAAAGATTTACATGCATTTTGAATAAGTTCCCCACTGATGTGCAACCTCACAATTCAATTACTAATTAATGTTATACTTCTTCCTTGCCCACTAACATTTCCGTTTTTTTTTAGTGTGTTGCAAAAGAAACCTTGTATCTTAACATTACGGAAGCAATTTCTGTTGAAAAGGACTAAGGTATATTGGGGTTGTTATTGATCAGGAAGATTCAAAATACTCCAAATACACTGGTAAAAAGTCCTAAGCCTCTTCTGTTAAAACTAAGGAGAAAAATCCTTTTGACATGGACAACTTGAATAAATCCTTGAAGTTGTTAATCAATGAAGTATCTGAACTCAAAAGGAAGTCAAGTGAGGCTTCTACTAGTAAGCCTTTTAAGCCATTTTTTAAGAATAATATCAATCAACTAACCAAGTCTGCACAAATCTCTAATGTTGTATTCAATGGGCATGGATAACTACTATAATTTTCATCACGAAGAAATTTAGAGAAAACACGCCCTCAATGGAAACACAATATTAATTTTGTAGTTTCCAATGTTATAGAAATATTGTCAGCAAAAGAGCATTCAAAGTAGACTCAAGATAATGATGAACCAACATCGAGAAAGGAAAATACAAGTCCTGGTGATTCATATTTCACATTTGATCTTATCTTGAATAATAATCAACAAGGTGCTAGTGAGCCCCTAACGGGTGATGCTACCCCTCAACAACCAACTAGGAAATACAATTTGAGGAGCAAAGGACCAATGCATAAGCAAGATGTAAGGAAGAAATTGTTGAGAAATATTTTACCACCTAGTAATCCTGCTCAGGGCACTTGGAACAAATCGAGAATTTTACAGACTCAGAATAATGCTTCTGGAAATAATAAGAACAAGTTAATCACTCATGATGTATCAAACGAAGTCACACCACCTACCACTGTAGCACACCCTTCCTAAGATAAATACATTGATTATAATTTTCTTCAAGACATGAAGAAAACTTATGCTAATATTTCCATATGAACTAGAAAAGTTGGAAGGGAAACATGAGTTTATCATCCAAGCATTTGCATCTCAACCTCCATTAGGTAGAACACTTTCTACTTTTGAAGCCTCATTTGATAAGTTTTGTGCTATTCTTGAATCAATTCTTAATGCAACTATTGTGAATTCTAGATCCACTTGCCCTCCTTTTCTTTTGAATTTTGATATTTTCAACTATAATGTCCATAATTTCCTAGTTGAGTCAGGTGCCTCTGTGAATGTCATGCCTTTATCTAATGAAAATAAAATCAATGATAAATGGGAAAAGACTCACGCTGGAATCATATAATTAGATAGATCTTTAGTACAAACAATTAGTGAATTTAACAATGTTATAATTCATTTATTCTCATATCATAAGTTAACCAATGTATTGATATTGTAAATGTGGACATTCCAGAAGCTTATGGCTTGCTTTTAAGAAGACATTTGTCTAGCAAGTTGCAACGATACTTTGCTACTAACTAGTCACATTTTTGGCTTCCTTATAAGGGCAAGAATAATAAGATTTGAGTCTAGAGTGAACATTTCATAAAACATACTATCATGACACTTTAAGCCCCTTGTGAGCCTATTAGTTATGCACAAGTAATTTTATAAAATTGTTTTTTCGAAGTTGATTATGGATGTCATCTTGCACAATCGCCATCCCCTATATCACCAGATACAAAATTGGAAATCCTTCCTTACAAATCCAACTAGTGCTAATGGCTTTTGTAATATAAATTTAAATAGTACTAGTGTAGGAACTAACCCTGTTGCTGCTAACATTTGGACTTTCTATTTTGATGGTTCGAAAACACATGAGAATTCTGGAGCTGGTTGTATTTTTGTTGACCCACAAAATAACAAATATCAAATTTCATGTTGGTTGGAATTTGAGTGCACGAGCAGCATTGCTTAATACGAGGCACTAATTCTTGGATTAAAGAAAGCCATAGAAATCAAGGTGGAAGCGCTAAAGTTAATAGGTGACTCAACTATTTTAACATGCCAAGTACATAATACTATTCATTGTGTGTCACCTAATATTAAAAAATACCAGCAAGAGGTATGGCGTCTTATCTCTTTCTTTTAAGATTTTAATGTCAATTATGTCCTAGGATTCATAGTGTAGCCGCAAATACATTAGCTAACGCTGCTACTAGGTTGTCATCACTTAGAGATGTTTTTTCCATCGAGATTATTTATAGACCATATGTATTTGATAATTTCATTAATTTTCTTATTTGAAATTATGACCAACGAATATTGGATTTTATGGCCAATGCTAACATCTTTAAATATGTGGTGATAGATGAAGATGAGTGCGAAAGGGATTTGTAGGAATTAGCTTAAGAACATAAATGGAACCCCATGCCTAAGGGTGTGGTATATTTTGAGAAGCCTTATGACCTGAAAAACCAATTTAAGGGTCCAACCAATGCAAAGACTCATAGTTAATTTGGGTACCAAAGAAGATAAAAAATATGTGAATCTCGATACATGTTGTTATCCCCAATAGATATTTTTGGGTATGTGTCATATTCTTTCCATGAATAGCCCTAAAAGTTGTTACGTTGCATTAGGCACAATGGGGGGTCATAGGGGGGATGATATCCCCCCCTACTGGGGGGGTTGCAGGGTGGCGGTAGCCCCCATGCACGGGGTCTGATGCAGTGCCTCAAGATTTTTTTTTCTATGCAGACCCAAGGATGGTGGGTGGAACTACCCATGCTTTTGCACATGTTTTTGGGCATGATGGTTTTTTCCCATGGCATTTTTTAGATCGGGTCAAGGGAACTATGGTTATGTTCTAATCGAGGGTTAATGGATTGGGGTTTATGAATGATTCGACATGTATATAATGTAATGTAAAATTGAAAGGAATATAATGAAAAATAAATATGGTTTTCCCAATTTGGGTTAAAGGAGAAAATTTCTGTGTATATTTTATGTTCTCGCCATTGTTTATTTTTATGTTTTATGAATTATTTGTGTGTAATTTTTATATAGGGTTAAAACCTAAAAAAACAAGCCTTTGTTCATATTTGAAAATAATACAAATATGTGTTCGCGTGGACCTATGATGATTTGAAAACCTATGATACACGAATTATCTAACATGTGATACCCATTAAGGAAGGGGTAAATTGATTTAGAAAAAAGTTAAGAAAATTTCATCCTACGCTTGAACTCCTTATTTAGAAAGAACTAAGGAAACTATGGGATGACCATATCACGTTCAAAGTTCATCATTCTACTTGGGTCTCAAATTTAGTTCCCGTTATAAGAAGTCTAGAGAGATAAACTTATCTATTGATTTCCGCAACATGAAATGGGATTTAGATAAATATAATTATCCCATTCCATCTATGGAGAAGATACTCCAAATTGTATCTGGGTTAGAGATGTTCTTGATATTAGATGATTTTTCTGGATACAACCAAGTTCTAGTAGCAGGACCCGACATGTTAAAAACTACATTCCAGACTAAATGGGGTGCACATGCGTTTCGACAGATTCCATTTGAACTCATAAATGCTGGTGCTACTTTTCAGCAGGATATGGACATTACATTCCATGGTTTGATTTGACAAAGTGTGGTCGTGTAATTAGATGATGTTACAATCTTTTCAAAGAAAATATATGATCACTTCCGTAATCTAAGGCAAATCTTTAAGAGATGTTGAAAATATGGTAAAATATAAAGAAGAGCATCTTCAGAGTGGTCGAGGGAAACCTCTTGGGACACTTCATAGCCAAGAGTGGAATTAAAGTAGACCCGGAGTGGGTCAAGACAATTGCTTAGATTCCCTTTCCCGCGAATAAGAAAGCCATGCAATCCTTCGTGGAGAAAATTAACTTCCTACCGATGTTCACCTAGGATTATGCACAAATTTAGAAGCCATTACAAGATATGATCAAGAAGGATACCGTTTACAAGTGGGACCAAAGGGAGAAATATACCTTCGCTTGGATTATCGATGCCCCTTTTTAACAAATATTTATTGTTTTATACTTTTTCTTCTGACACATCCATTGAAATTTTTCTTACTCATAAAATAATCAAGGAAATGAACAACCCATATCATTTATGAGTGTTAGCTTACATGCATCTGAATTGAATTATCCTACCACAGATAAGAAATCCTATGAAGTATACAAGGAAGTGAAGCACTTTAGGCCTCACCTTTTGAAAATCCATGATATTATCTTTGTACCTCACCCAACAGTTAGATCAATTTTTGGGTAGCAAGAGTTGGTGTTACATAATATTTTGTTGGATTCTCTATTCCTTATCCAAAGTGTCTTCCTTTGTGTCACTCATGCCAAAAATTTCGCAAAGTGACAAAAGCTATGAAAACACATTCACCATGAATAAATGCTCAAAACATCCCTAAAGAAATGGAGAGTTAGTGCATTACAACAATTCTGGAGAAATCTTGTAAAACCCTAATTTGTAGCCCAGACGTGGTTCTCCCCTGTATGCCCTCACGCTTGTATCCCTGTGTGTAACTGGTAAACAATGTTGAAAACACAATAATTAAAGTTAAAATTCGCACTGGTCCTCTTCAGGCAGGTTCTCCAAAAATGGAGCAGAAGCTTCTTCTTCTAGAAGTCTCAAGAACAAAAGTATGGTATCAATTGGTTAGAGATTGAGTCGAGTTCTCCCATTTTGAGTCCTTGATCATACCTTTAAGGAATTTCCCCTTAATATATGTACCTTCCTCCTTATTTTTTGGATCCTTAACCTCTATAGCCTCCCTACAAATGAATGCCATGCCTTCCCCAAATGGTCGATCATTTCTGGTTTCCTTTCTAATGCTCGAATGCACCTAAACGTTGTCAAAATTCCAAGGAGAAGGAGTGCTTGAAGTCTTTGGCTTGGACTTGGGAACCTATCCTGAAGGAGGTCTCTAACATCAAGGCATCGGTTGTATGTTTCCCTTTTTAATTTATGAATAATATAAATCATGTTTTACTTTCCATAAGCTGGTCAATGATTGCTTGCTTAGCATGATGCTCCTTGATCTGTCATATGGTTTACATTAGAATGCAATATACTATGCTTTATTTTTTTGTCATCGGTTTATCTCTCTTGTAGGAATTCGTGTGTAAAGAAATAGCGAGGAGCGAGCTTGGAAGTAAGGAGATCATGATTAACATCGACAATTAACCACATAGGAGCGAGGTAGGCCATCTTCCTCTCTCATGTCATTTTAGTTTAAGCTAGGAAAATTTTATTTCTTTTGTCTCCTTTGTTACTAGACCCAATCATTGGGCTAGAGGGATCGCTTATATCCATAGAAGGGATTGCCTAGATAACAAAATGGCATCTCCACTAGGGAACCTGTAGCATGTTTTGTCCTCCTTTTGTATTTTTCCTTCTTGTTTAGTTTGGCCAACCTTTGAACGGTCCTTTGTTTGGATTTATTTTTAGTCTCTACTTTGCTTTGAATGTGTCCTAGGGTATGAGATCTAGAGTTTATTATTTAGATTTCATTATTTCCCCCTATTTACCTCCATCAACACAATTTTTATCAGCTACAGTCACACGATCAATTTTATTTTATCTGACAGAATCGCGCTGTAGACCTCTGGTGTCAACTGGAAGTCCGCATTGATCTTTGAATGTGGAGATTTTAAAAGTCTCTACTGGAAACTCTAGTGTGTTTTGATCCTTAAGGCTTTTTCTCTGCTTTTTCTGCATCAAGTTTTGATTGATTTCTTTCAGTTTCTTGGTGGAATGAAAAAAATTCTCCCATACTTGAAGTGGTAAGTTGATGTCTCTGTTTGAGTCTTTCACGTTTTGAGTCTATTGAAAGCTTGGTTTACTTCTTCTATGATTGGAAAAATACTGAAGTTTTGTTAATGGAACAGTAGTGGCTCTTTTGCATTCATAATAGATTGACTTTTGCATTTAGTTAGTTTTCATTTCAAAAATTTTCTTTTCGTTAAGTGCAGTAGATTACTCGCATGGAAAAGTTTTTTTTATGGAATTAATTATTGAAAATAGATCACATTTTACAGTAATTGAAAAATAAATAAGTGCATTAGATCATTCATAATGAATAGAAAGTGAAATTTCATATAAGTGCATCTTAGTAAAAGTGAAAAATATTTTTATTTTTGAAAAGTTGCATTTGGGATAATGAAAGTGAAATTTATCTTTTTAATTTTTAAAATTGCATTTTTGAAAAGTGGAAAGAGAAAAAGTAGTTAAGGGAATTGTTCTTGTTGCATTTGTTTGTTCGATGCATCATTTTTTTCTTCTTTCCTATTGCGGCCATTTCTATATGATTACAAAAATAAGTATAGAGACCGGCTTCCGAGAATGCCCCACGGGCGCATTCTCGCTTTACAAACCGGACAATGATCATCACAACATTTTAAAGTAGACTCGAAAACTTCAGGTATCAGCAAGACCGTTCCTTCCGTTCCTAACAATTGTTCGACATACATGTACGTAATTTTTTGAAATCGTACCGAAAAGTAAGACTCCTGTGGAGTAGGCCATAGTAGCCAGATTTTTACAATTCCGTATCATAGCATAAACAAAAATGACTGTATTATAACCTGTGACAAAAGTCTTGACCTGGACATATAGCAGAGTGTAGTTCCCACGCAGGGGAGACCATCCATAAACCAAAAGGAAACCCATAAGAGCAGTAGCAGAAATAAACATTAACATAGGACTGAAGAAAGACACCTTTGGGTCGACGAAAACCAAAATGCAGAAGCGCAGACCAGGAACCACGTTACTGAGTAGAGGGAGGATCTTCCTCGACAATGAGACATCCGAAATTGTAGGGGTCCTCATCAGCAGGAGGTGGAGCACCATGGCGCGCTTGATCCCCATCAGGTGGAGCCGAAGGATTTGCCTCAACGTCCAAGTTGGCAGCTTTGTCCAGAGAAGAGACATTCTGCTGAATGTCCGCCTGAAGATTGCGATGCTCTGCCCCCACTGTGGGCTCCTGAGAAGCCACCGAGGCGGCGCGAAACTGGTCCGAAGTAGCCTGATCAGAGGGGGCAGCCCGAAGGTCAATGGTTACTGTAGCTAAGAGAGAAGTATTGTTGACGCTGCAGGGGAAATGAAAACGGGCATGGTGGGAGTGAGCCCGAGAGGACAGGCGGAAGTGCCCAGCAGGACTGAACCGATTCCGGCCTCTGCCACGGCCTCTTCGCGGAGCAGGAATGCGCACAGGACCAAATTCTGAAGAATACGATGAGGAATCGGAATTGGAAGGTGAGGACCTATTTATGGCGCGCCCAATGGCACCCGCTCGCCTGCAACGCATCCTCGGGCGTAAGCGAGGCATGGATTGAACGATATGGACTTGCTGTTGACAGGAATCGAAGGAGGACGAGCGCTGAAGGTTGCAGGAGGCACTGTTCGAGAAGTGGAAGCCTGGCAGAATGTCAATACAACAATTGAGAACGCAACGAGCCCCCGTGCTGGTGCGTGAGATGCGCTCAGCTGCAGCAGGGGAACAACAAGCTCTGAGGGGCTGAACATACAAGCAATTTCCAGAATCCTCCATCGTAAATGTAAAAATGATCTGGTATCGGGGATAGAGCTCCCCTGGATCCACATTTAATTGCCGGACAGTGGCATTTAAGTTCATATGCTTGCGAGGGTGGGTGGCGGTGGTGGTGAGCCACGCGCCAACCCATGTGCCCCCCTGCACACCATTAATCTCCCATTCCACCCGCATCCGGATTGTTCGATGCATCATTATTTGAGATCTCTTCCCTTATTAATTTAGCTTTTATTAAATTAAAAATGTATTTTTCTCATATAACTGCATTTTAGGCATTCAAGTGACATCGCTTTGAGCCCTAAAATTGAAACTTAATTCAAGATAAACATTAAAATTTACCTCAATTAACCTAAGGAGCATTTGGAATGAAACACAAACATTTAGAGGTCTAGGCTAGAGACGTGTTCCAGCGTCATAAAACGTAAGAGTTGTCGCTAACTTTCTGTGTTGCATCTCGGGGGCGATATCTCATTCCACGTACAGAAGTATATAGGACCATTTTCCAGTAGTCTCGGGTATATCAGAGGCGATCTATGTATGAAAGTATATAGGAACACTCTCATGGAATGGTTACATATAAGACAACATTACTACGGATTTTCACTCTCATGTACCATTGCGTATATTTTGGGAGTCCCCACTAGGTTGCTATCCTGCCATAGGTAACCGAGTCGACCACCTTATAAACGTGATACACTGAACACAACATTTAGGGAGATTTCCTGCTCGTAATTCTTGGTTCGACGGGAGGTATTATGCAGTTCACGGATATTTGGTAAAACCTTTTTTCCTAGATTACCCTTTTTGATTTATTTTGTTGTTAATTTCTAAAATTTATTATCCACGAAATACCATCCTTTTCGTGAAACAACTCCTTAGTGGATCTTAGGTTGAGACTAATGACAATAGTTCCTGAGTTTACCAACCAAGGAAACCCTTGATGTGGAAATCCTGGTCCTTTTCCTTGCTTTGGAAATATTGGTTCTCCTTATATGGAAACATTGTCCCTTCCGAGATTTACCATTGGTTTTCCAGTTTGGTTATTTTTGACCCCCATGGTTCCGAATGTCCAAGCTGCTTCTCAACCAAGTTCACCTCCAAATGAACAATGTCAACCACATGTTGACCCTAAATTTGACCCCTCACCTTCTTCGCCTGGAAACTCTAGTGTGTTTTGATCCTTAAGGATTTTCTTTGCTTTTTCTACATCAAGTTTCGATTGATTTCTTTCAGTTTCTTGGCGGAATGAAAAAAATTCTCCCATACTTGGAGTGGTAAGTTGATGTCTCTGTTTGAGTCTTTCATGTTTTTAGTCAATTGAAAGCTTGGTTTACTGTTTTTATGATTGGAAAAATACTGAATTTTTGTCAATTGAACAGTAGTGGCTCTTTTGCATTCATAAGAAATTGACTTTTGCATTTAGTTAGTTTTCATTTCAAAAATTTGTTTTTTGTTAAGTGCATTAGATTACTCGCATGGAAATGTTTTTTTTTTTTGGAATTAATTATTGAAAATAGATCACATTTTTCTGTAATTGAAAAATAAATAAGTGCATTAGATCATTCATAACGAATAGAAAGTGAAATTTAATATAAGTGCATCTTAGTAAAAGTGAAAAATATTTTTATTTTTGAAAAATTGCATTTGGGATAATGAAAGTGAAATTCTTCTTTTTTCTTTTTAAAATTGCATTTTTGAAAAGTGGAAAGAGAAAAACTAGTTAAGGGCATTGTTCTTGCTGCATTATTTGTTCGATGCATCATTATTTGAGATCTCTTCCCTTATTAATTTAGCTCTCATCGAATTAAAAATGTATTATTCTCATATCGCTGCATTTTAGGCATTCAAGTGACATTGCTTTGAGCCCTAAAATTGAAACTTATTTCAAGATAAACATTAAAATTTACCTCAATTAACCTAAGGAGAATTTTAAATGAAACACAAACATTTAGAGGTCTAGGCTAGAGATGTGTTCCATCGTCGTAAAACGTAAGAGCTATCACTAACTTTTTTTGTTGCATCCCGAGGGTGATATCTCATTCCACGTACATAAGTATATAGGACCATTCTCCAGTACTCTTGGGTATATCAGAGGCACTCCATGTATGAAATTATATAGGAACGCTCATCAAACGATTACGCATAAGACAACATTACTACGGATTTTCACTCCCATGCACCGTTGCATATATTTTGGGAGTCCCCACTAGGTTGCTATCCTGCCATAGGTAACTAAGTCGGCCACCTTATAAACGTGATACACCGAACACAACATTCAGGGATATTTCCTGCCCGTACTTCTTGGTTCGGCAGGAGGTATTATGCAGTTCACAGATATTTGGTAAACCCTTTTTTCCTAGATTACCCTTTTTGATTTATTTTGTTGTTAATTTCTAAAATTTATTATCCACGGAATACCATCCTATTCGTGAAATAACTCATTAGTGGATCTTAGGTTGAGACTAATGGCAACAACTCCTGAGTTTACCAATCCAGGAAACTCTTGAGATGGAAATCCTGGTCCTTTTCCTTCCTTTGGAAATATCGGTTCTCCTTATATGGAAACGTTGTCACTTCCGGGATTTACCATTGGTTTTCCAGTTTGGTTATTTTCGACCCCCATGGTTCTGAATGTACAAGCTGCTTCTCAACCAAGTTCACCTCCAACTAAACAGTGTCAAACTCATGTTGACCCTAAAGTTGACCCCTCACCTTCTTTGCCTGTTTCTTCACCCCGTTCTTCCTCTTCACCTGGTGAAAGTCTAGATTATAGTAACCAGAAATCTAAGAAGAAGAAGAAGAAAAATAAGCAAGGGGGAAACCAAGAAACCATTGCTAGCCATGCAACTGATGTTGAAAAATATTCCATTCAGTCTCGCAAAGTCAAATTCCCTTGCAAGTTATGTAAGGATAACCACCTTATTAGGGATTGTCCTGACATTCCCAGGATATTAGAAGTATGGTACACTAACTCAAATCGACCTTTGTCATCGACCTCTAGAGATCATGCTAGTGACAAAATCTCAACTAGTGATAATAAGGCCCAAGGGAGAAAGGGTAAAGTCAAATTTCTTTGTAATTTATGTGAAGGGAATCATCCCATTCACCTTTTTCGTTATATGGATGAAGTCTCAAAATTTTTGGAAAACCTTACAGCTTCTCAACCTTGTCTTCCTACTGGTTACCATGAGCTTTCCTCTAATCCTGCACTAGTTTATCAAGTGATTGATCATAATTAATCTATTGTCAATCCCACTCTCTCTAAAAGTAAACCCCACGAGTCCATTACCAACCAAACATTGGTTGAGGAAATAATTGACCTGATTCCACCTTCAGTTGATCAGGCCTTTCATGTAGAGAGTGAACTTCATACCACTCAGGTTCTTTTTGTTTCTTCAGATTCCCTTGAATTGGAGGGGAATCCTCCCATTCCCACGATACAAGAGGGTGATCCTCCTGTTCCCATAACAAAAGGGGGAAATTATCCCATTCCCATGACACCCCGTCCAAGTGGTATAGTCGCTTCTTTTGATTGGAGTTGACTAGCAGGATATCATATTCCTTCTTACATGCCCTTTGAGATCACAATACAAACCTATAATGTGGTTGTACCAAGCACAATAATAGATGAAGGCACATATTTTAGTATAATTATATCCTCAACTACTTAGAAATATTTTGGTTCTTCGCAACTTGTGCCTATTACTCAGAATCTGTTAGCTTTTAATAGAGGAACCAATCAACTGTTATGGATCCTTCCTAAGTTGACTATTACTTTGGGAGGAAAAAATGTCTATATAGACGCGATGGTTGTCCAAGGCCCTTTGGACTTTAACTTACTTCTTGGGCCTGGCTATACTTATGTCATTGGAGCTCTTGTCTCTTCTCTCTTTCGTGTGATGTGTTTCTCACATGAAGGAAGAATTGTGACCATTGATTAGCTGTCATTCATTGGTCCTAATATGGTTCCCAATGAATCATCATCCCCTAATGGCCCTTACATGCAAGTGGTATCTTACCCGCCACAAGTTAATTATGTGGCAACCTGTTCCATCCCCACGTCTATTGAAGTTCTAATAAGTGATACAATGCATCATGTACTGGGGCATTAGCCCCAAATTTCGAGAGTGTTGTTATCCCATGTGATGAGAACCTTTTGGAATACATGACCTCTTATGGGTCATGAACAAGGTGTCAAATCATGGTTTTTTTTCTTGTGTCAAGCTCCTTAAAAAATGAAACAATGTTCTACATCATAGTTCCTTGTCTTGTGTCAGGCTCCTTAAAAATTGAAACAAGGTGCCAGAGCATGGTTCTTTTTCTTGTGTCAAGCTCCTTAAAAAATGAAACAAGGTGTCTGGAGCATAGTTCCTTGTCTAGTGTCAAGCTCCTTTAAAAATGAAACAAGGTGTCCGAAGCAGAGTTACTTTTCTTAAGTCAAGCTCCTTAAAAGATGAAACAAGGTGCCATAACATAGTTTCTTTTCTTGTTTCAAGCTACTTAGAAAATGTGACGAGGTTTCCTAAGCATAGTTCCTTTTCTCTTGTTAATCTCATTAAAAAATGAAACAAGGTGTCACGAGGATAGTTCTTTTACTATGCCAACCTCGTTAAAAATGAAATAGGTACCTATGAGCATAGTTATTTTACTGTGTCAAGCTCATTAAAAAATGAAACCACTTCCAAGAATAGTTTGTCTCTGTCTCAAGCTTGTGTAAAAATGAAACCAATTCCAAGCACAAATTTTCCACATGTTTCAAGCGTGTGAAAAAAGGAAACATATTTTCAGGCAGAGTTTCCACTGTTTCAAGCTTGTGTAAAAATGAAACCATACAAATCCTACATCTCGTGATTTCCTTTTTATCAGCCCCTTCCACCAGATGAACCTTGGTTTTATCATTCCATCGTCATCCTATGCTTGGCCGATCATACAATTTCACTTGGTTTTTACCTTTTTGTGTGGAACAACTGCGATGAGTGGTGTTGTTAGCTAACCTCTTGACCTTTGTGTGTTTTTAACAATTCCATCATGACCAGAACCAGTCTCTACCCTTTATACCACTCGTTCCTCCAGGAGGAGTCCTCTTTTAGCTCTTTTTAGACTCCCAAATTATGAAAATATTGCGAAGCACTAGTCTTTTCAAGCTTGTTAAAGTAAATGAAACGACGTCAGTATAAGTTTAAATCTTTTCCGGACTGAGATTAATTAATTACGAAAAAGGAATACCTTAGTCAAACACAACTAAGAGGTTCTCTTGGATATTTTTTTATACATTTTCATATTCAAGAGACTATTTACTAAGAGGGATCTTTGAAGTTTCCTTTTTTCCTCTTTTTCAAACTCTCTAAACATGAAAAAGATGCCAAGTTACCCCTCTGTTGGACTCGTAAAATTTAAACGATGAAGGAATTTTCGCCATGACAAGACCGAGTTAGTCCTTCCTAGGGATCGTGAAACTTATTATTATGGATTCATCCAAAGGGTGAACTCATAATCTAAGAATATGGTATCCTCTTCAAGCTTGTGTTGGGAATTGGGTTCAATGGTCCCTGTGTGTTTCGCGACATGGACTAACCGCCTCTCGTGGATCCTAACTCTAGCGATTGTAGCAGAGACTAACACCTCCGGGTTTTGGTCTAATGGAAATCGTGATTCCAACAAGTGTTATTAGAGTGATAGGTCTCGAGTTCGAAACTCACCCGGCTTGCATTGGGGGGGAGATTGTTGGACATTGGGTTCAACACTCCCTGTGTGTTTCGTAGCATGGAGTAACTGCCTCTCGTGGATCCTAACTCTGGCGATTGTAGCGGAGACTAACACCTGTGGGTTTTGGTCTAACGATAATCGTGATTCCAAGAAATTGCTATAAAAAATAAAGAGGTACTCGCTAGAAATAGTGGGGAAAAATGGAAGTAAAGCATGTTTTGTATTATGTATTAAACGTAGCATGTCGCTCTTGAACATGACACTCATCTGAATTTTGTGTCGAGTTTGGTATATCCTCTCTTCATCACTTGCATTCCTGGGTTTGGGAAATCCATTTACCTCTTATTCGATCATATCCTATTGTCACCATGACAATTGATCTCATTTTGAGTCAAATGCTGCCAAATTCCGTAGTTGTGTCACTGATATGTTCTAGAGAAGTCCTATATGCAAAATTCAAACCTCTTATACTTATCTGACTCTCTCTGCAACAATATTGAATCATTCATATATACGTTGATAAATCCTATGTTTGGTGTCCATGATGTGCGAACATTATTGCCCTCCTTCAACAGATCGCTTCATATCGACAACAACTCATTATCCAGGAAGTTTATATAGAAACTCCCTTTCAATACCTTGGAGCTTGCATGCCGTAATGGAAATTTTATTTGCATTCGACGATAGGTTCACATCATTGGCCTTCGATCGAATGATTCTACAAGTGTTTGACTTCAACTCCCTTATTCACACTTTTGGATTGTGCTGTCATACCTTGAGGTCTATCGTCATTATTCATGGTTTAACTCATGCCTGTACGATTTACCTCTTTGACTGATAATCAGGTGGTTTCTACCATGTTCGACATCAGCCCATCTATTTACATGGTTATATTTGTACGTTGGATAGACCGAGACAGAGACGAAGACCCTGGATCACATCTATTCGAATCCAGGCTACATGGATTATTCATGATTGTACACATGATCCTTTCTATATGGATGGATGCGACCATGAAGTGGATTCATGTGTTTTTTTTATTCTTATACATTAGTGTCCTATAAAACATATTTATATAGAGATGTCACATATTGTATCATGTTTTATTTGCAGGTCTCCTTATGGTGGTTTTCCAAATTCCTTGCCTTGATTGATAAAGCACTTCAACCATCACTTCTCTTTCTGCTTTCATTCTTTAGGGGGAATCTGTTACACGATATTTTTTCGCATTCTCTATTCCCTATCCAAAGTTTCTTCCTTTGTTCCATGATCTCACACACTAAAAAAAAAAAAAGAAAAAGAAAGAAAGAAAGAAAGAAAACTATATATACTCATTCAAAATTACAATAAAATAAATAAATAAGGAAATTGGGGATTGCGCTAATGCTTAGGATCTCTCCAACATTGTTTTTATTTTTTAGACTTTGTTTTTATTTATTTTGGTTTAAAGAGGAAAATCCACCTATATGGTTTGATGACTCATTATGTTCTCTTCAAAATTAGAAATCTCAATATTTGTTAGCTTATTTGGCATTGGAGAGACCTTGGAGTTCAACTTCTTGAGTTGGAGTTGTACCTCGTTAATGTTGAGAAGGATTTATTGTTGTGTCTCTGATCATTATACTAAGACTTTTCTCTAATGGGATTTGGTTTTCCTGGTGCAGGTGTTCCCTGTGTTAGGGATCCACTGACCCACACTTTCCTCTACTTCTGCATTGGTCAAGAAACACCTTTCAACTTGATTTTATTGCTCAAAATTTTGAATTTATATATGAAGTAAAGGGAGAGTGTGCTCCCAAAAATATATAACAAATATCTTAGCTTTCAAAAGAGCTTTGGTTTTGGGTCATTGTCATGAAATTTGACATACCATGTGGCCAAAGGAGTGTGAGGCCCTTCTAATCCATACAAAGGGTGAGGATAAGCATGAGTGAGATAAATTTGAGATAGGGTTAGGGTAGCAAGGGGTAGGGGAGCATACAAGGAAGCTTTCAAAGCAAGACAATAATGGGGGTAGAAGGAAAATGGGAAGATGGTAGATGATAGAAGGAGAAAGAAGTGACCAACCCCCAATTATTTTAGAGGTAAAATAGGTGTAGAGGACCACCATTCACAGAGTAGATCTAAGAAAAATAAAACACAGAGGTAGATCCAAATTGTAGTGGTCCCAAAGCCCCATAGAGTATATACCATGAAGTTATATGATAACTAGAACAGGGAGTAAATATACCAAGTCGAAATATGCATGCATGGAAGTGGGAGGAAACAAAATTATCACAACCACAAACTAGAACGATTGTGAAGGAAACCCCAATTTCTCCTGCATTCACCCATAGGCTCATATGATGTAAGGAGTTGAGATCATTAATGTTGGTGGTGAATTGGCGATATACTGTTTTCATGTCCATGTGTGCTTTCTTGAGTAATCTCCTATCGTGGGGAAATTTATTTATTTTTCATTATTATTACTTTAAATTATAATTTAAATATCAACTTTCATTATAATTTAAGTTTATTTACATTTTGAATTTGGCTTTTAAATTTTATTTCAATTTGAACTTTATAATTCACATCCCTTAAGATACCTAACTACTAATTACAAGAATATATGATAAATTTCATTGAGACTAACCTACATGTTGGAATCCATTTTTTGCTAATCTTCCAACCATCATCATGGCTTATGTTATTGAGATGTTTCTAAATCTCAATAGATCCTCTAAATTTTGTTATTGAGTAGCATTCAATATTTTCTAATTATGACTTGGCATCTTCAATGAAAATTTGGTGCTTCGTCTTATCTAATTATTCAACGAATGCAATGGTATAGACTTATTTGTGATTAATATAAAATAATTACGGAAGGGCAAGTGCCTTTTCGGCCATCTCACTCAAAATATCAGTAAGCCACACTTTTTAGGTTTTCAAGCCATTCATAGATGCAATAATATGAATGTGTTAAAGTACAATTTGGTCGATTAAAAGGGCCATAATCTATTCGCTAAACCATAATACTTCCAATTTTTTATACATTCACCTACTAATTTCCTATAAAATATATATTTTGTTGCACTATTAACGAATCAAGCTTCCAAATTTTGACTTATAGTGAATACCCACCATCAAATTTTTTTTTTCAAAGAAATGGTTAGAGGACATCTATTAAAACAAAATGGATTTCAGTCCAAAACTTTTACATAATTCATCCATTTCCATCATAATTATGCTTTCTGATGTCCTATATAGATGCAGTCTATGCCTATGACATTTTTTTGCCTATAATTCTAAAAAAATGTCTACTAAAATTTTTTCCACTAAAGACTCTATAAAATATACCTAAAAGATACCTAGGAATAGAAAAAAATTGCAATACATTATAAACTAGTTCATAAAGAAAAACTATCCAAAAATTGGCCTCCTAACTAGGCACATCTTCAAGATTGTAGCTCGAAGATTACTTTTGCTGCTCTATATATTGAACGCTATTTACCCTCGCCATATTCAACCTTAGAAGGGGTTAGCCATAGTCATGCAACAAACAGGTCCTCTATCTTTGACAACTTACAATGAATGGCTTCCATCTTAGTCCTAAATTCACTCTGCAAATGGCCAATTTTAATCTCAAGCTTGGAGTTGGTTAAGATTTGGAGGGGTCTATGGGCCTTTTCTTCGATCTCTTGACGATGCTATAAGGTGAGTTGCATGCCTTCCATAACCTCAAGGGATTTATTCAGAACTTCATTAATATCAATGGATGTAGAGCCACATGAAGAGGAACCCACATTCTCCACGTTGAGCTTGTGCAACGATGACACCAGTTTGTTAATGTTGAATTTGAAAACAATCATGTTCCTGAAACCATACCTTGTGAAATTTAGGGCCAAAAGAATGATACATATATACTATGTCATCAAATGTATTCCAGGGGGAATTAATGTTGGGACTGAGAATTCCATCATGGATTTTTCAATTCTTTACTCTCTTGATTGAATGTCGGGCTAGAATTTCCATGCGAAATCCTTGTTGGAAAAGAAAATTGAAAAAGAAAATTGCTACAGAAAAGGAGGGATTCAAGCCTTGGTGAAAGGTGAAATAAATGCAACCTCCACGGCCAGATATTAAATTGAGACCCCACTTAGAGCGATGGGAACAACAAGCAACATAAGGGGATTCCACATGCCATGTGTGGATGCTTCTTTAACAGGATATCGAGAACTGATGAAGGGCGACAACCGCCAAACCTTGATTCCCATTGGGAATGAATAGTCTTGCACCGCACATCATGGAAATATTCAACAACATCATTCAACAAGGATTCCCAAGGGACTGGACAACTAGCCTAGCAATACCCCTTTCTAAAAGTAGTGACATTAATAATCCTTCCAATTATAGAACCATTATGATAGATCCTTTGTTTGCAAAGCTTTTTGGCAGCATGTTAGAAAACATAATCAATAAGTGGGCAGGAGTAAAATAAAATAGAGAAAAATGAAAAGTGGGTTTTAGGCCGAAGCATTCTACAGTGGATCATGGCATCACATTGTGACACATTATTGAAAAGTTTTGGGGGGATAAAGAAGAAGTATTTTGCTGTTTTGGTGACTTCAAAAAGGAATTTGACACAGTCCCTAGAGATAATTTGTGGTGTCGAATGGAATAAATTGAAGCTCCTTTGCATTATAGAGTTATTGTCCATAGACTTTATGAAGAGGTGAAAGTCAAAATTAGAACCTCAGCGGGTATTTTAGAAAGCTTTAGAAGTGACATTGGAGTCAAGCAAGGTTTCCCTCTATCCCCTACTCTTTTCGGTTTATATATTGATAAACTAGAAGAGTGGCTGAATTTGCAAGGTGGGGATGGTGTTCGGTTGGGGGAGTTTGTGATAAAGCTTCTTTTATATGCTGATGAACTTGTATTGATTTCTAAATTGGCCCACGGATTGTAGATGCACCTATATGCCGTTGAACATTTTTGTAGAGAAGTAAGGATGCAAGTCAATATTAGCAAGAACAAAATAATGATTTTCTCTAATAAAATGAAGTAGAGTGAGCATACGTTCTTCTTTGAAGGCAACATTCTTGAAGAAGTAAATGAGTACAAATACCTCGGGATTGATTTCAACAACAAAATTAATTGGGAGGATTGCAGAAATAAGCGAATCTTAGGAGGGTGGAAAGAATTATATGCTCTTCAAAATAGATGTAGAGAGACAAATTTATGGGATTGGAAAAAAATTAAAGTGCTTTTTGGACTCCTAGTTTGTCTAGTGATGCTATATGGGTGTGAATTATGGGCTAGCAGCACCCTTGTCTCAAAATGGAAGAAATTTGAGAAAATCCAAAAAACGCCTG
The DNA here is from genome assembly GCA_034641835.2 of Pinus albicaulis. Classification (NCBI taxonomy): domain Eukaryota; kingdom Viridiplantae; phylum Streptophyta; class Pinopsida; order Pinales; family Pinaceae; genus Pinus; species Pinus albicaulis. The sequence continues at coordinate 889,424,106 of CM076574.1, forward strand.
ATCATGAGCAAGTTAAAAATAAAAAGTTTGGTACCTTATGAGATAGTGTTGAGTGAAACAGGGGAAAATCCCTTCGAAGAAATATCTATGGTGAGGCTCATAAGATATCTAAAAAGAATTCAGAAAATGGGAGTAGGTAGATGAGCTAATGTTATCTTCAAGGAAGGCATGAGTGAAAAAAAGAAAACATGGAGGATACAAAACTACACATGGATGCAAAAATGGAATATCTACCTCAATTCTTGTCCCACTGATTATGAGTTCATAAATTTTTCTCAAAATTAAAATTTATAGGATTGGGTTGAAAATAGGATGGTTGCGTAGATCTCGTCTTCTTGATTCCGGCGCCGCAAATGGTTGAAAAACCAATGTTGTATGAGGGAGACATTGCGTTATGATCGAATTGACAAACAAGTAAAATTGCGACAAGATTGACTTGGATGCCCAGTCAACAAGGTGAATGCACAATCAGCAAAAGGAATATTCTAAGGAATATTCCTTTCCTCAGAGCCAACCGCATGTTGACAAGTGGCACCATTTGATTGATTGGATGAGTTTGGTACGTTTTTTTATGGGCCAATTGGGAGATGCCACATGGCTAGCCCTGAGGGCGCCACGTGGCCCTTGAAACATTGTGTAAAATTTTGGGGAGAGGTCCGTAGGGCACGCACAAGTCTCCACCACCCGAGCTGCACAATGGTTCTTAACTATCATTGGAGGCAGATTTTATTTATGTTATAATACATTATAGTGTGGGGGTTGGGGACCGCCGGCGGTCCCACCCACTAGCGGTCCCCGCGGGTGGTCACATTACAACGTTTAAACTCCAACCGACGTCGCAACAAATGTAACCTTTGAAAATCCTGCCACCAGTTTCATACTTATCACATGCAATGGTCACCACCCTATTCTCTGTGTGGTTAAGTTAACCACTCTCCAAACCGACGTTCCAATTGGGGTTCAAGTCGTGGGTTCCGCCTGTGGTTACAATCATGACCGTGAGGTTTGGGGTCGGCATGTAGCCACCCCAACCACCGACTTTAAATGTAACGACTATTTCAGCGGTTAAGACTATTGGAGGTTTGGCCAAAACATTTTTTATGGCAGAATTTACCAATTTAACTCCAGTTAAGTGGAGTCCTCCTAGTGGAGTTTTTCTAGGTGTAACTGGGAAAAAGAGTAGGAGACTCAATTTTCACCCATTCAAAGTGAATTAAGAGTCATTTTTTTTGACTAATTGGAGCATTCTGGTGCCATTGGTGCAGAGAAAACAACCATTAGAGGCGTGTAACTACATGTATTTGCAAAATTTTGAGCATAATGAAAGATGGACATGCCATTGGGAGCTGGACCAGCAGATGTAGCCCAAGAGGGGTGAACTGCTTCATTATGCCTGCTGTGTAAATGTTATGTGGTGACTTATTTCTCTGTTTTACACTGTTGTTCGGTGTTATTTGTGCTTATTTCATGCTTCTAATTCACTAAAATCATCTAAAATTCATGGTTAAAATCCTCAATCCTTAAGCAAACTAATGAGACAAGTATGCACATGTTTATAAACTAAAAATACACTTAGCACAAAAAAAAAATTACAGTCCTTTCAGATCAGATTGGTATCAGAGCTAGAGTTTATTCTTTAGTGTTATTTAGTGCAAAGAATTGTTTAATTGTTTGCAAGTTTTTAGATGCTTACTAGGCTCAAGCTCAAAGGAGGAGAAGGAAAATTGGTGGGAGTAGAAGGGTCTCAAGAAGAGCCAAAGAAAAGGAGAGCAGTATTGCCACAATCTCCACAACCTAGTTGACCTCCTAAGGAAGTAGAAGCTACTTTAAGTATGTCTCATAGAGAAGGAGAAATCCATGAAGAAGTTGATCCCAAAGAGTAAGAAAGAATGTTCAGGAAAGCATTCCTTGACATGAATGAGATGGTTAGAATCATTTATCAAGAAAGGAATGAGAGACTGGAAGGAGAAGGATCCAAAATTCACAAGGAAGGATAGGGATCTTCAGGAGGTCACAATGATCAAGATAAGTCAAAGAAGGGCAATGGAGGAAATGGAGGCAATGGAGAACCATCATCCTCACCCTCTTCATCATCATCCTCTACTTCTTTTTCAGTACATCAGCCACACAAGTCAAAGAACAATGGGAAAAGTCCTTTTTTAAAACTTGATGTTAAGTTTGAATTGGTAATGTTTAATGGTGAAGTCAATGCAGAAAAGCTTGATAATTGGATTAGGAAATTGGAGGTCTATTTGAGAATCCAGAACCTTCAAGATGATGATACCAAAATCCAATTAGCTTCATTGAGAATGGAAGGTGCAACACTTGTTTGGTGGGAAGCCAAGACAAAGGAGGAGATCAAAAAACATGGTAAGATTATTCTGTCATGGTCAGATTTCATTACTGCAATAAAACAATAGTTTTATCCATTAGCTCATATGCAGAAAGCCATAATGAACTGGCATAACTTTAGGCAATTGAAGGGACCGAATGTGAAAGAATACACCCAAGAATTTAGGAGAAGAGCTCTCTTATTAAGGGTATATTTGCAGAGCCAAAATACTTTTCTCAAGTATATAGGAGGCTTAAATAGCTACCTAAAACATACTATTCTCATGTTTAACCCCACCAGTCTAGATGAAGTGTGTGTTCAGGACACACATCTAGAAGCTAGAGGGAAGAACATTTCTGAAGAGGGTAGAAATAAACCTTTTAAGGGTAAAAACAAAGAAAATAACTTGAAAGGTAAAAGAAAAAAGAATGCATCTGTTAAGAAAGAGGGAGAAAAATTGGTTTGTAAACATTCTGAAAATAAGTCCATGATGAAACTCATTTTTGGAAATTACATCTTGAAATTAGGCCAAAGAAACCCAATAACAAAGGGAAACAGAAAACTGCAGCTACAACTCAACATGATTTAGGAGATGATTTAGGTGATGAATCTAAGATTACAGCCATGGGATTGAAGAAGATGAAGGGAAAATAAATTGAAACTAAACCCAGTACTAGTACATCAAACTGTCACACACATGCTCCAAATGAAGAAGAAAGAATTGAACTGTTTCATGTGAGAGTCATATCCAAGCATACTAAGATTGACGCATTGTTTGATAGTGGGTCACAAGAAAACTTAATCTCTGAAGACTTGGTCAAGAAACTTAACCTTGAGACCATACCACATCCAAAATCATATCCATTAGGTTGGATTTGTAAGGATGCAAATTTACAGGGTTCAAAGAAATGCATATTGCGGTTTGCAATCACTGCACATTTTGTTGACACAGTTGAATTAGATGTGGTTCTGCTTGAGATAACATGTATTGTGTTGGGTAGTCCGTAATTGTATGACAGGAAAGCGATATTCCATCGCCATGAGAACAAATATCATTTATTCAAAGATGGAAAGGATTACATTGTTAGAGCACATCGCAAGAAGACAAACATTGCTATGGTAAACGCTGGACAGGTAAAGAGGCTGGTGAATTCAAGTAAGAATTTTGTTCTTCTTATGATTAAGACTAAAGCTGATGTTAATCATGAATCATTTGAGGGATGTGATCCTAAGTTGAAATCATATTTATATGATGTAATTGATGCACATCATGAGATGTTTCAAGAGCCAACATGATTGCCTCCAAAAAGAGAGATTCAACATGAGATTCAGTTGCAAAAATATTGTCCTCTTCCAAGCATAGGTATGTATCGCATGTCGATAATGGAGAATGCTGAAATAAAGAGGAAAATCAAAGAAATGTTGGAAAAAGGAATCATAAGGCCAAGCACTTCGCCATGCGGTTCACCCATAGTCTTGATACCAAAGAAAGATGGGACTTGGTGCATGTGTGTAGACTTCCGAGCTTTGAAAAATATTATGGTAAAGAATCGTTACCCATTCCCAAGAATAAATGAATTTCTTGATTAAATGAAAGAAGCAAAGTTTTTCACTAAGTTATATTTACGAAGTGGATATCATCAAGTAAGAATTGTAGAAAGTGATATATGGAAAACTGCATTCAAAACCAAACAAGGACTCTTTGAGTGGTTAGTTATGCCATTTAGATTGTGTAATGCACCCGAAAGTTTCATGCATGTTATGTATAGTGTTTTGCGTCCATTCCTTGATGACTTTGTGATTGTGTACTTAGATGACATTTGATTTTCAGCAAAACAAGAGAAGATCATGTCTTACATGTGAATAGAGTGCTTGGTATTTTGAAGAAAGAGAAATTACTTCTTAAGATGTCAAAGTCTGAGTTTGGAAAGACTTATTTAGTTTATTTGGGACACATTGTAGGAGGAGGAGAGTTGAGAATTGATCCTTCTAAAGTGGAAGCCATTGTGAATTGGCCCACACCCAAAACAGTTACCGAGGTAAGAATTTTCTTAGGTGCAGCTCAATATTGGAGAAAGTTTATTGCTAACTTTTCTTCCAACACAGCTCCTATGCATGCAGTGAAAAGTGTGAAGAAAGTATTCCAATGGGGAGGCAAACAACAACAAGCTTTCGAAACTTTAAAAGACAAGATCAGTTCAACTCCAGTTCTTGCGTTACCAAATTTGAGACAACCATTAGAGATTCAAACCGATTCTAGTGATTATGCCATGGGCACAATTCTTTTGCAACATGGTAAGCCTATCACTTTTCATTCTGAAACATTTAATGGTGCTTTGAAAAATTATCCTACATATGAAAAAAAACTATATGAATTGGTACAAAGTGTCAATAAGTGGAAACATTACTTGATGGGTAAAGAGACTATTGTGCATACCGATCACTAACCATATAGTACTTGCAGTCACAAACAAAATTGCAGCAATCAAGGCATTTCGAGTGGATGGGATTTCTTCAACAGTTTCACTTGGTTATAAGGTACAAGAAATGAATTTTTAATAAAGTTGCTGATATTCTTTCAAGACCAGTCATTAGTGCATCTACTTTACTAAAAATTGATTCTATTGTACATGAGAGTTACATAGAACAATATGCACATGATGTTGATTTTCAAGATGTCTATGCTAGTTTGAGTGAAGGGAATCAAGTTGAAGAAAAATATTATCACATGCATAACAATTTGATGTTTCATTTGGGCAAGCTGTGTATACCAAAAGTAGAGAGGCTAAGTGTCATGAGAGAATCTCATTCATCTCTTATTGCTGGACACTTTGGGGTAAGAAAAACAATGACTCATCTACAGAGGTATTGCTACTGGCCTCGCATGATAGATAGTGTGTCGCATTTTATAAGAGTTTGTTCTATGTGTGCAACAAGCAAGCCTAGTAATAGGAATCTTGGGTTGTACACGCCACTATCGGTACGATCAAGGCCGTAGGAGAGTGTCTCCATGGACTTTGTTGGAGGTCTACCTATGTCAAGAAAACATCATGATTATCTGTATGTAGTTGTGGATAGATTCAGTAAAATGTATATACTTATGCCATGTAAGAAAACCATTACTGCTGAACTTTATTTTCAACATGTTTGGGTTCATTTTGGACTGCCAACTTCTATTTTTAGTGACAGGGATTCCAGATTCATTGGGATTTTTGGTCAAATCTATGGAGTATGATGGACTCAAAGTTGAAAAATAGTACTAATTTTCATCCGAAAACATATGGATAAACCAAGGTGGTGAACATAATAGTTGTGCATCTATTGAGAGGATAGTGCAGAAAACATCCTAAGTTGTGGGATGAGCAACTGCATTACATTCAACACACTTACAACTGGGCAAAGCACTCTTCAACTCAAGCATCACGTTTTGAAGTATGCTTTGGGTATTTGCCAAAATCGCCATTAGACTTCATCTTTGGGAAGGATGTTGCAATTGATGGCCATAGTGATATTGACAAGGCTCGAAAGTTCATTGAGAAAATTCAGATTATACATCGACAAGTTCAAGAACAACTTGAGAAAAGTCAAAGAAAATACAAAGAGAGGCATGACAAACATAGAGTTGATCACAAGTTTCAAGAGGGAGATAAGGTATGGTTGCACATTAGAAAAGAAAGGATGTAAGGGGAAGGTAAAAAGCTCAAACCCATTCGCTATGGTCCATTCAAGATTATAAATCAAGTTGGTAATAATGCATTTCAACTTGACTTGCCGTCATATATGCAAATGTATTCAGTTGTTAATGTTGAAAACTTACATTTGTATGAGCCACCTTTGATAAATGATCAAGGAAGTGATGTTCAACTACCTTCTATTGAAGATTTCTTGCCAAAATTTATGGATGAGCTCAAAGAAGATACAATTATTGATAGGAGGACAAGAGCATCCAAGAGGGCAAGTGTTGACTACATTCGAGTTGGGCTCAAAGGCACTAAACCAAGCAAGGCGAAAACCAAGCAAGGTGAAATGGATGGAGGTTGGAAATGTGAGGGAGTTGTACCCTCATCTACTGAACAATAAATCAAGTCTTTTGGGGTCCAAAAGCTTCCCAATGGGGAGGAGTGATAAAGAGTTCATAAATTTTTCTCAAAATTAAAATTTATAGGATTAGGTTGAAACTAGGATGGTTGCGTAGATCTCTTCTTCCTGATTCCGGCGCCGTGAATAGTTGGAAAAACGGATGTCGTATGAGGGAGATATCGCTTTCTGATCGAATTACCAAACGGGTAAAATTGCAACAGGTTTGACTGGGATGCCAAATAAGCAAGGTGGATGCACAGTCAACAAAAGGAATATTTTGAGGAATATTCCTTTCCTTAGAGCCAACCGCAGGTTGAAAAGTGGCGCCATTTGATTGGTTGGATGAGTTTGGTACGTTGTTTTATGGGCCAATTGGGAGGTGCCACATGGCTAGCCTTGAGGTCACCACGTGGCCCTTGAACCACTATGTAAAATGTTTGGGAGAGGTCCGCAAGGTTCGACCTCGCAACCTTCGACAGGCACGCACAAGTCTCCACCACCCGAGCTGCACAATGGTTCTTAACTATCATTGGAGGCAACTTTTATTTATGTTATAATACATTATAGTGTGAGGGTTGCGGACCGTCGGCGGTCCCAACCAGCCAGCGATCCCCGCGGGTGGTCACATTACAACGTTTAAACTCCAACCGCCATCTCAAAAAATGTAACCTCCGACAATCCCGCCAACAGTTTCATACTTATCACATGCAATAGTAATCGCCATATTCTCTGCGTGGTTAAGTTAACCACTCTCCAAATTGATGTTCCAACTGGGGTTCAAGTTGTGCGTTCCGCCTGCGGTTACGGTTATGACCATGGGGTTTGGGGTCGGCATGTGGCCACCCTAACCACCGACTTTAAATGTAACGGTTATTTTGGCGATTAAGACTGGCGGAGGTTTGGCCAACGCGTTTTTTATGGCGGAATTTACCCATTTAACTCTAGTTAAGTGGAGTCCTCCACTTTTAGTGGAGTTTTTCTAAGTGTAACTGGGCAAAAGAGTAGGAGACACAGTTTTCGCCCATTCAGAGTGAATGAAGAGTTATTTTTTTGACTAATTGGAGCATTCTGGAGCCATTGGTGCATAGAAAACAACCATTAGAGGCCTGTAACTACATGTATTTGTAAATTTTTGAGCATAATGAAAGATGGATATGCCATTGGGAGCTGGACTAGCAGATGCAGCCCATGAGGGATGAACTGCTTCATCATGCCTGCTGTGTAAATGTTATGTGGTGACTTATTTATCTGTTTCACAACACTGTTCAGTGTTATTTGTGCTTATTTCATGCTTCTAATTCACTAAAATCATCTACAATTCATGGTTAAAATCCTCAATCCTTAAGCAAATTAATGAGACAAGTATGCGCATGTTTATAAACTGAAAAGACACTTAGCACAACAAAACTAATACTGTCCTTTCATATCACATACAAATAGCAAGGAACTAAAGAATTTTACTATGGAGAAGTTTCATAAACATGTATGGGGAAAAGATTTGGGTAGAAATAAGATGTACTACATTGCAGAATTCAACCCTACGTATGATCTCCAACAAAAATAGCACAGTGGAGCTAAATGATGCAGGGCTAGCCTGCAAACCCCAGAATCTTCTTCTTTCAAGCATGAGTTAGAATGCATCTCGGTTTTTGCCCAAATCAAAATCTTAATTACTGGAAAATTCACACTTTGCGAAAACTCTTCAACATATGTTTTCAAAAACCATACTCTCATAAGCGGAAGCTAATAACATGTCTTCACAATTTCTGATTAGCTTTGAAAACCACACAAGGTTCTTTTATGAAACCCAAAACTCAAATCTTAAAACAAAACTTTATGCAAAAGTGCAACTCCAATCCATGTTTACATGCTTTCATACCCATCATTCAATTACAAAGCCAAATCTTGTACATGCACCTTTTAAGATCAAATTTCAATTCACAATCAAAGGTCAATCAAACAAATGCGCCCATGTTTTAATTCAACTTGACATTGTTTATTACACAGTCATTTCCACACGCAAGCTCTTCAGCTTATATCCACACAAACCATACTTTCATAACCCAAAGACTTGGATTGCATCCTCACTTTAATACACATTTAAAAAAACTTCATTTGAAAATTCACTCCAATCAATATTATGAAACAATCTACCTCTTTGTGTGAATAACCCCAAATCCCATCTTTCATTCTTATAACGCCGGAGTTTAAAATCAAAACTCAATAAAAAGATGCGCCCCTGCTACCACTGTCTGCCGGCCTCTGTTTTGAATTAGATATATGGAGTGATGTATTCTAATGTGAATCGACTTTTACAACAGCCCTTTCAATAACACCGAACCACATAAATTTACACGGTTTTAATACAATCAAGCTTACCTCCACAAACGCCCTCCAATTTCTGTTGCGCCTTCACAATGCTTCCATCCACGAACAGATAGTGATGCATAACTGATTCCAAAAGTTTCAAACTTCTGAAATGTCCAGATGCCCAGTAACTACATCGCTATAGCTTTATGCTTAATGATCCATTGATTTTTTATTCAATACAATCCATTGCTTGATTACAGTTGCCGTAGCTTACGGTTCTTCTTTCGCTTTTGGCTCCATACAGAATCTGAAGTCGATTCTTCTGGATCTAACGCTACAACCAGACTCAACGCTTCCTCAACGCTGTGATTTAACACTTCTGTTCAGCGCACCTGCACACCTTCCAATCACTTAGATAACATCATTATTTAACTGTCATTCGGTGCTGCATTTAACAATCAACCTGTGCGTCTTGTAAAACATAAGTGACAACATAAATTAACTGGATTTTAATTCAAACTCAGCTCAGGTAGTGATCAATCTTCACAGCGTTCCATTAGCCATGAATTACCAGCGTTCCATCAGTTGTATTATGAATTTAAAAACATCGATTATACAGATCGATCCTCAATTCGACTTAAATCGATTTTTACCAGAATCGATTTCCTTCCCTTATGCCTAACACAATTACAGTTGGAGTCTGTTCATAAAATTATGACCGAACGCAATCACACATTCTGTACATTTGTCATTAAAACTGAATAGATCCTCTACTTCATGATGAAGCAGCTGGGCGCTCGATTTTTCCATTGCTGGCAATTAACCCCACAGATCTATATAAAATAGTCTCTCATTCATTTAACACAGCTTTACCATTATACTTAGCAGTCATCATATCAACGTTAAATAGCATCGAATCATTTCAACTATGCAAAGCCTTATGTTAGAGACTAATTCCCAGTTTCAAACACATTCACACACTCAAACTCAACACGCTCATATGACTCAAAAATTACAATCCTCATATATATATATATATAAAAACAAACAATTACAAGAACTTTCGATTCATAGCCAGATATTCAACATTTAGGCCCTTTACAATCGCTGAAGGCTTACAGCCTTGCTGTTCAAGCCTACTCTCAATCACCCTCTCACTCTCTCCAACTATTCAAGTCTACCTCTCTATTTGCCTTTGAGGCCTTCTAATTTATACAAATTAAAAATGCACTAAATTGAGTTCTATCCCTTTAAAATCTCAACAAATCCCTAAATCTCTCAACATCCCTAAAAGATAGATTTTTATCCCTAAAACTTAGAAACTAATTCCAACTTAGGCTCCATCATTAATTCTAAATAATCTAGAAACTAATTTCTCTCATGTTTCCAGGAATTTGGAAACATTTACAAATTCTCACAAATAATATAATTAATCACTCAAAATATTAATATTTACATGAAATTTAATATTTCTTCAAAACATGAAACCCCCTAGCTTAAATAAAATACAAGGTGTTTTTCGGAGCTAATGCTCCTGCATCAGACTCCCCATGTAAGAAAATTCATGACCACTTGGTCATAAGTCTGGATAATTATTTCCTCCTGGATCCCAAATTTTATTTTGTAATCTTTCCTTGCTTGTCAATTGCTTTACTGCTGTTGTTATCTGCTGTTGTCCTCCAGGTTTCCATATTTTGTGCTGTAATGCTCCACTTGTTGTGCTCTCGCAATCTTTCGCTATCTTTCTCTTGTTGTCGCTTCTTTTCTTTCTTGCTACTGTCTTTCTCTGAGACATTTTCATCATTAAACTTCTTATCAACTCAATTTCTCTGTCCAGTATATCCTTTGTCTGCTGATTGTTTCCATCTCTTGATTGTTGAACTCTCATTCTTGCTTGTTCTTCACTTGTTTTGATCGCTTCCTTTTCACCCTTACTGCTGTTTTGCACCTTTTCTGCTGCTGCTACATTGTCTTTTAGAACAATTTCTTGCCTCTTTTTTCTGCATCTGTCAACTTCTTCTTGATTATCATTTATGACAACTATTTTGTCATCCTTCTTCAACAGTCTCTCCTTAACATCCTTCAGTAGATGTTCTTCCTCTCCTTCTTCCATTTGGCTATCCACCTGTGCCAAATATGTTCCAGCGTCTACAACAACATCTTCAATTATAAGACAATCATTATAATAAAAAATATAAGGCCTCTGTACCTCTTTTCCCTTTAGCAACACTTCAGTATGTTGCGTTGATTTCTCTTCTTCTGTCAGCATATCAGTATGCTGATCCAAACTCAAAGAACTCTTGAGACTGTCAGCTAGTCTCCCCTTCTCATCATCTATTTCAATGATGTCTTCCAGTATTTGTCCATTGTAGTGAACTGATTTTTTCCCAGCCTCTTTATCATATTCTGCTTCAAAACTTTCATCTTCTGGAAGTTACTCTTTCACATCTTTAAAAAACTGTCTATCTTCTTCCAAACCTGCAATCATACACAAATCATTAGTTTTAAAATCACGAGACCCTACGGTCTTATTTAATGCTTCAGTCATCAAGTCTTCCGGCTGCTTCGAATCATTCATATGATTCAACTTCTCTAGCTCTTCATCACTTTCAAAAAGTAATGGTCCACTTTCTGGTTCACATATCGAAACTTCAACATCTTTTTCAGCATCTTCCTTTTGCTGTAGCTCAATTCTTTCGAGCTTCTCTATCCTCTGTTTGGCATCAATAACCTGTTCAAGTTCCCTTAGTTCCTTTATCAACTGCATATTCACCTGATGATTCCTCTTCTCTTGTAGCCTCTGCCACTTCAGCTTCTTTCTCATGACATAACCATGCTTGTGGTCTACCTCATTTCTTTGCAACGTCTCCATTAACACCTCAAGCTGAACTACTATCTCAGCCTTCTCCCTCTCTTATTCCTCTTTGCTTAACTATCTCTGTATGCCAATTGCCTTGGCATCCTTCTCCTTTTGTCTTCTGCTGTGGTTTATTTCAGAACCTCTGTTACGACTGTCACTAGTCATCTTCCTTTCCATCTCTATGAGTTCCTCACTCACTTTACTATGAGTTGCACTAAAGCCTCTTCAGCAGCAAGTCCTGTCCTGCCGCCACTTACCTCACCAAGCTCTCCTCACTCAGTATTTTGGCAAGCAATTGGTTCTCTATCTCTGGAATCTCCTTTGAGCACTTATCTTTGCTCTTTCTGGATTCAACTCATTTGTATCTTCAAAGAACGCAACTGTCATCCTTATCCAATCTCTATTGGAATTCCTTAAGGTTCTGCCACATTTATGTTTTCACTTAGAAACTTTCACCAGCTTCCTTTATCTGTTAGCAATTCTAACCACATTGCCTTTTGGGAGTTGCAATAATACTTCAATGCAAAGAATACAATAGTCTATTCTTCAAATCCAAATAAAACCATATCATCTTACCTCCAAGATCTCGTCTGATCTTGTCCTTCCATTCACCTGCACTTCAATTATCTTCAGAATCTCATCATTCCTGCAAATCTGTTTCAGCAAATCTTTATGCTTCCTCTGCACAATTTCTCGATATTCAACTACTGTCAATCAGATTTTAGAATCTGATCCTTTCTTCCAATCTTCTGGCTTTATCTGGCAAACTTCAGCTGTCAGCAATAATTCCTTCTTTGCTAAGTTTCTTCCACTCAGAAATCATTTACAACTTCTTTCATTACTATCCCTTGATCTCCTTTGCTGAGATACTTCATTGCTGCAACCATCAATCCTCAATCTATTTCTTGTCAGTGAAACTCAATTCAAAATTAAACAACACAATACCTGCACGATTCTTCATTCATTCAGCTGTACTCTGGTTGCTTGACTGTCAGATTAGAATCTGATCTCCCTTGCCTGCATGCACATCTTTCGTTCTGAATTCCTTCAAGAAACTTTCATACAGAGCTATTCCTGCTCTGATACCAAAAATGATGCAGGGCTAGCCTGCAAACCCCAGAATCTTCTTCTTTCAAGCATGAGTTAGAATTCATCTCGGTTTTTGCCCAAATCAAAATCTTAATTACTGGCAAATTCACACTTTGCGAAAACTCTTCAACATATGTTTTCAAAAACCATACTCTCATAAGCGGAAGCTAATAACATGTCTTCACAATTTCTGATTAGCTTTGAAAACCACACAAGGTTCTTTTATGAAACCCAAAACTCAAATCTTAAAACAAAACTTTATGCAAAAGTGCAACTCCAATCCATGTTTACATGCTTTCATACCCATCATTCAATTACAAAGACAAATCTTGTACATGCACCTTTTAAGATCAGATTTCAATTCACAATCAAAGGTCAATCAAACAAATGCGCCCATGTTTTAATTCAACTTGACATTGTTTATTACACAGTCATTTCCACACGCAAGCTCTTCAGCTTATATCCACACAAACCATACTTTCATAACCCAAAGACTTGGATTGCATCCTCACTTTAATACACATTTAAAAAAACTTCATTCGAAAGTTCACTCCAATCAATATTATGAAACAATCTACCTCTTTGTGTGAATAACCCCAAATCCCATCTTTCATTCTTATAACGCCGGAGTTTAAAATCAAAACTCAATAAAAAGATGCGCCCTTGCTACCACTGTCTTCCGGCCTCTGTTTTGAATTAGATATATGGAGTGATGTATTCTAATGTGAATCGACTTTTACATCAACCCTTTCAATAACATCGAACCACATAAATTTACACGGTTTTAATACAATCAAGCTTACCTCCACAAACACCCTCCAATTTTTGTTGCGCCTTCACAATGCTTCCATCCACGAACAGATAGTGATGCATAACTGATTCCAAAAGTTTCGAACTTCTGAAATGTCCGGATGCCCAGTAACTACAGCGCTATAGCTTTATGCTTAATGATCCATTGATTTTTTATTCAATACAATCCATTGCTTGATTGCAGTTGCCGTAGCTTACGGTTCTTCTTTCGCTTTTGGCTCCATACAGAATCTGAAGTCGATTATTCTGGATCTAACGCTACAACCAGACTCAACGCTTCCTCAACGCTGTGATTTAACACTTCTGTTCAGCGCACCTGCACACCTTCCAATCACTTAGATAACATCATTATTTAACTGTCATTCGGTGCTGCATTTAACAATCAACCTGTGCGTCTTGTAAAACATAAGTGACAACATAAATTAACTGGATTTTAATTCAAACTCAGCTCAGGTAGTGATCAATCTTCACAGCGTTCCATTAGCCATGAATCACCAGCGTTCCATCAGTTGTATTATGAATTTAAAAACATCGATTATACAGATCGATCCTCAATTCGACTTAAATCGATTTTTACCAGAATCGATTTCCTTCCCTTATGCCTAACACAATTACAGTTGGAGTCTGTTCATAAAATTATGACCGAACGCAATCACATATTCTGTACATTTGTCATTAAAACTGAATAGATCCTCTACTTCATGATGAAGCAGCTGGGCGCTCGATTTTTCCATTGCTGGCAATTAACCCCACAGATCGATATAAAATAGTCTCTCATTCATTTAACACAGCTTTACCATTATACTTAGCAGTCATCATATCAACGTTAAATAGCATCGAATCATTTCAACTATGCAAAGCCTTATGTCAGAGACTAATTCCCAGTTTCAAACACATTCACACACTCAAATTCAACATGCTCATATGACTCAAAAATTACAATCCTCATATATATATAAAAAAAACAAACAATTACAAGAACTTTCAATTCATAGCCAGATATTCAACATTTAGGCCCTTTACAATTGCTGAAGGCTTACAACATTGCTGTTCAAGCCTACTCTCAATCACCCTCTCACTCTCTCCAACTATTCAAGTCTATCTGTCTCATTTGCCTTTGAGGCCTTCTAATTTATACAAATTAAAAATGCACTAAATTGAGTTCTATCCCTTTAAAATCTCAACAAATCCCTAAATCTCTCAACATCCCTAAAAGATAGATTTTTATCCCTAAAACTTAGAAACTAATTCCAACTTATGCTCCATCATTAATTCTAAATTATCTTGAAACTAATTTCTCTCATGTTTCCAGTTGTTTGGAAACATTTACAAATTCTCACAAATAATTAATTAAAATATAATTAATCACTCAAAATAATATTAATATTTACATGAAATTTAATATTTCTCCAAAACATGAAACCCCCTAGCTTAAATAAAATACAAGGTGTTTTTCGGAGCTAATGCTCCTGCATCACTAACATTCTGTGGAGGGAAAAGTTTCTTATTGCTCAATTAAGAACCAACTCGCATCAACTTTGTTGTGAAATAGGATGGTATAAAATGCCTAAAGAAGCTTGGGAAGAATGGGTGTGTACATTTTTCACGTCTGGGGAAGTGGAATCCAAAAATCATTTCATTTTGGAATGTGATGCATTCAAAGACATCAAAGAAAGTTATGGGAATATGTTAGCATCAGTTTCTTGGCATTGTCTTTTCAGTGATGGGATTGTTGGAAGGTTGGGCCAGCTCATCATCAATTTGAATATGAAAAGGAGCTGAAATGCAAAAGGCGAAAAACAAGGAACTCATAGTCCCATAGAATATTTTTAGTCTCGGGGATTTTAAAATCTCATTTCATGGCATCTAAAACATTGATTTTCCATCGAATTAAATGTCGATCTTCATAAATCCTAGCTTTATTCATTTTTATTACTCCATAAATACAATACAACATTCCCTCTTTGTTAGATTGTGATATCATGGTAATGGGGGAACTTATATGGCATTCATTATTCAGCTCAATTAGTCATTGGTTCAAACTCGCTCCCTTATTTGCTAACGATTCAACCAATGACTTTAAATTCCTTAATATATGAAAGAATTTGATTTGTTCAAAATGTTGAAGATGAAAAAGTATCTAAAGTACTATGGAAGAATGAGTGCATTTATGTTGATGCTTGGCTTCCTAAACTTGCTAGATTACTATCATTGAATGACTAAATATCAAAATTCTTTAGATCTTCTTTTCAATAGCTAAATTTAAGCCTTTCCAAAAAGTGAAAAATTCTACTTGATTATTGGTTATTGCTCCCATTCCCAAGCATATTATGTCTCAAATTTTCCATAAAACAAAAAATCACCCCTCCATCATCAAATTTTATACATAAATAATTTTAATTTATAAAAAAATCTAAAAAATTTATAACAAAATCTTTAAACCAGCATAGATCCATCTAACTCCGGATCTATCATGCGCCGAGAGGGATCAAATCTCTCGAGGTGCAAACCTATTTTTGAGTGCAAAACTTGAGGAAAGGTTTGCACCTCGAGAGATTTGATCCCTCTCGGCGCATGATAGATCCGGAGTTAGATGGATCTATGCTGGTTCCAATCGGTGGCATCAACGTCACATTTTTCAGATTATTAAATTTTCTGTATATTTTTGAGATGTACATCATACTTTGAAATTTTTAAGATTAGAAATACAAATTCTAACAAATGTTATTAATATAAATATGTTTGGTGATCTTAAAAATGAACTAATTAATATATTAAATAACAAATACACCTATCATATCATTGAAATATCAAATACACCTATATTAAGCCGACATTTATTAAACCTGCAATATTGTAAATTTACAATTAACTGCACCTAGTAACTGACCATCCTAATTGCAAATTAATTGTCAGTTCAAGGGATCCCACTGCATTGTCCAAAATAGGATTTCCAGATGACCGCACAATAAAAATGAAGGGCTTGACGAAAGATGAAAGTCGGAAGTTGTTTTGTCATCAATTTCCAAATAATAATGAAAATCTGCATTCAAACATTGAAAAGGATGAGGTCAAGCTGTTTATGAGTAAAGGGTTTCCGCTTGCAATAAAAGTAGTGGGGAGGGCAATGGCGCGCAGTCCTCAGCCAGAGCAGTGGAAGTGGGCTCTTGACAGGCTGGAAAAGGCAGAGAGGCTCGATGATTTCCTAAGGTTGGGTTTCGACGTAGTGAGCAACGAGGACGCTAATATGCAATTGTGCTTTCTACACCTAGCTGTTGCCTTCTTCGAAAATGAAGTCATTGATGTCCAGGAGGTGATTCCCTTGTGGATGGGAGAAGGCCTCCTCGCAATGAAAATGCTTCAAAATGGACCTGCACATGTTTTAACAGATCAGTCCTTTATTGAGCCGATGATAATAAACACAGAAGGGTTCCCAGTTTGCCTTAGGATGCAAGACCCATTTGAGATAGGAGGATTTATGTGGACCAACTAGCAGAACGTTGTTTGATAGAACCGATGGTGAGAGACGCAGATGGGCGCGTGGTTTGCTTCGGGATGCTCAACGTCCTGCGTGATTTGGCAATTGGAAATGCTAAGAAAGAAGAAAAATTCCACTGTAGTATGGGTGACAGTTTGAAAGATTCGCCAAAATTCGAGTCTGCAGAAAGCACAAGGATTTTCTTGAGCCGCAACGAATTGAGTTCTCTTCCGCTATTTTCTTCATCTTCAGAAATGTGCTCATTGTCAATTTCTCAAAACACACAAATAACAAAAATTCCAAATAAGTTGATGCCCAGCATGACATTTCTCAAGGTTCTGGATTTGAGTGGAACGTTGGCCCGCTCATTGCCAGAGGGTGTGGGTTGTTTGAAGCAGTTAACATGCCTAAAGTTATAAAGCATGCCGATCAAAAGACTCCCTAGATCTCTTACAGGTCTTGGACACCTCGAGATCCTTGATGTTAGCTTCACTGACATCAAGGAACTGCCCTCCGACATTCATATGTTGAGATCCCTCAGGTATCTGGGCCTTAGTGGATGCAAAGATTTGCAAAATCTTCCTTATAGCATCTCGGCCCTCTTGTCTTTGCAATACTTGTACATGGATGGATGCAGCATGTACTGGACAAAACCTTCCACGAACAGGTGCAAAAAAGTTATGGATGGAAGCAGAAAGTCGACAAAACTTGCGAGGAATAGAAACAAGGAAGTCGCTTCCATGGAGAGTTTAAACGATTTGATACAAGTTAAAAAGCTGGCTCTACAGAACAATTGGGAAGCTATTAGTGAGGGTAAATTAAAGGGTACAATTGGGAGCATGACTGAAATGGACACCCTCCTGTTGATATTTCCCAAGGAGAGACCTTCCGATATGGAAAATTTATCTCTCGACATTAATAACATGTCGAAGTTGAGAAGCCTTTCATTAAAATCCTGCAGTTTTACTAAAATGGAGATCAAAATGAAGAATGATGTATGCCAGTTAAAAAGCCTTACTTATCTGAAGTTCTATGAGTGTCCCATGTTGGAAGAACTTCAAACTTTACATAAGCTTCAAAATTTGAAGCATTTGGAAATTATTCTTTGCGAGAAAGTAAAGGACTTTCCCAAGAGAAAGTAAAGGACTTTCCCAAGAGAGACAGGAGCATTTCCTTCGTTGAAAATATTCTCATTGGTTGGACTAGACAATTTAGTGGAATTACCAAAAAGAGAAGGAGGTGCAATGCCTTTCCTTACAATATTTAATATGATCAATTGCTCAAATGTGAAAATGTTGCCGGAAGCTTATTTGAAAAAGGGAATTAGAATAACAGTTTATGGTGATCCAGAAACAGAAGTAGTAAGAAATTTAGAAAACATGGAAAAAGCAGACAAGGATGGGGTGAATGTGATAGAAAAATCTACGAGTACAAGAAAAATTATAAAGAAGTACTTGCAGGTATTCCATCAAAGAGAAGATTGGTTATTAGGCGAATCTTGGTGTAATGAGCTTGTCCTATTTGTGAAAGGTTATATAGTTAACTCTGGTGCAATGAGTTTTTCGTATTCCTGAAAAGTTCTATGTATTTGTAAAAAGTTCATTATATATACATATATATTGAATTTTGGTGTAATAGGGTTTTCCTATTTCTAAAGGTTTTATGATGAAACTTACATAATTTATGTTTTAACGAAGAACCTTGTATATCCTCCAAAGCAATAGCATTGTTCATTTTTATGGAAGAATATTAACACGTTTGTAATTGTTTTATACTTTATTTTAAGATTAATTTTTCTTTTATGAATATTTAAAAAATTAAATAACTTATATTTATATTTAGTGTTATTTTATTCATAAGTTTTTCTTGTTTAAAAAAATTAAATAACGTTTTTTTAATTATGAGTTTCTTTTGTTTTAAACTCGTTACTTATTTTTAACTATTTCTTTTACTAAAATAGAGATCAAAATGAAGAATGATGTATGCCAGTTAAAAAAACCTTACGTCCTAGGTTGGAAAAACTTCAAAATTTACATAAGCTTCAAAAATTGGTCTCAATGGACGTTAACCATCATCATCATCATTATCATCATAATTTAATAAAAATTTTAATCATTTTTTCATCATCAATTAAAAATAATACAAATTATATAATAATTTATACTAAATAATTAATTCTTCTTTTACTCTAGTGTATAAGAATAATAAAATATTAAATTAATTCATAATTTTTTTATTTTTTTTAATTATAAATCTTAAAACCCTTTTTTTACCAATTTTACATTATTAATGTGAAATAATGCTGTATATATTTTGATGAAAAAGAATTTTAATAAAATTGAATTATCATTTTTAATTATTAATATGTTTGATAAATTAATAACGAACGTTCCATTAAGATAAATTAGATGGATCTATGCTTATTAATTAGATCCATCTAACTCCATAGATTCTTCTTTTTGAAATAGCATTTTGTTATTTTAACAAATAAAATGAAGAAATGTTTAGAAATTGGACTTCCTTTCTAAACTCATTTAACACCCTTAAATTTTAAATGTTTAGAAGTTGGACTTCCTTTCTAAACTCATTTAGCACCCTTTGATTTTTTTTAACGGGAAGAACTGAGCTTTTACTGAAATGATATTCATCATAATTTTTTTTTCTCCCAATCATTTTCATAAATGGCCACTGGTTATTATGTAAATTGCCATCTTAACTTTTCCGCTGTCTTGGTCCTCTTTTCCATGACAGGAAAACTCACACAAAACAAGCAAGGGAGATATACTCACACACAAACCGTTATAAATAATTTAATATCCCATTCATTTAAAATTTCCTGACTTTTAGTACCATTTTGCTTAAAAAAAAATTATAAAGATTTATCTAAACACATAAATTAGTATATGATTTTTATATTCTCATGAATTAATAACAATAATAATGATAGATTCGGAAGGAAGATCATATGTTTTATTTATCTGTCTAGGCCCTAAAGTATTTTAAATATTCTTATAAATTAATAAATATCAAAATAATGGCAAACCCAAATTGGTGTTCAGATCAAATCTAAGAAACCCAAGGGTAATAAGAAGTCCCACGCTATAAAATAGAATAGTGAAAAATTAATACCTATGATTCGATGAGATATCTCACGATTTTCTATCCCCGCCTGAATCAACAAATTGAGAGATGAAGAAAGCCAAGAGGGGAACCTACCGCGCAAGACTCGATAACTCGAGAAAGCGAGCAGACAACATCGGCGAAGACGATCGATGATACGAATTCGGGAGGCAGGCCTTGCGTTTAGTATATCCACTAGTGCGTTTAGTATCTTGTAAAAAATAATATTTATAAATTAATATTTCCAAAAGTTCTTGTTATTGAAAAAACTTAAAAACACATGTATTTAGTAAAAATAGTTAGAAAACTAAATCTTGCCCACCTAAAGTTGAAAAAGTGCTCGAATTGACGAAAAAGGCCAAAAGGCCAAAATGAAAGTGTTTGCATTAAATAATGCCAAAAAGCCCAAAATGAAAGTGTTTGCATGAGACTTTTGAGTTTCATGGTATGTGATTCTGAAACTTTATCTCCACTTTTTATGTATGTCCAAGGTCAATTACTAGTTCTCCTTTCACCACATTCCTACATAGCCTTGTTACACTTTAACAAAACAATTATGTTGCATTTTTTAAGGTACATATAAATTGATTATTTTGGATTATTTGAGGTACATATAAATTGATTTGACCTGTTTTAATGTTTTTTTTTTAATCTTTGAGTATCCGGGGAATTATGAATTGACTTCAATTTTACATGTTTTTTTAGTTTCAATAAAAATTTCCAATTGTTTAGTGGTGTTTGATTATGAAGGGAATATATATTAATTAATTGGACTTTCTTATGTTTTTCTGGGTTTCAAGAAAGATAGATATATATATATTATATATATCTATATATATATATATATATATATATATTTTAAGTGAGTTTTATTAAATTTTAAGAAAATAAATTTTAAGAAGAGAAATTAGTTGAGATTTTTAAAATATTATTTAGAATTAAATAGAAGGGAGAAGAGTGTTTTGATATCAATATAGTTATTTTTGCTGACTAAGTCAAGAAGGTTGGAAGTTTGACATATGTTTTGGAAATGAGAACATATGTGAGTGAGGGCCAGTGAATCCAAGAGAAAGTGCTTTTCATCTTCAATTCTCTTAGTGTCACACAAGCAATGCGCTTGTCCCATGCACCCATACAACCATGATTAATGAATTTAGTCCGCCCAATAGAGTTTCCAATGGCTATGAGAGCAGGCTTCATCCAATATTGGAGCGGCAAGATGGAAAGCTTAACCCAGGCTAGGTTATTCCAAGGCTTCTCAGAGATGGCATCGAAGCCCAAGTACCATTCACGAAGAAGCAAAAAACTCTGGCCACAGACCCAGGCCTTGCTGAGGATTAGAGCAACATCCTCCACATAAAGAAAATGTATACAAAACCAATTGTTCATTAGTTAGCTGACCTTCGAGGGGTAGCCAATGAGAGGTCCCCAAACCTTTTTGACCTAAGTCTGCATTTCTAGCTCCGCCATATCCATAAGAAACCATCGACCCACAAATGCACGACGTTGTAAGCTGGTCACCCGCCCCCAAAGCTCATCATAAGTAAAACTGACTAACTTTGTAACAAGAGTCGGGGAGATAATCTTCTTCTGTGTGTGCTCTGTATCACAAACATGACGACCAGAAACAGTCTGGGAAGAAATAATACTGTGGTTCAATGAGCGAGACAGATAGAGATGAAGAGGTGAATCACCAAGTGTGTTTTGGAGATAGACCAACATTGAGTGTCACTTCAAAGCTCGTGAGAATTAGTTCTTATTTTCACAATGTTCATTTTCTTCTTAACACTAGTCAAAACAATAAACAATATAATTGTTTAATCAAATTTCATAGAACAAAATATATAAATAAATTTGACTTTTATCTTCACAACGTTCATTTTCTTCTTAACACTAGTTAAGACAATAAACAATATAATTATTTAATCAAATTTCATAAAACAAAATATATAAATAAATTTGCCTAGTTTCAACAAATTTTTATATGTTTATAATTGTTTAAATTAAATTTAAAAATATTTATAAATTAAAAAAATATCTTTTATTTCCTTTTATATAATATTTAAAATAATAATATTATAATAAATTGTAGTGGATATTATTTATTTTCGAAAAATATAATGTATATTATTATTATTTTTTCGCTATCCTTTGTTAAATAGGACAAAAGCATTACAAAAATGTGCATGTTTTCCATAGAAACTAGGGTGGGAATGTGGTCCAATAGCAATGTAGAACATGATTGTAACAAGACAAACACTTTAACCTTGGACACGAACTTGAGCTGCCCAATAATTGAGGTAACATAGAATCTAGTTGCGACAAACACAAGTATATATATTTTTAATTTTTTCCCAAGATTTTAGAGTTCATTTTTTTTCATAGGAAATACACCTGCAAAATAAACATTAGTGGTTTGTTGGATGTAGTGGCGGTAAAGGAGATGTCTTTGCATAGTTTTAAGTTTTGTGATTGGGCTCAATTTGTTGCTTTATTCATATTGAAAGTTGAGAGTGATTTTAATTTTGTGGGGTAATTTGATTAAGAATAAATATTTCGAGGATTTATATGTTTCAAGGATGAACTATGTTGTGTTTCACTCAATATTGATGATGTTGTTTTTTCTTTGTTAAGATGGATCATGGAATATTTAATGTTAATGGATCATTGAATATTTAAGGTGAGTAATATTTTTTTTTAGTTTTTTTTCCAAGTAGGAGAATAGCAATTATAAATACCTATAAAAGTTAGTAGTGAAATGAGCATAAATTGATTTATTTTATATCAATTTTTATGATAAAATTATTACTTATCTTATTCTGTCGAACTGAGCGAGGGGAAGGAATAACGTTTTTTTTTTTCCTGAACGAACAAACATGCCCCCCACTTCAAGTAACTTAGGGGCAAGGTACATTAAGTGCTCGCTCAAGGTAGGAGGGTGAGGTACATATTGTGTTGTCTCCTTATCACATCCTTATCATGCCAATTAAGGTAATTGTTCGTGAAATACTTCGTTTCTAGGAATAAGGAAAGCATCATTACATATAGAATGAGATCTATCTTTGTAAAAGCAATTCTATTACTACTGGAATGCTACTGGAAGGTATGCTAGGCAATCTGCTGGCTTTCTCAGGAAAATATATAGGTGTTGTTGTTTCTATTGGCATTTGTGTCTCGCCTAAAGCAAGCCCACTTGGTATTTTTATGATAAATTTATTACTTATCTCATTTGATGGTAAATGTGTACGAGGGATGGAATAGAATTAGGACTATGATAACCAAATTAAATGTGCTTGGACATGTTTCGCCTATGTTATTAAGCATAGGGGAAATACAAATTAATAACTTTTCCTTTGTCTTGTATTTTGGATGTTAATTGCTTATTACACATAAAACAAGTAGAAAAGCTAGTAAAAAAGTGGAAGAAGAAAGACATGATTAATTGATTATTGATTATAACCATTTTTAATGTGATTAATGATTATATCGGTAGTGCAAATCTATCATCAAATAATTTGTACCCTTAATGAGTCTATAGATGAAGATGGAAGCAATGTAATATGTTCATAAACTTATTGAGTTAAAATTATTTAAAAATTTGTCGAATGTGGAAAGGGGAGTATGTTTATTTGATGTAATCAATGGAGTCTTTGTGAGATCAAAGATATTCGACACCTTCTAAATTATAAAAGGTGGAAGTAAACCATGATGAAGTGAGAGAAGGGGATGAGTTAGTGGAGCATTTGTTTGGATATTGCTAGAGTTTTTGGTATGTTGAGAATATTAGTTAAAAGGTGTTTTGATGCACTTCGATGTAGTTAGAATATGAGGTTCTGATCATACAATAAATATTGAATAAGTGGAGCTCTTTTTTGGATCCCAACAAAGTTGTTGGTAAGGTGTATTGATACAATGGGTGCAATTGGAATATGGGGTTTTCATATTTAAATATTGTTGAGTGGTTGATTGTTTGTTTGGAGCCCTTTAGAGTAGTCAAGAAGGCAATTTTTTGGTTTTTGGTTTTTTTTGTAAGTTCCTCAATGATTTTATATTAAGTTAAAACGAAAAAAAATACACGTGTCCAACTACTACTCTACCACTTGGGAAACTAAACAAGTAGCGTAGTAACAATATAATAATAAAAATCTATTTTCCTACTATTGTTTGATTTGTTACTATCTATTTGTAATATTAAGCTAGACTGCATAACATTATGAATGTTGAGAGAAAGAATTTCAAAAAGGAGGAAACTGAACATAATTTTCCAAATGAGGTTACCTCATTTGTTGCTTCCATATTCTCCTCTTCATCCGTAGTCTGAGTGAACTCCACGTTCGCCACCTTCTTAGCAAGTTAAGTGACTTTGTGGTCCATTTTAAGAAGCTATAACTGAAGGACATCTATGCATGGTATAATTTCCTATTGTGCTTCACTTCTGTCTACTAAAACATTTCCCATGATTGCCTTCATTTGCTCGTATAAATAAATAACATATAGGTATTTGCTATACCTTCTCATGTTGGTTCTTATATCAAGGATCCAATGGCATACATTTTATAGGATTTCTTCATCTTTTAAGAATATCCTTTCAACCCTTGCTTCCTCCTCTGATATGTTGATTTCAAATATGATAGTTGGATGTATGTTCCTAGTATATGGATACCAATTTTTTTGCATTTAGTTGGGCTTGAGTTTGGGAGTGGCCCGTATCTTTAGGCTAGCTCTTGCAGTGGTTTCCTGCTCCATGTTGAGTCAACATCCACAAAAATAAGACAAATAGAGCTTTGGAGAGAGGAAACTTGATAATAAGTGATGAGGAAGGAGGACGATGAGGACCAGGGTAGAGATGGGGTTGATAAGTGATAGACACAAGAGTAGAGGAGGTGATGTGAAGGATTATATATAGATGGAACATGAGAGGGTTAGTGGCCAAGTGGTAGAGATAATAAGAGGATGGAAAATGCCAACAAATAATGGGGCTTGTGGAATAGATAAGTAAGGAACCAAGACAAGGGAGGATGAAAACCAAAGAGAGCCACTAATTGAAGTGACCTCCCTAGTACACTACATTGATGAAAGTAGTTTCTTGTAGAGAGCCTTGGCTCTTTGGAAAAGTTAAATTTAAATGGTACAAATATGAGGAGGAAACTCATTGTTGTTTCTAAAAAAAATATTTAAAAAAGAAACAACAGGCCAAATAAGAAATATATAGGAATTCACAGGTGAACTTACCCAATTTTGTTGAGTCCCAAAAACCAAATTATGAGGAACTATATCATCTTGTATGGCTGAGGGATGCATTAATTTTTTCTTCATAATGGCTAGACAAGTTGATGAGGGACCCATTGAGATATCATACTGCTTGGAAGGAACTACTCACACAACTACACTAAACATGGTACATACTACCATGATCTATGGGCATGTTACATGATTTACCATGATCTTCCTGTTGCCACCTATCCTAACCATTCAAAAAGAGTTAAGGGAGGGTAATGATGACATTAATTTGTTTTCTAAGTTGGTTGGATGGCGACCTATCCAGGGGATGTCAAGAAAACAAGTTAAAAGAGTGCATTGATATCAAAATTATTCTTAAAATGTTTATGCATCTCGGTATAATTTTTTTACAAGTTACATATTAATTAAAGAATCCCCACATCTACAATTAAAATATAATAATCATCATCAACACATATTATTTACAAAGTCATATGGAGTTGTACATTTACCTTTGTAAAATAATGTACACATTAAATTCTAATGAACTTTCATTCCCTAAAACAAAGGGCAATAAAAAGAGTAATAAGAAATAAGTACAACCTTTAGGAAGAACAAGATAATTTTAAACATGGTATACAAATTTTTTTTTCATAGGGCAATAAAAAGAGTAATAAGAAATAAGTACAACCGTATACAAACACAATTTTCAAATATATTTTTATTGCATAATTATCTCAATTTTATTGGTTTTATAATGCAAATTCCTTCTCACTCATGTTTATATTAACATTGTTGGTGGTTTTGATATTATGTTTTTTTTTCCACAGAAAAAATCAAAATTTTTATAAAAATTGTAAAAGGTTACATTGTAGATGCCGCAACATTCCATATGAAGTAATGCCCCTTGGGGCGATAGGTCACAAGGACCAAGAGCAGGCCCGAAACAAAGCCGGACACCAGCAACAAGATGCACAAAACAAAGAAGAAGAAGAGGAAAATAAGGAAAGACATAAGACACTCAAGTTTTTCTTCCTTTCTTCTTCTCTACCTTAAGATGGACGAATGAGGCAAGGACAATCTGGTTATCTGCCACCTGAGTACCATTATCCTTATCTGAATCTGAGTTGTCTAAAGAATGTTGTCGTTTATTCCCACCAATTCCAGTGTCCTCAAGTTTCATATGTGATTGATTCAGAAGAGTTTGTGGATCAACATGAACAGTTGAAACATTCCCTTGTATCTATGGTTTCTTTGTGGGCTGATTGTTTTCCATAGGGACAATTTTGTCCTCTTCTTTTGCCTCATCCTCCTCTGACTCAGGTGGGGGATATTGGCAACATTTTTTTTGTTTCCCTTTATTTTTCTTTTTTTCTGTTTTATTTTTTGGCATCAGGACATGTGTTTTGTAAGTGTTCTGTCTGCCTACAAATTCTGCATTTGAACGCAGTGTTTTCATAGTCTAGTGACTACATCCAGTTCTGTTGTTTGTAGATCATCATGATATTCTTCGGTAAACCTTTGCTGAGATCTAATTCCACACATATATGTGCGAAAGTGTAGATCCACTCCTCTAATATCTCTATATCTATTTTTATGTATTGCATGATGCTATTCCTTATACCTTCGAAAACCTGGTCATTCCAGAAATGAAGGGGGAGATTGTACAATATGAACCATATCGGAATTCTGGTGACTATCATAGAATTTGCTTCAAAATCCGGGAACCATGGGGTTATAAAAAGGCCAGTGGAGCCCTAGAACCAAGGTCCTTATCTGATAATGATATCTCTGTCCTTTGAGGATTTAAATTTAACAATAAAAAACCCATTGAAACAGAGGTGGATTTCACAATTTTGCGGTCTAGTGTGTAAAAATCCAGTGGAAAATCTCCATAGGTTTAGGCCATAAATAATTAAAGCAAAATATTAACGCCTAGGCTTCATATGTCATGCAATACTCCTTTTTTTTTGGACTGTCTATCTTAAAAGCTAGTGTTTGGCCCAGTTGTTCTACTATGTATCATCGTGGGGCGTTTCCAACTTGTTCTACAGATTTTTCTGCGGCCTTGTCCCCCTGTAAAATATTCGTGTAGGATGGGCCGCTATTTATCTATTCTAGATTTGTGGGTTTCTTCTCCTTCCCCCCCCTGCAGATCTATAAGTACCTAGATTCGCAGCACCGCCTCTTAAGTGGGGGTTAAGGGTGATGGTTGCCCCTGAACCAATATCATGGTCCTTCAAAGACTAACAGTCCTGAAGAGACCTACTTCCACTAACTAGATATTGCAGTTGAACCAGATAACCCATCAACTCCCAAATTTTTTGTTTCAGGTGGAGTACTCTATTGGAATCTTGAACCCATAATAGAAAATATTTACCCATAGGGGGCCTGATAAAAATCTGAAAACTATAAGGGATTACTTGTTCCCGGAATTCTGGGACTGTTGTGGTGTCTTCACTCTGTACCGTAATTGGAGTCAGTAGTGGAGGTGGATTCAAAAGAGTTTGTATTGCAACTGAGACCTGCAGCAGAACGAAACGACTTCCATGGGGAGGACAAGGAGCCCGAGCCCACATACGCCCTAGGCTTTCAAGAGCAGGGGAAAAGTTGGCATATGTCCCCAACCCACACCTGAGAAATAGAGCCGACCAACCGCATCTCGACCCAAACCAGATGCAGAGTAGAGACCTCAATAATAAGGCTGGAAAAATGAGATCTAGGAGAGGAGAGCCATGGAATATCTACCAAAATTCATTACTGCTACTTCAAATGGCCAAAAAAACAAAGTATTGAGAAGAGCCGCAGGGGAAGTCCATCGTCCATACAACCCTTGCTTTGTTCCCAGGGAAGGAAGAGTGCCAAAAGAAAAAACCCATCCAACAGGTTTGAGTGTTCCAGAGGTCTGAACTTCAGAATAAAAACTCAAATGCTCCTTTTCCCCAAGAAATCCAGTTTCGACCATTAGTTCTAGGGTTTGACAACGACTGTGAAACCGAGGGTGGGCTGAGCTATGGATTTTAGCGTTGACTAGCCCTTTCAATTTTTTCTGAAAGTCATACATATTTTCCAGTGATACCACGCCCTTTGGCATGGGGTTCTCCTTGTTTGCGCAAGCCACATATTGCAATTATTTTTGGTGCTCATCTTCATCAACTACTGCATCTTTGAATACATTAGTGTTTTCCATGAAGTGTAGTATTTGTTGTTCATCATTAAAAATGTGTAAATTAGTAATGTTATTAGGGACATATGGCTTATAAATAATTTCAATAGAAAAAATTTCCATAATTGGTGACAACCTAGCATCAAAATTTGATATTTTATCCACAGTTGTGTTACGCATTCTAGGAATAGATATAATATCAAAAACTTGGAAATGAGAAATCAAATGCCATACCTCTTGATGATAACTTTTCAGATGGGATGAAACATAATGTGTAGTATTGTATACCTATCGTACGACTATTTATGAGCCACCTACTTATTTAATAATTCCAATGTTGAGGTTAACGACCCTCTTTACGCCTGGGATGAGTGCTTCATATTCAATGGTGTTGTTAGTGCACTCAAATTCCAAGCGGATTGAGATCCGATGTTTTCTCTATAGCAGGTCTACTAAAAGTCAACAAGATCTAGAGCTCTCCTATGGCTTTGAACCATTAAAAGTATAAAATCCAAACATCATATGTACAAGATCTACTCCCTACGCTAGTACTACTAGTACTACTATCCAATGTACAAAGGTCATTTGCACCAGTTGGACTAGGAAGGGGATCCAACTTTGTATCTCGTGGGACTAGGGAAGGATGAGAAATGTAGCACCCTATGTCAGTCTCTAGGAAGAAATTTCAAAAAATTCGATCTGTGAAATAAATCAACTCATTCTTTCCATTAAGGGGTGTAACCACGTGTTTCATGTAAGACTATGAGTTCACCCAAATTTGATTGTTTCTACCATTGTACGGAAGCCACAAATGTGACTAGTCGGTAGAAAAATACCCTTGTAATTTTCTTGACCAGACTCTACTTAGCAGTACACTGTATGCTTCCGGAATGTCCACAATTACTATGTTTATACACTGGTGAAATCGTTGATCAAATGATAGGCGAATAAGCACATTTCTGAGTTCATCGATATCTTGGACATGAGTTATGTCTAGCTGAATAATATGAGCATCTGACGTATCCCATTTTTTTATTGATTTTCTTTGCTACAGATAATGGCATTACGTTTACAAACACACCAGGATCAACTAAGAAATTGTGCACATTATAATTAAAAATTTCAAACGTTAACAAAAATGGAGGGCAGAGTGTGTTAACATCTAATG
Source organism: Pinus albicaulis (assembly GCA_034641835.2). Taxonomy (NCBI): domain Eukaryota; kingdom Viridiplantae; phylum Streptophyta; class Pinopsida; order Pinales; family Pinaceae; genus Pinus; species Pinus albicaulis. Next base: position 889,453,739 of record CM076574.1, read on the forward strand.
TTAATGCATTAAGCACAAATTTCAAGGAACCAGAGGACTTATCAAATCCCTTCGAAGAATCATCTTCACTTGAGGCAGAATGTTCAAGAGCGCGAACAAGTTGGTCCCACTAGCTGGTGATCTTTGAAAGTGAGAAGAGTGAAATGTTTTCACGATTCGTATTCATGTCTTTGACTATGTTATAATAAAGCATAGCAATGATTTTAAAAGTGTCTAGAGTAATAAATTTTCCTGGCACTTTCGTAATGATTGGCTTGCTTTTAGTGTTGGCTGAATTATTATTTTCCATAGCATTGTTTGAAGACTTTCCCTAAGTGTTATTAATTGAGTTGATAGGGGTTGCAAGATTTCTTAACAATTTTTCTTTCAATTTGTGCCTTGTCAACTCTTGTTTGGAGATCGGCCCTTGGCTTCTCAACTTGTATGTTCCGCTTTTGAGAAGGGTCCTCACTCTATGGCAGTTCTTCTTTTTAGCTGCATATATATACAATTGAGAGTGTTTACTGCGTGCCCAACACTTGCCGTTTCTTTAGCAACAATAGTTTATTCCTTCTCTTCCGCTGGCTTGGTCTTCTTGTCTTAAAGAAATGTGTCAATGAAGTGTGAAACTAGAGTGTTCATGTTGTGATTCCATTTTGGGAATGTATTTTCTGAATGATACTCTTGAAGAAAAGAACAATATTGATCCATGCCCATGCTGTCGACATTCATCACAACGCTCGAGCTTTGTGCAGACTTGGTTGGGTAATTGTCATTGTTGCTGTCGGAGTTGGAAGCCCTTCTCAGAATGTTGAATTTAGGAGGCTTGTTGCTTACAACGGCCTCACTTGACCTTTGTTTCAACTCTTCCAACTCATTGGAAAAAGACTTGAATGTTCAGGTCAAGATTTCAAGATTTGTAACTTATTTGTCCTTGGCCTTACTAGTGGAGGCCTCAGACCTTTTGCTCGTGTCTTTGGATTCTTTTGATTGTTCGTCGTCAACAATGAATCCAATTGCGCGCAAGTCCTTTTAAACAACTATGGCTTCTTCGTAATTCTCTGCTAAAGTTTATTCCACAGTTTTCTTGACGAAATGCACAATACTTGTCGGTAAGGAAAAAATATAATAATCAATGGTGATGGAATCATGAGGTTTCGTATTCAAAGGAAAATTATTCAATATATAATTAAACATATCATTAAAATATTTAAATTTCTCTTTTTGGTCCATCTTCAAATATCCCACCTCTTTCAACAACATGGTTAGGGTTTTATCATCAGAATTTTTTTCAAGAAACACCTTTTTGAATCCCCTCCAATTCTGGATTGAGTTTGGCGGAAGAATGTGATACCATACAACTACTCTTCCATCTAATTTATAATGTAAAGTTATACATGCAACATCATTGTCACGTACCTCAAGCATTTGCAGATGTAGGTATAAATTGTCCAAGTGGTCCTCCGCTTTCACTCTTTTGTCAGGGTCGTACTTCGTTAACAATTTCTCTAGGTGCTTTGGCATCTTATGTAACACAATCGGTAGAGTGAGTGGGCCTTCAGATATGCAATCCATATCTTGGTCCGCCATATCTTCATTTTAACCACCTCCTCCCATATTTACCCAAGCTAACCAGTCTGTTAGGGTAAACATGTGGCGAAGAGTTACTACGATATGATTCAACCTCGTAGATCACCTGAAGGAAGTGGAATTGGAAAACCAAAACCTTACTGACTTCCCTTAAGTGCTACATGACCCCCAAGAGCTAAACCACCACTCCAGGTGTCCAAACCCTTAGTTAACTTACCTTTTCACTGATTTGGAATCCTAATTGCATGCACAAAATTGCATCCATGCGGTTGTAGGCCTCCATTCGCATGCATGACCACTGCAAGGATGAAACTGTAGTCTTTTTCAGCTATTTATGTGCCTGAGACTGTGAAATTAGTGCCACTTTTTCAAGGCTAGGATCCGACCACTTCCCAGAACTTGATGAAACTTTCTAAAAGAATAAATGACACAAATACAAAGCTTCTAACACAAAACTTAATCAAGGACTTGGCCTAACCAAGCCTAACCATGACAAACATTTCATCAAACAAATTGTGAACATGTAATTTGCAGGCTATAAATGCATATATGAACATAAGGATCTGATAATTATCTGAAAATAACCAAGAAGATCTAATTCCTTCTCATAATATTTGCAATAACATCTATTAGGTCATGCATTCAATAGCCATTCCTTTACCAATCAAAACATGTTAAGATCCATAATTAAGATCTGTCATAAAACCATGCTTATAACTAGCGTATAAACAACAGATTAACCATGATAGAACAACCATTAAAATCACATAATAACCAAGCATATTTACACATAATACACTAGAGGGAAAGACCTCTTATTAACATATGCAAAATTCAACCAGGTCAGGGACTTCCACGTACCACCCGACTATTAATTGGGCTAAACCAAGTCTTTCTTTCAGCCAATCACCCCCATGCCATATTCCAAGCATGAATGTGGGACTCACAACAAAACCAATCAAGACTTACTCAAAATTTACCACAATCCCACAAAGGGATTCCTAGGCCCAAACAAGAAGCATACACTACCAGGCTTTACCACAATCCCACCATATACCGGTCCAGGGATCATTAGGCCTATACAAGAATGGATGCCTCTAGATCTCTCCATATAAACTGTGATGAATTTATTTATTTCTAGTCTCTAGGCTTTACCGTATATCCCTCGATTCATCGGTCGAGGATTCCTAGGCCTAATCGAGACTCAACCCTCTAGGATTTACCGTATATCCTGCCATTCACTGGTCAAGGATTCCTAGGCCTAATCGAGGGCATAAACCTCTAGGATTTACCGTATATCCCACCATTCATCGGCCGAGGATTCTTATACCTAACCAAGGTATTCACAATATGGATTTACCACAATCCCACCTTCACTGGTCAAGAGATTCCTAGGCCTTGTATTCTTTTGCTGAGATCATCCCACTCGGTTTCTAAACCATTCGATAATCTAGCTCAACCATGTAAAATAGAACCCCATCACACCATGGTTATCCGTAAATGGCAAGGCAAGGCTTAAAATCACTTTCACACCTAGAAAAACCCATGTAAATGACAACAAGAGAACCAAATACACACATGCATGTACCATGCATGCCAAAACTAGTAAGGAAATCATACATACGAATCAATAACTACAAGTAATTCCGTTGTAGCCACTTTATCATGCTCTTCCTTACTCGATATTTTCTTCCCTTTGCCTTCTTTTTCCTTCCTTTTCTTTCCTTGATCCAATGCTAGAATTATCCAAGAAAACTCTAAGTGTGAAAGAGTATGTGAGAGTAGAGAGAACATAGATAGCTCCAAGCTAAAATTGACAAAATTCTACCAACTGATCCTTAGAATCCCTTTTATCATTGAGGCCTATAAATTCTTAATTTTCCATTATTTTCCTTCATTTTCCTCCTCACATGCAACTTGTGATCTTTCACCTTCCTTTTCTCCTAATTTCCATTATTTTCATAATAAGATGTCAATTAATGCCTCTTTCCTTTCCAAACCCTTGGCCATTGCATTTGTCAATTTCCTTTAACCATAATCAACCAAATGAACTCTCACACTAGGATGTTTTCCCCAACATTCAACTTAGAATACGTGTCCCATGACCATGGTCTTATTTTTCCTTTATTAACTTTATTACATGGAATTTTGACCAGGGTTGTTACATAACCCTCCCCCTTGGGGAACACCGTCCTCAATGTTCAATGCCACCTACAACCAAAAAAACTAATGAAAAGAAAAACATACTTCCCATGGAACTTTATAACACAATTCGTTGCAGTATTTACAATGAACATTGCTAAAAACATAACAAACATACCATTAATGAACACAACTCATTACGATATTTACAATAATATACACATATACATATTTGCTTCAACTAGAAAATAACCATACTATTTATGGACCTTTATAAATCTAGCTCGATACAATATTTACAATAATATACACATATGCACATTTTCTCAACCAACAAATAAAAGGATATGATGCCTACATCATAAACAAGGGAATTTAGAGGCTCACACCTCCTCCCTTAAAATTAGTACAAGGATTCAGCGCCTTTCTCAGGAAGTCCATAATTCGTTGCCAAAGTCAAACCTGCATCCAATGTCTAGCTCTGCAATCTTGCACCACTTTTTCTCTCAGTGAATATTTACTGCATCATTGTTCCAGGGCACACTCCTAATGTGCATCTGATTCCATCTAGCAATGCTAACGACCAAAACAAATCTACTCCCCGACATTGCCATATCTATTTCACAGTCCCTCGGGAAATATGGTCATCCCCTTTTGTGCAGTCACTCACCTTCCAAGTTCCCCTACATCCCCTATCCCAGGCGATCTATCCCTTGGAAATGTTTCCTTGCATTGAAAGGTCCAAAAAATAAGGCATATCCCTGCCTAAAAACCATCATAACGTTCATATCATTCTCATGGAAATCAATGAACACTATTGGGTACCAGTGTCCCACAATGGCCCTGCTCCTGAAATAATTACCAACATACTGTTGCATGTTTCAATTCCTTTCATTATTGTTGCTAACATTCTCGCAACCACTTCCAACCACCCAACTAGGAATTTTCATGTTTTCATGTACCAAGCACATACTTTCCATTATATTCAAAATAAATTGAAATAAATTCACATCATAACTCATTGGTGGCCCATAAATAAGGTACACTTGCAATCTTATTTACTTCCTGTCACAACAAGTCAAACTAGTTGTTTGATCAAATCATCGTGTATAAACATATCACGTTCGGTTAGCTCAAAATGAGACCATCTTAATCAAAATCAAAAATCACATGTAACCATCATAAACCAGAATCATAGATCACATGTAATCATCATAAGACAAAATCATAGATCACATGCATAATTAAAATAGAAATAAAATATTTATACTTATCCTTTAATCGATCCTTAGCTTCTACCTTTATCCTTTGTGCTCTTCGTATGCACACTGGATCAGTTTCCACACCTGAAAAACACCCAATTCCTTCTATTCAACCACATACACATACATAATGTACATCACACACATACATCCCCACACGACATACGATACCACCCAATACATGCACCTACAACTGACATACAACACAACATATACACTTACACCCAGTGTATGACACAATGCATACACCTACACTCGGTGTACAACAAAACACAATACATACACCTACATTCGGTGTAAAAAACAACAAAATACATACACCTACATTTGGTGTACAACACAACACAATACATACACCTAGACCCAGTGTACGACACAATACAATACATACACAATGTACAACAAAATGAATACACATGTCACGATACCATGACTATAAATGCACATATATTGTACCATACGTGCAAAAAACAACATGTACAACATGCACAAAATACCACATGTGCACAACACAATATGTACGACATGTACACAATACCACATGTACAACATGTACATAGTACCACCTGTACATGGCACCACCTGCACCACATGTACGCAACACCACCTGCACAACATCTACACAACACCACCTGAACAATGTCTACACAACACCATATGCAAAACATGACACAACACCACATGCACGACATGTACACAACACCCCATGTACAACTTGTACACGACACCATATGCACACAACACCACATGTACAATCACACACACACAACACCATATGTATTACATGCACACCACGCCATATGTACACAACACCACATATGCAACGTGCACAAAGCACCAACATCACCGCATATCTAACATGTGTACAACACCATATGTACACAACATCACTATCCAACATGTGCACAACACCATATGTACACAACACCAAATATCCAACATGCGCACAATACCATCCGTACATAACACTGCATAAACAACATGTACACAACATCATATATACATAACATATCATAAACAACATGTGCAAAACACCATATATGCACAACACCACATGCACACAACATCATAGGTGAAACATGAACAACATATATACAACAATATTACTGCACATCCATAGACCACACATTGACTTTACCAAGCAACCTTGATTTTAGTGTATTTCCACTATTCATGCATGTTCCAACATGTCGTCGATCACACTGCTTCAACTTCACTAATGTATCCCTCAACATTACCTATCCATAAAATAAAAATAGGCATAGTACAAGCATATAATATCAATTCATATCCACATTATATTGGCTTTGTATATCTGTCAAGGTTATTGTTCCCACTTGATTCCTTATAAACTAGGAACCTCTTCATGACATTCACCTGCAAAAGCAATCATTCCTCCACTAGAATTATTCCCGATGACCCTATCAGACAATGACATACATACATACATATATATATATATATAAACATCAACATAAAAAAATCATGATCCCTGATGACCCTGTCAGATAACGACATACATACATATATATACATGTAATCATCAACATAATCATGATCACCACATAATTACCAGATATCATAAGGTCAAGGTTAAGAAAAATCCCTTTATTAGTTCACAACATGCACAACATTGAGAACAAAAATTCCCAACATATCCAAGGGATCTGACGCCTCATATCCATTCACTTTAACCTTCATGTTACCTTTCTCATATTTGTACTGCCATCATCCATTTATCCCAATGGACCAACAAGTCCAATCTACTGTCATATTCTTACCTTCAGCTGCCCTTATATAGGCAACGAGCTTCATCCAGGTCTTACATTACTTGTTGGGCTTCATCCATCTCTTCCCGAACTCCATTAAATTTCATCTTTCCCAACCAATTCCCAAGACCCTAAAAATATAAAAGGCAAGAACAAGAATCAACCAAGAATAAAAACCATGAAAAACCAACAACAATACGATACCACAAAAAAAATGGGAAGGCCTTGAACCAGAGGCAATAAAAACCCATAATAAAGATCAAACAAATCACAAAATACTGAAGCATAAGACTATAAAAAGACACCATGAACCAATCCCCATGGTTCCCAAGGAAATCTCAACCTGATCCTTCTTTAAGATTTCATGGCAATATCATTTTCCTTACAATCCACTGCACCATACTGCCATAAACACATAACTGTCAGTGCATAAGTAATTATAACGATATACCAATTATCTTACCTTGTTATTCCAAGCACACTGCCTTGTAACTAAACACATCCATACCATTTCTCAAGGGACTCCAATTCCCTTGCAGGATCCAACTAGAACTAGAAACTAGCCAATAAACATGTCAAATACATGTTCAAGAATATGTAACATATACACATAATATCAGATGAAATCGAGGTTAAGAAGACTTATTATATTCATGCAAAGCACCCATTCATTTGGAATTGTGGTTTCAAAACATAGCCAAAGGAATTCTCACCCAATTTATCTCTTTTTACCTTTTACCTAGGTGCTATCACATCACCCATTTGTTAGTTATACAGACAAATCAATTGTTACCTTGTCATGCTAATACCAAGCATGTCACCCTGGAACTGCTCACATGTCAGTCACACATTCCAAAGATCAAGACATCGTGTCTATTAATTTGAAATCAACCTTTACCAAGACTAACAGTCATGTCATAGTCAACTCACAGTCATTAGTCATAATACTACAACTAGCACCCACTTCCACTCAAGTACATATCAGCTGTCTCAGCACATAGTATGTTAATACAATTGTCTTGAAATAAGATCATCGCTTCATGCAATCTTATAGATATATAATCATATCATGAAATTAATCAAACATTCAAACAACCTGTAAACATGACATGCTATATAAACCAAATAGATGACATAATCAACTCATACCTCAATGTATCTCAGGGGAGGCCATCACATCTACACAAGTTAGTTCAAATTAGTATGATAGAATATCACAAGTATATAAAATCATACCTGAACATCATAACCATAACCATATGCACAAGACAATCTAGAGTAACATGATACATATAAAATCAAGACCTTAAATGCAATGACCATAATCATCATGCATATCACCACAATGCATATAACAACAAGTTATTATAATTCATGACTACCTGACGCATGTGCATATGACACACTGAACAACTAGCATCTATTATGCATTTAACAATAACAATAATAAAATTACAGGAATGGAATTAACCATAATGCATATAAAAACCATTAACCAACATACCTTAGTGAAGTTCAAGGGAGGATATCTCGCTTGCAAGATCAACTAGATTAGCATGATACATGTATAATCACAATCATAAAAATATATCAACATCACCTCAGTCATTATCCATTTACTATGCATACAAATTTTATGCATACCATGACCTCATACACGACAAACATGAACATAAAAATGCATGCATCACAACATACAAACAATGACATGCATAACAAATGCATATACGACCGAGTCAATTTTTATTTTCACTGAACTAGACTCCTAGTCGCATGCACAAGCCTGCATCCATGCAACTAGAGGCCTCCATTCACATGCTTGACCACTGCAAGGGTGCGACTACAGTATTTTTCAACCAATTTTGTACCTGAGACCGTGAAATTTGAGCCACTTTTTCAGGATTAGGATACCGACCACTGCCCAAAACTTGATGAGACTTTCTAAAAAAATAAATGACATGAAGACAACGTTTCTAACACAAAAAAAATGATCAAGGAATTTGCCTAACCATGCCAGAGATTTCGTCAAACACATTGTGAACATGTAATCTATAGGATATAAATGCATATCATAACATAAGGGTGTGATACTTATTTGAAAATCACCAAGAAGATCTAATGCCTTCTCATAATAGCTATAATAACAAATATTAGGCCGTGCATTGAATATCCATTCCTTTACCAATCAAAACATGTTAAGATCCATAACTAAGGTTTGTCATAAAACCATGGTTATAACCAACATATAACAAACAAATTAACAATGATAGAAAAACCATTAAAATCACATAATAATGAAGCACATTTACACATAATATAGAAGAGGAAAATATTTCTTATTAATATATGCAAAATGAAACCAGGTCAGGGACTTCCACGTACCACCCGACCATATATTGTGCTAAACCAAATATTTCTTTCAGCCAATCACCCTCGTGCCATATTCCAAGCATGAATGTAGGGATCACAAAAAAACCAATCAAATCTTCTTAAGGATTTATTGCAATTCCTAGGCCCAAACAAGAAAAACACACTACCAGGTTTTACCGCAATCCCACCATATACCAGTCCATGGATCATTAGGTCTATAAAAGCATGGATGCCTCTAGATCTCTCCACCTAAACCATGGGAAATTTGTCCATCTCCAGTCTCTAGGATTTACAATATATCCCACCATTCATCGATCAAGGATCCTTAGGCCTAATCGAGACTCCACCATATACGCTTTACCATATATCTTGTCAATCACTGATCGAGGATTCCTAGGCCTAATCGAGGGCATACACCTCTAGGATTTATAGTATATCTCGCCATTCACCAATCGAGAATTCCTAGGCCTAATAAAGGTATTCAAAATATGAGTTTACCGCAATCCCACCTTCACCAGTCTAGTGATTCCTAGGCCTCATGTTCTTCTCCTGAGACCACCCCACTCAGTTTTCAAACCATACAAAAATCCAACTCAACCAAGTAAAAGAGAACCCATCACACCATGGCTATCCATACATGGCAAGGCAAGGCTGAAAATCACTGTCACATCTGGAAAAACCCATGCCAATGACAACAAGGGAACCAAATACACACATGCATGTACCATGCACGCCAAAACTAGCAAGGAAATCATACATGCAACTCGATACCTGCAAGTAATCCCACTGTAGCCACTTGATCCTGCTCTTCCTTGCTTGCATTTTGCTTCCCTTTTCCTTATTTTTCCTTCCTTTGCTTTCATTGAGCCAATGCTATAATGCTCCAAGAAAATTCTAAGTGTGAAAGAGTATGTGAGAGTAGAGATAAAAGAGAGAGCTCCAATCTAAAATTGACAAAAGTCTACCAACTGATCCTCATAAGCCTTTTTATCACTGAGGCCTCTAATTTCTTCATTTTCCATTATTTTCCTTTATTTTCCTCCTCACATGCCTGTGACCTTTCACCTTCCTTTTTTCCTAATTGTCATTATTTTCATAAATAAAATGCCAATTAATGCCTCTTTCCTTTCCAAAGCCTTTGTCATTTCCTTTTCCAATTTACTTTAACCATAATAAACCAAATGAACACCCACACTAGGATGTTTTGCCCAACATTCAACTTGGAATACGTGTCCCATGACCATGGTCTTCTTTTTCCTTTATTAACTTTATTACATGGAATTTGAATAGGGTTGTTACATTCGTCTCTAAACTCCTCCTATTTGTAAGAATTTGATAGATCTTTTCTTCCTCTTCATGACCTCCTAACCCGTAGAATGCGTCATCCGAGAGTACAACGTTGTCTCCATCATCTCTGTTGAAGGATGGAGGCTACTCTGGTTTCTCTGCATTCTTTGTAGACTCTGTTAACTCTTCAAAGGTGGCAAGAACTAAATCTTCAATTGTCGAAACCAATATCCCAATAGGAGTGGTTGCATTATTCTTTGGAAAATATGGAAGATTATCTACTCCAGGGATCAAACCAATGGCATTTTCAAAATGATGGGTTATAGGTCGGATAGCCTTGATATGTTCGTGAGGGATTTAACAAGTTTGTCCAAGACTGGGCTGAGAATATCCGTCGATTTCAGGAATGTGAGTAGAGGAGGTGCTGGAAATATTGTTGCCTTGACCGAAAGAGGTGTGGTGAGGGTGGGTGGAGTTTTCAGCCATAAAAAGATGACAACCCTCCTTCTAGTGCCACAAATGTTGACAATGTTGGACCCACCAACATTCAAGGGGTATCCTTGATATGTGGTCCCAATTAGAACTCACACCGTTTAGGATAGGAGCCCCATATGGAATAAGACTCGGGTGTCATTTTATTAAAGGTTTTCCATGGCTCTAACTGTCAGCAATAAAGAGGAGTGCATATGTGCCTTCGAAAAGAAAGTAAGTTTTCTTGTTGAATGTTCAGTCCTAGGTGTGTTGAGGTTCTTCTATTGTGGAGAGGGAGAAAAGTGAGCCCCTAAGAGAGAGGTAATAGTACCACCCTAGTAGAGACACACTCAAACAAGAAGAATCCTTCTAACATCTAGTGAAATGGTCCACAAAGATTTGACGGTCATTACAACCAATACAAAAATGAAAAATCTATCTAACATCAAACAAAATAGTCCACAAAGATGCAACAATCATAACATACATTACAATAGATTCTCAATATGATAAGCACTAAAATAACATAAATAGTTCAACTACTTTAACATATGTGAAAGCAAACATGAATTACAAACATTCACAAAACAATATTTCAAATATTCATAATCCATGCATGAAGAATGTGATAGCCATAAGGTTTCTGATATCAAGTAAAAGTTCCACGACACATGTATATAATGAGCACCACTAGCTCCAATAGTGGAGCATTGGAGCCACTCCTTGCTCCCCAAAATAACTAGCCTGTCTCTCTAATACCTTGTGGGAGGAGCCAAGGTGAAAATTCCTTTGCTCATACAATGAGGGTGTATATATAACATATGGGGAGGTGGTGCTTCACTCTCCTTGTGAATATTTGACTACACTCATGACTATTTGACTTCCATGACTTTTCGACTTTACATGACTCTTCAAATTTTGTACATGTCCTTTGGACTTCAACTTTACAATACATTTTTGAAAATAAATTTGTACATAATCCACACAAATGATGTGGCACATGGAGACTCATGAAATGACATGACATGACATGAAACTGATGATATGGACTGTATGCATGGGAATTTTAATTGATTCTTGCTGCTTCTTGCTTTGTTTCTTCTTGAAAATGTATTTTGTCCACCTCCATATGGCTTAGAGATGGGGAGTCTTCAACGATGTCAGGTATCGAGCCGCAGTCGCAAACTATGTCCCTTTACTTTCTCCTGATTGATCAAATTGCGTATTCAGCTACAAGGGCGTCTTCTAACATATTCTCCTTCTCTGTATACTTCTTCACCATCCTGTCATGGTATGATAGAGTACCTGCATCTGCAATCCAGTCATGACGAGATGACATCAGTTTGAAAACCCCTAGTCTCAGATATTGCATTAGGATCAATTGAATGAGTCAGAACCAGGTGACAGGATGACAGAGAGGCTCAATGATTTCTTAATTATGCAACTAAAGTAGTCAAGGGTTGAGCTTGAGCCTTGAGACTACGTAATGCACAGTTCAGGAAGGGACTAAGAAAAATAATTGCGCAGTTGGGGAGGTCAGGGAGCTAGGTTGAGGGCTTGAGCATTTATTTTTCCCACTACGTAGTTCTAGAAGGTAGAGGAGGCCAGGTGATTGTGCGACTGAATAGTTCAAGATCATAGGGTTGAGGCTTGAGCCTTGTGACTCCACAATGTGCAGTATCGACTGGGTAGAAGGGAAATATATGTGTAAATTTTGGGGAAAGATGCTAGGCTTGAGCACTGTGATTGCGCAGTGCACAGTCTTGGGAGGTAGGAACTACTCATTGTGCAATTCCAAGAGGAAAGGATGCAATTTGAGGGCTGATACTGCATAATGCGCAGTTCAACAGGGCTAGATGAGGCTAAGATGCCTGGTCAAGAAGTTTCCGGATTTGGCTAAGTGTGGGATTGATGAAGTTGATTTGAACAATGATAAGACTTGACTGTGACCACAGACTTAGAACACTTGAAGACACAACATAGATCATCTAGAACATATAAACAACACTCTTCCCTCAGTGTAATAATTTTTGCGACGACTTACGACAAGTGCAACACCAAAGATACACTTTGCGATGATAACAACGACACTTGTGCGAGAGTGCTTAAAACTTTGAAAATGAGTGCGATAGACGTTTACATGATAGGATCAATTCATTTAGACAAAGATAACCCCTTGAAACCACCAAAACATGCTTTCATGTGATGTACAACACCTAATATGCGAAATAACATCACTTTTATTTTCTTGCAAACGAGACCAAAACACTTAGAGAAAACACATGCAATGACCCTTAATGCTAGCGACGAAAGTATGCAAGATCAAAGGAGGCTCCGAAATTTAAGTGCGAGCCAAAATTTTGGAGGGTGTTGTAGCAATGACAACAAATGATTGTCATTACGATATATGATGCCCCCTTATATTGTTTAATGCTTAAGACCTTGGCAAGCTCCATCAAAGAAGCCCTAAGGATAAGTCTTATCCACTAATAGTTCACCCACCTATCTATTCATAGGCATTGGAATAATCACCTTCCACAATATATAAATAACAAAAATGAGAAAATACTGAAAATGTTTACATTTATCTCTTTCAAATTTTAGTGCATTGCATCCCAACCATGTACCCCAAAATGTAATAAGCTTATTAGTGCTCACCCAATGCTTTGGTTTACCTATTGTCTGGTGATTTATACCATGCTACATCAGCTTATCGAGTCCATAGGGGGGTTGGGGAGAGGGGACAACCAAGTCATCCTCACTCGGATGCCCTAGCTCAGGAAGAGGCAAGGAACTCTCACCCAATCAATTCTCCTAGCCTTCAGGGGCACACTCATGGCCCGGAGAACACTTGTTTGCAACGTAGACAACTCAAAATACTCTTAAACAACTTCTAAAAAACATGCATGATGACCAAAATGAAATTATCTCTTTCATGAACGACCTTCAAAGGAATTAGTGGCATACGCAGGACAACTTGGCGTGTCTTGGTGCATGTAGGAAAGGTTGGACCATTTAGATGGCAGATTGACCCATATAGAAAAACATGTACATTATGAATTTCAACCTCCACCCCCTTCGGCTCACAACCAGAGAATCCTGCGTCGATAACTTCATCTGAATCCCGATGACTCTTTGTTGCGTCTTGATCTTGATGGTTTTTTGGTTTTGTGTTCCCCTTTGGTTCTGGGTTGAAAAGTCCTTTTGGCATAGTGTAATCATTTGAAACTACCTACTAATCAACAAATCTAATAAAAATGAGACTAATAAAATTTTAGAAAACAATAAACAACAATGTAATATTTTTTACATAAATAAAAACTTTTAACTTAATTTAAAAAAAAAAATACCAAAAAACACTTCATGTAAATCTCTATATTATTTTACACATTATTTTTCAAACAAATTCAACCGGGAACATTTAAACATTAATTTATTGATTTATAAATAATATTTAGTGTAAATCTACCGAGAACATTTAAACATTAATTTATTAAATTAGATGTACGTCAAATTAGTGGTCCATGGAATCTTCAAACCCTATCAATATTTAATTGGATAAAGATCACAATATTTCTCCGCGTGAGTAAATGTGTTGATTGGTGATATGATTGACAATAAGAATTGATGAATGGATTGGTGGCTTTTGTGGTCAAGAATATGCAAGTTGCAACTATTAAAGTGGACTCATGGAAACGTGGAAAGGGAGTTGGTAGCTCCTCGCATATCGAAAACAAATGTTTATCATTATTAATTAAGTATAAAGTTTTTAAAATAAAAATGAAAGATACCATTTTCAAAAGATGTTGTAATTCTATTTTGGTAATAAATTTATTCGAGTCATTTGAATTATATAAATATTTTATTACAAGTTTATATAGATGTGTATTATCTTTATTTTGAGAGTTTTATGAGTGGTGTATTTTAGTTGAGGTATTTCTATTGGTGATGTTGGTGTTAGTGAGGATGTTGGTATTTTCAAATCTCGGGTTTACGTTTTTGGGTGAAAAATGTATTTTACGTGAATAAAAAAAGTGTATAAAGTATGTAATTTTATATTTACGTTATATATAGTTTATGGGGTCTTGGATAGATGACGACTGAGTGCTTTGTTAAGGTACTTCTTGGTGTGAAGTCACTGATTCAATTCCCCGCCCCGATTGGAGTGATATATTGGACATGATGAAGATATAGTCCTACCACCAAACTTGCATATATATATATATATATATATATATATATATATATATATATATATATATATTTATATTATACATAAATTTATATTTATATAAATAGTTATTAGTTAAAATAGAAAGTTCAAAAATAACTAATCAAATTTCAAATCTACATGAACATAATTGTTGAATGATAAATTGAAGGCTCTTTTTAATAAATTATTTACTTGTATTTTCTGTTATCTATACATATGTGGAAATTTAATTAGATCAAATAACTTGGAATTTCTTTAAGTTGCCCTACTATTGACATAGGAAAAATCCCCTTCAATGGATAGCGATACTCCTCAATATGAAGTCCCAACAAAAGGGAAATGCCCCATGATATTTTCCATTTAATGCATAGGGGTACTCCTCAATATGAAGTCCCAACAAAAAGGAGATGCCCCATGCTATTTTAGCATCTAGCAAATGTTAAGGTTGACAAAAGTAGTATGGGGGGTTGTTACTAGCTCAATAATTTGTGACACTTGAGTGAAGCCATGAATCTCTAAAATCAAACCTTGTTGTAATGTAAGTTCTCAAATTGTTTTACATTATTTAACCATTTTATATTTGGTTAGGTGTCTTTGAAGTCTAGAGTTGTTAAAATTTTCAATTTAGTGCCAACTTCAAGAGAGTTCTTATTTTCATTAACTCATTGAAATTATTCGTTCTAGGTCCTACATTTTCTCTATATTTTAATATGATGATTGTCATTATGATACATACTCCATTGTACCACTTATATACTTAGGACCCTGCTATCCCCATTAAAGAAACCCCATGGGAAAGCCTTTTCAATTAAAAGTTCAATCATATATATAGTCACAGGTAGTGAAATAGTCACCTTGCATAATTGATAAATAACAAAAAATTGAGAAAACACTTGAAATGTTTGCATTTGTCTATTTTTAAATATCAGTGCATTGCAAGGAAACCATATAATCTCAAATTGTAATAAAGATGATATAATTATCAACATTAAGTTAATTCCTTTGGTTTCTAGCTCTAGCCATTGCTAGGGTTTCTCTCCATGGTCATTGGCACTGTGGGAGGCTCTGGCCTCCCGCTCTCCTCCCCTCTCCTTCATTCTCCTTCTCTAGGTGTAACAACATTTAATGATTTAGTTAGATCAAGTTTGAAGGGAACCAGTTCCACGTAAGAAAAAATTGTGAAGAAAATGGAGAACATTCCAAAGGTGCAGGTCAATCCTTCAAAATCAAGAGCTTTTGCAATCAGTCTTGTTGAAAGAGGCTTGGTTTTCTAGTTCATGGGAATAAGGCCTTCCTCAAAAACCCTTCATCAATGGGAAAAAAGGAACTAGAAATCCCTTGTCAAAGGGAAGACTGAATGTGCTTTTTGTGGAAAAGGACTTTACACTTTCTTCTTTGAACTAAAGGAAGATCGAGATATGATTTTCAGGAATGGTCCTTACTTTATGGGAACTAATGGACTTTACTTGGATAGGTGGACCCTGGATTTTAATACTGAAAATGATGCCCCTTTAGGTGTTCCTGTCTGAGTGAATTTGTCCCACCTCCCTCTCCATTTTTGGGATGAATAAACTTGGAAAAAAATTTGTAATGCCCCAGGGAGATATATAGATCGAGCATAGATAAGAGAATCAATTTATGCATGTGAAATAATATGTGTTGAAGTGGATTTAGAAATATTTCTTCCAGATTGATTCAACTCTCTCCGGACAATTGGTCATTTATCCAACCGATAAATTATTACTAAATCTCCTTTAAATACATATTATACCATGAATATGCGCATTTTCTAGGAACTGTCCAAAGAAGGAAGGAACAAACATCATCCAAGAAGATGAAGGGCAATGGCAGACTTAGAGGAATAAAATACATCCAACCAGACAAGCTGCACAACGAGGACAAGGAGAAGTGACTTGTGGCCCTTCCCCCTCCTATAAAGATGGTTGTTGTTCGAACACATATGGAAGGAGATAAAGAATAAGTTCAGTGGTCAAAAAATCCCTTTGTGATTCTTGTGAATGAAGGGGAAGAAGGTGAATCACAACAACGACAATGAAAATATAAAGAAAAAAAATATTAGGATAAAGAAAAGAAATATTAGGATAAAGAAGGAAAAACATGCACCAAAGGAATACATGCTTTAGAAGAAGCCCCTGTTATCCAAATAGCTATGGATAATCAATTTTCCTAGGATTAAGAAGGATATGAATCTCCAAAAGAAAGGAATTATCCCCTAAAAACTTTATTTTAGCGAAGGAAAACTCAGAGATAGAAGTGGACATAGAGGTTGAGATATCCAAATCAACAAGGAAAGTTTAATGAAAATCAAACAAGTAAGTGCGTTCAAAACATGTAAAAAGGAGAAGGAAAAGGGAACTTAGGGAGTAATAAACAACCCGTCGTATAAATTCTCCAAAACCCAGAAGAAAACTGGTTCAACAAGTCCCTCCCTTGGTGGGGGCTCCAAAACAAGCAATAAATAATGAATATAATCTCTTGGAATTGCAGGGGGTGGGAAATGAAAAAAGGGAGCAAAAAATTAGAAGTTTACTCAGATTGCATAATCCCCATATCCTTATACTTTGGGAGACTAAGATTGAGGAGCAAGAAGCTCTCCTTAAAAGTCAAAGGATATGGATGAATTAGAGTGCTCCAACATCTAACTCTAGGGGACCGTATGGAGAAATTTACACTATCTGGTCTTCCGTGATTTTCGGCTTCTCCATGAAGAAAAAGCTTAGCATTGGATAAATACCAAGGTCCTTCATATTCGATCAGGGATAATTTGCAATATTTTCAACATTTATATACCTAACACCGGTCAAGCTAAATTAGAATGTTAGGAATCCCTCCTTGGAAAGAAGGAATCTCTTTAGAACTCCAATTATCTTATAGGAGGTGAATTTAATGTCATTATTCACTAATGCGAGAAGAAATGAGGAAGTGTTTTCAGAGACTAGTTTCAAGAAAATATATATGAGGTTATATCTAAGCTATACCTCTTAGATATAAATCAAAACATATCAAAGTTCACATGGAACAACAAAAGAACATGGCTACTTCATATAGCCGCCACGATAGATGGATTCCTAGTTTGAAGTGAGTTCCTTGATCAAAAATTGTCCCTCTCTCCCTTCCATTTAGAGTGGAGTGGCTCTGATCATTTCCCAATAAAATTGGCCATTGAATGGTTTCCAAATCAAGGGCCCATTCCATTTCGATACAACCTGCTTTGGGATAATGAGTCTTAATTTTGATCCTTGGTAAGTCACACTTGGTCTATATGGGTATCTGGCTCACCCATTTATAGGAACAAAAAATAAAATACTAAAAGAGTAAATAAAGAAATGGGCATCGGAAACACAAAAATCTAGACTTGTTAGAGCTCAACTAATTCAATCCCAATTAGAATGTGTTATGAAAACAATGGAAGATCATTTAGTGACTAAATAAATTTTGATCAACAAGAAATAAATCTACGAAGGTATGCAAAATAAATTAAAGGAATAAGAATATACTAGAGACTCAAATCAAGATGTTTCTGGTTAAAAGTAGGAGATAATAATACTAAATTTATCCACTAGCAGGAACAAATGAGAGAATTTAGAAA
Source organism: Pinus albicaulis (assembly GCA_034641835.2). Classification (NCBI taxonomy): domain Eukaryota; kingdom Viridiplantae; phylum Streptophyta; class Pinopsida; order Pinales; family Pinaceae; genus Pinus; species Pinus albicaulis. The sequence continues at coordinate 889,472,432 of CM076574.1, forward strand.
TATGGTTCATCAATTTTAGATAAATGGGAATCTTATTTAAGACCCCATTCAAATAAAAGAAGAGGTTTTCCTATATTTTCAATCTCTTTATCAAGAAGAAGGAGAGGATTCGCCCCATAGGGAAGCAAATTTTTTAGATCATTTGATTCAAATGGAAAATGGAATCCACCCATGGTATTGTAAATCAATAAGGTTATAAATAATGGCCCTCACATTGTAAAATGATAGATGGTTCGATGAAAATGTAGTGGTAAATGATTGTTCCATTTTAATGAAGAGTTATTTTATTTCTTATGTTTGGAGGCATTCTCTTTGCAGTCATGGCTCCTGGATCTTAGCCCCCAAGATCTAGATCAGTCGTATCAGAGTAGGTTAAGACTCCATGGAAATTAGGGTTTCAAAATGGTTGATCCATAGTCCCAATAATGTTCCTAAAGAAGGTTTCATATCCAAATCTTATGGCTACATGGTTTCTGCTATAGTGGGTTCTTTAATTATGATTATTATAATTATGAGTATCGGTGCCATTGTTGTCACGAATTTGTTGCTTGTACTTGGTGAGAGGCAATGAGATTACATTCCCCCTTTGTGATGATGGATTCATGGAAATAATTCATGGAACACACACTCTATCAATACAAACTTGATTATTTGACGTCCACGACAGTTGGCTCACAAGAGGAAAAGTAAAAAGAATAGAGGCATAATAATAATGGAAATGAGGCACAAGGAGAATTGTAAGGTTGGCAATATGAGCCACTAAGTTTACACGAACTGCAGGTGGAAAACCTCCTTAAGTCCTGACGGTTTTACGCTAAGAAAAAAATTGCAGGGTTTCTCTCGTAACTTCTCACAATACATCCTATTTCGTCATAAGGGCCAAGAAAATCTAGCAGTATTACATCATTGGTTTCACCTTACCTGGTAACCCTAATAATTCTTCCCACCCCAATTATATCGCAATCCCCCACTAGCGGGGGTTCGATATACATGGCTTAGGAGGAATTGGGCATCAATGGCTACAGTTCCATGAAGGGTGATATGGAAATGTGAAACTTCGATCGTCCTCTGACACTTCACAAGCGTGATAAAATTGGGTCTTAAAACATAAAATTAGTTTTTCAACTTCTTAAAACATGAGTGATTAAAATTTCACATGAACTTAAAAGTGAAACAAATTCATATGCAACTTAATATGAGAAACATGAAGAGAAGAAACAAACAAGTGATAATGGAGTTCACCCCGCTTGGGGTACGTCTTCGGGCCCTACTCCAATGGCTAGGCCTCTTTTATTGGTCTCAAAAGCAAATGCACACATTACAATTTGTTGGCTCTTTGAGTGCTATTGTTTCTCCTACAAATAAAAAACTCTTCTACAAAGAATTCTCACTAAAAAACATGACTCCCAACAACAAGTCATGATTGTGTAAATAGAAAAGGGACTCTCTCACAATAAGTCGTTATACTCTACCTAAATAAAAAAGAATAAACAATCAACTACTTCAAAATGAAGTGTTGGGAAGGGATTTTTCCATAAGCACACTGAGAAAAGAATAAAAATAACTACTATACAGAAGTAACAACTATAGTAGATGTAACTTGAAGGATGGAAAACATTTATTTAGGCTTTTTACATGCTCAACTATGCTTCCCTTTGGCCTCAAAAGTCTCTCTATCTCTGACACTAAAGGACTTGACTTTGCAAAAATTCCATCATACAATGCTCAAATCAGAAATCTGATGCTTCCATTGAGTTCAAAATACTCAAAAACCCTTGTCTAGGCTCTTACTGAGCTCCAAAAGACTGAAAATACACCAACTTATGCCTCCTCGAAGTTTTTCCTGCTAAATGTCCTACAAATTCGCAAAACTAGCTAACTGTTCTATGAAATCCACCTTTTCATTGACTGTCGAGTGACAGTTTCGCTTGGGATCGGTGCTGATTCTTCCACAAATGGTTCAATTTTTCACCTCTTTAAAATTCACCATAGCCCTTAGTACTAGAATTTTAGCCTTGCTCTCGGGCATGTGGGTGCCATGTGACCAGGGGCTCGACCACATGTAATCCCCATTGGTCCTAGCTCTCCGCCTTCGATCACATTGTTAACGATGTGGCTCAGGGTTGGGATACACGCCCACCCCGAACTCTGTCGAGCGCTCCACTAATATGCTATCGGTTCCGGGCGATTATGCGTGACCAGGGTTCACTAGGCCTAAACTCCTGCCCTCCAATTAAATGTCGTGCCTATTTTAATTATCATCAGGTTATATGGTGAATACATGGGACCGGGGGCTGCGGCCTATCCGCCTGCCCCCTCTGCCAAATCTCTATGGGGTGGTCGTATTACGTGCCATGGAACCGGGGCCAAGACCGGTCGGGTGGGCCCTTCGGCTCGACCCCTCCCCCAACTCACCGACCAATGTAATTTAAATATAAACGTTCCACTATCATATAATAAGTAATATCATTGGCTAGACGATAACACGTTGAAATTATGTGTGTTATAGGTTAAGGGGTTGAACCCTGTCGAGGCCAGTCAACCCTTATAAATTTTTTTTGGCCAATCACAGAGGGCCATATGGCGCCCTCTCACTGGACCACATGGTACCTCACCATTGGCCCAACTCAATCCAAACCAATCAATAAAATCACGCCACCTGCCCCAATATGGAGTTGTCATGTGTCAAGACGGGATTGGTCCTCTTGATTTTCATACGCCCAATCAACATGTTGATTTTAGCATGACGTCAGTTGTATGGTTTGCCCAGTCAGCAACCCAGTTAACCCTGTTGTTTGACTTTTTAGCTATTTGTCCAAAACTTCAGAACATCATAACTTCCTCATATGATGTTGGATTGAGGCGATTCAAGTGACTTTGGAATCATAACGATGAACACTACGATCTAGTGCCAATTTCAAGAGATTCTGAACACTTTCATTTTTTAGACTATTTTTGATCTCTGGATCATACCTCCCCACTAGGAACCTTTGGACCTCTAAAATTCTATCTTCACTCAGAAAATAAGTGAGGAAAAAAAATCCTTTACTTTCAAAATCTCAATCGTTCTTGATTTGCTTGGATTTTTGTCTTTGATCCCCATTCAAGGTACTCCACATTGCCTCTAAGTGAAGTCCTTATCCTCCTATCAAGAATTGTGGCTTGCTGCAATTCTTCTAAACACTCAAGAACAAAATCTTCAATGGATGGAATTTAAACATTCTCTTCATGAACATCTTTATTTTTCGGCTCAAACAATATTCACCTTGAAATCTTCCTTTGTTGAAACCAAACTTGATATATCACCTAGAAATCATAAGCAACTCAATGCATGCCATACATTTCTTTGTTTTCCTCAAGATGTACTTGTACTCTTATATGTACTGGCTTCATTTTTTCAATAAAATGCTTGGCTTTGTCTATATTTCTGTGACCATATTCTGTAAAATCTTTACCCAAGATCAAATCCAAAAAGACTTTGAAAATTGACACAAACAAGCTTCACATGGAAATACTTGTATAAATGAGCGCTTGGCACATTTTTAGCATAATAAATGTGATACACTTCTCATCCCCAAATTTTAGGACATTTAATACAATGTCCATGAAGGAAATGCATCTTACAATATGGAATAAATTTGACTTTTCAAATTCCATACAAATTGACTCATCAACAAGCCAACATAACATAACAATGCCCAAGAAAACAATGTTGCACATAAGTGCTTTATTTACAAACATCACTTTTAGAAAATACCCAACTGTGGGGACATGCAACACTTGAAATACAAAATAAATGCAACATTTAATTAGACAAATAGTCGAACCATTTCTTACCCAACCATGCTAGGAAATTTTCTTTCTGCACTTCACTTCCTTCTGGAACCGTTTCTAAAATCATTATGGCATGCCTTGCAAGTTCCTCAACCTTCTACCTCTCAGGTGATTCCATTACCTATTTGTCCTTCTTTGGATGAAGATGTGGATGCAACTTCCAACACTTTTCAATCCAATTCCCACTCATATTACAATGAGTACAAAAGTTTTTGTGAGCATTTCTTGGCAAAAAGGTGTTTGAACTTGGATGAGAATTTTCTCTCTTGGTCTCACTTCCAATCGACATATTAATTTTCTTGATTAATGATTTCCTTTTGTGACAATTAGATACACAATGGTTAGGTGCATGAAAAAAAGTGCAAGGAAAAGCAATCCACAACATGTTATTCAAATCATCGTGCTATTTGTAATCATAGAAATCCTTTGAATAATAAGGACACTTATACCTCTTATGGTTTTCCCTTGGTTTATGAGTCTGGTGAGGAGAACTTGATTGTAGAGGAGAACTTGATTTAGTTCTTCCTTTGAAATACTAATATCTCTCTGGAGATGTATTTCCTTCAACAACATCATCATGGCATGATTCTCCTTCAATTTGCAAGGGTTATTTCTTCACAAATTTCATGCTTGTAGAATTATTTGAACTTGCATGTTTGGAACAATATCCAAGTTCATTTTGAATATAACCTAATCCTTCATGCTGAGGATTTTCTCCAACCTCAATAGGATTAACAATTCCATGACTATGAATTCCAATACCCTTACCTTTGTACCCCTTTTTGGTCAATAATTTCATACCAATACCCTTCATATGTTTCTCAATTGATGCAAAAGAAGCATGTTCATTATTTAGAGAATGAAATGGACAATAAGTATATTTTACCTCCTTCTCTTCTTGCGACTCTTGGCCCTCTTCTTGAAGCTTAACCATCTCATCATCCTCCTTTTTTGTAGACAAAGTGGTAGATGCAAAATCTAGGAAACCACTCTTGTGATTTAACATATAAGCATTGTTCTTCATTTGACAAAGGGTACAATCACCAACTGTTCCATGACCACAAAATTATTGAGTCTTTGGGGAAGCTTCTGTAGCCAAACATTATCTAGTTTTCTCTTCTATGAAATTCTGCAACATCAACAACAATTTCTTTTTTTCATCCTCCGTTGCTTCAAGAAATATTCTCAATTCCATGTTCTCCACTTGGAGAGAATAATTCATCTCCTCCAGTTCTAGGAGACTTCCCTGCTCCAAAATTTCACCCATACTTGCAATCTGGTCAGAACCTTCTCAAATACCACGTGATCTAGAAATGTGAAACTTTGATCGTCCTATGAAACTTTGAAAGCGTGACAAACTTGGTTCTTAAAAAGTAAAATTAGTTTTTAAACTTATTAAAAAATGAGTGATTAAGATTTCACATGAAATTAAAAGTGAAACAAATTCACGTGCGACTTAATATGAGAAACATGAAGAGAAGAAACTAGGAAGTGATAACACAATTCAATCCTCCTGGGCTATGTCTCTGGGCCTTACTCTAATGGCTAGGCCTCTTTTATTGATCTCAGTAGTGAATGAGCACATTACAATTTGTTGACTCTTGGAGTGGTATTTCTTCTCCTATAAAGAAACATTATTCTACAAAGAATTCTCACTCAAAAATATGACTCCCTACAACAATTCATGATTGTTTCAATAGAAAAGGAAGAACTCTCTCATAATAGGTCCTTGTATCCCACCTTAAATCACAAAGAATAAACATACAACTACTTCACAATGAAGTGTTGGAAAGGGATTTTCCCATAAGCACACTGAGAAAATATTGAAAATAACTTCTCTACTGAAGTAACAACTGCTACAGATGTAACTGTAAGGCTGGAAAACCTCTATCTAGGATTTTTCCATTTTCAAATATGCCTCAACCTGGCCTTAAAACTCTCTCCGTCTCTAACACTAAAGGACTTGACTCTACAAAAATTCCATCATAAAATGCTCAAATCAGAAATCTAATGCTTCCATTGAGTTAAAAATACTCAAAAAACCCTATCTAGGCTATTCTTAATCTCCAAAAGACTAAAGATACACCAATTTATGCCTCCTGGAAGTTTTTCCTACTAACTATCCTGCAAATTCACAAAACTGGCTAATTGTTCTACGAAATCCACCTTTTCGTTGACCGGATATGTATATGGTATATATAGTTGATCCAACCTGGAATTGAACCGACTCGTACATGTGTAATGAGGCTGACTTGAGCACTAATTTATTGGCCTACTTGTAGAGCTTCTTGAAGGATGACTTTAAGGGTATTCCAACACTGATCTTGAGCATAATTTGTGCCATGTCTTCAGGGTTGACTGGAAAGGTCTTGAGGCATACAAGTGTGCCTTGAATCTTCATAAACATGACTCTTTAATTTGTACATTTATGACCAGATGAAAAATCCCTAATAGACATCAAGAAGAAGTCTATTGACCTATAATAAAACCTTTCTCATGAAACCCATGAAGCAAGCATACCAAAAATATATTTTATTATCTTTGTCTTCTTCATTACATAAATACATAATTACATAGTCAATATGAAGACCGATCCTGGTTACACTTTCCAACACCATTATCCAATTAACCATTGGAAGACAAAAATCCCACATGGATAAAAAACAATGTTAGATGTAACCATTGTGCCTAATCCTAGGTTTTTGACAAACAAAGTTTTACCATTGTAGCAACCATACTTTTTATTCTAATGGACAGTAGTCCCTCCTAAGATAAACCTATAGCCTCATGCATTTGACACCCTTCCAAGGAAACAATTATTTAAAGGAGATAACCTTTGATAGAATCCTCTTCAATCTCATGACAAGAACTTTAGAAATGAATTCATAAGAACAATTACATAAGATATTAGGTCTAAATTCATCATATGATTCTATCTTGTAAAATTTGGTAATGAGTTCTATAAAACAAGTGTTAGAGGATTCCAAATCCTTACTTATAATTTTTACCTCTTTGACAAACCTAAGAAGATTATCATCCAATAAATAGAAAACCCCTAGAAAGAACTCATTTTTCTAAACATTTGACCTAGCGAACTTGTTTATTTTGAATGAGTATAACACAATCATTAGCTTATCCTTGGAAATTTCTTCATATAACTCCAAATTGTCATCATATAATACAAATTGAGGAAAACTTGAAGTCATTTTCACTATCATGGCTATATTTTCTCATTTAAATTTTTGATTAAAAAAAATGAAATTATGAACACAAGTTTATTGAGTCATTAAATCTTCTTGCAGTCTAAGGCTTCACTAGGCTTCATTTCCGATGTGATATTCAAATTATTCTAAAATATGCATATTTGTAAAAACATTTGGTACACTCATCACCCAAATTCATTCAATTTTTTATGCTCTTCATTCAACAATCCACTTCACACTCATGTATCATGTTCTTCCTTCTAGCTTCAAGTTATTTAGCTCTTGGTAATTCACGTTGCTAAAAACCCCACATTCAACAAGTCACTAATCAAACCTTTAAGTTCTTCCTAAGTTACTTTCACTAGTCTATCGCTAGAGTTGAATCTTTCCATATAACATTGTACCACCTTAGGTTTTATATATTTCAAGAATTTTGAAAAATGCTCAATAACATATTTTGGTAGTGATCCATTATAAATTTTCTAATTTTTTCTTACTAGTTTAAAAAAAGTTTCTAATCCATGCCATACATAATTAAATTTAATTCCAAAAAGGAATCTTCTCCATGCCATACATGATTAAATTTGAAAGGAGATGACGACTTATCATTCCTATAATCCAATTAAAGAAAAATGGGACTATGATCAACAATACCCCTTCTATAATCCGAGAACCATTTCCATCTATAATTTTGAATCATATTTTTATAAATAAAAAATCTAACAAATATTTTTGAAATCCCATCAAGGCAATTGAAATTATTCCACCTCATTGGTCTCATTGTAATGGGATCTAGATTAATCAACCCTTTTTTTCAAGGGAAATCATCCTCTCTCTCAACTCGAGGGTGAAAGTGAGGGTCAATAGTACAAATTCTTAAGGATGTAGCCATTACACCGATATTTCTCATCATCATGTCACTCATAGGGAATTGAAGCTAGGCGGGGGAGATAACAAAAATCCTACCCAACCACCTGAGAAAACCCCAATTGAAATATATATCAATCAACCCTAATTGGTCAATCTCATGATAAAAATACCGAGCCTATCAATTTTTATAGCTTCACCCCAAACCCCTATTCCGTTGGTGGAAAAATTCATTTCACCCCCAATGCTAGCAAAGAGAAAATCCTATCCCATAAACATTGTTTTCCAACATAATGACTATACGCATTCAACATAGTGACGGGCATGCCCAAACTATTGATATTAAATTTCATGTACACACCTAAATGAATTTATTAAACATAGGCTCAATCTCCAAGCATAAATAAAACCCCCCAAGAGCCTAACAAGTATAAATATTCATAATCCCAATCTTTCAGACATTTCTTGAGAAAACAAATCAAAATTTTTTTCCCATGGTTTTATGTTATAATAAGACATATAGTTTTCTAAATTCAACAAGTCTTGACAAGGTGAGTCTTTTGGATTTCCAAGTCCTTTAATATTCAAGGAGAAAGTGATAATCTTGTAACTCCCTTTAGGGGATGGATTATGAGTACCTCATTGATCAAAATTTGTTTCCATTAATTGATATTTATTACCTCCTTCTCCCAATCACGGTGAAGGAAGGATTTCCTCCCCATTGATTAGGATCCTACCCTATTTAATGGATTAATCTCTATTACCCATAGAGGGTTACCCTCCCATCTCATCTTGAGATTTGGATCAAATATAATATTTATCGTTTAGTTTTATTTATTTTATCATGATTTCATGCCCCATGATAAGTTATCCATCCCCTAAAGGAGTACTAATATGAATAAGTGAGGAAGAAAAAAATAATTCCTCCCCAACAAAGATGAATGAGAAAATTTTCCTTTTGATCCAAATTTATGAAGGGAACAACATGATATACAAATTTATAACAAAAATACAAAGATAAAATGGAATATGTCTTCTATTAACAAAAGGAAAATGATGAAACTATATACATGAAGAATGAAAACAAACTAGCTCGAATGGTGGTAACTGATCTCCATGAAGAGATGTGACGGCTATGTGCCTTCGAAAAACTGTGTTACAATGAGGACCGAAGGCCTTTTTAACATAAATATGTAATGGGAAACCCTAAATATCGAAAACCTAACCCTAGGATATGAAGTTCCAAAGGATTTTGGGCCTTGATGTGGTAAGTTGGAATGTTAACTTCACGAGGCCATAACTTTGGTGTACGATCTTTGTTTGAAATGTATGATAGCCTGTTGGAGAAGTCTATCCAAGAAGTACAATTTTCAACTATCACAATCCCATTTACCCAAAAAACATCATTAAGGGCCTCAAAATGGCTCTAGAAGTTTAGGACCTAAAAACTGCCAAAAATAGAAAACGTGTGCTGTGGGCTAGTGGAATAGGTGGGTAGCCATCGATATCCACCTGGATCACCTTGCCCCCCACTTAGATTTTTCCACCACCTTAGGTGTGAGTAGTAGATCTCACTTTGTAAATAGTTTGTGCTTTATAATAATATTTCAGAGGGGTTTGTTGACTTACCACTTGCATTGACATTATTGTTAGTCCTTTGAGGCTCAGTAATTCCACCATCATTCATCCCCACACTTTCTATCAGATTATAATGTTAATTATGACACTTAGAATAAATCATCTGAGTTTTCATGTCTCCACAAACTATATTCAATCATGGAACTCATAATTTCTAGTGCATGTTATATGTCCATTGAAATTATTAGCCATGTATATACAAGGGTAATAATAGGAGAATTTGTTTCTCCTAAGATACAAATTTATATCTAATAACCCCATATGATCCTCAGATAACAGCCTCCCATATGCCTCTCACCCACACATTGGTTAGCTCATCCACTTGATCATATTACTCACCAAATGAACATAGGTCAATGACCATGAGGTTCATTATCCATTATGTCATAAGAAGTATTTACATTTGATGCTTTATGGCATCTAAGTAATGATCACAGGTTGAAACTAGATAATGGATCATGATTCTTGGAAGTTGTACTTGTTTCCTTATTTCACCTTAGGAGTCATCCTTTCTTCCCAGTTAAGTGTATCACATAGGGTTTTACTTTCACTATCTAGAAGGTTCACGATAAGAGGCTTGGATAAAAGTAAAATCTCCATATCCTTCCATACTTGTTGTTTATCCTTGACCCATTGTCCCTACTTTTGTTTGGTTGTTGTTAGTTTCCCCTAATACTTCCTTGTTTACCTCATTTTATGAGAAGAGATGATTAGAAATTGCTCAAGGGTTGATGTAGCTGCAAAAGGAAAGAAATAAAGATAAAAGCATACACTACAATATTAAAATGCAAAATAATGGGATGGGATGAGTGTTGAATTTTAATTTAAGTTGACATCTACCCTCTCATGTGAGGCCAACACCCTAATGCCATGTTTATCAGGCCTATCAAAGTAAAAGGACTTTTGAAAACACCCCAAACATAATCCAATCACACCATCATTTCCATCATATATTCATTCATGTTATCATCATCGCTCGAATTATGAAAACATCCCAACCTTGATACAATAAACCTCCTCATCCTAAAACAAGTTTTAAATTAAATTAAGGAAATATTGCTAAGCAAGCCAAATTAAAAAAAAGAAAAAGGTTAAGTAAAGGGAGGAAAAAGTAGTGTCGAGGAAATGGTGACTCAATAAGATGCAAACTCTCCATTCACAATGGTGCTCATGGATGAAAGTATTGCATTATTAACCTAGTATAGGACTATGACACCTCTCATAAAGTACAACCCATATTAGACACTTATCTCTTGCATCTATTAATTGAAGTGTCAGGTTAAGAATTGTTCATTCCCTTGGGTCTAGAAGAACCTAACATGGATATTTGATGATCCTACCATACCTAAATTTGGAAAATTGTATGATCTCTTGAGATAATGTGAAATTTAAGGAAGATAATTTGTGTGAAATAATTACATGGATTTGACATTTAATTTGGTCTACCTTTTATGCTTCAATGACTTTTGTGATCATGCTAGTTGATTTTACTTGACTCTTTGAGCCTATGCTTGATGATGATTTGAACATGATAATGGTACTTTTGAGGAAATTAATGATGTTTTACTCCTACCTCTTGGATGTTGATGATACACCCTTTTGAGGGCCTTCTACTACACCTTACATTGTAAATTATATGAGGGATATTGAATTTATGATGGCTTGGCTTGCTTGAGAGACACTTCTATGCGTCTAACACCTTGAACACTACCATTTGGTGCCAAGAGGTTTCCCTTTAAGGGTGAATGATATCCCTGATGATGATGTAGGTTAGAGGAGGTGATATTTGGCCTTGAGAGGGCACATTTGGATGATTGGAGGTGACTTTTGGGCTAGGACATGCCGCCTTGATGAGGAAGGCCACATTTTCATGACAAGGCATGAATTTTTGGGACGTTTTTAACCCTATTTGGAGGTGACATCAACATTGGAGGAACATTTACTCACACATGTGGGTTAATTTGAGGCTATTTTTATGTTTCACCATTGATGAGCCTATTTTGGGTTTGACTTGATGACCTTTCCACCTTGTATCATGGATTTATATTTGTAGGGGATTTTAGCCTAATTTGAGTTAAATCACTTGGTTACCATAGTATAAATAGGGGAGCGATTAGCTCATTGAATCATTGTCACACTTGGAGATCACTCATCACTTACTGATGTATTTTCTCTAGTTTGTTATGGAGCACTAGCTGAGCGACTTCTCTAGGGGGAATCTTGTGATATGGAATAATCTCTTTTCATGAATGGTTATGGTGAAATCATGGATGAATGAATGGTGAAGCAAGTAGGTTTAATTTTTTTATTATAATCTTGGTTTCATGTTTTATTGTATGAATTATTCATGTCTTAACCTAGTTAGCATGGTATTTGTTTTATGATCCTTGTTAAACTAACCCTTCTTCCAAGACTTTGAGGAAGTAGCATGCTACATTTTTCCCTTAATTCGTCTTGAAAATTGAGGACCTTGATCTTAAATCCTAGGCTAAGTAGGTTTACTTGCGCTATTTTGTTTAAAACTTGTTTCTACTCCAAAGAAACCTTATAATAGTTCGTTTATAGACTCTATTAGGCCTAGATTGAGAAGACGATAGTCCTCTCTCTTGGGGAAATAATATTTTGTTATAAAATCATTTTTTTGTTTGATCTAGGTTAAATTAGGGTTATTACATGAAAAATTTACATTTACAACATTTATTGACCTAGATATGATTAATATAGGGTTTGGAATTGTTTTGAAAGCATTTGCTAAGTAAAATTTACATTTCATGAGCAATTTCTAGCCATTAATTAGGGATGCTTTGAGCTTGTATCCTATGGTATCCCCACTAGAAACATGCCTTAGGTAGATGGTTGGAGTGATTGAGGCAATCCTTTGAGATACATATACATATACATATATGTATGGATGTGCATGGTTCAATCTGTTCAAACACATTATTTCAATTTAAAGTTCATATGAGATCTCTAATTCTAACAACATGGGTTAGATTTATTAATCATGATCTTATACTAAGTCCATAGAGGTTTGAAAATCAAGTTTGATACTAATTAATGTGCTTGGCGGTCAACGTGTCTACCATCAAGAAATTTTGGGGAGGAATAGGGAGAGCTCCATGTAGGTTGGCATGGTACCAAAACCACTTTTCTTTGGTTAAGTGTTTGAGGATAGGGTGATATTATTTTCTGAGAACACACACACACACACAAAGAAAATACTAATATATTTTTTTTTCTCAAAATACGAACACACACACACACACACACACACACATGCAAAGTACTAATATATATTTATTTTAACTCCAATTTTTTTAAGTATGAAGAAGTTTTTGCCTTAGTTTCACTTTTTTTCCTCTCAATATTTTATAAATTCAAATTTAAGATGGATCTATATTAGTTATTTTGTATATATATAATTAGATTATTTACTCTTTAATCTAGTTACACTCATAGGTGTGTCTATTTTTACACTGATATGAATGTCTATCTAGAGTAGGGCTTTTAGAATTGAAATTTAATTATCAATAATTATTAGGTGGGTGGAAGGGATTTAACTTCTGTGGAATATTCTAGAATATTCTTAGTTGTATTAAAAATTAAAAAATTAAGATTTATCTCCAAAGTATTTATGTCCTTTTGCCCTTTTAATTACATTGATCAATTAAAAAAAGGCTATATGAACAAGTGCTATATGAAATGAATTATGGATTTTTGGGCATGTGGTATTGATAAGCCATGGTATTATAATGAAGTATATTTATAGGTTAAGAATATCCATTTTAAAGTTGGGTTGAATCTCCATGGTTAAGAATATTATTCCATGTTTTTTGAGTGCATGTAGGCTTAAATCATATATTAATTCTTTTTATAATTAATAATAATACTAATAATTTATGGGGAGGCAAGAGCGAAAGGGGTTATGCTTTGCCGAGATGAATAAACAAAGACGCAATATGCATGGGTTCTAGGAAGGACAACCAATAACCAAGTTGAATTCTTAGCATTATGACAAGGTTCAAAGATGGTAATAACATCCTTGGTGATATGTCAACTCAAATGGATGTTGAAGGGGATGGAGTGAAAGGTGTGAAAACAACTACTCCTATGTGGGAAACAACTGGACAAGTGGAAAATGAAGGCAACATTGAAGCTGACAAGAATGAAACTGGTTAGCACTATGTAATCAGGTTTATATATTTCTTGCAAATATGTAGTGTATCTAGGAGTTTTGGAGGCTCTATAAAACAAGATATGTAATGGATATAGATAGTAGAAGGTAGGGTAGAAAAGGGGGTTCTGTTTTGAATTTGTGAAATTTTGTAGAAGAATAAATTACTCTAGATATACAAGTGTTGGCCTGCAAACCAATAGTTTGAATACAATATAACTGTCTCTTTAAAAAAAAAAAAATATTAATAATTTAAAATAAAGTTCCAATTTAGTTAAAATTTATGATTTTTAAATCTTAGCAACATGAGATGTATTATGAAGTGTTTTTTATGCTTATCATGGATTGATTCTTATTGGCATTTACCAACCATTTTATTTATATGGCTGCTCTAATTTTAAGATTTTAAACAAACACCAAGTTAAACAACAAAAAATAAACAATATTTCAAATCTTTATATTATTCTATATATTATTAGTCCCTGCCCAGGTAGGACTCTAGCAATCGATTTTCATGTTATGACTATCAATAATCCGAATTATAATGTTTAACTTTAGAAATAAATAAAGTATTTTGTTAGATGACACCTCTTGATTGATGGTTATCCAAAATCAAGGGATTTCACCTCGAGACATGGTTGCACTTTCAGGTACACATACACACCCCATGGTCCGCAGTATAACAATACTAGAACTGCACACATTCAATGAGTCCATTGAGTTGTGGAACAATTATCATTAACAAAATCTGGATGTATATTTTATATTGTACAGGTGCTCACACTATATGACATGAAAGCTACGTACTTTTTAGAAACATAATATACAATGAAAATATGACCATAGGTGGGCCATATGTGAGTGTGATGCAAGGGAGGTGTCCCGCCTATGGAGAAGATACCAACTTGTGACCTCTTGATTTATGGAGCGCCACAAGGTTTGAAAACATCTATTTCAGAAACGTGGAGCAAAGAGAGGGCTAATTCATTCCGATTAACAACTATTTTCGGGTGGGAACACTTCTTTAGCCTCTAGAGTAATCCCGCAATGTTTTTTAATGATTTTCAGCAAACCATGATAAACATGGGAAACATAAAACCCCTCACTGGTACTAACGGTCAAATCTACATCAATTGTAGAATGGAAAACAATTAATTGAAATGTATGACGATTTATCTGACCAATATTATTTTTCAAAGATTCGTAATATCCATGCCAGAGTGGTACACATCAATTGTATTCACAGTTATCCGAACTTTGTGGCAAAAGGTTGTGACTATAAATATGTTACAGATTCTTTCCTAACAAGTCATTGACATGTTTTTATCTATCTTATTTCTCATTCTCAACACTAAATAAAACAAGAACATGCATGTTAGGTCCCTATATCACTAGTATAGTCCCTTATTATTGATAGTGTAAACCCATTATTTTTATTATTGTACCCTTGTAACCCCCATTTTTTTATTATTGTGCCCTTAAATTATTATTGTTAGGTCGGCTAGGATTACATTGTGGCCCACTAGGATTACATTATGGCCCCATGGACTCCTATATATAGAAAGGAGGTTTTGTAAAGTGTATCATCCAAGAATTGTTCATTTATGTAATGTATTGGAGGTTGCCCCCTCGAAGTGGCTTATTTCTAAGGCGTTGATATCTCTTTTCTTCTCTTTTTGGAGCTGGTTTCCCAACATTTGGTATCAGAGCTTTGGATTCTAGGGTTTCGCTGCTCCAAACAGGTCATCGTGGCATTTTCGCTGTAAATTTTTTTCTACGAAGTTTCAGAAGTTGAAATTTTTAGGGTACGAATCAGAAATAATGAGGAAGATTGTCTAAAAATTTGAGAGCTTGGTTCACAATATTTTCGGAGATATGATCTGTGGAAGTTAGGTCCTAAACAGGTCATTGTGGCATATGCGCTATAACTTTGTTTCTACTGAGGTTCAGAATATGAAATTTTTATGGTGCGAATCTGAAATCCTAAGGAAACTCGTCAAAAAATTTCAGAGCTTGGTTCGCAATATTTTTGGAGATACGATCTGTGGAAGGTAGTGCTTTTTCAGGCTCCCGAATTCCATCTCAAAAAGGTGATCATGGGAAAATTTCAATAATTCTCTCTCTGAGCATCGGATTGGAGTGCCGTAAAAAGTGGTCGCAAGTACACGGACTGTAGTTTCTTGGATATCAATTTCAGAGAAGAAGGATGAAACAGTGACACGTGGAAAGTCGTACAAGTTCGCTATACTGAAGATCACATCGAGCATCAGCAAGAAGTTCTCCAACTCTTAAAGGATAACCTGACTTTGGCACAAAATCGAATGAAACAAACAGAAATGAGATCAACAGCAATGAGAGAATTTTGATGCTAGGAGGTGGGTATTTTTACGGCCTAAAACCATACAAACAAATGTCCCTCAAGCAAGCTAAGAAGGATAATAAATTATCACCAAAGTACTATGGTCCTTACAAGGTGTTGAAAAATATTGTTCCCATGGCATACAAATTGGAGCTTCCTGCTTCTTCCCGAGTGCACCGAGTTTTCCATGTTTCATGCCCAAAGAAGGTTATAGGTGACAAACTTCCAGTGCAAACAACATTTCCAAAACTTGATGAGGAAGGAAAAATCATATTGGAACCTGAAGCAGTTAAGGAAACAAGAACTCGACAGCTACGAAATCGATCAATTTCAGAGTATCTCATCGAGTGGAAGAACTTACGCACTAAAGATTCCACATGGGAGGATGAGAATTTTATACAAAAGCATCCAGAACTACTCAAGCGTTGAGAACAACACTTTTTTGAGGGAGAGGGCATGTTAGGTCCCTATATCACTAGTATAGTCCCTTATTATTGATAGTGTAAACCCCTTATTGTTATTATTGTACCCACTTAGCAACCCCCATTTTGTTATTATTGTGCCCTTAAATTATTATTGTTAGGTCGGCTAGGATTACATTGTGGCCCACTAGGATACATTATGGCCCCATGGACTCCTATATATAGAAAGGAGGTTTTGTAAATTGTATCATCCAAGAATTTTTCATTCATGTAATGTATTGGAGGTTGCCCCCTCGAAGTGGCTTATTTCTAAGGCATTGATATCTCTTTTCTTCTCTTTTTGGAGTTGGTTTCCCAACAATGCATTCCTTAATTATTAAATAATTTGGCCTAAACGAATGCTCAAAAATTCGCAAGCTACATAATAATAAACCTTTATATATTATATTTCCAATGTAAAAAATTAAAAACAAAATCAAAGGCCAAATCCCCTTGAAATTTTTCAAGCTACAATATCTTCTCAAACCTATACGTAAAGATCTTATTATTAATGCGTACAATATTCATCCCTCCTTGCCGAATTTAGTGCCATACAATTATTTTTAGAACTCAAATGGTGATTATAGTTATGGGGTATACAAATTCTTTTTAATTAAGATGGTGTTCAAGTGTTTCATTAAGCTACCATAATAATTTTATGAGTAGGTTTTACATCACTCATCGTTTGGGTTCATTTAGTTGTGTGTACATCAACTACATAAAATCTTTAAGATAAGTTCATAAAGATTCAATTCATATAACTTCATAAATAAATTGAATTAAATGCTTTTGTAATCCGATTGTTTCAGGATATTAAATAAGTAATATATTTTTTTAAATTTATGTGGCATGGACTACACTTCCATGCAACGATTGTTATCAATTGTTTTTTTATTCTAGAAGAAACTTATAGGGAAACATCTAGATGTTTATAAAATTTTATTGATGGTAACTAGTGTAAAATTGTATGATATCTAATTTAATAAAGGAATCAAGTAAAACACAACAAAAAATTTGATCTGATTATTTTTTACATAAAACTCAAACACTTAACCAATCAAAATAAACCACTAAAAATTATAATTATATAATAAAATTAAAATTTCAAAACCATATCCTTTTAACTTTTTTTAATAGGAACTATGAATATTTTGTATGAAAAAGTTATGAGCATAGAGCTCACATTGTACATGCCAATATTTATCAGAGAGACTTTCTCCACAATTTATATTTCAATTCACACAATCTTTAATTTCTAGATGCTTCAATTTTACATAGTAAATTCTAATTATCTCATTACAACGCTTGTAACAACACCAGAAGCAATCAATCAAGAAGAAAAAAAAAAGAAAAAAAGAAAAAAAAAGAAAAAGAAAAGAAAAAGAAAAAAAAAAGAAAAAAAAAGAAAAAGAAAGAAAAAGAAAAAAAAAGAAAAAAAAGAAAAAAAAGAAATATATATATATATATATATATTACATTTCATCCCTTGAAATTATTTGTGAGTGTGATATCCCTTGGAGACACTTTCTTCTTTAATATTTTCTCGTGGAAGCTTTTCCATTTGCATGTTCACCTCATTCAGATGGGAGAGTAGAACATTCCCCTGTATTTTCAGACTATATGTGTAATTTTGTTTGAGATGAATTCCTATAGAGAAAAATAACCTCTTCTATTGGATAATATTCATACTATTGTAATATTCATTTGAGTTGTCCCTAGGAGTCATTCGTCTACATGAACCCTAAAACTTGAATGCAATACACATAAAACATACAAAGCCTAGATTCTAAGACCTTCTCTCACAAGATATCATCCAGATGGAATTTGATTTTAAAATTCAATAAGGGGACCATAAATGTCCCTTCTCCATCCATAAAAAAACAAAGCGACATAAACATAGATTTCAAAAAGCCCATGATACAACCATATCGAAAATATCCAACATGTAAGAGCATAGTAAGAACAACTAGGAAAAAAAAGGCCACAAGGGACTGATGCCTAGGAGATATGGAGCACAAAGATGAATAGACCATCATGAGGGATACTCCGAGCAACCGTAGACAAATGACCTTAACGCTAACCAAAAGCTGGCAAACTAAGATGAGAAAGAATAGAGAGTACATGGCAAGAGAAATATCTATGATACATTTTCTAATGATGAAAGTCCTAAGACTCAAAATTAAGGATGACACTACCATAGAGCAGGCTGAAGCAAATGCTTAATAGACCAAACAAGGTGACCAACTGAAGCTCACAACCATCAACCTCCACAGAAAGGAATGATTTTCCCTTGTACAATACCATGCAATTGGTATTATGAATTGGACATTATGCCTTTCAGGAGTTTCTTCCAACCTCACTTGGAGGAACACACACTTCCACTAGAATGCCATCTACCAGAGCTTCGATTGATTACTCATCATAGTGAAAAATGAGGGAATAAAAGTTCTCGAATGGCCGTTGAACATGATTAGGAGATGCCATATGTATATTCATTTGATGATTCTAGAATCAATTGGGTATTGAAGGCACATGTCCTCCTCATGGGGACAAAATGAGAGCATGGAGTTGAAATCCTCCAAAGTTATTTCATTAAAAGAATTAAAACTTATAATGTAGTTCATGTGAGATATTAGGGGAGATACTCTTTTCTAAGTTTTCCTTGACAAGCTAAGTCTCCCTTGGGGAGAGAATATCCCATGTTGGCCACCTCATTTTCTTTCGAGTTGTTCACCCTTAAAACATGTAATAATTGATTTCTGGGGATGATGTTCAGAAGATTAAGAATATATTTAATGATCTGAGCAAGCTTTAGATCATGGGGAAGAATTTTTCTTATAATTTTGGATAGAATGAGAAGAGAGTCTCTAATCACTGTGATTTGTTAAATATTCATTTGCAAAACTTATTTTATTCCTTGGTATAAAGCATAAACTTTGACAACATTATTGATCACCTTTACTAATCCCTAAACAAATTTATATTCTTATTGTTCCTCAAGATGAGTAATCACCCCGCTCCTATATCTTTTGAATTTTTGAACACTGAGCATTTAAAAAAACATTTACTCTATCATAATATAATAAATGTAACCAACCACTAATTTATAATAATGGTTATACAAATTTAAATCAATTAGCTATGTATACATGTAAAAAATCCATATATATAGTGGTGGTTCTATGGAATCTTCATACTCAATCATTACTTTTACTTTGTTAGTTGGAAAACATGTGCACAATAGTTTTCCATGCACATCATAAGGCGGTTTATAGTATAGATTCTGCACATCAGTAAATATGTTTGGATGAGTTTTTGAGACATGATTGTACCATTTATAGTAAGGAATTAATGTCAAACATTTGAAACCAAATTATTGTCTAGATTTACAATTTTTATATTTAAGTGCATTCATGTACTATGGAAAGGAAGTTGGTAACCCAAAATAAATGTTTTTATTTCATAATAATTATACAGTTATCAAAACAAAAGTGCAATATCTTGATATTTTTAAAAAATATAAATAAATAAAGTATTTAAGTTTTTATTTGTGTATATAAATTTAATTTAGTGTTTTCTTTTTATTACGTGTGAGATTAAATTTTGGTTAAGAAATCATTACTTAAGGATATTATGGTGTAAAAATTATTCGGAGATTGTATTTAGCCTTGGTTACATCAACCCTTAACATGATTGGATTTTTTTACCTAAAAGGTTTCAAATTAGCAACCCTCACATAAATAGTGCATTAAAAAATACCTTGTCACCAACTATTCTACATGTCTTAAGTAAACAAAATTTTATTTATATATAAATTTACAATATTAAATTTAAAAGAATTATGATATACACACTTTTTTTGTATTTAAATAATCAATCATTCTATTAAATTATTTATTATTTCATAAATAATAATATTGTTAATGTATAATTAAATTTATCTCTCTCCGCCCACGAGGCGTAGAATAGATGGTGACGGGTTGTATTGTTAAGTCACCCCGTGATGTGAAGGTGACTGGTTCAAAACTCCTTGGGCAAAAATCCAGCCATGTTAAGGTTTGGTGTGACCAAGGCAAAGTGCGATCCTTAGGTGATTTTGATGGCTTAGATGCCCCTGAGTCATAGTTTCTCAAGTCACAGGTCAAGCCTGATGTATTATATGGAAAAATCAAACAATTTTGACAATTTTTTTTATTATCTTTCTCTATAATTTATAATAATAAGGACCTTAATGTTTAAAAACATATTTTTCCTTCTAAAAAAGTTATAAGTTTAAATAAGAGGATAGATACCTCCATAAATTTTAGTAATCAAATCATTAAGTGGATAATAGTCTCTTTCTTATCTCATAAACAGAGAGATCCATACACCAATTTAATGTTTAGCTTAATCATAATTTTAAAATTAAATTATTATTATTATTTATCCAAATTTATTATTAAAACATTATTTAAAAATATATATTATTAATAATATTATACAAATATCATAAGTGAAAAATGAAATTGTGTTTGGAGTCTACGCTTAACTGCTGCCCTCGCACTGAAGCCTGCTAGGGCTACCGTAGCCATGGAGGAGCCGGGTTTGACAAGGGCCTCCCCTCCTCCCCCCCCTCCTATGCTTACTCCAGAAGCAACAACATTATTCTCTTTGATCGCCTCTTTACCCAAGAAGAAGAAGCCTGCAACATCAAAATTTTTCAAAAGATTAGAAGAAATGTCGGAGGTCTCCCTCCCGCCGGATGGACCCATTCAGGTAGCCTTGACCATGACTGAGCGTGCGCTCGTTGGAAAGTTTACAGGCTTGTGGCCATCCCCTAAAGCCACGTAAGCCTGGGTGATTAAGAACTGGAAGCCACTGATAAATCAAAATGTTACCTCCGATTTTCTGGGCAGAGGTTATTTCTTATTCGAATTTTCCTCTAAAGAGGATAAGGAGTTGATTTTTAGAAATCGACCTTACTTTATGGGGCCACAAGGGCTGTATCTGAACAAGTGGACTTCAGATTTTGACCCAACAGAGGACATTCCTTCAGCTGTGCCTGTTTGGGTTAGATTGCCCAACCTCCCAATCCACTGCTGGAACTGGGTCTCCCTGAAACATATAGGGGGATCCTTGGGAAAAGTCATCGAAAAGGAAAACAATAAATATCAATATGGCTGTGCTCGTATTTGTGTGGAGGTGGACCTTGAAGTTGGGCTATCGAAAGCTATCAAAATTAAAGTTGGAAGTTGGTCTCACATTCAAAAACTGGATTATGAACAACTCCCATTCAAATGTCGGGGGTGTCATGAATATGGGAACTTCGCCAGAAAATGTTCAAAAAAGAGCGAGGAGGGGAAGGAGAAAGAGGAAGGTTAGAAGCAGGCCAAGAGATCCAAAGCAAACCCTAAGACCTCTAAGCTGACAAGTCAAGAAAAGGGTAAAGGGCATCAACCCAAAGGCACTAGTACGACTCAGAAAACTCTTCCTACAAATGATTCGGGGAACATGTTTGGGCCTCTTGGGCCTGCTTCACAAGAAATCCCTGAAACGGATCCGCCTCAGAAGGAAGTAACGGAGAATGCAAGGATGGAAGACAAGGAAGACAACGAGACTGTTGCGGAAAAGGATGCAAGGCAAGGGGATGGAGAAACAGAAAGATCCAAAGACAAGCACACAACGAGTGAGGTGGATAGTCAAGAATCGGAAGAATCTAAAGAGGAAGGAGAGATAGGAGATTCTCAATCCACAGTAAGAAGGTTGGCAAGGGGAAGAATGTACTCCAAGGAAAAAAGAGAGAAAGAAACGTACAAAGACAAAGTACAAGGAAGTCAGCCTACATTGGAAAAGCTTCTGGCCAAAAATCCAAAGATGGCAAGAAATCAAGGATAGGGCCTCAAGGGTGGCCCTCACTCTCATAAAAATAAATAATGAAGGTGATCTCCTGGAATTGTAGGGGTTTGGGGAGCAAGAAGAAAGAAGAAGCCATGAGGAACCTAAATATGGCATAAAACCCATACATAATGCTTGTCCAGGAGACAAAAATGGAGGAAAACGAATTCCTCCAAAGGAGCAAGAAATTTTGGAATAAAGGAGGGACATTGGCTGTCTCAGCCAGAGGGGCCTCGGGAGGTCTAGGCACTCTATGGAATTATTCCAAGTTCAGGTTGACAACAAAAAAGGAACATGCACACTGGCTGTTCACAAAACTTCAACATCAAGAATCAAAGGAGATCTTCAGCCTATTCAATGTGTATGTCCCGGTTAGTGGCAAGGAAAAAGAAATCTGCTGGGAATCCCTGTGAAATATGGTAGAAGGGGAGGATTTGGAAAATATTCTTATTGCAGGAGACCTTAACATTACGCTAAGCCAAGGAGAAAAGCGCAAAGGATGTATTGTGAGGGATCCAACTCGGGAGTGGGTGGAGGATCTTATTCATGAATGGGATCTGATCGACATCAAGCCGTGCCATGGTAAGTACACCTGGACAAATAAAAGAGTAGGCCCTGGGCATATTGCTGCTAGACTATATAGGTTTCTCATACAAAGTTCCTTTCTGCTTCTAGGAATTGATGTTAATATGAGTATTCTTTCTAGTAGTACTTCGGACCATAAACCAATAATGTTGACCTTATCTTCCCAGACAAATCTTGTCCCTATCCCCTTTCGTTTTTGTCCTCTATGGATAAATCAAAAGGACTTCATGGAGAGGGTTAGGGAAATATGGATGCGGCTAGTCATGGGTTCGCCATTTTTCGTTTGGGAGGAGAAGTTGAGAAGGGTAAAATTTGAGCTAAAGAGCTGGGCCAAAAATATTCCAAGTCCAGTGGAAGAAAGGAAGAAAGCAAAAACAGATCTTGAAACCCATCAAGATTTGATGGAAGAAGTGGAAATAGTAAGGGAATCTCTAAAAATCGAGGAATACCTACAACAAAAGTTTCATAATGCTTGCAGACAAGAGGAGGAATATTGGAGGCAAAAATCTAGAAGCCTCTGGCTGAAATCTGGAGACAGAAACACAACTTTATTTCATAAGCAAGCCCAAGCTAGGAGAGGGTTCAACACTATTACAAAAATTAAAGATGAAAACCAAACTTATAGAGACTTCCCAAGTATCAAAAAGGATGCTTTCACCCATTTCAAAAGCCTTTACAGTGAAGAAGAGGAACAGGGATGCAGTGATAGCCTATTAGAAGATATTCCTCTTAAAATCACTGATAGAATGAATCAGAAACTAGAGGCTAATTCTACCAGGAAGGAAATAAAGGAGGCCTTTTTGCCATGAACCCGGATAAAGCCCCATGTCCGGATGGGTTCACCGCAAATTTTTGTCAAGTTTGCTGGCAGATTGTTAAAAAATACTTACATTGAATGTTTATGAAATCCAAGGATTGTCAGAAGATTGGGGGTAATACAAACTCAGTTTTTCTTGCACTCATTCCCAAAGAAAAGGGGGCAAATTCTTTTAGTAGATTCCGACCCATTTCTTTATGCAACATTGGGTATAAAATTATCACTAAGGTGATTGCTAGCAGATTGAAGAGGATTCTTCCAGATCTCATCCCAGAGAATCAAGGGGGATTCATTCATAGCGGACAACATAATCCTAGTCTAGGAGGCAGTTCATTCAAGCCTGAAGAGGAGAGAAAAAGGTATGATCGTCAAGCTTGACTTTGCAAATGCATTTGATAACATTAGGCATTCATTTCTCTATAAATTCTTGGAAAAATTTGGCTTTCGATCCGGATTCATTAGTTGGATCAAAGCATGTATTTCTGAGCCTTGGATTGCTCCGTTGGTGAATGGAAGAGCTGTTGAATTTTTTAAAGCCTCGAGAGGGCTAAGGTAAGACTGCCCTCTTTCCCCCTTATTGTTTGTACTTCATGCCTCTGCTTTAAGTTTTATACTGGAAAAATGAAGGCTTGACCAGTATATAATGGGAATCCAAATTGCAAGAGGGATTAAAGCGATCAATCACACCCTCTTTACTGATGATTCACTTCTTCTAGGGGCTGCTTCTATCCATTATGCCAAGCAGTTTAAATTGGTCGTGGAAGAATTTTGTGATGCCTCTGGCTGTAGCCTGAATGTTGGAAAATGTCACATATTTGGATGGAACGTGACTCAATGTAAGATGAACTCAATTTCCAGAAGTTGGGGCTTTGCCGGGTCCATTTGATGGAATTCCTTCAAGTATCTAGGACTGATTATATTTCAGAAAAATCCTTCAGGCAAGGATTGGATCCCCCTTCTAGAAAAGTTCAAATCCAAAATGCAAGCATGGGGGTTCTCTTGGCTTAATCTAGCAGGGAAAACTGTGCTAATAAAATCAGTCTTGAGCAGCCTCCCAATCTTCCAAGCCTCGCTTATGCTTGCCCCTCTTGGAGTGCTAAAAAAAATGGAAAGCTGTATACAAAGTTTTTTTTGGAAAGGCGGAAAGAAAAACAGGAATAGAATGCCACTTATCAATTGGGATAAAGTCACCAAACCAATCCTGGAAGGTGGATTGAATTTCAAAGAATTGAGAAAGAAAAACTTAGCTTTGGGGGCCAAAATAATATGGAGGCAAGTTGCCCCTAAGGCTGGTTGGGCACAACAGGTCTTCTGGAAGAAATATTTTATAGGACAAAGAAAGAGAAGTTTGGATAGGCCTGCTCAAGCCAAAAATGGTTCTCAAATCTTCAAATTGTGCATGCAAGCCCATTCTCTCATCAAGGATAATTTGTTTTGGATTCCGGGGAATAGGAAATCTATTGACATATGGGAGGACAGAATAATGAATGATGTGCCACTCAAGGAGGTTAATGAGCTACAGGAGCTGCAATTATGGATGAAAAACGTAGGACTGGATTCTTTGTGGGACATTTCCCTTTGGAATGAAAACGTATGGATGGGTTGGAGAAGGCCGGAGCTGCCCAGAGAACTCGAGCACGCATGGCAGCTGTTGTGCTACAGGCTAAAAGGGAAGGCCCCGTCAGGTGCTATGAAACATAATCATCATGGTTGGGGGTCAGCTTCTAGAGCATACATGGTGGCACAAGGATACAAACAATTGTGTGCAATTCCATACGTCCCTCCTTGCCCGACTCTTTGGAAAGGACTATGGAATCTAAAAGCGATTCACAAAATTGATTTTTTTAACTGGCTGCTCTGTCATAATCGCATTCTCACAATTGATAACCTCAGGAATAAAGGATTTCTTGGGCCTTCACGCTGTCCATTGTGCTTAACATGTGAGGAGAACGCACATCATATCATGCTGGGTTGTAATTTCACTTCTGAGGTCTGGAAGGAAGTGCTGAAGCTCTGGTTTGCGACAATGTCGTTTCCTTCCATCATTTTTGACTTGCATTCTAGCTAGATTAATAGATACCCTAGTCAACTTCCAAATAATGCTTGGTTCAAGGCTGGCTGGCTAGTTCTCCCTAAATTAGTCTGCTGGCATATTTGGTTGGAGCGAAATTGTAGAATATTGAAAGGAAAAACACATAATGCACAATTTGTCACGGTTAAGATAAAAAATATCCTCAAAGAATTCTTGTATGAACATGTGGGATTTATATCAGATGATAATCTCTCCTCTCAAGAGCTGGAGTGGGGTGACATGTTGGGATTACAATTCTCCCGAACAGATTTAAAAGAGGAAAAGAAAAAGTCTGGTAGATCAGAATGTCTGAAGATAACTTTGGCAATTGGAACAAGAATTTGGCCTGTTTCTCTATGTTCTTTGATGGAGCAGTAAAAGGAAATCCGGGGAATGTAGGAGCAGGAGGAGTTATTAAGAACATGGAGGGCCAAATTGAGCACAAATTTTCTTGGGGTCTAGGCCAAGACACCAATACCCAAGCAGAAGGGATGGTGCTGCTACAAGGTCTCAAGATTTTGCAATAACTCGAAATCAAAGAGGCAAAAATCATAGGTGACTCTCAAACTATTATAAAAATGCTAGTGGAAAATTCAAGTCCAAAGGATCTTAGATTACTGAGGTTGATGAAGAGAATTAAAAAGATTATTTGCTCCTTTCATAAGGTGAGGTTCTTCCATGTATTGTAGAACAACAATAAAGATGCAAGTGTGGAAGAAAATAGAGTTGTCCTGCTTCCAGCAGGCACTCTAGTATGGAACGAGAAGGCGAGCTGGGACTCAATACCATATATGTGAATTATGTTTTAATGTTTCTTACTTCAGCAACTTGTTTGCGTCTTTAAGTTAGGGGAAATCTCGTTGACGAAATGGCTTAAGAAATCTAGGAAGATTCATTTTGTCTGAACTAAAGATGGATAGATACTGGTTATGGGAAAAACTTGTGAGCTGTCCTAGAAAAATTGGAAACTTGTAAATGGGTAATTATGCCGAGAATTTTAATACAAATCATAACTGTTTCTGTAAAAAAAAATATTATACAAATTATTAAATAATATATTTAAAATAAAATAAACTAAACATTTAAATAATCCCAATCATAAAAACCAAACACAACACAACATTTAAATAATTTCAATCATAAAACCCAACACAACAGGTAACATTTATTATTAATAAAAAATAATTATATTCATCAGAATATAACATTTTTTTGGTCACCTCTCTAATGTGTCAACATTTTATTTATTTTCATTTATATTAATCATAATGTACTAAACCCATATTATTGATTATTGCTTTATTTTCACTTAATAATATTTATTATTTATTTATTTTCACTCACACTGATCCTAGAAAACTACATCTTGATAATCTTATCTATGTACCCTTTTCTTTATGGATGTTCATCTTGATAATCTTATCTATGTACCCTTTTCTTTATGGATGTTTGTTTGGGCTTTCCATGATTTGATGCTATGTCTTGTCACATAACAAATATCATAAATCACAAGTCTTTAGAATACTTTATTTTACTTTAAGTGATTATATAAAAATCATGAATTCACATAACAAATATCATAAATATTTGATCACAATCTTTCCACGATAGCCATATTAGAATTGGTTTACATCTTGATGATGAATTAAGAAGAGGTGATTTGAAATGCTAACCAGTGAAATTTTCAAGATGAGGTGATTTGAAATGCTAACCAGTGAAATTTTAAAATAGTTATTTAAGAAATATTTTAATGATGTTTTATTAGGAAAATTGGAAATTATAAATAGTATAAATATTGCTTGGCATTGAAAATTTATTGAAATTTATTTTATCATAAAAAAGAAACATTAATATATTAAATATTTGTGAGAAGTTTTGTTTTGTTTTTTTTTTAAGGGTGGTATGGAGTTATTATGAACATGGAAGGGGTGTCACATGTTTTTTTCTATTTTTTTTCAAGTGTTGTGATAAGGGGTTATTGGAAGACATTTCAATGTATGGCAATAAACACTGTTTTGTTTGCTTGAATTAAAGGACCACAACCTTGGTGTAGAGCAAAAAGGAGGGACTTACGGTGCATTTATTATGCACTAGGGGAAATGAAAAAACCACGACAACAATAATGATGACTCAAACTAGCTACTTTTGGATTTACCTGTGGGTGATCGCCTTGTAATTACAAATCCTTTATACAATCATGTTGATCCATAATAACAAAAGCTCTCAATTTAAGGAAGACCCTCAAGACAACTTTCCATATCTACTCCCTAATCTCCTGCTTGCTTGTCTATTTTTTCTAATTGTCCTTTAGTCTCAAAGTTTGGCATTAGTTTCTTATCATCTTGGCACCATGGTCTCTTGATTTGCATGTAAAGGAAAAACTCCTCTATGTCAAACCAACATTGAGGTGGATGCAATTGTTGTTGCTTTGACTGACCTTTGAACTACTCTACTAGACCTCCATGGACGTGTGAATGTTAATAAGGAAATGGCTAAAGGAGGAGGTCAATGCCATGACTATTGAATTCCTCATGGACCCAAGTTCGAGCCACACCAGGGAATCAAAATTTCACCTCATAGAGAAACTTTATTGGCACACAAAGGCTTTTGTGACCCATACTCTGGCATTTTAGGAAAATGATTGGAAGGAACTCTGTGACTGTATGAGCTAGTAGAAACTTATAGAACCTTCTCTTGATTACTCTAGTCTCTCAGCTGATCTGGAAGAATGGTGGAAAAATCCAATTTGAAGATTTAGGATCTTCTAAAGACACACCATTTGTCCTTTGTTCCTCCTTCGAGGAGGTAGATTGAAGCACTCATTTCCAATCTCTAAATATTCATGGATTTTCTCTATTCAAAAAAATCTTATCTTTTATCTATCAATTTCATTTACAAACTAATCACTGCTATAGGCTCAATTCCTTCCAAGGCAAATCCTCCCAAATGTTTTTTATTTTATCATTTAAACTCTCAAACTTGGTTTCCCTTTTCGGACAAATTCATATGGTGTTTTATCTTAAATTTAGATTTGCTAAACTCTATTAACATGTATATGTAAACTAATATCTACCAATTTTACACTAATACCTAATCTACCTAATCCATCTAACCATCTCTACTTTAAATTTCCAATAAAATACTCAATTAAAGATAATTTAAAAAAAAATGGTGTAAAAAATGGATGGCATACCTTTTGCCACCACCTAAATGATGAGAACAAATTCAAGTTCGACAAAAACATATTTGAGATTGAGACATAACTAAATGGGTGGATAGCCATTTAGTTGTCGTTTTCTTTGTTAGGGTCTCTAATTCTCACCAAGTCATATGTCTTTTTGATGAAAAACCCTTTCCAACTACATCACCGGAAACCAGTGTTGTCTTTTCCATTTAAACACACTTTATTTCTTCCGTTTATTTTGGAAAATACACTTTTTCCATTAAAAGAAAATAAAAAGGAATATGCACTTGGAAATGTGGAAATGTGATTCGAGATTCCAACAAGATAAGGTTGTAATAAGGTGGAAAAGACTTGCGAATGCGATGCCTGACGGCAAATACAAAATTGGGTAGCCACATGTTACACACGTGAGGCAATTTTTTGTTTTTTGTTTTTGTTTATTTGTAAAAGCTTCTTCACAAGGGAAGCATAAGAAACAAATTAAACACTAATTATGTGTTGGATACATTGACAATCAAGGAGATGTTTTCACATAGGTGCACACAATGTAACTTTTGTTATCTTAACCCAAGTTCATGTAACCCTTGTTATGTGAAGTGGCTCATTGGTTCTTCATTGCGCCGAGAGGCGCATCTACAGCCCAGTATGACCCCGATGTCAGGTTTGTCACGTCCTTAATGTCGGCTCAAATTTTAAATTAAAATAATAAAAATAAAAAATAAATGTCGGCTTAACAAATAAGTTTTAATAATTATATAAATAGCATATGGAGGAGATACTAAACGCACTAGTGTATATACTAAACGCAAGGCCTGCCTCCCGAATTCGTATCATCGATCGTCTTCGCCGATGCTGTCTGCTCGCTTTCTCGAGTTATCGAGTCTTGCGCGGTAGGTTCCCCTCTTGGCTTTCTTCATCTCTCAATTTGTTGATTCAGGCGGGGATAGAAAATCGTGAGATATCTCATCGAATCATAGGTATTAATTTTTCACTATTCTATTTTATAGCGTGGGACTTCTTATTACCCTTGGGTTTCTTAGATTTGATCTGAACACCAATTTGGGTTTGCCATTATTTTGATATTTATTAATTTATAAGAATATTTAAAATACTTTAGGGCCTAGACAGATAAATAAAACATATGATCTTCCTTCCGAATCTATCATTATTATTGTTATTAATTCATGAGAATATAAAAATCATATACTAATTTATGTGTTTAGATAAATCTTTATAATTTTTTTTTAAGCAAAATGGTACTAAAAGTCAGGAAATTTTAAATGAATGGGATATTAAATTATTTATAACGGTTTGTGTGTGAGTATATCTCCCTTGCTTGTTTTGTGTGAGTTTTCCTGTCATGGAAAAGAGGACCAAGACAGCGGAAAAGTTAAGATGGCAATTTACATAATAACCAGTGGCCATTTATGAAAATGATTGGGAGAAAAAAAAATTATGATGAATATCATTTCAGTAAAAGCTCAGTTCTTCCCGTTAAAAAAAATCAAAGGGTGCTAAATGAGTTTAGAAAGGAAGTCCAACTTCTAAACATTTAAAATTTAAGGGTGTTAAATGAGTTTAGAAAGGAAGTCCAATTTCTAAACATTTCTTCATTTTATTTGTTAAAATAACAAAATGCTATTTCAAAAAGAAGAATCTATGGAGTTAGATGGATCTAATTAATAAGCATAGATCCATCTAATTTATCTTAATGGAACGTTCGTTATTAATTTATCAAACATATTAATAATTAAAAATGATAATTCAATTTTATTAAAATTCTTTTTCATCAAAATATATACAGCATTATTTCACATTAATAATGTAAAATTGGTAAAAAAAGGGTTTTAAGATTTATAATTAAAAAAAAAATAAAAAAATTATGAATTAATTTAATATTTTATTATTCTTATACACTAGAGTAAAAGAAGAATTAATTATTTAGTATAAATTATTATATAATTTGTATTATTTTTAATTGATGATGAAAAATTGATTAAAATTTTTATTAAATTATGATGATAATGATGATGATGATGGTTAACGTCCACTGAGACCAATTTTTGAAGCTTATGTAAATTTTGAAGTTTTTCCAACCTAGGACGTAAGGTTTTTTTAACTGGCATACATCATTCTTCATTTTGATCTCTATTTTAGTAAAAGAAATAGTTAAAAATAAGTAACGAGTTTAAAACAAAAAAAAAAAACTCATAATTAAAAAAACGTTATTTAATTTTTTAAAACAAGAAAAACTTATGAATAAAATAACACTAAATATAAATATAAGTTATTTAATTTTTTAAATATTCATAAAAGAAAAATTAATCTTAAAATAAAGTATAAAACAATTACAAATGTGTTAATATTCTTCCATAAAAATGAACAATGCTATTGCTTTGGAGGATATACAAGGTTCTTCGTTAAAACATAAATTATGTAAGTTTCATCATAAAACCTTTAGAAATAGGAAAACCCTATTACACCAAAATTCAATATATATGTATATATAATGAACTTTTTACAAATACATAGAACTTTTCAGGAATACGAAAAACTCATTGCACCAGAGTTAACTATATAACCTTTCACAAATAGGACAAGCTCATTACACCAAGATTCACCTAATAACCAATCTTCTCTTTGATGGAATACCTGCAAGTACTTCTTTATAATTTTTCTTGTACTCGTAGATTTTTCTATCACATTCACCCCATCCTTGTATGCTTTTTCCATGTTTTCTAAATTTCTTACTACTTCTGTTTCTGGATCACCATAAACTGTTATTCTAATTCCCTTTTTCAAATAAGTTTCCGGCAACATTTTCACATTTGAGCAATTGATCATATTAAATATTGTAAGGAAAGGCATTGCACCTCCTTCTCTTTTTGGTAATTCCACTAAATTGTCTAGTCCAACCAATGAGAATATTTTCAACGAAGGAAATGCTCCTGTCTCTCTTGGGAAAGTCCTTTACTTTCTCTTGGGAAAGTCCTTTACTTTCTCGCAAAGAATAATTTCCAAATGCTTCAAATTTTGAAGCTTATGTAAAGTTTGAAGTTCTTCCAACATGGGACACTCATAGAACTTCAGATAAGTAAGGCTTTTTAACTGGCATACATCATTCTTCATTTTGATCTCCATTTTAGTAAAACTGCAGGATTTTAATGAAAGGCTTCTCAACTTCGACATGTTATTAATGTCGAGAGATAAATTTTCCATATCGAAAGGTCTCTCCTTGGGAAATATCAACAGGAGGGTGTCCATTTCAGTCATGCTCCCAATTGTACCCTTTAATTTACCCTCACTAATAGCTTCCCAATTGTTATGTAGAGCCAGCTTTTTAACTTGTATCAAATCGTTTAAACTCTCCATGGAAGCGACTTCCTTGTTTCTATTCCTCGCAAGTTTTGTCGACTTTCTGCTTCCATCCATAACTTTTTTGCACCTGTTCGTGGAAGGTTTTGTCCAGTACATGCTGCATCCATCCATGTACAAGTATTGCAAAGACAAGAGGGCCGAGATGCTATAAGGAAGATTTTGCAAATCTTTGCATCCACTAAGGCCCAGATACCTGAGGGATCTCAACATATGAATGTCGGAGGGCAGTTCCTTGATGTCAGTGAAGCTAACATCAAGGATCTCGAGGTGTCCAAGACCTGTAAGAGATCTAGGGAGTCTTTTGATCGGCATGCTTTATAACTTTAGGCATGTTAACTGCTTCAAACAACCCACACCCTCTGGCAATGAGCGGGCCAACGTTCCACTCAAATCCAGAACCTTGAGAAATGTCATGCTGGGCATCAACTTATTTGGAATTTTTGTTATTTGTGTGTTTTGAGAAATTGACAATGAGCACATTTCTGAAGATGAAGAAAATAGCGGAAGAGAACTCAATTCGTTGCGGCTCAAGAAAATCCTTGTGCTTTCTGCAGACTCGAATTTTGGCGAATCTTTCAAACTGTCACCCATACTACAGTGGAATTTTTCTTCTTTCTTAGCATTTCCAATTGCCAAATCACGCAGGACGTTGAGCATCCCGAAGCAAACCACGTGCCCATCTGCGTCTCGCACCATCGGTTCTATCAAACAACGTTCTGCTAGTTGGTCCACATAAATCCTCCCTATCTCAAATGGGTCTTGCATCCTAAGGCAAACTGGGAACCCTTCTGTGTTTATTATCATCGGCTCAATAAAGGACCGATCTGTTAAAACATGTGCAGGTCCATTTTGAAGCATTTTCATTGCGAGGAGGCCTTCTCCCATCCACAAGGGAATCACCTCCTGGACATCAATGACTTCATTTTCGAAGAAGGCAACAGCTAGGTGTAGAAAGCACAATTGCATATTAGCGTCCTCGTTGCTCACTACGTCGAAACCCAACCTTAGGAAATCATCGAGCCTCTCTGCCTTTTCCAGCCTGTCAAGAGCCCACTTCCACTGCTCTGGCTGAGGACTGCGCGCCATTTCCCTCCCCACTACTTTTATTGCAAGCGGAAACCCTTTACTCAGAAACAACTTGACCTCATCCTTTTCAATGTTTGAATGCATATTTTCATTATTATTTGGAAATTGATGACAAAACAACTTCCGACTTTCATCTTTCATCAAGCCCTTCATTTTTATTGTGCGGTCATCTGGAAATCCTATTTTGGACAATGCAGTGGGATCCCTTGAACTGACAATTAATTTGCAGTTAGGATGGTCAGTTACTAGGTGCAGTTAATTGTAAATTTACAATATTGCAGGTTTAATAAATGTCGGCTTAATATAGGTGTATTTGATATTTCAATGATATGATAGGTGTATTTGTTATTTAATATATTAATTAGTTCATTTTTAAGATCACCAAACATATTTATATTAATAACATTTGTTAGAATTTGTATTTCTAATCTTAAAAATTTCAAAGTATGATGTACATCTCAAAAATATACAGAAAATTTAATAATCTGAAAAATGTGACGTTGATGCCACCCACTGGAACCAGCATAGATCCATCTAACTCCGGATCTATCATGCGCCAAGAGGGATCAAATCTCTCGAGGTGCAAACCTTTCCTCAAGTTTTGCACTCAAAAATAGGTTTGCACCTCGAGAGATTTGATCCCTCTCGGCGCATGATAGATCCGGAGTTAGATGGATCTATGCTGGTTGTAACATTGAATGATAAATAACGGTTTTGATTTTGTGTTAACAATCTAATTAAGAATGAATA
This sequence comes from Pinus albicaulis, assembly GCA_034641835.2. Classification (NCBI taxonomy): domain Eukaryota; kingdom Viridiplantae; phylum Streptophyta; class Pinopsida; order Pinales; family Pinaceae; genus Pinus; species Pinus albicaulis. The sequence continues at coordinate 889,506,713 of CM076574.1, forward strand.
TTTCAAGGAAGGGCCTCACATGTTACCAAGCTTATATTATAGTTTATTTCTTTTTCTAAAAATTAGTATAATGTTATTTTATTTTATTTTTGCAAAAACGAAATATGGAATTTTAAAAAGTCTTTAGTATATTAATATTGATCTTTTTTGTGTATGACCTCGATGTATAAGTATATGTATGTAGCAAGCCAAAATATATATATATATATATATATATATATATATATATATATATATATATATATATATATATATATATATATATATTAAATATTATATAAATAATGTTGGCTTAAAAAATAACTTATATAACCATATAAATAAATAATAAAAAATAAATTTAAAATATGAAGAATTTTACGAACACTAAAAAAGGAGATAGGTAAATAAATAAAAATATAAATAAACTAAATAAATAAAACCTCTTTTTATACTTACTCCAGAGGTATGGTAAATAAATATAAATAAACTAGAGGTATGGTAAATAAATAATTTTTTTTATATTTACTCCATAAAGCTCTTTATATTTACAAAAACTCAAAAAGAAGTTTTATTTAGGTGAAATCTATGGGCCAAATACCATGGGACAAATTATTATGAATACCATGGGCCAAAAACCATATTTATAAAAGAGGAGTAGAAATCTATAAATAAATAAATAAAAATCTATAAATAAAAATATATCAAATAGGAGTAGAAATAATTATATTTGAAGCCTATGGACCAAATACCATGGACCAAATTAATAATAATACCATGCAAAAAAAATATATTATTAATATTAACATTAATATTAAAATATTAATATTAATATTATTATTATTGTTATTATTATTACTGAATCTAATATTGATATTAATATATTATAATATTAAAATGATTAAATTTAATAACTTTATATTAATACAATATTAAATTTGTTATAGATATATAAACTCTAGATATATATGGGAGGGAAGAACAAAGACATATGATAGAGGTGGAGAAATAGAGGGAGTGACAAGGCAGAGATTGAGATAAACTAAAGGCCAGGGGAGAGGAGGAATGAAGAGAGAGAGAGGGAGAGGAATGAGAGAGGTAGAGAAGGGTAAGAGAGGGAGAGGGAGACATAAATACGGAGGTGGGAGAGAGAGAGAAGGAGAGATGGAGGGAGAAGGAGAAAGGATTGAAGAGAGAGAGAGAGAGAGAGAGAGAGAGAGAGAGAGAGAGAGAGAGGATGAGAGGAGGGGAGAGGGAGGGATAGAGAGACGGAGTTGGACGGGGAGAGAAGAAGAAAGACATAGAGAGTGAGAAGTGGAGAGAGAGGGAGCAACAAGGGAGAGATGAAGAGAGAGTGTGTATGTTTAGGGGTGAGATAAAGAGATATAGAATGAGTGATGGAGACAAGGGGGGAGAGAAGGAGAGAGAAGAATAAAGGGAGGGATATAGTAACATAATAGGAGAGAGAGATAGAGTGATGGGGGAAGAGAGAGGATTTGAGGGTAGAGAGAGAGCAGGGTGGGGGTGAAGATAGAGGGAGGGAGGCGATAAAGGGAGAGAGCGGAAGAGAGTGATGGGGGAATATAGAGGATTGTAGGGGAGAGAGAGAGAGAGAGAGAGAGAGAGAGAGAGAGTGAGTGATGGGGGAAGAGAGAGGGAGGGATATAGAGATGGAGTTGTAGGGTGAGAGAGGGAGGGATAGAGAGATGGAGCTGAATGGGGAGAGACGGAGGGATAGAGAGATGCAGTTGGAGGGGGAAAGAGGGATGGATAGAGAGATGGAGTTGGATGGGGAGAGAGGGAGGGAAGAAGAAAGACATAGAGAGTAACAAGTGGAGAGAGTGAGGGAGTGACAAGGGAGAGATGGAGAGAGAGTGTGTATGTTTGGGGGTGAGATAAAGAGACAAAGAAGAAGAGATTGAGAGAATGGGGGAGAGAAAGAGAGAGAGAGGCATATAGTGACAAAGTTAGAAGGTGAAGAGAGGGAGAGAGAGAGAGAGATAAAGAGTGGAGAGAGGTAGGGAAAGAGAGATGGAGATGGAAGAAGAGAGAGAGGGAGGTAAGAATAAATATATAGAGAGTAAAAGTTGGAGAGAGAGAGAGAAGGAGTGATAAGGAAGATGGAGGGAGAGCGAGAGAGGATAGCAGGAGGGAATAGAGATAGAAGCGGGGGAGAGGGAGGGAAGGGGAAGAGAGAGGGAGGGAGGGAGAGGAGGAGGGAGTGATAGATAGATATATTGGAGAAAGAGAGTGTATGTTTTGGGGTTGATATAGAGAGACAAAGGGAGATAGAGATATAGATAGAAGGTGAAGAGAAAGAATAGAAATATGGAGATAGGGAGGGAGGGACAAAGAGATTGATAAATATAGAGTGAGAGTGTCTGTGTGTTTGTGGGGGTGAGATAAAGAGACAAAGAAGGAGAGATGGAGGGACATATAGATATATATGGAGGGGGGAGAGAGGGAAGAATATTTCTTACAATAGATGCATTGATTTCAATGTAGATGGTGATTTATAATCCTATTTGATTGATTGCACTAGATGCATTGATTTTAGTGTAGATTTCGATTTCTAATAATATTTGATTACTTGCACTAGATGCATTGATTTCAATGTAGACGATTTCTAATTCTATTTGATTGCTTGCACTAAATGCATTGATTTCAGTGTAGAAGGTGATTTCTAATCCTATTTGATTACTTGCACTATATGCATTAATTTCAATGTAGATGTTGATTTATAATTATATTTGGTTGCTTACACTATATGCATTTATTTCAATATAAATGATTTCTAATCCTATTTGATTGCTTGCACTAAATGCATTGATTTCAGTGTAGATGGTGATTTATAATCCTATTTGATTGCTTGCACTAGATGCATTGATTTTAGTGTATATGTTGGTTTCTAATCCTATTTTCTTACTTGCACTAGATGCACTGATTTGAGTTTAGATGTTGATTTCTAATCCTATTTGTTTACTTGCATTAGATACATTGATTTCTGTGTAGATGTTGCTTTCTAATCTTATTTGATTTCTTGCATTAGATGCATTGATTTCAGTGTATATGTTGATTTTTGATTTGATGTAATTGGATGTATGATGGTACATTAGTTTTAAAGTCATTGGATTAATAGTGTGCATTGATTTCAGTGTAAGCACAAAAAATTATTGACAATGTAGAACAAGTTTTGTGTTATAGTAATTAAACCTAATAATATTGGAGAGCAAGAGAGACAAGATATGATGTTTACTACAACAATTTGAGCTAAATATTTAGATGGTTTATGATTTATGATTTCTACTATCTTTTTCATATAATCAATATGGAAAGAGGACAAAACTAACAAGGGTGACAATAAGAATAGTCGAATAAAATAGTTTGAGATTGATCACAATGAAGGATATTTGTAATTGACTACATTCTTATTATTCACATTTTCTATCATTCAATATTATTACATTGTCACTTTACATTTAAAAATTTCATTTCATCATTTTTCATCATTAAAGTTATTTTACAATATTTATCATATCAACAAACTGAGGTAACTAAGAAAATTTAAAATTAAAACGACTCGATAAATCTCAAACATATTTAGCATATTTAAAATGGTTATATTAATATTAGATGTATTTACATATTATTGATAAAATTAATCATATGTTCCTCATATTATCAATAGATTTTCCTTGCTCACACACGATTGAAACCAACCTAGATAAATCTTAACTACGGATCTATCAAGTGTCAAGAGGGATGAAATCTCTCGAGGTGCAGACCTTTCCTCAAGTTTTGTAGTAAAAAAAGAGGTTTGCACCTCTAGAGATTTGATCCCTCTTGGCGCTTGATAGATCTGTAGTTAAGATGGATCTAGGCTAGTGTAGTTCCTGAAGGTAGAGGGTCATGGAACTAGGTGTGAGTAATGAGAGTGTCACATTCCATATTTTATTCTTTCAAAGGAAATTTGTATGATTTTTTTATTATTGAAAATTGCATTCCAAAGATTTTCCATGTGATATGTTAGAAACAATAGTAAAAGAAATATGAAAAACATATAAAGAATTTTGTGTGTGTATATTTCCACAAATTGTAGTCATATTGATATAAATTTTCTAGATGTACGTTGTACATAGGTTTAGCAGTGTGCTACGTTTCGAGTGGGCTCACCACCCACTATGATTTTCGTTTATGTCGCTAATGATGGTTGGTGAGACCCCTCCAAGTATAGGACATTTCTAAACATGTACACAATGTACATCCATAAAAATTACATCAATATAAAGAATTTTTTTTTGTAAGCTTGGCAGGACTACATCTTCATCATGTTCAATATATTGCCCCGATCTGGGTGGGGAATTGAACTGGTGACTTCACATCAAAGAGTGCCTCAATAGAGCACCCAATCATCGTCTATCCAAAACCTCATGGATATATATATTTATTATTATTATTATTTTAAATTGAAATTAGAAGATATAATGCTAAAAAAGTTATATCTATGCAAAGAGAATACAATCAATATATATTTAGATAGTGGGCCAATTAAAAAAAAAACAAACCTTTTCCCATTAAAACAAGGAAAGGGAGTGATCAAATCTTTGACCTACCATAAATAAGACTAATTGCTTCTCGAGTATAGCAGTGGATTCTAACATATTGCTTGGATAAAACAATGCAAAATCTAAATATAACTATTTCTTATGCGAAAGTCCTCCTTCGGTAAACATGGTTGAGTCCAAAGCTTGTTAAGTACCTAATATAATGTTTGATTCCACATATTTCTCTCTTCTTTATCGACTTTATTTATTCCTATTGTTATTGAAGGAGAGGGGTGCAAGTATTTTTTCAAAACTTATGCAAAGGAAGGGGAACCAAAACCTTCGCCTTCCTCCTTTTCTTCTTCTATTCCCTCCTCGTCTACTTCTAGATACTTCTCTTGAAGGCTTACTATTACCCCAAGTGGAGTCCCTTCCATAATAATTAGAGTTTTGTGCTTTGTTTCGTTTTAAAATTTTACTGATGGAGCAATTTTAGAAACTAAATGAGTTTTTGGAGTATGTGACTCTGAATTTTCCTCTTCCACTTCCTCTTGATTTTTAGGAAATTCAAATTTGAATATTATGCAATGGGACACTCCAAGTCCTTTAGTAGGTTGATGTCCCTTAGGATGCTACTTCTTACACATTTTGGAATTGTTCATACTTATTATTGTTCTAGGAGGTTGTATCCTACTTTGAAAGGGGTTATGGTTCTTGAATACTTGGGTAGTTATTTACAAAGTGGGAATACTCATGGAAGGAGTTACACTTGACGATAATTTGTTCGCAATCAAGGGCTTGAAGATGAATCCAACCCTCCATATTGAGTTGAATCACTTCAGGAATGCCTCTTTCTAGGTCCATTTCCACACAAATTCTAGTACATGAACACATATTCCCTTTTATCCAAGATTGATTAATATAGTGATTCAACTTGTCTACAATAGTTTTTAAGAGAGGTTTCATCCCAAAACATAATGGGGTGTTCTGGAAGCGTGACCCATATTGTTGATGTTTTATATAGCAGTGGAAGGTATTCCCTTCCAGACAACAATGCATAATATATATTATATTATGTACAACAAAATATATTTATATAAATATATTATATTATATATATAATATGATATATAAATATAAAAATCAATAATTAATTAATAGTAAAAAAAGAAAAAGAAAACGAAAATACATGTCTTTTCATTATTAATGAAAATACACCCTGACTATGTATATATATTGACGCCCTCAAATGTAATACATCAATAAACATCTCATATATCTTATATCAGTCTAATAATGTTTACTCAATTGTAAAAACGAAATTAAGTTTGAGGATTTTTCAAGTTTGTAATTATTAATCATAAGGAAATAATTACCAAGACATGAAAATAAGAAAGAATTCAACATGGTATTATAGCCACATTAAAAGTTCATGGTATTTTCCAAAAAAAAATTGTAATTAAAGGAATTTGTTACCGACCCGTAGAAATTATTTTACTGGATCAAAAATAATTTACATATCATTTTGTAATTTTCTTTTTATGGTTGGTGGTTTATAGGTCCATGATATATCCTACCATATAAAACAAAACAAAGGCTTTCTTAAAGTGAAGTGCATGTTAAGACAAAAATTACTCCATAGTTGGAAATAAGTTAATTTAATTTTCCATTTACAAGATGGTGTCCAATCTCAAAGTAGAAGATGGGCTAGATGGAGCATACAATTTCAGATCATGGAAGTATAGAATACCTCTCATCCTAGAAGAGAATGAGCTCTTGGATTATATCAAGAAATACCTCCCGAAACCAAAAGAGGAAGAGGCCAAGGCAAAGCATAAGAAAAATGTGATCAATGCCAAGAGGATCTTGTTAGATTCAATCAAATACCATGTAATTCCTCATGTATTATAATTGAAGACACCAAAGGGAAAGTTTTATGCCTTATAAAGATTATAAGAAAACAAGCATACAAGTAGGAAACTAACTCTAAGGCATTAACTCAAAAATGTAATGATGAACAAATTAAATTTAGTTCTACCTACTTTATGAGTATTTCTTAGATCAAGGATCAACTAGCAGTTGTTGGAGATTTAGTGGATGATGTTGAGCTTGTGACTACAACTCTATATGTTTTTCCTTATTCTTAAGATGCGTTTGTTCAAGGAATTTGTGCAAGAAGGAAATTACCTAAATTTGATAAGCTACATACATATTGTGCTCAAGAGGAATCGAGACTGATATCTAAGGCACATAAGATCAATGATGAAGAAAATAAAGCTCTTGCTGCTCATGTGAAGAAAGGAAAAGAAATAAGTGTTGTCACTACTACAACACCCTCCAAAATTTTTCCTATAATGAAATTTTGGAGCCTCCCTTTGATCACGTGAACTGCCATTTCTAGTATTTAGAGTCATCCCATACTTTCTTCCTAAGTTTCTAAGTCCCTTGTTGAAGGAATTCAAAGTGTCATCTTTTGTTAAGGGAAGTGTCGTTCTTTGTGAAAGGAAGTTATGGCACACCTTTAAGATGAAACTCAGATGTTTTCTCTTGCATTAACATATTCTATCCAGCATAGAGATATGCATCAAGCTCATTCTCAAGGTATTTCAAACTTTCTTGTTGCACTCGACACAAGACGAAACTTACCTCAAGGTATTTCACACTTTCTTGTTGCACTTGACACTTATGTCAAAAGGTTTATGTTAAGTGTTGCACTTGGAGGTAATTTTCGTCTTGTTGTAATTTAAATGGATGAATGTTGATTTTGGGTGTTGGGTGTCTCATTTCCATGTGGTTTGTCATGTATGAGCGTGTGACCATGTGCAATTCTTATTACATGATTCTACTCTCATCCTTTTTCCTTAATGATCCCACACTTTTAGAACTATTTCTTTGTGAACTATTTCGTAATATAACTAACGATTCTTTTAGCTATATGTGTGTGTATTTATTAGGAAAATACTGTTAATTTTCTCTTAAAGACTCACTTTTTTTTCCTTTTTGTGAAAGAACCACTATATACTTTACAATTGAATACATCACAAGGCTAACTTACTTGTTTATATCGAAAGTATATGTGTTCTCTTGTGTCGTTTATCGCAGCCGAGGAAAATCATTAAGGATATGGAAGCCAGGGCTATTTACTAGATGGGGCTCCTATTCCAAACAATGTGAGATATAATTGGGACTTCATATTGAGGAGATCCCTTTATTGTTGGCAGCATATAACATTGTCAATAATTATGGTGCTAGAAGGAGGGAAATTTTTTTATGGTAGATAATTCACCACATTCACACAAAGAACCTTCTGCGAAAGGTAGTAATTTCCAATCCCAACTCCAATCATATATATGAGAAAGAATATCCATATTACCAAGTTCTTTACCGTACCTACAAAGTCACTTACGATCAACCCCATATACGTTGACCTATTACTTGTTAGTTTGATAAATATATTGGATTATTTCTTGTCACATCCATTCTTCCTCGTAAGAAAACAAAGAAAGAGACAAACCATCATGGTGTGTTGGTTTCCTTAGTTGAATAATTGGTTAACGAAACCCTTAAATATTTTTTTGACTCTCTTGAAGGAACTCATCATCAAGGGGATCTTCTACCACCTATTGGGGAAAATATGGAAGGAGACAGGGAGGATTTTCATTTTTCTGATGAACAACAACTGAGAGATTATGAACAACCGACCAACAACAATAATTTGAATGGTGAAAGAGAAGGGTCTTCAGAATCAAAGAGTGAGGAGGAGGAGGAGAAAAAAGACATGGCTGATGAACAATTGGATTGGATGGCCCAAGGGCCTCTTGCTCATTTGGGAAATCTTCATCGCTTTCCAAAGCACTCAGAAAAGCTGCTTACAAAGTATGATCCAGATAAGAAAGCAAAGGTCTAAGATCATATTGATGACTTCTACTTGAATCTATGGATGTTAGAGGTACATTTTGATGATGTTGCTTGTAGATTATTTCCGTACACTCTAGAAGGTGGAGTAACTATTTGGTATCATCACATTCCACCAAATTCAATCTATAATTGGAGGGAGTTTAAATAACTGTTCTTAGAAAAATTTTCTCATGATAAAACTCCTAGAATGTTACTTAAAGAACTCATAAACGTTAATATGGGGGATAAAGAGAAGGTTAAGGATTTTAATCAAAGATTTACATGCATTTTGAATAAGTTCCCCACTGATGTGCAACCTTACAATTTAATTACTAATTATTATTATACTTCTTCCTTTCCCACTAACATTTCCGTTTTTGTTTAGCATGTTGCTAAAGAAACCTTGTATCTTAACATTACAGAAGCAATTTCCGTTGAAAATAACTTAAGGTATATTGGGGTCGTTGCTGATCAAGAAGTTTCAAAACACTCCAAAGACACTAGTAAAAAGTCCCAAGCCTCTTCTGCTAAAACTAAAGAGAAAAATCCTTTTGACATGGAAAACTTGAATAAATCCTTGAAGTTTTTAATCAATGAAGTATCTGTACTCAAAAGGAATTCAAGTGAGGCTTCTAATAGTAATTCTTTTAAGCCATTTTCTAAGAATAATATCAATCAACTGACTAAGTCTGCACAAATATCTAATGTTGTGTTCAATGTTGAGAACTTGGGCATGTATAACTACTATAGTTTTCATCAAGAAGAACATTTAGAGAAAACATGCCCTCAATGGAAACACAATATGAATTTTGTAGTTTCCAATGTTATAGAAATATTGTCAGCAGAAGAGCATTCAAAGTAGACTCAAGAGACTGATGAACCAACATCGACAAAGGAAAACAAAAGTGATGGTGATTCATATTACACATTAGATCTTATCTTGAATAATAATCAACAAGGTGCTAGTGAGCCCCTAATGGGTGATGCTACCCCTCAACAACCAACTAGGAAATACAATCTGAGGAGCAAAGGACTGACGCCTAAGCAAGATGTGAGGAAGAAATTGTTGAGAAATATTTTACCACCTAGTAATCCTGCTCAGGGCACTCAGAACAATCCGAGAAGTGTACAAACTCAAAAGAATGCTTCTGGAAATAATAAGAACAAGTTCATCACTCCTGATGTATCAAACAAAGTCACACCACCTACCACTGTAGCACACCCTTCCTAAGATGAAGACATAGACTATAATTTTCTTGAAGTCATGAAGAAAACTTATGCTAATATTTCCATATTTGAGCTAGCAAAGTGGGAAGGGCAACATGAGTTTATCATCCAAGCATTTGCATCTCAACCTCCATTAGGTAGAACACTTTGTACTTCTGAAGCCTCATTTGATAAGTTTGGTGCTATTATCGAATCACTTATTAATACAACTATTGTGAATTCTAGATCCACTTGCCCCCCTTTTCTTTTAACTTTTGATATTTTCAACTATAATGTCCATGATTTCCTAGTTGGTTCAGGTGCCTCTACGAATGCCATGCATTTATCTATTGCACATAAAATCAATGATAAATGGGAAAAGACTCGCACTAGACCCATATATTTAGATATATCTTTAGTACAAATGGTTGGTGAACTTAACAATGTTATAATTCATTTATCCTCATATCATAGGTTAACCAATGTTCTGATATTGTAAATGTGGACATTCGAGAAGCTTATGGCTTGCTTTTAAGAAGAGATTGGTCTAGAAAGTTGCAAGGACACTTTGATACTAACTGGTCACATTTTTGGCTTCCTTATAAGGGCAAGAATAATAAGATTCGAGTCGAGAGTGAACCTTTCATAAAACATACCGTTACGACACTTGAAGTCCCTAATGAGCCTATTAGTTACGCACAAGTAATTTTTGAAAATTGTTTTTTAGAAGTTGATTATGGATGTCATCTTGCACAATCGCCATCCCCTGTATCACCAGATACACAGTTGGAAATCCTTCCTTACAATCCAACTAGTGCTAATGGATTTTGTAATATAAATGTAAATAGTACTAGTGTAGGAACTAACCCTGTTGTTGCTAACATTTGGACTTTATATTTTGATGGTTCGAAAACACATGAGAATTCTGGAGCTGGTTGTATTTTTATTGACCCACAAAAGAACAAGTATCAAATCTCATGTTGGTTGGAATTTGAGTGCACGAGCAACATTTCTTAATATGAGGCACTAATCCTGGGATTAAAGAAAGCCATAGAAATCAAGGTGGAAGCGCTAAAGTTAATAGGTGACTCAAATATTTTAACATGTCAAGTACGAAATACTATTCATTGTGTGTCACCTAATCTTAAAAAATACTAGCAAGAGGTATGGCGTCTTATCTCTTTCTTTTTAGCTTTTAATGTCAATTATGTCCTAGGATTCATAGTGTAGCCACAAATACATTATCTAATGCTAATACTAGGTTGTAATCACTTAGACATGTTTTTTCAATTGAGATTATTTATAAACCATATGTATTTGATAATTTCACTATTTTTCTTGTTTTCAATGATGACAAATGGATATTGGATTTTATGGCCAATGCTAACATCTTTAAATATGCGGTGATAGATGAAGATGAGTGCGAAAGGGATTTGTAGGAATTAGATTAATAACATAAAGGGAACCCCATGCCTAAGGGTGTGGTATATTTAGAGAAGCTTTATGATCTGAAAAACCAATTTAAGGGTCCAACCCATGCAAAGACTCACAGTTACACACTATCACATGAACAAGTTAATTTGGGTACCAAAGAAGATTTGAAATATGTGAATCTCGATACATGTTGTTCTCCCCAAGAGAGATTTTTTGGTATGTGTCATATTCTTTCCATGACTAGCCCTAAGCGTTGTTACGTTGCATTAGGCACAGCGGGGGGTCGTAGGGGGGGCGATAGCCCCCCTTACTGGGGGGTTTGTAGGGTGGCGGTAGCCCCCATGCACGGGGTCCGATACAGTGCCTAAGGATTTTTTTTCTATGCATACCCAAGGATGGTGGGTGGACCTACCCATGCTTTTGCGCATGTTTTTGGGCATGATGGTTTTTTCCCATGGTATTTTGTAGATCGGGTCAAGGGAACTATGGTACGTTTTAATCCAGGGTTAATGGATTGGGGTTTATCAATGATTCGACATGTATATAATGTAATGTAAAATTGAAAGGAATATAATGAAAAATAAATATGGTTTTCCTGGTTTGGGTTCAAGGAGAAAATTTATGTGTATATTTTATGTTCTCGCCATTGTTTATTTTTATGTTTTAAGAATTATTAGTGGGTAATTTCTATATAGGGTTAAAATCTACAACAACAAGCCTTTGCTCGTATTTGAAAACAATACAAATATGTGTTCGCGTGGACCTATGATTATTTGAAAACCTATGATACATGAATTATCTAGCATGTGATACCCATTAAGGAAGGGGTAAATCCATTTAAACAAAAGTTAAGAAAATTTCATCCTACACTTGAACCCCTTATTCAGAAAGAACTAAGGAAACTATGAGATGCTCATATCATATTCAAAGTTCATCATTCTACTTGGGTCTCAAATTTGGTTCCCGTTATAAGAATTCTGGAGAGATACACTTATCTATTGATTTTGGCAACATGAATTGGGATTCAGATAAATATAATTATCCCATTCCATCTATGGAGCATATACTCCAAACTATATCTGGGTTAGAGATGTTCTCGCTATTAGACGATTTTTCTGGATACAACCAAGTTCTAGTAGCGGAACTCGACATGTTAAAAACTACATTCAAGACTAAATGGGGTGCACATGCGTTTCAGCAGATGCCATTTGGACTCATAAATGCCGGTGCTAATTTTCAGCGGGCTATGGACATTGAATTTCGTGGTTTTATTTGAAAAAGTGTGGTCGTGTACTTAGATGATGTTACAATATTTTCAAAGAAAATATATGATCACTTTCGTAATCTAAGAAAAATCTTGAAGAGATGTCGAAAATATGGTATATATTTAAATCCAAAGAAGAGCATCTTCAGAGTGGCCAAGGGATGTCTCTTAGGACACTTCATAGCCAAGAGTGAAATTAAAGTAGACTCAAAGTGGGTCAAGACAATTTCTTAGATTCCCATTCCCGCGAATAAGAAAGCCATGCAATCCTTCTTGGAGAAAATTAACTTCCTACAAATGTTCATCTTGGATTATGCACAAATTTAGAAGCCATTACAAGATATGATCAAGAAGGATACCATTTACAAGTGGGACCAAAGGGAGAAATATGCCTTCGCCTGGATTGTCGATGCCCCTTTTTAACAAAGATTTCTGGTTGTATACTTTTTCTTTTGACACCTTTATTGAAATTGTTCTTACTCATAAGGACAATCAAGGAAATGAAAAACCCGTATCATTTATGAGTGTTGGCTTACAGGGATTTGAATTGAATTATCCTACCATAGATAAGAAAGCCTATGCAGTATACAAGGCGATGAAGCACTTTAGGCCTCACCTTTTGAAAAGCCATGTTATCATCATTGTACCTCACCGAACGATTAGATAAATTTTTGGGTAGAAAGAGTTGGTGTTACATAGTATTTTGTTGCATTATCTATTCCCTACCCAAAGTGTCTTCCTTTGTGTCACTCATGCCACAAATTTCACAAAGCGAAAAAAACTATGAAAACACATTCGCCATGAATAAATGCTCAAAACATCCATGAAGATATGGAGAGCTAGTGCATTACAACAATTCTGGAGAAATATTGTAAAACCCTAATTTGCAGCCCCAACGTGGTTCTCCCCTGTATGACCTCACGCTTGTATCCTTTTGTGTAACTGGTAAAAAATGCTGAAAATGCTAGAATTAAAGTTAAAAGTCGCATTGGTCCTCTTCAGGCAGGTTCTCCAAAAATGAAGCAGAAGCTTCTTCCTCTAGAAGTCTCGAGAACAAAATTATGGTATCAATTGGTTAGAGATTGAGTTGAGTTCTCCCATTTTGAGTCCTTGATCATAACTTTAAGGACTTTCCCCTTAATATATGGAACTTCCTCCTGATTTTTTGGATCCTTAACCTCTCTAGCCTCCCTATAAATGAATGCCATGCCTTCCCCAAATGGTCGGTCATTGCTGGTTTCCTTTATAATGCTCGGATGAACCTAAACATTGTCAAAATTCCAAGGAGAAGGAGTGCTTGAAGTATTTGGCTTGGAATTTGGAACCTGTCTTGAAGGAGGTCTCTAACATCAAGGCACCGATTGTATGATTCCATTTTTAATTTATCATTAATACAAAGCATGTTTTACTTTCCATAAGCTGGTCAGTGATTACTTGCTTAGTATGATGCTCCTTGATCTATCATATGGTTTACATTAGAATGCAATATACTATGCTTTCTTTGTTTGATCTCTCTTGCAGGTATTCGTGTGTAAAGGAGTAGCGAGGAGCGAGATTGGAAGTAAGGAGATCACGATTAACATCGATAATTAACCACATAGGAGCGAGGTAGGCCATCTTCCTCTCTCATGTCATTTTGATTTAAGCTAGGAAAATTTTCTTTCTTTTGTCTCGTTTGATACTACACCCACTCATTGGGCTAGAGAGATCACTTTTATTCATAGAAGGGATTTCCTGGATAACAAAATGGCGTCTCCAGTAGGGAGCCTATAACCTTTTTAGGCCTCCTTTTCTATTTTTCCTTCTTGTTTAGTTTGGACAACCGTTGAAATATCCTTTGTTTGGATTGATTTTCTTTCTCTACTTTGCTTTGAAGGTGTCCTAGGGTATGAGATATAGAGTTTATTCTTTATATTTGATTGTTTCCCCCTATTTACCTCCATCAACGCACTTTTTATCAGCTACAGACATATGATCAATGCTATTTTATTTGACAAAATCACGCTGTAGACCTCTGGTGTCAACTGGAAGTCCGCGTTGTTCTTTGAATGTGAGATTTTTAAAGTCTCTACTGGAAACTCTAGTGTGTTTTGATCCTTACGGATTTTTCTCTTCTTTTTCTGCATCAAGTTTTGATTGATTGCTTTCAATTTCTTGGTGGAATGAAAAAAATTATCCCATACTTGAAGTGGTAAGTTGATGTATCTGTTTGAGTCTTTCACGTTTTGAGTCAATTGAAAGCTTGGTTTACTGCTTGTATGATTGTAAAAATACTGAATTTTTCATTTACTTAGTTTTCATTTCAAAAAAATTCTTTTCGTTAAGTGCATTAGATTACTTGGATGGAAAAGTTTTTTTTTTGGAATTAATTACTAAAAATAGATCACATTTTTCGGTAATTGAAAACTAAATAAGTGCATTAGATCATTCATAACGAATAGAAAGTGAAAGTTCATATAAGTGCATCTTAGTAAAAGTGAAAAATATTTTTATTTTTGAAAGGTTTCATTTGGGATAATGAAAGTGAAATTCGTCTTTTTTCTTTTTAAAATTGCGTTTTTGAAAAGTGGAAAGAGAAAAACTAGTTAAGGGCATTGTTCTTGCTGCATTATTTGTTCGATGCATCATTATTTGATATCTCTTCCCTTATTAATTTAGCATTCATCGAAATTAAAATGTATTTTTCTCATATAAATGCATTTTAGGCATTCAAGTGACATCATTTTGAGCCCTAAAATTGAAACTTAATTCAAGATAAAAATTAAAATTTACCTGAATTAACCTAAGGAGCATTTGGAATGAAACAAAAACATTTAGATGTCCCGGCTAGAGACTTGTTCCAGCATAGTTAAACGTAAGAGATGTCGCTAAATTTCTATGTTGCATCCCAGGGGTGATATCTCATTCCACGTACAGAAGTATATAGGACCGTTCTCCAGTACTCTAGGGTATATCAGAGGTGCTCCATGTATGAAAGTATATAGGAACGCTCTCATCAAACGGTTACACATAAGACAACATTACTACAAATTTTCACTCCCATATACCGCTGCATATATTTTGGGAGTCCCCACTAGGTTGCTATCCTGCCATAGGTAACCGAGTTGGCCACCTTATAAACGTGACACACTGAACACAAAATTCAGTGAGATTTCCTGCTCATACTTCTTGGTTCGACAGGAGGTATTATGCAGTTCACGGATATTTGGTAAACACTTTTATCCTAGATTACCCTTTTTGATTTATTTTGTTGTTAATTTCTAAAATTTATTATCCACAAAATACCATCCTATCCGTGAAATAACTCCTTAGTGGATCTTAGGTTGAGAATAATGGAAATAGTTACCGAATTTACCAATCAAGGAAACCCTTGAGATGGAAATCCTGGTCCTTTTCCTTCGTTTGGAAATATTGGTTCTCTTTATATGGAAGTGTTGTCCCTTCTCGTATTTACCATTGGTTTTCCAGTTTGGTTATTTTCGATCCCCATGGTTCTGAATGTCCTGTAGAAATTTGATAACTGATATGTTATACACCAAGATTCTCCCGATCACACACTATTTTAAATTCATGCACAATACAAAAGCTCTTCTACCATTGATCATTAATTGCGGAAATAAAAACAATCGCATGCGCACATTAAAACCATAAACAATCACACATATGAACACAATATTTTATGGGAAAGCTTAAAGATGAAAACCCCCAATTATCTGTATATTATCTGTCATAGAGATCATGTAACAATCATTATACAAATCTCCTCACAAGCTCTCAGTACAATCTCCAAATGCTACACACTAATCAGGTCCGATCTAGCAAAACACATGCTCCAATCTCTGCCACCTGCTAGCCTGCCTCTACTACGCAATCACTGTTGAAGAATGGATCTGAATGAACTTGAATTGGTCCATCCTTGCTCACGCAATCCTCATTGGCATCTATAATCACTGGTTGTTGCAAATCATGCAACACTATAGTCACAACTGATAGTTAACCTGCTCTTTCACCTATCTCTCCACTGGTCTCCACTGAAACTGTCCATGCATTGTAGTTAACTGATGTATTCTTTAGTTGATTAATGAGTTAATAATTAGTGAATTAATTAATAATTAATTCACACGACTCTCACTAGTGTATCAATCAGTTAGACTAGATACAACTAGCTCAACTATGTTTAACTCCGTTAAACTGAACACAACTCCATCAACTACCTCAATAACTCCACCAAAATTTGTCACATGAATTATAACTGAAGTCTCCATGAAATAGCTCCACTTAACCCTCAGGAATATCGTAATTCCTTCTGTCAGCTCCTGTGCCACATCTGTGCACTTAAATGTTTATAGTCCAAATATTATTAAGAGCTAATAATATTCGACATATCTATTTTTAGATTGGCAATCTAAAAATAGATTCCGCCCAATATGTCTAAAAATAGAAGTCCATCTATTTTTTCCAACTTGACCAACCATCCACAAATAGCATCTTGCAACTCATAGAATATGATCGACATGTCTAAAAATAGACATAGTCTAAAAATAGACTTGCGCCAAAATAGCTTGCGGGCCCACTTAGTGAAGGCGACTCTTTTCACTAAGCTCATCATCTTGTTGAATCTCAACACTCCCTCTCAACAAGATAGGGATTATCCTTCACCCCGATCCTGCCTCTATGGTATTCGAATTTGCTCCTGGTGAGCGCCTTCGTCAGAATATCTGCATCCCGATCCTCCGTAGGAATGTACTGAAGCAACATGATCTTCCGCTGCACACAATCTCTGATATGATGATACCAGATATCAATATGTTTAGATCTATCATGAAACACAGGATTAACCGAGAGTTTAATGCAACTCTGATTATCACAATGTATCCACAATAGGATCTAAGTGTGAACCAAACAACCCGACCAGGATCTTCCTCATCCATATAGCCTCGCATGCAGCCAAACTTGCTGCCATATACTCGGCCTCCGCTGAACTGAGTGCCACGGATCTCTGCTTCCTACTGTACCAAGAAACTGCTGTCGACCCGATACCGAAAATCCCTCCAGATGTACTCTTTCCGTCCGTTGGGCTCCCTGCCCAATCTGCAACCGTGAAGCCACACAGCTTCACCTCATCCGACTGTCTGTACCAAAGCCCATATCCTGATGTGCCTCTGAGATATCTCTACAAAGCTCGCTTCCGCTTTCCGGCATTAGCTATAGGCTTAACCATAGCTTTCAGAAAGTCGTTAAACAACATAGCATACAAGCCCACACCCGTGTATCGACCAGACAGCATCGCAACCCCAATTAAATGTCGATAAACAATGGCATCCACTACCTTCGCTGACAGCATCCCTTCTCCTCCAACCACCAGGAAGAGGAGTGTCGAGGCTTGCGCCTGGCGGCTGAATGTCTCCGTATATCCCGAGCATACTTGCCTTGAGACACAAACAATCCATCGTTACCGCCAAATTTTCCAATCCTGTGAAACAATGTGAAGGGAGGCCCAAGTCCTTCATCTCAAACTCCTTGCAAGACTGGGTCCTGTATATATCAACAGTTCATCACCCGTCAAAATCAAATCATCTACATAAAGTACAATGATCAGCAACTTACCCTCCACCACGATCTGGTATAGGTTCGGATCCGCCTCACTCTTGGAGAATCAAAGTTCAGTGAAATAATTGTCTATCCATGTGTACCAAGCACGAGGTGCTTGTTTCAACCCATACAATGCTCTCTTGAGCTTGCACACATGTGACTCGCTGCTGAAGATCTCGAAACCTTCAGGCTGCTCTATGTACACCTCCTCCTCAATCACTCCGTTGAGGAACGCAGTCTTCACATCCATCTGATGAATGTGCCACCCCATCTGCACTGAGAGAGCAAGAATCGTTTGTATGGAATAATACCTTGCGACAGGTGCAAAGGTTTCCTCATAGTCGGTACCCTCAATTTGTGAGAAGCCTCGAGCAACAAATCTTGCCTTGTACTTATAAACGCTCTCGTTAGCTGCTTGCTTCACTTTGTAGATCCATCTCGAACCCACCACTGATTTCCCTTCCGGCCTTGGGACAATCTCCCATGCACTGTTTCTAACAATCGAATCATACTCTTCCACCATGGCATCTACCCATGCGGGGTCCTCCACAGCTTCCTCGAAAGAGGATGGCTCTATCATGATACACTTGCTCATAAGAGCCACGTATCTAGTTACCGGTCAGGTGACTGTCTCTGTCTGCGTTGTGATGTAGGTACTCCTACAATATTCTCTGCATCTTGAGCCAGTCGCTCAGCTTCTATAGTGCGCTTTCTCCCTCTGATGGTTGGCGCTGCATGAGTGGTTTATTCCACTCCATGAGCCTCCTCTTGTGGCTGATCCACATCTTGAGGCTCATCCTTAGGAACTAATAGATCCTCATCTGCATGCAAGTGTGGCTCCCTCTCAAGCGAACACTTCATGGCTTTCTCCTCATGAAATTTGATATCCTCACGCGCTCGTATCGCCTCTCACACTATCCGGAAAATACACACGATAGCGGGGTGTACTCGCGTACCCTACAAATATCCCGACTTCTCGCAACACCTCCGCATTATTCCCCGGCGTCTCTTAGTCACATGAATGTAAACAAAGTAGCCAAATGCCTCAAATGAGAAATATCAGGCCTCTTACCAGAAAACGCCTCCTCGGGTGTACTCATGCCAAGTATCCTGTGAGGACAACGATTTTGCACATAAACCGCAGTATTGCATGCCTCAGCCCACAAGTGTATGGGAAGGCCCTGATCATGCAACATCGCCCCCACAATCGTTCTGTTCTTCCACTCAGCAATCCCATTCTGCTGTGGGTTATGAGGTGCTATGAGCTCTCTTCGAATTCCTTCTGCACTGCAAAAGTCCTTGAATTCGCCAGAGATGAATTCACCACCATTGTCGCTCCTAAGAGCCTTCACCTGCTTCCCCGACTCTTTCTCCACCAGTGCCTTGAACTCAAAGAAATTTGAGAATGTATCGCTCTTCTTCTGCATGAAGAAGATCTAGCACTTCCGAGAAAAGTCATCAAAAAAGATCACATAATACCTGTGCTTTGCTGTCGAAGCTACTGAGAAAGGTCCACACACGTCTGTGTGAATTATCTCAAGGATCGTCGTGGCACGACTATCCTTCTCGTGAAAGGTGGCTTTCACAAATTTTCCCAAAGTACATCCCTTGCATTGATCTGACTGCGCAAGTGTACCCTTGGGAAGCTCGGTAGAAATACGCTACAAAATTTTCAAAGCACCATGGTGAAGATGGCCCAATTTCCTGTGCCATAGCTTACCCTCATCCCGGCTCACCACTCCTTCTTCCTTGCCTGCCATTGCTGCACATCCATCTACCTGCAATTGATAAAGGTTCTTAACTCGAACCCCTATCCTCTGGGTTTCACCAGTTGCCTTACGGCATAGGAAAGCCTTTCCCTCGCTAAAAACAACATCATCTCCCTTATCTTCCAACATCGCCACAGAGATAAGATTCTTCTTCAATCTTGGAACATGCATCACTTCCTTCAATACGAAGGGTTTACTAGACTCCCTCTCAAAGGAAATGGTACCGATACCGGTTGCATTGTATCTACCATCATCTCCCATCTCGATGTGCACTCCAAGATCTTTATCATCCAGATCAGTAAACAAATATTTGTCTCTGGTCATGTGGAATGATGCACCACTGTCAAGAAACCACACTGAACCCATCACACTTGAGACCAAGGATGTGATCAGCGAAAAATCCAGCTCAAAATGTGAGGCTAACGCCTCTCCAGCTGCAGATCCAACAACCTGCTTATTTTTCTTCTTCTGTGGACAATTAGTGGCGTAATGTCCGTGTTGGTGACAGTGAAAACACTTCACCTTGGACATGTCCTGCTTCTTGCCTTTTGCACCGGATTGAGAAGAATTCTTCTTACTCTTCCCCTTCCTTGCTTTGGCATCCAAAGCACAATTTTCTTCATCTGCATTCTTTGATGAAGATTCGTCCCTAATACTTCGCCTTATATCCTCTTGCACAAGATCCGACCAAAGTCACTCCCATCCTGGCAATTTCTCCCGACCATTGACAGAGTCTTGATAGGAATGCCAACTCTTCGGAAGCCCAAGGAGAGCTAAGCTCACCAAGTCCTCGTCATCTACAGTCACCCCACACTTCCCATCTCATCCCTGCATTGGATGAACTTCGTGAGGTACTTGGGCATATTGTCGCCTTTCTCCATTTTTATGTTCCTGAGTTTATCCTTGAGTGCCAACTTCCTCTGGTCGCTCTTGCTTTGGAATAAGTCTGTCAACGCTTTCCACGTCAAGAATGGAGAAGCCTTACCATGAAGGCTGGAAACTATGTGATCCTTTACACCTTCCAACAGAATCCTTCGACATTTTTTTGTCTTATTTTGCCATGCGTCAAGTGCGGCAACATCGCTAGAAGCAGGTTTTGGAATTTCTACATCTATGAACTCCTTCAACCCATTGTCATCCAGCGCCGCCTCCATCTTGTCCTTCCATGAAATATAATTCGAGCTTCCCTCAAGGGCATACTCCAATCTCAATCCGTTGAAAGACATCTCAACTTCGACACCAAGAAAACTTTGCTGCAAATTCGAATTCCACTAGCACAAAACCCAACCGCTTCAATGTTTTGCAATTGCTCCAATGATCAATATCGCTCTGATACCATGTAGAAATTTGATAACTGATATGTTATACACTGAGATTCTCCTGATCACACACTATTTTAACTTCATGCAAAATACATAATCTCTTCTACCATTGATCATTAATTGCGGAAATAAAAACAATCGCATGCGCACATTAAAACCATAAACAATCACACATATGAACACAGTATTTTATGGGAAAGCTTAAAGCTGAAAACCCCCAACTATCTGCATATTATATGTCATAGAGATAATGTAACAATCATTATACAAAGCTCCTCACAAGCTCTCAATACAATCTCCAAATGCTACACACTAATCAGGTCCGATCTAGCAAAACACATGCTCCAATCTCTGCCACCTGTTAGCCTGCCTCTCCTGTGCAATCACTGCTAAAGAATGGCTCTGAATGAAATTGAATTGGTCCAGCCTTGCTCACAAAATCCTCATTGGCATCTCCAATCACTGGTTGTTGCAAATCATGTAACACTATAGTCACAACTGATAGTTACCCTGCTCTTTCACCTATCTCTCCACTGGTCTCCACTGAAAATGTCCATGCACTGTAGTTAACTGATGTATTCTTTAGTTGATTAATGAGTTAATAATTAGTGAATTAATTGATAATTAATTCACACCACTCTCACTAGTGTATCAATTAGTTATACTAGATACAACTAGCTCAACTATGTTTAACTCAGTTAAACTGAACACAACTCCATCAACTAACTCAATAACTCCACCAAACTTTGTCACATGAGTTCTAACTGAAGTCTCCATGAAATAGCTCCAATTAACCCTCAGGAATAGCGTAATTCCTTCTGTCAGATCCTGTGCCACATCTGTGCACTTAACTGAAGTTCTCCAAGAGAATAAGATAATCTTTATAGTCCAAATATTATTAAGAGCTAATAATATTCGACATATCTATTTTTAGACTGGCAATCTAAAAATAGATTCCGCCCAATATGTCTAAAAATAGAATTCCATCTATTTTTTCCAACTTGACAAACCATCCACAAATAGCATCCTACAACTCATAGAATATGATCGACATGTCTAAAAATAGACTTGCGCCAAAAATAGCCTGCGGGCCCACTTAGTGAAGGCGACTTATTTCCACTAAGCTCATCATCTTGTTGCAATCTCAACATGTCCAAGCTGCTTCTCAACCAAGTTCACCTCCAACTGAACAATGTCCACCTCATGTTGACCCTAAAGTTGACCCCTCACCTTCTTCGCCTGGAAACTCTAGTGTGTCTTTATACTTAAAGATTTTTCTCTACTTTTTTTGCATCAAGTTTTGATTGATTGCTTTCAGTTTCTTGGTGGAATGAAAAAAATTATCCCATACTTGAAGTGGTAAGTTGATGTCTCTATTTGAGTCTTTCACATTTTGAGTCAATTGAAATCTTGGTCTACTGCTTGTATGATTGGAAAAATACTGAATTTTTGTCAATGGAATAGTAGTGGCTCTTTTGCATTCATAATAAATTGAATTTTGCATTTAGTTAGTTTTCATTTCAAAAATTTTCTTTTTGTTAAGTGCATTAGATTACTCACATGGAAAAGTTTTTTTTTTTTGGAATTAATTATTGAAAATAGATCACATTTTTCGGTAATTGAAAGCTAAATAAGTGCATTAGATCATTCATAACGAATAGAAAGTGAAAGTTCATATAAGTGTATCTTAGTAAAAGTGAAAAATATTTTTATTTTTGAAAAGTTGCATTTGGGATAATGAAAGTGAAATTCGTCTTTTTTCTTTTTAAAATTTCTTTTTTGAAAAGTGGAAAGAGAAAAACTAGTTAAGGGCATTGTTCTTGTTGCATTAT
This sequence comes from Pinus albicaulis, assembly GCA_034641835.2. NCBI lineage: Eukaryota > Viridiplantae > Streptophyta > Pinopsida > Pinales > Pinaceae > Pinus > Pinus albicaulis. The sequence goes on from CM076574.1 coordinate 889,529,552, forward strand.
TTGTTCGATGCATCATTATTTGAGATCTCTTCCCTTATAATTTAGCTTTCATCGAATTGAAAATGTATTTTTCTCATATAGCTGCAGTTTAGGCATTCAAGTGATATCGCTTTGAGCCCTAAAATTGAAAATTAATTCAAGATAAACATTAAAATTTACCTCAATTAACCTAAGGAGCATTTGGAATGAAACACAAACATTTAGAGGTATAGGCTAGAGATGTGTTCCGGTGTCGCAAAACATAAGAGCTGTCGCTAACTTTCTGTGTTTCATCCCAGGGGTGATATCTCGTTCCACGTACAAAAGTATATAGGACCGTTCTCCAGTAATCTCAGGTATATAAGAGGCACTCCATGTATGAAAGTATATAGGAACACTCTCATCGAATGGTTACACATAAGACAACATTACTACAGATTTTCACTCCCATGTACCGTTGTGTATATTTTGGGAGTCCCCACTAGATTTCTATCTTGCCATAGGTAACCGAGTTGGGCACCTTATAAACGTGATACACCGAAAACAAAATATTTCCTGCTCGTACTTCTTGGTTCGACAGGAGGTATTATGCAGTTCACAGATATTTGGTAAACCCTTTTTTTCTAGATTACCCTTTTTGATTTATTTTGTTGTTAATTTCTAAAATTTATTATCCACGGAATACCATCCTATCCATGAAATAAATCCTTAGTGGAACTTCGGTTGAGACTAATGGAAATAGTTCCTGAGTTTACCAATCAAGGAAACCCTTGAGATGGAAATCCTGGTCCTTTTCCTTCCTTTGGAAATATTGGTTCTCCTTATATGGAAACGTTGTCCCTTCCGGGATTTACCATTGGTTTTCCAGTTTGGTTATTTTTTACTCCCATGGTTCTGAATGTCCAAGCTGATTCTCAACCAAGTTCGCCTCCAACTGAGCACTGTCAACCTCATGTTGACCCTAAAGTTGACCCCTCACCTTCTTCACCTGTTTCTTCACCCCGTTCTTCCTCTTCGCCTGTCTCTTCACCTCGTTCTTCCTCTTCGCCTGGTGAAAGTCTAGATTCTAGTAACCAGAAAGCTAAGAAGAAGAAGAAGATGAAAAAGAAGAAGAAGCAAAATAAGTAAGGGGGAAACCAAGAAACCATTGTTGCCCGTGCAACTAATGTTGAAAAATATTCCATTTAGTCTCGCAAAGTCAAATTCCCTTGCAAGTTATGTAAGGATGACCACCTTCTTAGGAATTGTCTTGATATTCCCAAGATATTAGAAGTATGGTCCATCGACTCAAATCGACCTTTGTCATCGACCTCTGGAGATCATGCTGGTGACAAACCCTCAACTAGTGATAATAAGGCCCATAGGAAAAAGGGGAAAAGTCAAATTTCTCTGTAAGTTATGTGAAGGGAATCATCCCATTCACCTTTGTCGTTAAATGGATGAAGTCTCCATTTTTTTGGAAAACCTTATAGCTTCTCAACCTTGTCTTCCTACTAGTTACCATAAGATTTCCTCTGATCCTATGCTAGTTGATCAAATGATTGATTAGAATTCATCTATTGTCAATACCACTCTCTCTGAAAGTGAATCTCACAAGTCCATTACCAACCAACCATTGGTTGAGGAAATAATTGACCTAATTCCACCTTCAGTTGATCAGGCCTTTCTTGTCGAGAGTGAAATTCATACCACTCAGGTTATTTTTTTTTCTTTAGATTCCCATGAATTGGAGGGAAATCCTCCCATTCCCATGGTACAAGAGGGTGATCCTCCTGTTCCCGTAACAAAAGGGGGAAATTATTTCGTTCCCATGACACCCCCTCCAAGTGGTATAGTTGCTTCTTTTGATTGGAGTCGACTAGCAGAATATCATATTCCTTCTTACGTGCCCTTTGAGATGACAATATAGGCCTATAATGTGGTTGTACCTAGCACAATAATAGATGAAGGCGTATATGTTAGTATAATTTTGTCCTCAACTACTTGGAAAGCTTTCGGTTCTTCGCAACTTGTGCCTATTACCCAAAATATGTTAGCTTTTAACAGAGGAACCAATCAATTGTTAGGAATAATTCCTAAGTTGACTATTACTTTGGGAGTAAAAACTGTCTATATAGACGTGATGGTTGTCCAAGGCCCTTTGGACTTTAACTTACTTCTTAGGCTTGACTATACTTATGTCATGGGAGCTCTTATCTCTTCTCTCTTTTGTGTGATGTGTTTCCCACATGAAGGAAGAATTATGACCATTGATTAGATGTCGTTCATTGGTCCTAATCTAGTTCCCAATGAACCATCATCCCTTAATGGCCCTTACATGCAAGTGGTATCTTCCCCGCCACAGGTTAATTATGTGGCAACCTGTTCCATCCCCACGTCTACTGATGATCTCGTCAGTGATACAGTGCATCATGTACTGGGGGGAATTAGACCCTGATTTCCAGAGTGTTGTTATCCCATATGATGAGAACCTCTTGGAAGCCATGACCTCTTATGGGTCATGAACTAGGTGTCAGATCAACGTTCTTTTTCTTGTGTCAAGCTCCTTAAAAATTGAAACAAGGTTCTACAACATAGTTCCTTGTCTTGTGTCAATATCCTTAAAAATTTAAACAAGGTGCCACAACATGGTTCTTTTTCTTGTGTCAAGCTCCTTAAAAAATTAAACAAGGTGTCTGGAGCATAGTTCCTTGTCTTGTGTCAAGCTCCTTAAAAAATGAAACAAGGTGTCTGAAGTAGAGTTCCTTTTCTTAAGTCAAGCTCCTAAAAGATGAAACAAGGTGCCATAACATAGTTTCTTTTCTTGTTTCAAGATCCTTAGAAAATGAGACAAGGTTTCTGGAGCATAGTTCCTTTTCTTGTGTCAATCTCATTAAAAAATGAAACAAGGTGTCATGAGGATATTTCTTTTACTATGTCAACCTCGTTAGAAGATGAAATAGGTACCTATGAGCATAGTTATTTTACCGTGTCAAGCTCATTAAAAAATGAAACCACTTCCAAGCATAGTTTGTCTATGTTTCAAGTTTGTGTAAAAATGAAACCAATTCCAAGCATAAATTTTCCACATGTTTCAAGCTTGTGAAAAAATGAAACATATTTTCAAACAGAGTTTCCAGTGTTTCAAGCTTGTGTAAAAATCAAACCATTTAGATCCTACATCTCGTGATTGCCTTTTTATCAGCCCCTTCCACCAGATGAACCTTGGTTTTATCATTCCATCGTCATCTTATACTTGGTCGATCATACACTTTCACTTGGTTTTTACCCTTTCATGTGGAACATCTGTGATGAGTGGTCTTGTTAGCCAGCCTCTTGACCTTTGCGTGTTTTTAACAGTTCCATCATGACCAGAACGAGTCTATACCCTTTATACTACTCGTTCCTACAGGAGGAGTCATCTTTTAGCTCTTTTTAGACTCCCAAAATCTGAAAATATTGCGAAGCACTAGTCTATTCGAGCTTGTTAAAGTAAATGAAATGACATCTACTTAGTATAAGTTTAAACCTTTTCTGGACTGAGATTAATTAATTATGAAAAAGGAATACCTTAGTCGAACATGACTAAGAAGTTCTCTTGGATATTTTTTTCTACATTTTCATATTCAAGAGACTATTTACGAAAAGGGACCTTCAGAGTTTCCTTTTTGCCTATTTTTCAAACTCTCTAAACATGAAAAAGATGTCGAATTACCCCTCTGTCAGATTCGTAAAACTTAAGCGACGAAGGAATTGTCGCCATAATAAGACCGAGTTACTCCTTCCTAGTGATCGTTAAACTTACTAGGATGGATTCATCCGAAGGGTGAACTTATAATCTAAGAATGTGGTATCCTCTTCAAGCTTTCTATAAAAAATAAAGAGGTACTCACTAGAAATAGTGGGGAAAAATGGAAGTAAAGCCTGTTTTGTATTCTGTATTAAACTTAACATGTTGCTCTTGAACATGTCACTCGTCTGCATTACGTGTCGGGTTTGGGATATCCTCTCTTCGTCACTTGCGTTCTTGGGTATGGGAAATCCATTTACCTCTCATTCGATCATATCCTATTGTCACCATGACAATTGATCTAATTTTGAGTCAAATGTTGCCAAATTCCATAGTTGTGTCACTAATATGTTCTAGAGAAGTCCTATATGCAAAATTTAAACCTATTATACTTATCTGAATCTCTTAGAAACAATCTTGAATCATTCCTATATACCTTGAGAAATCCTATGTTTCGTTTTGATGACGTGCGAAACATTATGGCCCTCCTTCAACAGATCGCTTCATGTCGACAACAACTCATTATCCAGGAAGTTGATATAGAAACTCCCTTTCAGTACCTTGGAGCTTGCATGCCCTAATGGAAAGTTATTTTCTTTCGATGATAGGTTCACATCATTGGCCTTCGATCGAATGATTCTGTAAGTGTTTGAATTCAACTCCCTTATTCACACTTTTGGATTGTGCTGTCGTACCTCGAGGTCCATCGTCATTATTCGTGGTTTAACTCGTGGCTATACGATTTACCTATTTGACTGATAATTAGGTAGTTTCTACCATATTCGACATCAACCCATCTATTTATATGGTTAGATTTGTACGTTGGATGGATGGAGATAGAGACGAAGACCCTGGATCACATCTATTCGAATCCAGGGTACATGGAGTATTCATGATTGTACACATGATCGTTTTTATATGGATGGATGCGGCCATGCCGTGGATCCGTATATATGATCCTATCTAGTTGGATGGATGCGCCCATGCCGTGGATTCATGTGTTATTTTTATGCCTATACATCAATGTCCTATCAAACATATTTATATAGAGATGTCACATATTGTATTGTGTTTTATTTGTAGGTCTCCTGATAGTGGTTTTCCAAATTCCTTGCCTTCACTGATAAAGCACTTCAACCATCACTTCTTGTTTTGTTTTGATGCTTTAGGGGGAATTTGTTACACAATATTTTGTCGCATTCTCTATTCCCTATCCAAATTTTTGTCCTTTGTTCCATGATCTCACACATTAAAACAAAAACAAAAACAAAAAACAAAAATAAAGGAAAAAACTAAAAAACTAAAATAAAAAATAAAAAATAAAACACTATATATATACTCATTAAAAAACACAATAAAATAAATAAATAAGATAATTGGGGATTGCACTAATGCTTAGGATCTCTCCAACATTGTTTTTATTTTTTAGACTTTATTTTTATTTATTTTTGTTTAAAGAAGAAAATCCACCTATATGGTTTGAGGACTCATTATGTTCTCTTCTTTGGCATTGGAGAGACCTTGGAGTTCAACTTCTTGAGTTGGAGTTGTACCTTGTTAATGTTGAGAAGGATTTATTGTTGTGTCTTTGATCATTATGCTAAGACTTTTCTCTAATGGGATTTGGTTTTCCTGGTGTAGGTGTTCCCTGTGTTAGGGATCCACTGACCCATGTTTTCCTCTACTTCTGCATTGGTCAAGAAACACCTTTCAACTTGATTTTATTGCTCAAATTTTTTAATTTCTATATGAAGTAAAGGGAGAGTGTGCTCCAAAAAATATATAAAAAAATATCTTAGCGTTCAAAAGAGCTTTGGTTTTGGGTCACTGTCATGAAATTTGACATACCATGTGGCCAAAGGAGTGTGAGGCCATTCTCATATATATAAAGGGTGAGGATAAGCATAAGTGAGATAAATTTGAGATAGGGTTAGGGTATAAAGGGGTAGGGGAGCATACAATGAAGCTTTCAAAGGGAGACAATAATGGGGGTATAAGGAAAATGGGAAGATGGTAGATATAAAAGGAGAAAGAAGTGACCAACCCCCAATTATTTTAGAGGTAAATTAGGTGTAGAGGACAAGGTTCAAGGGAGGTTGGGGCAGGACAAAGGAGTTCATGCATATGGGAGATAACAGATTACCAAGAAGAGAGTAAGAAAATGAGTAGCCAAGAGAGAAGAGGGCCACCATTCGCGAAGTAGATCTAAGAAAAATAAAACACAGAGGCAGATCCAAATTGTAGTGGTCCTAAAGCCCCATAGAGTATATACCATGAATATATATGATAACTAGAATAGGGAGTAATTATACCAAGTCAAAATAAAACCACATACCAACAAGCCAATGTGAATGTAATCATCCAACCTATATCTTAGAGCCACTGCCATTTTTGAAGGGCTGCCCAAAAATCACCAAAGTGTAAATATGCATGGAAGTGGGAGGAAACAAAATTATCACAACAACAAACTAGAACGATTGTGAAGGAAACCCCAATTTATCCTGCATTCACCCATATGCTCATACAATGCCATGAGTTGAGACCATTAATGTTGGTGGTGAATTGGCGATATACTGTCTTCATGTCCATGTGTGCTTTCTTGAGTAATCTCCTACCATGGGGGAATTTATTTATTTTTCATTATTATTACTTTAAATTAAATTTAAATATCAACTTTCATTATCATTTAAGTTTTATTTACATTTTGAATTTGGCTTTTAAATTTTATTTCAATTTGAACTTTTCAATTCACATCCCTTAAGATACCTAACTACTAATTACAAGAATATATGATAAATTTCATTGAGACTAACCTACATGTTGGAATCCATTTTTTGCTAATCTTCCAACGATCATCATGGCTTATGTTATTGGGATGTTTCTCAATCTCAATAGATCCTCTAAATTTTGTTATTGAGTAGCATTCAATATTTGCTAATTATAACTTGGCATCTTCAATGCAAATTTGGTGCTTCGTCTTAGCTAATTATTCAACGAATGCAATGGTATAGACTTAGTTGTGATTAATATAAAATAATTATGGAAGGGAAAGTGCCTTTCGGCCATCCCACTCAAAAATCTTAGTAAGCCACACTTTCCAGGTTTGCAAGCCATTCATAGATGCAAGAATATGAATGTGTTAAATTACAATTTGATAGATTAAAAGGGCCATAATCTATTCACTAAACCATAATACTTCCAATTTTTTTATACATTCACCTACTTCTAATTTCCTATACAATATATATTTTGTTGCACTATTAACGAATCAAGCTTCCAAATTTTGACGTATAGTGAATACACACCATCCATTTCTTTTTTCAAAGAAATGGTTAGAGGATATCTATTAAAACAAAATATGGATTTCAATCCAAAACCTTTACATAATTCATCCATTTCCATCATAATTATGCTTTCTGATGTCCAATATAGATGCAATCTATGCCTATGACATTTTTTTGCCTATAATTCTAAAAAAATGTCTACTAAATTTTTTTATACTAAAGACTCTATAAAATATACCTAAAAGATACCTAGGAATAGAAAAAATTTCAATACTTTATAAACTAGAATATAAAGAAAAACTGTCGAAAAATTGGCCTCCTAACTAGGCACATTTTCAAGATTGTAGCTCAAAGGTTACTTTTGCTGTTCTATAGCTTGAACACTATTTCCTCTCGCCATATTCAACCTTAGAAGGGGTTAGCCATAGTCATGCAAAAAACAGGTCCTCTGTCTTTGACAACTTACAATGAATTGCTTCCATCTTAGTCCTAACTTCACTCTGCAAACAACCAATTTTAATCTCAAGCTTGGATTTGGTTAAGAGTTGGAGGGGTTTATGGGCCTTTTATTCGATCTCTTGACGATGCTTGAAGGTGAGTTTCATGCCTTCCATAAAATCAAGGGATTTATTCAGAATTTCATTAATATCAATGGATGTAGAGCCACAGGAAGAGGAAACCACATTCTCCATGTTGAGCTTGCGCAACGATGAAACCAATTTGTGAATGCTGACTTTGAAAACAATCATGTTTCTGAAACCATACTCTATGAAATTCAGGGCCCAAATAATGATATATATACTATATTCCAGGGGGACTTAATGTTGGGATTGAGAATTCCATCATGGATTTTTCAATTCTTTACTCTCTTGATTGAATGTTGGGTTGGAATTTCCATGCGAAATCCTTGCTGGAAAAGAAAATTGAAAAAGAAAATTGCTACAGGGAAGGAGGGATTCAAGCCTTGGCGAAAGGCGAAATGAATGCAACCTCCACGACCAGATATTAAATTGAGTCCCCACTTAGAGTGATGGGAACACTAGGCAACATAAGGGGAATTCCACATGCCATGCGTGGATGCTTCTTTAGCAGGATATCGAGAACCGATGAAGGGTGACAACCACAAAACCTTAATTCCCATGGGGAATGAACACTCTTGCACCGCACATCATGGAAATATTCAACAACATCATTCAACAAGAATTCCCAAGAGACTGGACAACTAGCTTAGCAATACCCCTTTCTAAAAGTAGTGACATTAATAATCCTTCCAATTATAGAACCATTATGATCAATCCTTTGTTTGCAAAGCCTTTCGGCAGCATGGTAGAAAATAGAATCAGTAAGTGGGCAGAAGTAAAATAAAAGAGGGCAAAATGAAAAGTGGGTTTTAGGCCGAAGCATTCTATAGTGGATCATGGCATCACATTGAGACACATTATTGAAAAGGTTTGGGGGGATAAAGAAGAAGTATTATGCTGTTTTGGTGACTTCAAAAAGACATTTGACACAATCCCTAGAGATACGTTGTGGCGTAGAATGGAAGAACTTGAAATTCCTTTGCATCATAGAGCTGTTGTCCATAGACTTTATGAAGAGGTGAAAGTCAAAGTTAGAACCTCAGTGGGTATTTTAGAAAGCTTTAGAAGTGACATTGGAGTCAAGCAAGGTTTCCCTCTATCCCCTACTCTTTATGGTTTATATATTGATAAACTGGAAGAGTGGCTAAATTTGCAAGGTGGGGATGGTGTTTGGTTGGGGGAGTTTGTGATAAAGCTTCTTTTATATGCTGATGATCTTGTATTGATTTGTAAATTGGCCCATGGATTGTAGATGCACCTATATGCCCTTGAACATTTTCTCTAAGACCAAAATAATGATTTTCTCTAATAAAAGGAAGCAAAGTGAGGATAATTTCTTCTTTGAAGGAAACATTCTTGAAGAAGTAAATGACTACAAATACCTCGGGATTGATTTCAACAACAAAATTAATTTGGAGGACTATAAAAATAAGCGAATCTTAGGAGGGTGGAAAGCATTATATTATCTTCAAAATAGATGTAGAGAGACAGAGTTATGAAATTGGAAAATGATTAAAGTGCTTTTTGGACTCCTAGTTTTTCTAGTGATGCTATATGGGTGTGAATTATGGGCTAGCAACACCCCTGTCTCAAAATGGAAGAAATTTGAGAAAAACCAAAAACACCTGATCATGAGCAAGTTCAAAATAAAAAGTTCGGTACCTTATGAGATAATGTTGAGTAAAACAGGGGCAACTCCTTTCGAATAAATTACTATGGTGCGGCTCATAAGATATCTAAAAAGAATTGAGAAAATGGGAGTAGGTAGATGAGCTAATGTTATCTTCAATTAAGGCATGAGTGAAAGAAATAAAACATGGATGAGACAAAACTACACATGGATGCAAAAATGGAATATCTACCTCAATGCTTGTCCCACAAATAGCAAGGATCTAAAGAATTTTACTATGGAGAAGTTTCATAAACATGTATGGGGAAAATAGGGGTAGAAAGAAGAAGTACTACATTGAAGAATTCAACCCTACGTATGATCTCCAACAAAAAGAGTACATTGGAGCTAACATTCCGTGGAGGGAAAAGGTTCTTATTGCTCAATTAAGAACCAAATCGCATCAACTTCGTTGTGAAACAGGACAGTAGAAAATGCCTAAAGAAGCTTGGGAAGAACGGGCGTGTACATTTTGCACGTCTGGGGCAGTGGAATTGAAAAATCATTTCATTTTGGAATGTGATGCGTTCAAAGACATCAGAGAAAGTTATGAGAATATGTTAGCATAAGTTTCTTTGCATTGTCTTTTCAGTGATGGGATTGTTGGAAGGTTGGGCTAGCTCATCATCAATTTGAATAAGAAAAGGAACTGAAATGCAAAAGGCGAAAAACAGGGAACTCATAGTCCCATAGACTATTTTTAGTCTCGGGGACTTTAAAATCTCATTTCATGTCATCTAAAACATTGATTTCCCATCGAATTAAATGTCGATCTTCATAAATCTTGGCTTCATTCATTTTTATTATGCCATAAATACAATACAACATTCCCTCTTTGTAGATTGTGATATCATGGTAATGGGGGAACTTATATGGCATTCATTATTAAGCTCTATAAGTCATTGGTTCAAACTCGCTTCCTTATTTGCTAACGATTCAACAAATGACTTTAAATTCCTTAATATATGAAAGAATTTGATTTGTGCAAAATGTTGAAGATGAAAAAGTATCTAAAGTACCATGGAAGAATGAGTGCATTTATGATGATGCTTGGCTTCCTAAACTTGCTAGATTACTATCATTGAATGACTAAATATCAAAATTCTTTAGATCTTATTTTCAATGACTAAATTTAAACCTTTCCAAAAAGTAAGAAATTATGCTTAATTATTGGTTGCTGCGCCCATTCCCAAGCATATTATGTCTCAAATTTTCCATCAAGACAAAGAATCACCCCTCCACCATTAAATTCCATACATAAATAATTTTAATTTATAAAAAAATCTAAAAAATTATAACAAAATCTTTAAATTACATAAAATAAAATTTAAAATTAAAATACAAATTTAACTTTCATACTAATTAACAAATAATATTACAATGACATTTTTCACTCACGCTAACATTCTATAGAAAACCATATCTTAATAAATCTTCCCGAATATCTATGAAAATATCTATGACACTATTCCTTCATACCTATGTAAGAAAAAAACAAAAAAATTCCATGCATTTTCATTTGAGTTAATTCATAAGTTACTTAACCTACACAAGTTTAGACATAATTGGGTTAGATGGTAAAGAATAAAGTATTCAATGTAATATTTAATAGGTTTTATATGTTACATTTTAATATTTAACTAGAAACAGAAGAAAAGCACTTTTATGCACATTCCTTGTGTTCATTTTGACCAATATATGTTAATTTTAATATTGTTTCATTTATCTAATTAATTTAAGTTATCTCTAATTAATTGATTTATATGGTAAAGTGGGTGTGGTTGTGAATCAAATGAATTTAATTTTTGTTTTATTTTATTCACAAATTTTTTTTTGTTATGTAAAAAGGAGAAAAATATATAATAATAATAATAATAATAAATATGTTACTAATCACAACTATATTTGTAAAAAAAGATATTATTTTCCATCATTTATATACAAATTAATTTTTATAAATAAGACCAATTAACATAATTTTATATATACATCTATAGACTTATATCAAACATAAGTAGAACATTATGAATCTTTCATAATAATAATAAAAAAAAAATCTAATAGTCACGTCATTCACATTAATAATTTATGAAAAGATAATCAATCTTCCCAACCTAAAGTTGAAAAAGTGTTCGAATGGACGAAAAGGGCTAAAAAATGAAAGTGTGCATTAAATACTGCCAAAATGCCCAAAGCGAAAGTGTTTGCCATTAACGTCGCAATGTTGTTATGCTTATTTTGCATGAGACTTTTGCGTTTCATGGTGTGTGTGATTCTCAAACTTTATTTCCACTTTTTATGTATGTCCAGATTCCAAGGTCAATCTAGTTCTCTTTTAATTATATTTACTCACCACATTCCTATATAGTCTTGTTACACTTTAACAAAACAATTATGTTGCATTGTTTAAGTTACATATAAATTGATTATTTTGGATTATTTGAGATACATATAAATTGATTTGACGTGATTTAATCTTTGTTTATTTTTAATCTTTGATTTGACGTGATTTAATCTTTGTTTATTTTGAATATATGAACTCACTTCAATTTTACATGTTTTTAGTTTCAATAAAAATTTCCAATTGTTTAGTGATGTTTGATTACGAAGGAAATATATTAATTGCCTTCAATTTTACATGCTTTTAGTTTCAATAAAAATTTCCAATGGTTTAGTGATGTTTGATTATGAAGGAAATATATTAATTAATTGGATTTTGGTAACCAGAATTTTGGGTTTTAAGAAAGTTTTTTATATGTTTATATTTAATATTAATATTAATAATTTAATTTGAAGGTCATGATCAAGTGAGACATCAAATTGGTGCATGAAATTTTTTTGTTTGTGAGACAAGGGATCCACTTCCACGCAGCGATTTGATTACTAAGTCTACAAAGGTATACATATTCTACCTCTGTGGTTTTGAATTGGTGACCTCTTAGGAAGAAACACATGCTCTTAACCATTACGCCCACTCAAGCTGTATATATGTATGATGATGATGATTAACATCCATTAAGATTGATGAGGATTATCAAACCTTAAGAAAAGAAATTAATTGAGACTTTTTAAAATATTATTTCTATAATCAAATAGAAGGGAGAGGAGTGTTCTGATATCACTATAGTTATTTTGGCTAAACAAGTCAAGAAGGTTGGAAGTTTGACAGATGTTTTGGAAATGAGAATGGATGTGAGTGAGGGCCAAACAATCCAACAGAAAGTGCTTTTCATCTTCAATTTTCTGAGTGTCACACAACTGACATATTCTTTCTTCCAAGTGTGTTTTGGGGATAGAACAACGTTGAATATCACTTCAAAGCTCGTGAGAATTAGTTATTATCTTCACAATGTTCATTTTCTTCTTAACACTAATAAAAAAAATAAACAATATAATTATTTAATCAAGTTTCATAGAACAAAATATATAAATAAATTTAACTATGTATTTAGTTTCAATAATTTTTTTTAATTGTTTAAATTAAATTTAAAAATATTCATAAATTAAAAAATATCTTTTATTTCCTTTTATATAATATTTAAAATAATAATATTATAATAAATAGTAATGGTTTATATAATATTTAAAACAATAATATTATAATAAATGGTAATGGATATTAAATATAGATAAATTTTTATTTTTTTTAATCCTTAGAGGATATATATATATATATATATATATATATATATATATATATATATATATATATATATATATATATATAGCTTTAACTTGATAAATATTTCCATATTGATAATAAAAATTCATTACTTGTGATTTAAACAATTTTTTCTTTTATTTTAGAGGAATATAATGCATATTATTATTATTTTTTAGCTATCCTTTGTTAAATAAGATAAGCATTACAAAAATATGCATGTTTTCCATAGAAACTAGAGTGGGAATGTGGTCCAATAGCACTGTAAGACATGATTATAACAAGAAAAACACTTTAATCTTGGACACAAACTTGAGCTGCCCAATAATTGAGGTAACAAGAATCTAGTTGTGACCAACACAAGTATATTTTTTTAAAATTTTTCCCTAAGATTTTACAGTTCAATTTTTTTCATAGGAAATACACCTAGAAAATAAACATTAATGGTTTGTTGGATGTAGTGGTCGTAAAGGAGATGTCTTTGCATAGTTGTAAGTTTTGTGATTGAGATCAATTTGTTGGTTTATTCATATTGAAAGTTGAAAGTTGAGAGTGATTTTAATTTTGTGGGGTAATTTGATTAAGAATAAATATTTCTAGGGTTTATATGTTTTAAGGATGAACTATGTTGGGTTTCACTTAACTTTGATGATGTTGTCTTTTCTTTGTCAAGATGGATCATGGAATATTTAATGGTGATGGATCATTGAATATTTAAAGGTGAGTAAAGTTTGTTTTTTTGTCTTTTTGTTTTTTTTGTTTTTTTGTAGTTTCTTAAGTAGGAGAATAATAATTATAAATATTTATAGAAGTTGGTAGTGAAAAGAGCATAAATTGACTTATTTTATATTAATTTTTATGATAAATTTATTACTTATCTTATTCTGTCGAACTAAGTGAGGGGAAGGGAAGGAATAACGATTTTTTCTTGAACGAACAAACATGCCCCCCACTTCAAGTAACTTAGGGGCGAGGTACATTAAGTGCTTGCCCGAGGTAGGACGGTGAGGTACATGTTGTGTTCTCCCCTTACCACATCCTTATCGCGCGAACTAAGGCAATTGTTCGTGAAATACTTCGTTTCTAGGAATAAGGAAAGTATCATTACTTATAGAATGAGATCTATTTTTGTAAAAGCAATTCTATTACTATTGGAATGCCACTGGAAGGTAAACTAGGCAAGTTGCTGGCTTTCTCAAGAAAATATGTAGGTGTTGTTGGTTCTATTGGAATTTGTGTCTCGCCTAAAGCAAGCCCACTTTGTATTTTTATGATAACTTTATTACTTATCTCATTTGATGGGAAATGTGTATGAGGGATGAAATAGAATTAGGACTATCAGAACCAAATTAAACGTGTTTGGACGTGTTTCGCCTATGTTCTTAAGCATAGGGGAAATACAAATTAACAATTTTTCCTTAGTCTTGTATTTTGGATGTTAATTGCTTATTACACATAAAACGAGTAGAAACGTTAGTAAAAAAGTGGAAGAAGAAACATATGATTAATTGATTATTGATTATAACCATTTTTAGTGTGATGAATGATTATATCGGTAGTAAAAATCTATCATGAAATAATTTGTACCCTTAATGAGCCTATAGATGAAGATGGAAGCAATATGATATGTTCATAAGCTTATTGAGTTAAAATTATTTAAAAAAATTTCGAATGTGGAAAGGTGAGTATGTTTATTTGATGTAATCGATGGAGTCATTATGAGATCAAAGATATTCAACACCTTCTAGATTATAAAAGGTGGAATTAAACCATGCTGAAGTGAGAGAAGGGGAAGCTTGGAAGTTAGAATTAAAGCCTATTTGTAATTGTATTTCATTGTTGAGTTAATGGAGCATTTGTTTGGATATTGCTAGAGTTTTTGGTAAGTTGATAATATTAGTTAAAATGTGTTTTGATGCACTTCGATGTAGTTAGAATATGAGGTTATGATCATACACGAAATATTGAATAAGTGGAGCTCTTTTTTGGGTCCCAACAAGTGCAATTGGAATATAGGGTTCTTCATATTTAAATATTGTTGAGTGGGTTGATTGTTTGTTTGGAGCCCTTTAGAGTAGTCAAGAAGGCAATTTTTTTTTGTTTTTTGTTTTTTTTGTAAGTTCCTCAATGATTTTATATTAAGTTAAAATGAAAAAAAATACACGTGTCCAACTACTACTCTACCACTTGGGAAACTAAACAAGTAGCGTAGTAACAATATCATAATAAAAATCTATTTTCCTACTATTGTTTGATTTTATTTGTAATATTAAACTAGACTGCATAAAATTATGAATGTTGAGAGAAATCATCTCAAAAAGGAGGAAACTGAACATAATTATCCAAATGAGGTTACCTCATTTGTTGCCTCGATATTCTCCTCTTCATACGTAGTCTGAGTGAACTCCACGTTGGCCACCTTCTTAGCAAGTTGAGTGACTTTGTGGTCCATTTTATGAAGCTATAACTGAAGGACATCTATGCATGGTAGAATTTCCTATTGCGCTTCACTTCTGTCTACTAAAACATTTCCCATGATTTTCTTCATTTGCTCATTTAAATCAATAACATATAGGTATTTGCTATACATTTTCATGTTGGTTCTTGTATCAAGGATATAATGCCCTACATTTTATATGGTTTCTTCATGTTTAAAGAATCTCCTCTCAACCCTTACTTCCTCCTCTGCTATGTTGATTTCAAATATGATAGTTGGAGGTATGTTGCTAGTATATGGATACCAATTTTTTTGCATTTAGTTGGGCTTGAGTTTAGGGGTGGCCCTTATATCCAGGATAGCTCTTGTTGTGGTGTCCTGCTCCATGTTGAGTCAAAATCAACAAAAATAAGACAACTAGAGTTTTGGAGAGAGAAAACTTGATAATAAGTGATGAGGAAGGAGGGCGATGAGGACCAAGGTAGAGATGGGGTTGATAAGTGATAGATACATGAGTAGAGGAGGTGATGTGAAGGATTATTTGCAGATGGAACATGTGAGGGTTAGTGACCAAGTGGTAGAGAGCACACGAGGATGGAAAAGGCCAAAAAATAATGGGTTTTGAGTAGTAGATAAGTAAGGAACCAAGACAAGGGAGAACGAAAACCAGAGAGATCCACTAATTGAAGTCACCTCCCTAGTACACTATATTGATGAAAGCAGTTGCTTGCATAGATCCTTGACTCTTGGGAAAAGTTAAATTTAAATGGTACAACGATGAGGAGGAAACTCATTTCTTTTTCTAAAAAAAGTATTTAAAAAAGAAAAAATAGGCCAAATAAGAAATATATAGGATTTCACATGTGAGCTTACCCAATTTTGAGCTTACAAAACCATGGGTGGGTCCACCTACGAGGTTATTCCTAGGTGTCGGGAATTGATTTTGGTGATATTTTTTCTCCTGTTTCGAAAGGTACTTCTATTAGATTAATTTTATCTATTGCTGCTGCATTTGATTTTGAGATAAAATAGATGGATGTGAAGACATCATTTCTTCACGGGGATCTAGAAGAGGAGATCTACATGAAACAACTTGAAGGCTTTATGGTGAAGGGGAAGAAAGAACTGGTATGCAGGTTAAAGAAGTCTCTATATGGGTTAAAACAGTCACCAAGGATGTGGTGTCAGAAATTTGATACCTATATACAGGGACTTGGCTTCACCAGAAGCAAGGAGTATCACTGTGTTTATTTTAAATTAATTGGTGACCGTGTTATTTATTTGGTCTTGTATGTGGATGATATGTTGTTGATTGGAAATGGCAAAGAAATTATCCAAGATTTGAAGACCCAAGTATTCTCCAAATTCGACATGAAGGATCTTGGTGCTGCAAACTATGTTTTGGGCATGGAAATTAAGAGAGATCGGGAAAAGAGGAAGCTCTGGTTAAACCAAAGGAAGTATGTCGAGACTATATTGCAGAGGTTCAATATGCAGGATAGTAAACCGATGAATGTTCCTATTTCTGTAGGTGTAAATTTGTCTGCTGAACAGTGTCCCAAGACACAAGAAGAAGAGGAGGATATGTCCCATGTTCCGTATGCAAGTGCAGTGGGTAGCCTGATGTATGCAATGGACTATACTAGACCAGACATTGCACATGCAGTGGGAGTTTAGAGAAGGTTTATGTCAAACCCAGGGAAGGAGCATTGGACAGCAGTGAAGCGGGTTTTCAGATATTTGCGTGGCACTAGTGATTATGGCTTGTGCTACCAGGGAAGACCAGGATTGGAAAGAGTGTTGGACATTCATGGTTTTGTTGATGCAGACTGGGCTGGATATCTGGACCAAAGAAGATCTACAAGTGGGTATGTGTTTAGCCTATTTGGAGGTGCATTTAGTTGGATGAGTAAAAGATAGTCTGTAGTGGCTCTTTCAACTACAGAGGTAGAATACATGGCAGCCACTCATGCAAGCAAGGAAGCAGTTTGGTTGCAGAGATTGTGTTCAAGTATGGGGTTGGTGCAGTGAGCTATAAGGATATACTGTGATAGCCAAAGTGCAATTTTCTTGGCTAAGAACCCTGCATATCATTCAAAGACAAAGCACATTGATGTTCAATATCACTTTGTGAGAGATATGGTTAAGGATAAAAGGGTGTTATTGGTAAATGTGGACACTTTGAAGAATGTTGCAGATGCATTGACGAAGTCTGTGAGCACTTAGAATTTCTCTTGGTGTAGAGAAACAATGGGTGTTGTAGAGCTGGACTAAGCTCTCTTGTGGCCCCCTTGCGGAAAGAAAACAACAAGTGGGAGAATGTTGGGTATGTGTTATATTCTTTCCACGACTAGACGCACGTGCTGTACGTTGCGCCGGGCACAGCAAAGGGGTCACAGGGGGGGTGGCAGCGCCCCAGGAAATTTTTTTGGTGTGCGGACCCACCCATGGTTTTGTGCATGAGTTTGCACATGGTTTTTGGGGACGATGGTTTTCGGCCCCTGGTATTTTGTAGATCTGGTCAAGGTAACTACGATTATGTTCTAATCTAGGGTTAATAGATTGGGGTTTATGTATGCTTCTGCATGTATGTATATGTGTTGTAACACTAAAAGAAATATAATGAAAAAATCAAGCTGGTCACCCCAATTTGGGATCCGGGGGAAAATCTCTGTGTTTATCTGTTTTATGTTTTATGCTCTCGCTATTGTTTATTTTCTGTTTTAAAGATTCGTATGTAGATAATTTCTGTACAGGGTTAAAACCTACAGACTGTTCATACTATATTGCATTATAGATTCAAGAT
This sequence comes from Pinus albicaulis, assembly GCA_034641835.2. Taxonomy (NCBI): domain Eukaryota; kingdom Viridiplantae; phylum Streptophyta; class Pinopsida; order Pinales; family Pinaceae; genus Pinus; species Pinus albicaulis. The sequence goes on from CM076574.1 coordinate 889,547,738, forward strand.
AGATTCTAAAAAATTGTGAAAGAATGAGAGCGAATTTAAAATACATGAGAAAAAAAGAGAGAGGAGGAATGAGGATTAGTCAATGCTGATTGTCCGTCTAGTTGATGCATCAGTTTTGTCATCAAGACTGTCATTTCTTACATTATTTGAGTTGGAACTTGGAGCCGAGCATTTGTCTAAAATATAGTTCAGGATCTTGAGAGATTCTTCCACGTGTGAACATCGATTAGTGATCTCCAGGAGCTGGTTCTGGAATGACTGAGCCCGATGCTAAAGGAGGGCCATATCCACTTGATGTTTCTCTTCCAGGATCCTCTGTTGTCCTCGAATCTGGTCCATTTTTTACTGTAGATCTGCACAGTGAAAACAGTTTTCGCTTGTCGCCATGATACCAATGAACATAGCAGGGACTAGAGAATCAAAGGTTGGAGGAGAGGCAGAGCAGGGATAGATCGCAAGGGGGCAGAGGATGAAGACTGGAAGGAAAACAGGCGACAAAGACAGAAAGAGGCCAGGCGAAATAGGGGATTGGATGTTGATAACCAAGGAACGCTTGGCAAAATAGGCGGGGTGCTCACGCGTCCACACAGGATGGAGAAAGAGCCAATACAGAAGGGAGAAATTGCATAGGTGTAGTGACAATGCGAGGAGAGGAGAAAAATAAATAGAGCGGGGAGATAGGAGGGGAGGATCAAGGCGAGGATTACGAGAGGATAAGGTCATGGGAGGGGCGATTCTATTGGGATGACGAGATCTGGTCAGCTCAGACATAATATTGTAGAGAATCATACAAGATATATATGGTGGCAGAAAGAGGATCATGGCAGGGGAGAGAGATTTAGACCATCTTGACTGAGTATTTGACTGGCTAGTCTACTACAGGATTTGTTAGCCAACTTATCCGCGTGCTTGTTATTGGCTTTGAGGATATGGTGGAAAGAGAGATCCTTCATATCTTTGATCAATATACAACATCTGCTGATGATCCTGTAGAGAGTTATGTTGTTGGTTTAAGAATCATTTATCATTATGTTTATAACAATGGCAGAGCCCCCAAACACCATTGCATTTTACAAGTTGAGGATATTTATTATTTGAAGTCCTTTAAGCAGAGCATAAGCCTCAGCTTTATTGTTTGACAAAGAGCCGAGACCCGAGTCGAAGGAGATCAAAACGCTGCCATGTTCATCCCTTATGAGACCTCCTGCCCCAGCAATGCCCGAGTTCACCTTTTATGCTCCATCAAAGAAGAGAGTAGGTCTTTTGCATCCATCCATCCATTTGATAAACTCTTTTTCCTTGAGTCTTATCTTCTAGTTTTTATTTTTGGGAGTTTGAATGACTGGGGATTTGAAATAGCCAAGATTATCAAGAACTATCCCCAGGAATGTTCTTTCTTTTGCTTGGAGATCATAGAAATTGATATGAACGATGCTTTTGGATAGAATCGTCTCGATAGAGAGACTCCAGGTCTTGTTTTGAACTTTCCTTGGGCAAGGTTTTTTATTTTGAAAAATCATCTTGTTCCTTGCTAACTAGATGCTCCAAAGAAGCACATATGGGAGGGTATCCCAGACCCTTTTAACGATGTTCTTTCTCTTTTTTACCTAGGGATATCCTTTTTTCCAAATTTTTATCAGGTATGAGACAAAGTTGCTGGAATCTAAATAAATCTGAGAGGAGGTAGTAAGATCACTCCAACACTGATTGGAAAAATGACATCTCACAAAGAGATGGAAAGCAGTCTCTTCTTTGCTTTGACAGTTGGGGCATTTGGAGGGGCCATATATACCTCTTTTTTTTAAATTATTTGAAGTTAGGATCTTACCTTTGAGTAGAGTCCAGATGATTATTTTTATCTTTGGAATGGCTTCATATTTCCATATGAGCTTCCAAATGGGCCATTGAGGAGAGGGGAACTGTTCTTTTATAATATTTCCATAAGCCACTTTGATTGAGAATGATGACCCAGAAGGATCCCACCGAAGACTTTATTGGTTGCCTTTAACCAATGGAGCAACACCATGAAGCATTTCTTTAAGATTTACCATATCGGCCTCAAGGTGAGGGGGGATAATAGGAAAATCCCAACCAATCCAGGCATTGGAATGCTCATCCCAATTGGAAATTTGATCCAAGGTATTTATATCAAGGTTCCGGAGGTAATTTTGAATTCGATGAATGCTCGGGCTATCATTGAGAGGAGATTGCCCCATAATTTTATCCTTCCAGATATTTGTACTGCTTCCACCTTAAGGAACTTTAGATATGTTTCCGCTGATAAAAGGAATGGTTTTCTTACATAAAGCCCAAATTCTGGAGCATGGCCTGTTTGGGATATATTGTTTAAGAAGATTTTGTCTAGCAGAAAGAAGATATTTGGTTTCCAAAACTTGCTTCCACTAGGAGTGCTTTCCTTTGATGAGGCGCCACACTATTTCCCCCCCAAAGGAATTGTTCAAGAGTTTTGGAATGGTAATACTGAGCCCACCATTTTCATAGTTTTGAGTGACCTGCCTCCATTTGACTAATTTGTATTTCTTCTTCTCTTTTTTCCCTCCTTTCCACAGGAGTTTCCTTAAAACTGCTTCAATTTTTTGATGGATGCTGATAGGAGCATTAAGTGGGGTAAAGTGATACAATGGTAGGGAAGAGAGAACAGATTTTAGGAGGATTGTATGCCCAACCATGTTGATCCAGGAGGATCCCCACTGTTGTACTCTCTTTTTAATTTTTTCAATTGTGATGTTCCATACCTCGGCCTTCAAGGGTCCAACACTGACTGGCATCCCAAGGTAATTAAAATAGGTCTAGTTCAATTTGTAGGAGACTCCAAAAAATTGTGCAATATTATGGATAGTTTGGTTTGATGCATTCCACCCATAGATACAACTTTTGTGGTAATTTATCAGCCCTCCCGAGTAGAGCATAAATTTGTCAAGAAGAGTTTTGGATCTCTGGGCAATAATTCAGGTCGCTCCAGCCATCAAGAGGGCGTCATCAACAAATTGAGAATGATTCATATTCTTGCTCCGTTATTGAATTTGATTCCAGTGATAAGACAAACTATGCGCTTGTGATCCAAGGCCCTGCTGAAGGACTCTGCCATTAGAATGAAGAGAAAGGGAGAGAGAGGGCAACTTTTTCTAAGACCATGAGAAGATTGAAATAATTTTGCTGGCCTTCCATTGACTAAGGGAGAGATGCAAGGGTTGGAGATACAAGCATTGATAAGAGAGATATATTCAGTTTCAAAACACATTTTTTGAAGGAAAAAGAGGAGAAATGAATGTCTCACTCTATCAACGGCATTGGCAAGGTCTAGTTTCAGGATGAATCCTTTCTCTGATTGCATCATACTCGAGTGAATGGATTCTTAAACAAGGAGAATAGTATCAGAAATTTTCCTTTGGGAGATGAATCCCCCTTGGTATTCAGAGATGAGGTTAGGGAGTAGTGATGATTTTGTATGAAGAGTTGCAAAGGGAGATGGGTTTAAATTTGGAAAAGGAGGAGGGGCGGTTTTCTTTGTTTATGAGGGCGAGAAAGGTAGAATCGGTAAAGCCACCGATCTTCTTCTTTCTTTGAACCCACTGAATCATTTTGATTAAGTCCTTTTTAATTAATTCCCAATAGGTCCGGTAAAAGCTAATGGAGAAGCCATCCAGACCCAAAGACTTATCTAGATGCAGAGTCCAAATAACATTGAGAATTTCGGCCTCCTCTATATCCTTCTTAAGGGAGTTGTTTATCTCCTCCATGATTAGCTTTGGAAAGTGGTTTAAGAGATCCGAATAATCCTCTGGTGAAGCTGATTCAGATAGCAGATTTTTATAATGATTGTAAGTGGCAACCTTGATACCTTCCCGATCTACATGAACTCTTCCCTCATCATCTATTATGGTTGAGATGTTATTCCTTGACCTTTTAACAGTTGCTTGTTTGTGGAAGAAAGGAGTATTTTTTTCACTAGCCTGTAGCCAAAGGTTTCTAGATTTTATCCTCCATTTCTCCTCTTCTTTCCTATTAACTTTATACAAGTTCTAGTAGAGATCTTTCTCTTGTTCTAAATTTTATTGATTCACTCCATGAGTGTCAATTTAAGTGTGAAATTCTTCCAGCTTTATTTTGATTTCTTTTTTGACTTTGTCCGATTCCTTATAGTGGAGTTTTGCCCAGTCTTAAAAGCCATTCGAACACTCTTCAGCTTTGTTTCCCATATGTGCAAAGGGGAGCCCTCCACGTGCTGCTGCCAAGAGAGTAGCATGATTTGTCTGGCTTCAGGGAGTTCACTCTAAAGGGGGTTGTACTGAAAAGGAAGGGGTCTAGGGGAGGACTGATCTCCAAGGGAGAGGGTGATAGGGTAGTGTTCAGAAGCAGAGAAAGAGAGGATACAAGAAGAGGCAACAGAGAAGAAAGAAAAAAGAGGAACAACCACAATAAAACAGTCAAGCCTTTCCATTATGTTTCCAAATCCAATTTTGCGATTGCTCTAGGTGAATTTTCGATTTTTGGGGATGATGTCAACCAAATCATGGTCTTGTATTATGGTTTCAAGATGGTCTCTTGAGGGATCAGAATTGAAGCTGCCACCTCTTTTTTCGTTGGCATGTAAGATCAAGTTAAGGTCCCCACAAACGATTATGTTTTTGTTATCCTTATTGTCTATATCTGCTTTCATGGTGCTCCAACAAACTTCTTTTCCCTTGTAATGATTAGGCCCATATATATTGTACACAGTAATCACAATGTTCTCTTAGGTATTCTGGAGATTGACTTTGATCCTTTTTTGGGTTTTGACAACTCCATTTTTCTTCCAAGCATTCTAATTCCAAATAGTGGCTATTCCTCCTGAGGCACCCCTAGATTCCATAACAGTGCCCGTATAGTTCTTCATTTTATTTATAATGTTTTCCATGTCTTGATCTCCTTGCTTAGTTTCTTGAAGGAGATTGATGTTAGGTTTTTCTTGATTCAAAAGGTCGCTTAGAGCTGAGTTTTTTGAGGGGTACCCTAAACTCCTGTAGTTCCAAGAGAGGGATTTCATCATTTCCGGAATGCAAGTTGTGGACCTGTTTTCCCTCCTTGTTCAACTTGACTTTCTTCTTTGTTGTTTTGCCCTACAATGAAGGATTATATAGGGTGTTGAATTCCGAGAGCTATGTCCTTTTGGGCTGCTTCATCTCTATGGTGCTTGGAATATTTCCTTCCGAGACCGTATTTTTTAAGGATTTCTATAATGACCCCATGCTCTTTTGCTGCATTTCTTGTAACAATCCGGGCTGAAGAAGGTTCAGTGGAGGAGGAGGGAGGACAATATTTAGAAGGGGAGAAATGAAGAGTGGATCCAAGAAGATGGGAGGGGATGGAGGGTTGAGGAGGATCCTCTTTAGAAAGGGCAAGGGAAGAGAAGGGGTTAGGGGAGGCAAGAGAAGGGATGGAGGGTGGATTAAGAGGGGGATCAGGGGATTGACGAGGGGATGGGGAGGGGTTGGACAAAGAGGGAGGGGAGTGGGGGAGGGGGGGGGGGGGGACAGATTGGGAGGATTGAAAAGGAGGGATACCGGTGTTTCTAGGGTTCAAAGCACTTTTTAATTTTTAATTTATTATTATTATTATTAATTTTTAATTTCCCATTGGGTTTATGAGTCAAATTTTTTGATATTAATGACTTTGGAGCATATATTAGAAAAATGACCGTATTCATGGCACACCTTGCACTTGGATGGAATTTGTTCGTAGTCTAGCTGTTATGTGTGGGTCTAGTTGTCGACCTTAAGCTTGATTGCCTCCAGAAGTCCTTTCCCCAGATCCACTTCAACGTAGATCCTAGTGCATGCTTGCATGTTGTCCTTATGCTCGCTTCTATCAATGAATTTTCCTACTGTGTTTCTGATTGCTCGAACAGAATCGTCATCCCAGCAATGCAAGAGGAGATGGGGGATGCGAATCCAGACTAGAACATCATTGGGCATGTCTAGTTCTGGATTAAAGTCTGGAGTCCATTTGTTTAGGTAGAGCCCTCCGGTGTCCATGAAATATGGCCCATTTCTAAATATCAAGTCCTTGTCTTCTTTTGTCTCAAAATGGAATGTGAAATATCCTCCACCACAGAATCTGATTGAAAATTTTCCACTAATCTTATCTTCCGAGTCACGTTCGACCCATTTTTGCACCATTTTTGGTGAGGGCCATAGGCTGTGAATTTCTCGATAATTCCTTTCTTGGCGAGCAAGAGAGCTGCCATACGCGAGATAGCCGGAGGTAGAGAGACTTCTTTAATTCCTTCCAGTTTCTTGACAAACTTAGAAATTTCAGGTCTTGGACGAGGAGGATTTAAAGAGTTGATTAATGTCGAGAAGGCTTGGGCATGATCAGGCGGAGAGGCCGCCTCCAGGATGTCCTCTAGAGGGGCCATGTGCCCTAGATCGGGTAGCAACAACAAAGGGGAGCACACCTGTGCTGACGTCTGCTAGGTCACGACCGCGACTCACCTGTAGAGCGAAAAAAAAAGAAGCTAGGGTGGATATTTCACCACCAAAACTAAAGAATTATTTTAATTTATAATTATTAGTATTGTGATATTATAAATTTTCTTTTAATTATAATTATTATTTATATTATATTACAAACTATAATCTTAGTAAGATATTAAATCATATTAAATAATATCCTATATTGATTGTCTTTTTCTATATAAATATAAAATGGGCCAAAAACTTTCGATATTTTTTAAAGCAAACTACTTTCAATTTAAAAGAAGGTCTTTGTGTCTAGAGGTGCTCTATGACTCAATATGGTAGTAACACTGTACAACATTATGTAATGTAATGTTATGTTGATTAAGTCAAATGATTTAAAATAAAATTAAAGTTAAAAAATAATAATTTTATATAAGTTTGAGTTAGTCATTTGATAGGCTTACTCATGGTGGTTTACAAGCCCATGGTATTTTTCCATGATATTTGTTATAATGAAGCCTATTTAAAGACTTGAGAAAATCCATTAAGGAATGCAAGAGTACCAACTTAGATTCATCTTAACTCTAGACTTGATCCTTCTTGGCATTTGGTAGATTTAGATTTAAAATGGATTTAGGCTAGTTTATCTTTATAAAAAAAATATATAAACCATATGTCATGATAGTAAATACATGTGATAATAAGAAAAAAACAAATGGTTTCTTTATGAATGTGTTATAAATATTTTATTCTTAAGAAAATAAATATTTTAAAAATTATTATGCTTGGTAATATATTTGGATTCAACATTGTGTTTGAGTGAAAAGTTTCTTATTTAATAAGAATTATAATTCAAAAAAAGTTGTTAACTTTGAATTAAGTTTCACTTAAATTTGAGTAAATTGAAAAGTTACAAAAAAATATTTTTAGATTGTGTTGTTATATATAATAGCCTAGATCTATTTTAACTCTGTATCTACCAAGAGGTGATAGGGATCAAATCTATCTCTTGAGGTGTAAACCTCTTTTATAGTGAAAAATGATTTGATCCCTCTCAGTGCTTAGTAGATCCGAAGTTGAGATGGATCTAGGCTAATTTACTTATTAATCTTTAAATAGGCCACATTAGATAAGAATACCATGGGGAAAACCATGGGTTAAGAATACCATGGAAAAAATCATGCTTGGAGACTTTTATGATTATTTTATTTTATTTTTTATTATTATTTTTTAAATTTTACGTTATTTTGACTAAGGCCAAATGTTAAACATTACGACATCTCCCCATACTTGACTCAACACATAGCTAAGAGGGATCAAATCTCTTGAGATACAAACCTCTCTTAGAGTGAAAAGAGTGTTGATCCCTCTCGACACTTGGTAGATCCAATGTTAAGATGGATCTAGGTTGGTTTAATTCCCCTATAAATAGACTATATTTCATATGAATACCATAGGTCATTATTATTTTATTTTTATAGAGTTATTTTTATTTTGTTTTAACCTAGTTAAAATGTTTACAATACTTTTTTTATTTAACTTAATTTTTTTAATTTATTTTTTATATAATTTGATAAAGTCAAAATGTTAAGCATTACATTACAACATTTTTACCATACTAGATTAGAAAAGACCTCTCAACACAATAAATTATATTAAAAATTATATGAAATATATATATATATATATATTATAATAAACCATATTTTATTTTATTTATTATTATAAAAAAAATTAAATAAATAAATATATCTTCTACACTAATTTTCTAAATTAACTATTATATAAATCATACTGGGTAACAACAAACAAAGAACTAGTTGAATAATGAAATGGAGTTATGTAACAAAGGTATAGGTGAATAATGAAATTAGTGAGTTAAAGAATATAATGGTCTTTGGCCCTCCATGTTAGATAGAGAAACAATGGATAAAGAATATAATGGTGCCTTTTCTCTTATGGTCCTCCATATAGATGATTAATATAACGATAAGGGAAGAAAAAGGTTTTTCTTTACTGGCTCAAAAGTGAAAACGTAAATGCATTTGGTTGAGAATGGTATGAATAATTTATTATTATTATTATTTTAAATGAATAGAAATTTTATATTTTATATTTTATATTTATTATTAAATAAATAATTGTATTAAGTTTTTTTTAATATGAAAATGATGTTGTTGTGTTTTATTAAATATTTTGATTTTTTTAATTATATAATATAAAATAAATAATAATATAATTATTAATAAATATTTTTATTTGTTAAAATTATATTTATTTTAATTTCTGATTTATTGAGTGTTGAGAGGAATTAAATATCTTTTTACTTTAAAAGAGGTTTCTATATTAAGAGATTTGATCTCTCTTAAAATTTGGTAGTTTTGAAGTTGATGGATCTAGACTGGATTTTATTTTCAATAAGGTTGTGAACAACATCTCATTTATTTATAAATTTTCATTTGTTAAAATTGTTTAAAATATTATGCAATCTCGATATGTGAGCATGCTTTTTTGATATAATAAATATATATATATATTTTCAATCTCATATGTTTATAAATTTATTTTAATGTATTATTTTTTTAAAAATTAAATATTATATAATGTTAACATGCTAATATGTTTTCCCCGATGGGGGTGAGAATCCCAGGGCACATGGCTAATTAAGGCCCATGAGTGCAAACAACTGGCGAGCAAGTGAAAGAATGACCTCCCTGTCCTCTCGTCTAATCAGATGTACTCGGGGGTGTAAAGGCATTCGTGTGAAACATCTTCATGTCTCGATGAATGTGGATGTCAAAGATCTAATGAGTGGGATGGCTCGTTGCTATGGTATTTGTGTTGGTGTGCCGGTTCAGCTTGGCGCTCCCCATTGGTATTATGTGAGCAATCAGAAGAAACAGAGTCAATTTTTCAGAGTAGGGTGGCGACTATCGAGCTTCCCTGCAGAATCTTAGAAGTGGAAATTTACCATTTTTCTTCTCCAGAGACGACACCCTGTGTTTTTCTTTGCATGCAAAGTGCGACATAAGGCAGTTCAAACAGTTGGTATTTCTGGATACGGTGGAATTTCAAAAGTGTGCGTTGTTGGTCCCCAGGAGGTTGCTGGAGGTGGTATAATTGGTGGTGTTGTTGGGGGTGGCAGTGGTTGTGTGTGGGATATTCTGTCTCAGGCATTTGGACCAAGAATTGGCGTGCTCCGTGTCTTAGTGGGTGTTTTCTTATGTGTTGTGGGGATAGGGGAATTTCCTCCATGAGGGTTACTGTGGAGATTTGCTGGTGTGGTCCGCGAAAGGCCCCTTGGGGAGCTTCAACCATGGGTGGTGGTGAGCCCTGGTATTGCACCAAGAATGCTGCAACTCCCAGAGGTTTCCCTACTTTACTTTATCAACCCGGGGTTCATACAATCTTGGAGGTGATAGTGCTATATACACATCAGATGCATTCTACTCATGTCATCCTCTTCTGAGCTTTACGAAAGGGTGCTACTTCTATGGTTTCTAGGTGAAGTCTATCACACTTATAAAATTATTCCGAGGGCTACAAATGATTCAAAGCCATGGCACTGTCAACAAGTACAAAACTATACTAGAGAAAAAAAAGTACATCTAACTATTCTGTAATGAAAGAAATCTACTTATTAAACTATGATAAGAATTGAAAAGCAACCTAGGCATCTTGCATAAAGTAAATTGCTGAATTGAAATTGCATAAAGGAAGCTAATATAATCACACTTTTTTGGGCCAAATGGCTAAAAACACTCTACTTACCCTATGCTCTATCTATCAAGCTTTTAATCATGTAACTACTCATGACCAAACTATGCTTGAAAATGTGTTGTTTTGTAGCTAGGAGAAGAAAGTGCTAAGGTGGCTCATGGAAGGCTTGAACACATGGGCAGAAGGATGGAGGTGTATGAGTAGTTTTTTTAGGTTTAGAGGATGGTGATGCTGGTTTCTGGGCTTAAGGAGGGGCCCACAGGTGCTATTTCAAGTGCTGCTACAGGTTTCTTGTAGTGCTATAGGTAAGTCCTGAATTGCTACAGGAAACGGTCTGAGGGAAATTCGAGGCTAAAAATTAGGTGGAAAAAGGGTAGGGAAGGTGGAGTTAAGGCAGATTAGGATGAGTGGAAGGTGGCCCACCCCTTTGCCAAGCTCAGAACCTCTTGGGAGGCTTGTCTTGCACCCCTAGGGTTTTCTCACGATGTAGGGATGAAAAGTCCGAAAACAGGACTGATGGTGATTTCGATGAACATATGGCTGATGAAGGGTGAGAGATGAAGCTGAAGGTGCCGATGAGGTTCTCCTTGGTTGTGCTACCTATAGCTACAAGAAAAATACAATTTCATGTAATAGAGATGGACAAATTCATGATAAATACAATGGAAAAGATGACCTGAATTTGTAAATAAATTATACTCTAATCTACAGATAGAGATCTAACACAACATTCTGAACATAACCATCGAATCACAACAAATAATCTCATCCATTCCAATAAATCATGAACTAAGAAGCATTTTTAGTTTGTGGGGAAGTTCTACCCTCCTCAAGCTCTATTGATAGAGATGAGAGGGGGAGGCTTGACTCACAGATTTATGAAGTTATAACCTATTCTACCAACATGTAAGCAAACTAAATCTACATCAAAAGAAAAATGGAAACAAACTAAAAACAATAAATGAAAATACAAACAAACTAGCTAAATGACATGAAAGTAAAGAATGATTACACAAGAGAGGCTGAGGTGCATGGAATGGGACCTAACCCACAAGCCTAGCTCTCTGAAACTAGATCAGTAAGGAAAAGTTTGAATACTCATTTCATTTCAAAATATAGTCTCATTACATCAATATAAAATTTTTAAAAACAGATTACAAAAACAAAGAGCCTAATGGATTTCTCCAAAGTTCGAATCATAATGAGCTCTTGCTCAACTCCATTTAACCTAAAATGGTAGCTACCAATAGCTCCCTAGAAAATAGGTGATGAGTCCACTTGACTGCAAGTGAAGTATGTCTTGAGTGCACTTGATCATGATTTTTCTTGTCTTCCTTTGATTTCGAGCTGTTGGAGGGAATCTCGAGGATCCATTAGCTGCCTTTGGGAGTTAAGGAGGGTGGAAAACCCCCTAGTGTCTCTCCTTGATGTATACTTTGAGTCTTTATGAAAAAATCTCCACTAAAATGCAATATCTTCATGATATTCCCGCATTTAACTCATGTTAGGTACTCGAAGTATGTTAAGCCTCAATCACCACCTACACTAGCATCATAAGACCATAATATAATTAAAATGCAAGAAAATAGACTTAATAATGCAAAAAGGTGACCATTAACCCCTCCAAATGTACCTAATGATGGATCTCATCATCATCCCCCTACTAAATGGTTGCTCATCCTATGAGCAACTAATCCTCCTTCTGCATTTCCTTTAAGGCTTTGATGCACCCTCTGACTTCCCAAGGAAGAAGTGTGGGAGTCCCTTTAGGAGGGTAAATCCCATCATTCTTTTTTGCTTCCTCCAAACCTTTGTTCTGCTCATCTTGGTCCTTCCCATCACTCAAACCTAAGAAAAAAGGTGGACTGAGCTTCAAGCCAAGCTACTGAATCTTTTTGGATTTCATGGCCCTCTTGTACAATGGTGCTCTCTCCAACGCACCCCTCAATATTTCTGGTTTGTGGTACTCCATGTTTCTAAGGATGTGAGGGAGGTTGTTCCATATTCTTTGGCTAGCCATTATGCACTCTCATCTCCCAACAACCTAGAAACATCATCAAAGTGGGCCATTTCTTGAGCTTGTGTAAGGAGGTATCTTTCAACAAGTTCATGATCCTTTTCAATCTTCATATGGTTATTGATGACTCCTCTAGGGCTGAAAAGTTTCGCCCTAATGTGTAAGGGTTCTTTGTTTTCTCTTCTCATAACCCTCCTCATCTCTTGTGCTCATGTATCCTCATTATCCATCCATGATGCCAAAGCCATTAATTTCATATCCTCCATCCTAGGATTGGGATCCCAAATATTTAAATCTATTAACACAAGGTTATGCATATAAAAGTCTACCATTTTCGCCTTGTCAGCCACGCTTGATTGATTGCAGAAGTCAATGAATTGTCTACAATTTTGGAAAGATGAGGATCCATGGGAGGCTAAAGTTTTAATTTGAAAGAGGAGCCACTTCTCCTTGAGGTAAAGTGTATATGAATCTGAAGGATACCTATGTTGAATGGCCTCCATGCACAAATCTCCCATGGTATCCACTTGTTTACCCTTTTGCTGAAGCTACTCTTATATTGCTACATTCTCTACTTGTGCCTTTTGAATCTGCTCATTCAAAACTGACTCTCTAAGCCTCACATCAGATAAATACTTCCCCAACTTGGCTACTTTTCCTTCCATGACCCCTATGTCATACCACTAGTAAAAAGTGATGAAATTAATGACTAAGTGACTAAAAATGTTAGTCACCGCAATTATTTCAAGTGAATTACTACTAAATTTGAGCAATTTTAAGTGACCGAACTAAAAATGACTAACTTAAATGACTAATTTAGTCTTGGAATAAAATATACGACTAAATAATAAGTGACTAAACTCAAAACGACTAACTTAAATGACTAATTTAATCTAGGGATAAAATATATGACTAGATAATAAGTGACTAAACTAAAAGCGACTAACTTAAATGACTAATTTAGTGAGGATTAAAATATATGACTAGATAATAAGTGACAAATTAATAATGATTAATGTAAATGAGTATTATAGTCCAAGAATAAAAATATGACCAAATAAAAAGTACAACAAGTATATGAATTAGTCATTTATGTTAGTAATTTTTAATTATGCCACTCCATAAATGGAAAATTGAAATTTTGATACTGAAGTGTAACATTTAGAGACAAAGGGGTCCCTAAAGGGATTAGAAGAGGATAATGATCAGAAGAGGATAATGATTGATATGGAACTTTCCTTGTATTTATTTATAAAATCCAAAGACAAAATCCCCATATGGGCCTCCACTCAATTCCCTACTTTCACAACAAACGAATCAACTGTCTCACAAATATATAAAGAGGTGTGCCGTCGATGGTGTCTGAAAAATCTAAGAATTGTGCCGATGGGGAAGTAGCATTGTGATTACCCATGGTGCTTGCTAGAGCCATTGAATTTCAATTCTCTTATCCATTAAAACTTGATCATCTTCAGAGGAAGTGTCAATTAGTTTTAAAAAAGTTTGTTTTGGATAATGCATTAATATTTCTAACGATTTGCAAATTCAAAACACAATTTCACAGCTTAATTGATTTATTTTTCAACCCTGCATAAATTTAGGCCTTCAAACAAATGATTGATGGCACAATGGAATTGAGGTTACAAACAAACATTACATTTTTCTACCAATAGAGGATTAGAATTATTTTGGAATCTAGGTATCCAATCCAGTACAAGCTCTCATGCCCTATAATCTTAGCCACAAACCGACCATATCAATATTATGTGGCCCATCACAGATTGTCGATGATGAGCAATTTCAATTTGAGTTGATCGTAAACTTCACACAATACATCCATCTACGTAACATGTTGATTTGGCTGTGTATGTATAAAACTACAGAGAGTGTGAGGCTACAATGGATTGATAGGATCTAGACAGTACTGCTACAAACATTTTGGGACCAACTTGACTAGGGACCCCTCCATGTGCACGAAGAGATCATTATAACACCAATCTCTCTACTTTCAGCCTTTGGTGTTTGTCAGATAATATGTGGGAAAAATTAAGGTCACTAATGATATATTTTCTACAAATGATAAAGAGGCTTAGCTGCCACCCTTAAATCATGAATTCTATAAAATTAATCCATTTACAATTTGGTGGAAGAAGTTACAATTCCTGGCCAACCTAAAGCTGTTGAACTCATTTCAATGGTAGATTTAGGGAATATTCTGAAAACTTAAGAACAACATCGAGATCAAACAATTACTTATCCAAATTGTTATAAATTCCTGGAACATCCTGAAATTCCAAAGACAACAACAAAGTCAAACAATAGATAATGGATGATAGATGGGTGGGGAGGTATTTACTCGTCTTGATTTTTTAAGGGCCCTAATGTTGTGATTGAGGATAAAGGAGAGAAGCACAAGTTTCCAGGTCATGGTATTTATTTTACATTGATCTAGCCAACATATTGGTTGTTCAAGTGTGCACAATATGCTTGGTGTGATGCAAGGCTTTGTGGGGGAGATGGCAAGGTGAAATTTAATTTATGACAAATGATTTTGAAATAGTGAGTGCCTAACCCAACTCTCATCACGGATATTGAAAGCAAAGTTTAAATATCTATTAGAAATTTCTTTTCCTTGGCATCCAAAACCTCCAATCCATAACCCTTTTTTGACCCAATATGTCCTTGCACCGAGTCCTTGCCTTTGGATATATGGTCCTTCGCAGAAAAGGGAAGCTCATAGTTTTCAGCTAGGTGCGAAACCTATGGCAATGCCTACACATGAAAGAAATTCCTTCATAATCAAGTATCTGAATACACTCCACCCCAATCTTGAAATCCATGTCTTCTAGAAGCACTTCCCTAAGGTCCATATTAGCGAAAGTGCGAGATTACGTCTTAATCCCCATCTCCAAATATGCAAATTCATGGTCGAGATAAATTCATGGTCCAGATAGGATCCCATTGAGTTACCTCTATCTTTGAAAATTATGGCATCCCAATAGTTAGGAGGGAGGCCTGGAAGATGAACCTATATTGGGGAAATATGTAGCCTCTCCTACTTTGCATTGAAGAGGGGCATCCAAAAACTAAAAATGATAGGAGATGAATCAATTTTCCAAACCATCTAATGTACCTTTTGGGTGTCAACCGCATCTTTGAAGCACAAATAAATCCAACCTTGGGCTAGTAGTGAAACCTTTGGAGGACATTTAACAATGGGTGAGGTTTCCTTATCCACCCATGCTTTTAGGGTCGAGGACTTGAATTTTCGACCCCTTACTCACCCCACTAGAGATTTTTGGGAAATTTCCTCAATCTCCTGATTGGCGATGACGACTCCCAACAACAGAGAAAGAAGGAATTTGTTTTTATTCTTGACACTACAATTTATTTTCCTCTTCCTTGCTTTCTAAAATTCCTTCTGAATCACAATTCCTTTTTATTCACAAGAGTGTTTATCCTCAAAAACCATAGCACCATTCACGACGTTAGTTCAACCTTCCTCTGTTGCAAAGGCAAGGATCTCCTTCACTAGTTCACCCAAGGAGAGCGAGGCCAATGATACTTCATGAGATTAAGGACAAACAATAAAACAAATCAGAGATTAAGGACAGACAATTAAACAAATCAGAGAGGCTTATGAGAGCGAAGAATCCCCAATGTGTTCAAAAAATTATGAAAATCCTAAGGAAGTCATAGCACATTGTATGTGTTCCTTTGATCTCTAGGATGGTAGGGAAACTAAACTCAGAGCCAAAGAACCCCAAGAAGAGTTCTCCAGCCCCTGGAAAGTTTCCTTGGGCCCTAGGTTGACCAAAACTAAAGGACCCGAATAGTGTGTGGCTGGAGCAAGGGTTAGGGCCTCCGAATTTCAAGATGGTCTCCTATTGAATTCTTAACTTTTCTTTCTAAAGACCTAATAGGCCTAGAAATCGCAATATGCTAACCTTCTAACATGACTTCCAAATGTGAATGTATAAAATCCTCGGGACTAGCTCAAATTTTTTGAACCTCCCCCCACTCCCCCCCTTCGGTTCATATTCCACTTAACTCATCCTCCTCCATGTGGTTCCAATAGTAAGAAACCGACATCTCATCCGGAAAGAATATTTGACGCGTGGTTTTGTGTCTTGGTTTATCATGGTGGCCATCTCTGTACTTCAAAACTATATATTACGTGGATAAAAAAGTCATGATTACAATTTAATCTTAATTTGTGTTTTGACAAGGATATCAGAGCTTGACATTGTCCAGAGCTTGTTTAGTCTTCGTCAAAACTATGCCCTTCTCTAGTTTGAAACTCCATGACCCTTTCTTCACCTGCAATTTTTCTGTGGGCCTTTAGGGTTTCTCTAGTGTTGAATTCCTCTGCCATGGTAGAGATGTTGTAATGTCAACTTTAACATTTTAACTCCGTCAAAATAAAATAACAATACTAAAATTTAAAAACGTAAAATCAATAATTATAATTTATTATAATTAATAATTAAATCAATCTAGATCTATCTTAACTCTAGATCTACGTCCAGGTGAGAGAGAGGAATCAAATCTATTGAGGTGCGAACCTCTTTTAGAGTGAAAAGAGATTTGATCCCTTTGGGAATTTGGTAAATTCGAAGTTAAAATGGATATAGATTTTGGTAAATCAAAAGTTAAAATAGATCTAAATTAGTCATATACAATGAAAAGAATAAAAAAAATACAATAAAAAAAATAAAAAGACAAAATGGATTACAAACTCAACATAATTTCCACCTTTCTTTTAAAAAACATAAAATATTTATAATATTGGAATAACTTAAATTTTTTTTTTATTATATTCGAATAATTTTTTTTATGATAAAAGCTTTTGGCTTTAGTTAAAATTATTTCACTCATTTGAATATCATTTTCCCACTCGTTTATTTCACTCATTTGAATATCATTTTCCCACTCGTTTAAATGTTAAGAAGGTATATGCCATGGAAGATTGGCGGGAAGACTGAACAAAAATAATATTATGTTTTATTTTCGAAGAGAGAAAAACAACTGTTTGATATTAAAACAGCATTACCAACACAGTAGAGAAGAGTTACAGAGGGGATCGATCGAGGGGATCCATCGATACTGGGAATGCATTGGAGATTTCAACTCCAGCAATGATGATAAAGCAATTACTCGGTTTCAGAAGGTAAGCATTTAAGAAACTGTTTACTGATAATCTAGCTGCAATGGATGATCAGACATAGTAGCCGTGATAGAATCCGCTCTGTAATTTATTTTTTGGTTGGATTAGATGAACCAGAGAGCGATGTGATTAATAAAAGATCATGAAATTGGACGTGGGGCTTTGCATTTCTATGGTGTATTTGAGAGAATAAGCCCTAAATCCTGGGTCAAAAATCATCCGGTCGATTCACCCAATCACACCTGGAATCGATTTAGTAAGTAAGGGCCCACCCCCAAGCCATACCATAATAGCACTAAAGATGTTAACACAGATAGCAGCCATCAATGAGTGATTTGGAGGAGACTAGCCTCTTGCCGGGTCTTACTGGTCTCTTGCCAGCTTAGCTCTAATGCCCTATATTGGGGTTGAACTCATGCCGCTTCTCTTGCCACCCTATGTTGTACATGTCTTTCTTTTCTGGGATGATCGAGAGCCTTTCTGTTTGCAACATTTGAGAATACTCTTCCGGTCTGTGCAAAACCAGAGAATAGAGGGCTGGCAATCAATGGCTGTCTGGCTTCACTCTGCACCCACTATCCATCTACCTTTTAGCGTACCCAACAAACCCTAATGAGATAAAATTCCCCAAAATTTTCTTCGTACAACAGTTTATGGGTTACTGTGCTGCTAACATGATATGAAGCCCAAGTGGTGTTATTTTATACTTCTAAATAATTATTTCCTTTTATCGAACTTTGGCTCTTTTTTAGGTCCTGACTCTAGCTCTTTCCTGGGCTTTGTGGATTTTGTTCAAGCTCTGACTCTGACTCTATCTCTGACTCTGTATGAGTTTGAATATAACATGGGAGTTCCCAACTATGGGTTACAATTTCTCCAACATCAGTCTAATTGTAGAGTATTTCCTAAGGTGTATATATCCTTTGCTATCCATTCACCCTATTCCCTCTGAAATAATCTGAGTTTAAATCTCTAATTTAACATCTCAGCATGAACAAAATGATGCCTATGTATTCTTCTATCTATCTGTCCTCTTGTGATCTGATGTTTATTTGAAAATAAACGTTAAAGGTATACCTTTGCATTCCTTCTAAGAACTAAAGCTAGATTTGATAGGATGATTAAAACAAAAAGAAAGTAATTCTTGCAGTTTATGGCTCCATTCCACTTGCAGTCATCTTGTACTGAAGAAGATGAGGCTTGGGCATTCATTGTTGTGTAATCATGTAGACAGTTCAAGCTCATACAAAAATAAACCCAAAGTATTTATATAATGTAAGCTTCACCTTTATTCCAAGCATTTGAATCTTCATTAAGTGTCAAATTTGATGGTTTCTAGCATTATGCATTTGATTTTGTCGCCTTTTGCAGTCCCTAACTTTTGTATTATAAAATACCGCTCTTCAACAAAATACTTAGGCAATTTGTAATACAGGTTCAAGCTAAATGGTTTTAATTAGTTTCCTGAATACAGGGGGAACTAAATTCCCTTTCAGAGATGAATGAAAGGGAAGCTCAAGATATCGATATATAGCCTAACTGCCTAAGTGTTGAGCATACGACTTGCAACAACTGATTTTGAAATATTCCAGACTTTTCAAACGGTTATTGAATTTGATATTGAAAACTTGGATGTAGAAATAATATTAATTTCTTGCATATGCATGCAATTTCATCGATCACGTCATTTAATCAAAATATATTTTGCAAGCTACAATCGGAGGAGACAAAGGCATTACTTTTGACTTTTTTCAGTTGTTGCAATCGTAATTATGGTTACAAGTGGAGAGAGCAAGTAATTCATTAGAGCACCAAAAAAATGATATCAAGGATTGTTTCTTTGTTAGAGATGTTTGCAACATATGTGTGGAACATGTTGCCAAGGATCCCCTAGTCAAAATATGTGTTTTAGTTCGAAAACATAATGTTGTACTCTAACTAAAATGAACATATCTGTAGAGTGGGTATGCTTGTCCATTTGGAAATATGATCCGAAAACTTTTCCAGTCTGTGTTTATTCATTTTAGTATGAATTATTATTATCTTGTCAATC
Source organism: Pinus albicaulis (assembly GCA_034641835.2). Classification (NCBI taxonomy): domain Eukaryota; kingdom Viridiplantae; phylum Streptophyta; class Pinopsida; order Pinales; family Pinaceae; genus Pinus; species Pinus albicaulis. The sequence continues at coordinate 889,567,156 of CM076574.1, forward strand.
CGGTGCATTCAGGTTTGCTGTCCAAAATCCAAAGTGCTTCTCATATTCAGAACTTTCTGCCTCTGAGGGTTGTTATGATTTATCAGAATGTGGGTAATGTCTATATTTATAATATTTCTTAGTTGGATTGTTACTTGGTAATTTTGAATTGTAAGCTTAGTGAATATCCTTGATATATTCCTTAATACTTCATTAAATGGGACAAAAATATACATCCAGGATCAGTTGTAGCAACCTCACAACAACACCCATACCAAAGCGTATCATATGAAAGTGAAGTAGTGTTGAGGTTGCAAACTTAAGAAAAACTGAGCTCAGAACAAAATAAAATGTTTATCAGCAGTGACAAAGCAGATGTTGGCTATGAGATACTTACCAGATTTAGGCCATGACATAGTTTTCTTGCATTGTAGGAATCTTTGGACAGTACATAGGATTTCAAGATCAAAGACAACTAAAATGGTGTAAAATAAAGAAGTACCTCTGTGCAAGCTATCAGTCAGACTAGTCAAGCCCTTGTTATCTGTATGAGAAATATAAAAGGTACTTCAAAAAGGCAGTTGGAAACATAGATCATTGTACAGTGACTACAGTGAAAGGGTTTTGGAACTTATTTTCAAGATAAATCCCAAATTTGCCTTAGACTACTTGAGAAATCAAATTTGGGTAGGTTTTTCATGAGTGATAAGCTATAAATTTGAGAGAACTTTTTATTTCATCAATTCTACTTCTTCTCTTTGAGGCAAGGGACAAAGGACCCACCTCCACCTCGTGATTTGACTGCAAAAGTCTACTGAGGTGTATATATTCTACCCCACTCTAGATTTGATCCTTTGGCCTCTTATGAAACACATGTTTGTTACGGTCAGGCCCACTCAAGCTCTACAACCTCCTAATGGTCTACTTTACCTAACCCTACAGATTTCTACAATTTACAACTTTTCATTTGGTATCAATATGTGACCAAATGAAAGCACCAGACTACAAACATATTGCTTTAATGAGGCCTGGATGAGTAAAAAACGTAGCAAATAGTAGTAAATAATAAGTCCAGCTGATCCCAAAATTTTGTTAAAAATATATTCAAGGCTTAGGGATGGTTTGTGTTGTAAGGCTCATGAATGATTTTGTGCTTTACTTATATCCTCTTTAAACCTATCTTTGTTTTATAGTTTTTTGTTATGTATTTCAAATCATATTGAATTTGAATTTTTTCACCAACATGCATTATTTTTGAAGAATTTAAACTTTTTTAGACTTCTTGGATTGAGTTACATATGCTACACTTCTAATTGCAACTATACTCTCATAAAAAAGGCATTTCAGTAATGTATGCCATTCATTCTCACATGTTGGTCATCTTCTAAATACTAGAAAAATGAGAACACTGAGCATTGCATGTTTACCTTCTAATGTAAGAACTCAAGGTAATATGGAACTAATATGAATACAAAGTCATTATTGAACACCGATGCACCAGGATCTTGTCAAAATTTAATTTTAAAATCAAAACTTAAAGCAATATAGGCTAGGATTGTTGTACTTAATAAATAATTTACAATGACATTATATCCTCTTGCTAGGATTTAGTTCCTTCTCTGATATTTTGTTTATGATGAATAGGATATGGTTGGTTAAGAGTAATGATTCATAAAAGGAAGTTTCATTTTTCAAATATGTTTAATTATTACGTGTTTATATTTTTTAAATGTTTCTCTCTACCAATAAGGGAAAAAATCCTTATAATCTACTTTAATGACTTTGCTTGCAGGCTTTTGGAGCTTATGTTTTTGGTCCTAATAGTTCAAGATGATTCCCTATTGGGACTTCTAGCAAGTAGAGCTGTGAGATTTGACCCTTTCATTGGTACATCAACAACATTTAAGTAGAAGAAATGTTGCATCATCTAGAATAACATGCACTGGGAGGATGAGTTAGGTGCGTTCTTTCTTATACAATAGAATATTCACAATCATATATGATCTAAACTAAGTTCCAACTAGAAGTGTATTTTATGTATGCAGTTGCAGCTTGAACTTTGAAAATGCTTTCAAAACTAAATGAACTATAATTTACCTCTCGAAATGGGTAATTTTAAGGCATGGCTCTCCCCATCTTAATTTTAGTGTTGCTAACAAGTGGTGAATTTTAACAACTTTTATGAATGGACAGGTTATACAGTCAGTTATAAAGGGAGATCTAGTGAGTGAAGTGCATCAACAATTTTCCCCATGCGCGTCACAGGTTTGTTTCGAAACTGCATATCATTTAGAATCTTAAACATAGAATGAGTGTCATTATGGATCCATTGTGATGTTGGTAAATCATAGGCATATTGGAGAAATTATTTAAATTGTTTTTCAACTTTAAGCTAGATATACATTCAAAGATAGCAATAATTGAAAGTATAATTTCTCAATGGAAAGATATTAGCAATTTATAGCTATAAAATATCAAAACTAGGATTTTCCTTAATGTAAATTTCAAAACTCAGAACACTACTTTTTCTTAGTTGTGGGCTTCATCATCTTCTGTGGGCATTCTTCTTTGTTGATTTGTATAAGAATCCATGGTCTCTCAAAGTGAATTTTTCTCTGCTCCTAATCCAAATTTAGACAGGTAGTATTGTCAATCACTTTTTCCCCTTGAATAAATCCCAAGGGGTTTGATTGGACAGTTTAGGAAAGCTGCAATTATCGCCGACAATAATCCTCACGTCAAAGCTAGTGAATGCTAGTTCTAGGGCATGTATCTAGGATAATTGGTTGATCCAAAATCCAAAATCTGTCACTTAACCTTCCAAATTAGTGAATCAAAAGCATGGATCTAGTCTTAAATCCTTCAAAAATATGCAATAAATCTACCAACATGTTCATTAAATTTTGACTGATTTGTGAGAATAATAATTAAATATGTGTGATAAATAAATTAAAATCAATGAATGCAACAAGTAAATTGTCCATATATTTGAAGTTTTTTTGCAAGTGTATGTGTTGGGGGAGAGTGATGGGGAACGAGAATGATAGTAGGAGATACAAGGTGATGGGTAGGGAGGTTGTATTGATGCGAAATGCAGCAAGGGAGCTGGATATGGATATTGTGCAGATGCATAGGCCTAGGAGAAAGGGCATAGGTAGAGTTTCACTAAAATGAGGAAAGTTGTTGCCTCAGGAATAGTGGTGACACTTCCCTTTTCCACTGGGCTTATCACCTTGTGTAGGATTTGAGATAGTTGTCCCATTGACCTATTTTGGTCATTTGTGGACATTGAAAAAATTGTTTTCTTTATTTCCACATGTGCAGTAGAAAACACTAGTTTGGGATTAATTGCAAAAGAAAATGTTAGGGCTGATAATTGGTGTGGGATGAGGAAATCATGAAAGTGAAGAAGGGATTTTGATCAAGAGCCGCGCTACTACTACAACTTCCTGTGAGCCTACGCATGCCCGAAGCTAGGGCTTCTCCACGCTGCCATGGAGGTTCTGGGCTCGCCCCACGCTCCTCCTCCCCCGCCTCGTCCGTTCACTGAGGATGCGTTCAACTCGTTGCTGGCTACACTGCCGAAGAAGAAGAAAACTGAAGCAGCCAAGTTTGTAAAAATGTTGTTATTCTAGAAATATCCCTTCCCCCTGAGGGTCTGATCCAGGTAGCTTTGTCCGTGGCGGATCGCGCTCTCGTGGGATAGTTCATGGGTCTTTGGCCCTCCCCAAAAACAATGGTGAATTGGGTTGTCAAAAACTGGACGTTGTTGATCAAGAATGGTGTAACCTCGTATTTCTTGTGGAGAGGCTATTTTCTGTTCGAATTCATCTCAAAAGAGGATAAAGACCCGATCTTTCGAAATGGCCCCTACTTCATGGGACCTGAGGGCCTATATCTCAATAAGTGGACGCCGAATTTTGACCCAGCAGTGGATGTACCAATGGCTGTTCCTGTGTGGGTTAGGTTGCTGAATCTCCCAGTGCATTGTTGGAAATGGGATTCTCTAAAGAACATAGGTAACGCCCTGGGTAAATTTATTGACCAGGCAAATAACAAGGATCAATACGACTGTGCCCGAATATGCATTGAGGTAGATCTAGAGGTGGGCCTTCCGGAGGAAATAAAAATCAATGTCGGCAGTTGGACTCATGTGCAAAAGCTAGACGATGAGCAGCTTCCCTTCAAGTGCCAGAAATGCCATGTTTACGGTCACTTTGCTAGGGGTTGCTCGAGAAATGGAGAGGCGGAGAAAGGGAAGCAGGAGGGTTGGAACCAGATCAAGCGGTCAAAGATCTCCCATAAAACCCCCAAATTTGGGGTCCCAAATGGTAAAGGCCCTCCGCCGACTACTGTGCAACAAACCCCTCCCTCGAATGGTCAAGAAAACAAATTCGGGCCCTTAAGCTCAGCTTTAGAGGACACCCAGGAGGTTGAGATGCAAAAGAAAGTGACCCTAGACAAAGGGACCCCTTTAGGCTCGAGGCAAGGAGAAAGTGCCTCAGATAGACCTAAAGAGAAACATGCAGAAGCTGAAGAGGAAGAACAAGTCTCGGGAGGAATCAAAGGAGGAAGGAGAAATAAGGGATTCACAAACTTCGGCTAGAAGATCGAGAAGAGGTCGTAAGTGTGCCTGAGAAAAGAGAGAACATGAAACCTATAAAGATAAGCTCTAGGGTAGTCAACCAACCCTCGAGAAACCCTTGGAAAAAACTTCGAAGATGAAAAGAAACCAGACACAGGGCTCCAAGGGAGCTCATCACACCCTAAAAAGTAAGTGATGAAGGTTGTCTCCTAGAATTGCAGAGGTATGGGGAGCAGAGTGAAAGAAGAAGCAATAAGAAGTCTTCTAAGGATAGAAACCCCAGACAGACTTCTTATTTAGGATACAAAAATGGAGGACAAAGACTTCCTCCAAATAAGTAAGAAATTTTGGAATAAAGGTGGAGGACAGGCAGTCTCTGCTCGAGGAGCCTCGGGCGGGCTGGGCACTCTTTGGAATATTAGCAAATTCTCGATGGTCATTGAGATCCTAAATACTCACTGGCTGTTCTTGAAACTTGAACATCTTGATACAAAGGAGGTCATTAGTCTCTTCAATGTGTATGTCCCAGTAAATGTAGGGGAGAAAAAGGCCTGCTGGGACTCCATCAGAAATCTGGCAGAAATGGAGAATCTAGAAAACACCATCATTGCTGGCGATCTTAATCTCACCTTGCTCTTGTCAGAGAAGCGAGGACGCAACATTGCAAGGGATCCAGCAAGGTAATGGGTGGAGGACCTCATGCAGGATTGGGACTTACTCGACATCAAGCCCTCTAATGGTAAGTACACCTGGTCAAACAAAAGAGTCGGTTCGGGGCATATTGCTGCAAGGCTAGATAGATTTCTTGTTCAAAGTTCTTTTCTCCTTTTAGGATTAGAGGCTAGAATGCATATTATCCCTTGCAGCGTTTCAGATCATAAACCTATCAAGCTTGAACTGTTGGCCCAAATTGATCACGACCCTATTCCATTCAGATTTAGTCCTTTATGGGTCAAGGGGTCGGACTTCATGAATAAGGTTAAGGAATGTTGGAGGCTGCCTGTCAAGGGCTCCTCCTTCTTTGTTTGGGAGGAGAAGCTCAGAAGTGTGAAAGTTGTTCTGAAAAGTTGGGCCAAATCCCTCCCTAACCCTGCATGAAAGAAAATAAGTCCAAGACAGTCTGGAGCTCCATCACTTGCATTTGGAAAATGCAGAAATTACAAAAGAAGTTCTAGATAGGGAGGCAGGTTTACAATAGAAGTTTCATAAGGCATGCCTGTCAGAGGAAGAATATTGGAGACAAAAATCTCGCAGTCTTTGGCTTAAAGCGGGAGACAGGAACTCCTCCTTCTTCCACAAGCAAGCCCAAGCGCAGAGAAGCTTTAACTCCATCTCAGAAATCAAGGAAGAGACCATAACTCACAATGATTTCACTAGCATTAAAATGGAAATCTTCTCTCATTTTAAAAATCTTTACAGTGAAGAAGGGGTGATGGTCCATAATTCTAAATTCCTAGATGTGGTTCCTTCAAATATTACCTCCAGGATGAATCAGTTATTGGAAGCAAAGGTCTCTAAAAAAGAAATAAAGGCTTCTCTCTTTGCTATGGAGCCCGACAAAACCCCAGGATCGGATGGTTTTACAGCCAGATTTCTTCAATCTTGTTGGCAGATAGTGGAAAAGGATTTGTACAAAATGGTTTTGAAATCCCAAGCTTGTCAGAAAATTGGGGGCAGCACTAACTCTGCCTTTCTTGCCCTCATCCCTAAGGAAAAAGGAGCCAATAATTTCAACAGATTTCGCCCTATTCTCTATGCAACATAGGCTACAAGCTGATAACCAAAGTGATTGCCAATAGATTGAAAAGTATCCTTCCTATTATTATCTCGGAGAACCAAGGTGGTTTTGTTCATGGAAGGCAGATTGTGGACAATTTCATCTTAGTTCAAGAGGCGATCCATTCAAGCCTGCATCGAAAAGAAAAGGGTATGGTTGTCAAACTAGACCTAGCAAATGTCTTTGATCGTGTTAGACACAACTTTCTCTTGGATGTTATGCATAAGCTTGGGTTTGGGATTAACTTTACCAACTAGATTCAGGCTTGTATCTCTGAGCCTTGGATCGCCCCTCTGGTGAATGAGCGAGCAGCAGATTTCTTCAAAGCTACGAGAGGGCTTCGGTAGGGGTGTCCTCTTTGCCCCCTCCTATTTGTCCTTTAAGCTTATGTTCTTAGCTTTTATTTGGACAAGAAGTAGCAAGACCAAGAGATTATGGGTCTCAACATTGCAAGAGGAGTCAAAAGTATAAATCATGCTTTGTTTGCCGACGATTCTCTATTGCTGGGCGCAGCCTCTGTGCTTTCAGCATCAAGGTTCAAAGATGTGTTGGATGATTACTGTGATGAAACGGGCAGCAAAATAAATAAGGGGAAATGTCATATATATTGTTGGAACATTTTGGCCAATACTCTCAGTGCCATTTCCAGATGTTTGGGCTTTGCTGCCTCCTCCAACTGGTCTTTGTTCAAGTATCTTGGCCTCCCAATCTTCCACAAGATCGCCTTCAGCAGAGATTGACTCCCTCTGTTAGAAAAATTCAAGCTCAAGATCCAGGCATGGGGTTTCTCTTGGCTCAACCTTGCAGGTAAGTCAATGCTCATCAAGGCTGTTCCCAGCAGTCTCCCAATTTTTCAATTCTTTGTTTTGCTGGCTCCTTCGTGCATTCTTAGGAAAATGGAGGATTTCATCCGAAAGTTTTTTTGGAAAGGGGGTAAACATAATGAGAAGAGAATCTCGCTTGTTAGCTGGGACAAAGTCTCCAAGCCCGAGATGGAAGGTGGTTTGAACTTCAAAGACCTCTGCACTCAAAACATGGCTATGGGAGCAAAAATCATTTGGAGGATTATAGCTCCTAATCCTGGTTGGGCACAAATTGCATTATGGAAGAAATACTTCTGCGGCCAAAGGAAACACTGTCTTGATAGACCCCTCCCAAAAAACAGATTGCACTTTCTCAAGCTTTGTGCTAAAGCCACTCCGTTGATCAACCACCATGTGTTTTGGATCCAGGGGAATGGCAAACAAATTAATATCTGGGAGGATCGCATTATGAATAATCCTCCACTTGCTGAAATCAGATCTCTGCATGCGCTACAGTCTTGGATGTCCAATGCTGGCTTCATAACTCTATGGGACATCTTGTGCTAGGATAACTGTAATTGGCAGAGTTGGAAGCAGCTTCAGGTGCCAACGGAGTTGAAGTTGGACTGCGCTGACTTATTCGCTCATCTGAAGGGCATGGCCCCGATCCACGCTAGGAGACTTGACAAACGCGGTTGGGGTTCTCATTCGGGAAACTATTCTGTGGTGCAGGGATATATAAAACTGCTAGAACAACCCCACGTCCCTCCTAATCCCGCGCCTTGGAAGGGGATATGGAGTGACACATCCATTCCTAAAATCGATCTTTTCCGCTGGCTCTTGTGCCACAAGAGAATCCCGACAGAAGACAGATTGATGAAAAGGGGCTTCCATGGGCCTTCCAGATGTATAATGTGCAGAGAAAATGAAGAGAATGCCTGCCATCTATTGCTGGAATGCAAATTTGCAACAGAGATCTGGCATGAGCTTCTGGGCCCTTGGAGATTCAATTTCACATTTCCCATCTCCATCACTGATTTGTTTGCCAATTGGTTGCACAGATATCCGGGAGTCATTCCAAAAAACAAATGTTTAAGGCTGCTTGGCTTTCCTTGCCAAAGATCATTTTTTGGCAAATCTGGCTTGAGAGGAACAAGAGAATTTTCAGAGATAAAGTGCAGGATGAAAATATTGTCATGATCAAGATCAAATGCCAGCTGAAAGAAAGCTTGGGTGATCAGCTTGAGGATACAAATTTAAGTCAGCAGGATTTTGAATGGGGCGTCATGATGGGCCTCCAGTTTTCTGAAGTAGTAAGGTTAAGCAATCCAAGCAAAGAATGGAAAATTAGAGTCAATGAGAAAGACTTCTTAGATTGGGTTAACAAGCAATCCAAACACTCCTTATTCTTTGACGGGGCTGCCAAAGCCAATCCAGGGAAAGCTGGTGTAGGAGGTGTCATAAAGAATATAGAAGGCAGAATCGAGCATAGTTATGCCTGGGGCTTGAGACACAACACTAGCATCCAAGCAAACGCGTTGGTTTTGTTCCAAGGCCTCAAGCAAGTCAAAGACCTAGGCATCAAAGAGGTAAATGTAATTGGCGATTCTCAGTCCATTATAAAAACTATAGTGGACAATTCTGCCCCTACAGATTTTAGGTTTGCAAGATTGATGACAAGAATCAAAACACTGGTTAAAACTTCTCAGAGTTTGAACTTCTTCCATGTGTTGAGGGAGAATAACAAGGATGCAGATTCGGAAGCCAATAAAGCAGTCCTCCTCTCTGTCGGCACTCTTCTAAGAGACAGGGACGAAGCATGGGATCTCATTCCTTAAAATTTTTGCTTACATGTTTTATTGCATTTTACTGAATCAGTTTGTTTGTATCCACAAGCTTGGGAAAATTACAGATATTGATTCGATTGTTGTATGTAAGAATCACCGGTTTATAAGTGTCCGAGCCATTGAGCTCATGGCAGGAGAGGAAAACTGGGCTTTGCCCTCATATTATGTAACCTGATTAGAGGCATTCATGCCAAGGCTTTAATATAAACCAATATCTGTTCCTGTAAAAAAAATAAAAAATGAAAGTGAAGAAGCATAGAACTCAATGTTGCGTAATTTCCAACTTAAAAATAGGGTATTCAAACTGCATTCCAGAACATTTGGGATCAACCTCTTTCATTGTTAGTTGTTGGTTGATTTTCCATGTCTTAATCTAACAAGTTTGTTGGACATAAATGCATTTTGTACTCAATAAACTACTGGAAATATTCTAGTTCCACCGCCTACGTGTGAATGTGGTTGCATTCAATAATGGGTTCAAAGTACAATCAGAGTGTCATTGTCAAAACTTTGTTTTCCATCTCCATTATTCCAAAATATAATGGTTCACAGGTTGTTTTCACTTTCTATTGATTCATGTATAATATTCTACCATTCCAAAAACTGGAATATGCACTTCCTATGCATCCATCTGTAGAGTTTGTTCATGCATAAAAAATGGATTCTTCCTCAACATTAACTTATAATGGATAGCATGTTAAGATGTGACAAGGGTGAATTGGGATTATGTACAACTACATAAGAGATCCAGGATGTAGAGAATGATGTCGAAGAACTCCTGTGTAAAATGGTCAGGTTGTGAACAAAGTGGTCAAGCGTCCTTTTCCAACTCCACTGTCAAAACACTATAAAATGATGATGTTGTGTTACCTGGGAAGTCTTATCTTATGGATAGGATAATACTCTGGAGTCAGTTGTACATGACATGTCATTAACTACTTCTAGTTCCATTCATGAAGATGTAATGGGTTCATGGTTGAACTACCCTATTGATGATTCATTAGAAAAAGGAATATTGCTATGAATTCTTTGGAGGGTTTTGCTTTCTATATCTCTAAATATAGGTCACTAGATCCAAGGTTATTTAATTTTCTATATTTTTATTTCACCCATTTACTTATCTTGGATCTAAGACAAGCACTTAATTGAGTTGTCATGCTTGGGAAAATTGAATATGTATTGATCATTTGAGGTCAATTTACAATTACTTGTGCCAATATTGAAATATCTTTATGATCTAAACACTCGAAGAAGACTAATTAATGTCAAAATACGGTGAACAACCTACTTAATAATAAGTGGAACAATTCATGCCATTTGAGATTGATGTCTACGGTTAACTTCAAGCCTTCAGATCTAATTTTGTTTTTGGTGGATATTGCATGATCCATGGTATGAACAACTTCCTAGTTATTCATTTAATACCTCAACTTCCTGGTTATTCATTTAATACCTCAATGCAGGTGATTTATTTCTTGTATGTCATTTTACTCACTCTTCAGCAAGGTCTGAAATGTGCCATGTTACACCTTGATTATTTTAATGTTTTTTTTTGCACAATGAAGTATTAAACACCTTCTAATGCAAGAAAAACAATGAGCTCAACAACCCACTTTATAATTCAACAACATACTCAGATTTGTCACTGACATAAAAAATTTTATTTGGTTCTCATTGTTTCTCTATGTATTTTATGTGGTCAAGTCCTGAAGTATATTGCACCATTGTTTGATGATCTATATGCTTTGAAAATGAGTCATATAAAACTTAATTTCTCATCTCTTAGCATTGGTGATGAGGATTACATCTTGTGACATTGTTTAAAGTGTCCTTAAAGCAAATCAATACACAAGGTTGACAGAGTTTGAAGCAATTCAGGGTTTCAACTCCCTTTGAAGGAAAACCAACAACATAATAAGTCCAAAAATCTAGACTATAAGGCTAGTGCCACACCTGATCTCAGACTAAAGCATCCTTAATCTACACCTAGCCCATCTAACACAAAATTGTGTGTTCAAACTTAGTTTCTTCACTTTTTGAGCATGATAATGACTCCTTCTAGGCTAGAAAGAGTGCATGCTACAAATTATAAGTTGCCATAACATATTTATCATATTTGAAAATTTAACAGAAAGCATCGTGAACTTTGTCTGATATGGGTTTCAGAACTGTACAGGATATGTTCGATTGTGCAGATATGCTAGAGATGGATAAAGTGGTTATAGACAGTATTAAGAAGCTTGAAAATATCGATCTTTCTTTGCTACTTTGGCCTGCAGCAGAGATTCGCCCAGAAGCTACTCAATATTGTGTTCAGGCACAAGATCATGGTTTGGATATGGTACATTTGTGTGGGGCTCCTCCTTGATCTTGAATCAAACATTATATAATCCATGCTCCCCCTTGTTGTGGCTCTTCCTACAATTGCTCTTCTAGCAGCCACCCTTTACATAATTACTATGTTCTTTATCCTCCTTTCATGCAACCGCCCTTCCACATCATTAGAACTTCCATTGCTTTCAGACACAACTTTTTGTTAATGAGGGGGGTTTTTAGCCTTGGCGGTTTTGAGGGATCACAGGCAGGGGTTCAAATATCCATCGCCCACTCCATGACCTCTTTACTTTCGTCTCTAGAATTTTCTTCACCATGATGTCTTATTGCTTATAATCTTCAATCACAAGGTACTCGTCAGCTATTGAACCAAACTGTTAAGAGAAACAAAGGATGCTGAGGTGAAAAATCTGCAGACAGTGCACTGCAGAAATGACTTTGATCTGAATAAAAACTCCTTCCATTCTTACCCCATAAGGAGTCACCATATTGCACACTCATATAATTAAGGGAGGCCTGAGTTTAAGCCTTGCAAGTGTAATGCCCCCAGTCACCTACTGTGGTGTTTAACGACCTATGTAACCCATTATTTTGTGATTTTTTTTCTTCAATTCACCTCCTGTAACATATGTTATCTGTGTTTAATGCATTCTATGATGCATTTCACTCATATACAAGAATGCAATTTCATAATAACACCATTTAGATTACTATTCACATGCATCACATAATAATATATAATTAATTATAATAGAAGTCATAAAAACAAAGAGACACGAATTGGCTGCAAATCTTCAGATGTTCCAACTTCCACCCAGCCATAGACCACGATGCTCACATTTTCTCAACAACGGGTCACCCCCGGGCTGGGGCTTCGACTCCATAGGACAATGGCTTATCTAAAGCTAGGTACATACCATTACTGTACATAAGCAGTTCAATGTATCAAACCCAACAACATCCAACCAATAAGCTCATTTCCCCATTAACCCCACAACCGAAGTAGTGCAACCCCTTTTCTACATCCACAGTCCATCGGCACATGCCACTACCCTTCCAAGGTGTCCAACTCGACCATCCAGGGATGTTCCAAAGCCTTGTGGTTTCCAGGAGTTCCAACGGCCTCATGGGTCACCAGCCTAAACATAATATGTACATCACACATAGGGGTCATCCTAGGGGTGTTACAACAGGCTTCATGATGAGATTAAATGTGAAGTACCTTATAATAGTGCCATTTAAAACTTTGATGATTTTCCTTGATATTATCAATAATAATTACTCCCAACCCTTTATTCAAGTAGAAGAACATTCCCATCTTTTCCAGCATATCAAACCCTTATTGGAAAAGCAAATCAGTTGCTATGTTTTGATGTTTCGGGTAATGATCTACGTTTCTAGATGTGAACCTGCTTGTAATTTCACCAGCTTCGTCTATAATGCTATTCAATCTTGAATGCAACATAAGCCCCTTGACTACTCATCCAGGCTCTGACGATTATGGAAAAGTCCTCTTCCAATTCAAATGAGCAAATTCTATTTGAAAAGACAGTTTTAATCCCTTGGTCATGCCTCTGTCTTAGCTAGATTGTTACAGTTTCCCATAGGTCTATTGTGTCTTAAATATCCTCCTTGTCTCTTAGTTTGATTGTTACGGTGGGTCCTACTTCCTATGTCAGGGATGGAGGATTCAAGCTACCTTGGTTTTTAAATTCAACAATCATCTACTGGGGGATTTTGTCTCTCTAGACATGGTGGCTTTTACTATTTCAATTATAAATGTCCCCACGCTTGCTACTAGTCTTTCTCAAGGGCTTCCTCATAAACTGATATCTGAAAATCCTTATGTTTCTTTCTAACCAAACTTCCATAGCTGGCAACATGTTTCCAAATTTCTTTAAGCTTTGGGGATTGTGATATCATATGCCAGTTTTGAAAGAGATCTGGTAACAAGGTAGGAAACCTCCAGTTGAGGTCATGTTTCTCTTTAAAATGACTTGAAATACAACAGGGGTACTCACACATAAGGAGCAGAGGCAAAGGGGTCATTAAGAAGGGCCAAGGAAACATTTTCCTCAGGATATGATCCTGTGTTAGGTTGTTTTTCAGTGGATAGTTGTAATAAATTCTTTGCTTTAGTCAAGTCCTCCTTCACCCAAACCTTCTTCCAGGTTTTGTTGAAGTTGCACCTTCTTTCATGGCCTCTCTTTACCGTGTACAATCCAATCTTGGAAGCTCTCCATTTTCAGTCATCATGTCCCCCCTCGTTGGAATTCTGAAATTTATAGGATTTTTGTTGAGTGTTTTGTTGCATCTCTATTGATCTGGGTTCTAACTTCCTCCAATATTTTCCTATGTCTCTCCTTAAAGGTGTCCATCTTCAGCTTCATACCTAAAGTTCCAAACACTAGATCCCAAGAGTTGTTGTAAGGGCCTCTTTGGACTTGCTAAATCGTCCATGCTAGAAAATGTTATCTTCAAGTTCCATGAGTTCTCACAAACTTAGCCTTGGATCCATCCTTGCTATCCCAAAAAATATAATACTCAATTATGTCCAGGTTGTATCAAATGAAGCACAGATGAAGGAGCAGGCATTTTGGGGATATGGTGCCTGTGTAGTTTGCCTTAAAACTTGTTTTCTTCCTTGCAAATATGCCGGACCATCTTTTCCATTAAGGCCTTATTAATCCAATCCCCCATAACATAGACCCAAGCTGCTGCAAGCCTTATACACTCTTCCAGGCCAACAAGATAATATTTTTTGGTCTGTTATGTTCCTTATCGGACTACACATTTGCTGATATTTTCAGAATTGGCCAATTGTAGAATAGACTTTGACAGTTGCAGTTTGCCAACTAGAGAGTCATTTCCCTTTCCAAATTGTTCCTTTACTAGATAATCCTTTAATAATATTTTGCCAAAAAGGCAGACAGACACACTGATTTTGTCATGACATAGACACTACTTTTGTAATCTCAAAGACACTTATCACTATTACAAACACCCTGAAATACTTAAAAACATCAATTTCTTTGTAAACTGTAGCCAAATTTTCAAAATTTTGTGTTTCAAACTTCTTTTCCTCTGTCTCCTGTGGTTCAAAATTTTAATTAAAGTTGTCTTCATTCAATGTCACTTGGAAGTTGGCACATCAAAGATGCTCTGTGACTTCTCTGTTTTGTGCCTGAGCTTCCCGATATTCTGTCCACTCTTATCAAGTTTCAAGGTCTACAGGATGAGTGGAAAATCCTTGCATTCATGTGTATATGTGATGGATGTTGCTCCATTGGCCATAAAGTCATTGGTGATATTGATGTTACAAGAAACTCAACTGCCAATGTGGGACTTATTAGCCCTCCACATCATGATATTTATTCCGTTGAAGATCTAGCATAACTTATTTATGATTTTAAGGAAATCATAGAGTAATGACTTAAATGAAATTATAGAGTAATTCGGTCTTCAAATATATTCCTCCTCCTTAAATCACATGAGCCAAACCCAATTTCTCTTTAAATGGTGAATGTAGGGAATTTAGACTGGGAATTCCAACCTTCAAGGGGAATATATGGGTTTATACATGCCTGCAGATTTTGAAAGAGAATAAATGGGTTACCACATACAATATGTAGTCTATGAAATATAAATGAAAACTCCATGTAGGGGGCTTCTCCTCAAAGGAGGCCCACAAACCGAGTGTGAAATCTCCATGTCATGAATACCAACACTCCTCGGGTTCCTCTAATGGAATTGTAGGCAGAGACCCCACAAAAGGTGGGTAATCTTTCAAATTAGCTGAAAAAATAATTTGTAATACATCCAAAGCAAGGTATACAAGTTGGCTTCCAAAATGAACAGATCGGTCTATTCCAATTTTGTAGGTTGGCTCATCAAAACGTTTTCCAATGTGGCACATGTACATATACTTATATATACACCCTAAGTCCCCTTATCACAATAATTATGGATTAGGATGGGAGCATTCCTCTCTCTTTGAGGTCTGTGCTATTGAACAAGGGTTGTTTGGGATCCATTTTCCTTTGGATTATTCTCTCAAAAGCAACTGAAATCTGCCAATGAGTCTGCCACTTGACCTGTGCTAAATGTATGTAAGATGCATCAGTTTCATCTTTTTAATCCTCAATGTCTTTGAAAACTTATCCTTATTTCACATAGTAAGATGAAGGCCTTTCAAAATTATTTGTTTTCTGGTAAGCATATTCGACAATGCTAGTACTGCTTTTCCCAAGAGCCTCAATTCCAAGTCTGCTATAGGTGAAAAATCGTTGCTTGTCCTGGAACATCAAGTATTATAATGATGCCTGCACTATCTCCACTTGGAAGGAAATACTTAATGTGATCTAAGGTTTGTATAAAAATACCATTTCCAAACACCACTCTTAATGCGAAGAGTATCATGTAGAGTGCATCTATGTACAAGTTTCTTGATTCAATGATGACAATCTATTTTCTCAACAAGGCTTTATTTTCCATATCATTGGATCAAACAAGGTATTTCACAAATCGAATAAGGAGGTCCCCAAGTATAATCTCATCTCCAACTCTTGAAAGAAACGTTGCATTACTTTACAAATTGTAGCCTCATCATCAACTCCACTCTTTCCAATAATTCTTTGGACTTTCAGAATAGTTGTCTCCCCTTGGAGTTCTCACTTCCATGAAATATCCTCTGAACACAATCAAATTCCTTCGCAAGGGTTTTCCTATCACAAGCAGGTGCACATTGCTGAAAAACATCCTTTACCCTAATAGTTCCAGTGTTCTCTTACAAGCCATACATATGAAAAGCATTTTGGATGACCCTGCACAACCCTTAATACTGATACCCATGCTTATTTCTCCTTCACTGATTGCACAATATGTCTATGTCTAGTGGGAAAAAAGATCACAGACTACCCATCAGCAAGTATTCACTTGAAAGTCAAGTTTGCTCCAAATAACACACATGTAAAGGCTACATAATCCACTCTCCGTGCTACAAACTTCACAGCTGCAATCATCCATAGGAAGCTGATTCTGACATGTTATATTTCTACATTGTTTGTGGCCAAAGATCTCAAGGAATGCTTGAGTGACACTGATATCTGTATGAAAAAATTCCTGAATACTTCTAACTAATTCTGTGTGCCTTGGAGACAGGTGTAATATCCCTCCCGCCTTGTACAAACTTTTTCAAAAGGACGAATTCTTCCGCACATTGAAGACTTGTTGTGCCTTCAATGATTGTTGTCCTCTTTGAAATTTGAATCTGACTACTATCTTCTGTGATCTCGTACTAAGGATTCAAAATAAACAATCACTGTTATTTGTCACTGATTTTCTCCATTGTTGATGAATAGAGCTACCTTGTTAACTCCATGGGATCAGCCAACTGTGAAAATACATGAAGTAGAACCCTTATTTCCTTCATTTTTATATGTTGGAGTTTTTGTGCAAACCCCAATATAAACTAGTGGATAGCACACCTCACCCTTGGGATTCAAAATTGGAACCTAATGGCATGAAACTAGAAAAATGCCTAGTAAAATTGGAAATGACTAGTTATGCCAACTCTTTGAGCTTGAAAATGCAAGAGGCATATTCAACCATGGACAATAGGCCTAGAAGAGGTTGTGTCATCTATTCAAAAGCTATAACAATTTTATATCCTATCTTGTCCAATGAGGAAAGCAAGGAAAACTCTTAAGACTACTATAAATATGCATGTGTCCCCGGGCCATTCGTGCTGGAGCCTTCCCAGATGTCCATGAGAGCCACTTTTCCTAACCCAACCCAGTAAACCCAACTGATTCAATGAGATTATCATGGGTAGCATGCCATCTAGATCTTGAACCTGGGTCATCATCAATTATCCGGCTTGCTGCTAGATCACAGCCCCACCGTGGACATTACTCATGGCCTGTGGGAGAATACATGTAGTGAGGATGGCATTAAATCAGATTCAAAACTTAGAAATGTGAAGAATAAACAATCTGAATCAACAAGTGATAATGTTAGACAAAGCTGCAACAATAATTTTGTTAATTATGTAATTGGAGAGAAGCAAGATCTTGGAAATGTTCTCCATCCTGAGCATGGGACTGTTGTGGTTTCTGATTCCCCATGTGAGTTGTCAAGTTCACCTGATGCTGACATAAAAAAAAGTTGAATTATTTTTCCAATTCTATCATTGGAAAAGAAAAAGCTAGTTTGCATGTTGGGGAGAGAAAAATCAATGGAATGCATGAGAGTAGGTTGGCATCTCAACTGGCTACACATGACAATGGCACAGTGGCTGTTGATCAAAATCTGCTCAAAGAGAAAAAGGGTGAAGTGTTATTTTTATCTGAGTAGTCAACAGCAGATACAGGCAAGGTGTCTGAATGGGAATTACAATCAGAAGCTACAGCAGTGCTCCCTAAAGCTGATATGGCTATTTTGGAGGAAAAACCAGGTTTTCTGTCTGGTAACAAAGTTGTTTATTGCAAAAAATCTTCTGGATATAGAAACAAAGGTAGGGTTAACTATGATAGTGCTAAATTACTTGGGGAAGGTTCAGCTGCCAATGTGAAGGCAATTGACGCATAAGATAAGGGTCAAGTATCCACCACTAATAGTGATATTTGTGAAACGTCTGCTCAACTTCAGGTGCCATCTTTGCCTGTTGAAAGTGAAGCAAAGCAGGATTTAGTAGCTAGATTGATAGAAAAGGAGAATAGAAGTTCTTCCAATGTTTCTGCAAAGAATAATGTTGCAAATATTGGTGATGCTGCCAAGGTAGTAGTTGTCAACAAGAAGAATAAAAAGAAGGATTTTTCAGTAAGGAAAATGCTGCAACTCCCACAGGGATTTATATAATGCTTATAAGGTTCAAGAGGAGGAGGAAGATGTGAACCTTCCAGAACCATCCAAAATAGTAACCAATGTTGTCAAGAGTAAGAATTCTTCAAAAGAGCCTGAGAAGCAAGTCCTGAAAGAAGTGGATGATTGGGAAGATGCAGTTGAGCTTTCAAATCCTATGAATCAAGTAGCTATTTTAGTTACTAAATGTTCAAGAGACAGAAAGTACTCCAGAGATTTTTTGTTGGCAATCAAGGATTAGTGCAAATATCTACCAAATCATTTTGAAATTTGTCCAGACACTATTGAATTACTTGGAAATTCCCAAGCACTTGCAAGTCATGTAGGAAAGGATGATGCATTAGCAAGTACTGCAAGAGGACTTGATAGGCAAGTGAGTGGTAATTATCTACTTGAACGTCGTGGGAGCAATATGGCTAGTTTGGATGATGATAGATGGGCTAAGCCGGTGGATGCTTTTTCTGATGGCTGTGATATGCAGATGGATGCGAATCTTAGTGGTTCCTCTGCTGTGTTTCGACCTGGCCAAGGTTATAATGCTGGCTTTTCAAGAAATACCTGTGCAACACAAATGAGTATGAATGCCATCCTTCCTAGAGGGCCTTATGTGCAAGCACCACTTCCACATGTTGGACTAGTGAGAAATAATTCTGATGCTGATAGGTGGCAGCGTGATTCTGGTTCGCAAAAGGCTTTGATTCCTCCTCCACAGCCTTCTCTGCCCACAATTCATATATCAGAGAACTGATATGAAGTGGGCAAGGTTTCTAATGAGGATCAATTGAAACAAAGACAAATTAAATCCATCCTTAATAAATTAACGCCCAAAACTTTGAGAAATTTTTTGAACAGGTCAGAGAAGTGAACATGGACTCTGCATCATGTCTTCATGGTATAATATCTAAAATATTTGACAAAGCCTTGATGGAGCCGACTTTTTGTGAAATGTATGCAAAATGCTGTTTTCAGCTTGCTACAGAATACTAGAATTTTATGAAGAAAATGAGAAGGTTGTTTTCAAGCGAGTTCTTTTCAACAAATGTTAGGAAGAATTTGAAAAAGATGAAAGAGAAGAGGCTGAGGCTGAGAAGGTAGAAGAGCATGGTGAAAAAAGGCTTTCAGCAGAAGAAAGACGGGAGAAGAAGGCTGCAGCACGACAATGAATGCTAGGAAATATAAGGTTTATTAGTAAGTTTTATAAAGAAAGTATGCTGACCGAAAGGATTATGCATGCATGCATCAAGAAATTAATTGGTGAATTTCAACATCTAGAGGAGGAAAATGTTGAAGCTTTGTGCAAACTGATGAGCACTATTGGTCATATGATTGACCATTCAAAGGCCAAGGAACATATTGATGCTTACTTCGATAGGATGACAAAAATGTCCAATAAAAAAGGGCTTCCCTCTAGGCTGAGGTTCATGTTGAAGGATCTGATTGATTTGAGGAGGAATGGACGGAAACAAAGGAGGAAAGTTGAGGGCCCCAATAAAATAGAGGAAGTGCATTGAGATGTTGTGCAAGAACTACATGGACAGGGAGGCCTCTCTCGAGGTACTAATATGAGACATTCAGGTTGGAGATTTGTGACACCACTTGATCATGGTGTGAGAGGACTTGCAATGCCACCTTACATGGCAGGTTCACAGATGGGTTCGCTTCCACATATGGGTGGGATTAAAGGGCCACAACCACATATGGGACCATGTGATTGTAGATTCACTAGTCAAGATGCTCGGATTGTGGATAGGGCTCAATTTTAAAATCAGTCTATGCCAAGCCCTTCAACACACAGAGCTTCTGATGATGGCCACTTGACTCTTGGTCCAAAGGGAGGTCTTGGCAAGGGAATAAGATGGAGGGCTCAAATTTTTCCATATGATAAGAGTGCTCTAGCAGATATTCCACCATTCAAATCTCTGAGTAATAAACGAATAGGTGCATCGGGTTGCAGTTATGACTAGATTCCAGTTGGTATGAGAGATGAAATTTTGACAAGGACTTATGCTGCAGAAAAGCCTTTATATGCAAAATCATGTGTCCAGAAAATAAATTTTTTGGATAATGACGTAAGAGAGTTTAAGAATTCATACTCATCAGGTGACAGAGGTGGGAAGATTGCAAATGTTGAATTTCAACTGTAAGAACATTCTTCTCAAAGAACTTTGAGTTCACAACTCATTGAGGTTCAACTTAGTAAAAATGTTGAAATGGCAATTAAAGAATATTATAGGTGCATTCCTTTACAAAGCTTCCATGCATTTTCACTATGTCTTTTAGAGAAGTCGACATGTTTCCCTGACTTTTTCTTAATTTTGCATGATATACCATCTAGTGTGAGAGATTTGAAAGAGGAAACTTTTTGTGTAGATGACCTTAAAGTACCATTGTTCCATTCAACTATGGTTTCGCTTTGGATATTAGATTCTTTTGCCAGGAAAGATGTTGAAATTGATCTTTTGGGGAATCTACTTACACATTTATGCAAGTCTGAGCCTTTCTTGCTAAATCAAGGACAACTTACTGAAGGGTAGTATGAGATTTTGTGTTTGTTCTTATTCAAGTTTGAATTTATTTCAGGACTGCTATAGTCTATGGTCAATTGCAATTATGAATTATAACTATATATATTTTTGATGTTTCTAGGTTGGAGACTGTCCTATTTTCATTGGAGGATTCTATTGTTGATGCGCCCAAGGCTCTTGAGTTCCTTGGTAGGATTCTCACAAAACTGGTTGTTGAAGGGATATTATTTATTGAAGATATAGCAAGGGAAGTCAAGGATGGGGGTACAAAGCCAGGAAGCTTATTAGAAAATGGTCATGCAATAGAAGTTCTTGGAACTGTTTTGGAAGATATTAAGAGATTGAAGGGGGAGCCTGTATTATCTGCTTTCTACAACAAATCAGGAGTTCATTTAGAAAGCTTCATGCCCAAGAATTGAGGGGATTTTGAGGGATTTCTCAAGAAGAAAAACATTCAATGTTTGTATCCAGTCAGCATTAGTAGACACGTGTAATTAAGAAAATTTCAACGTAGACCGCTCACAATTTTGCCTGATCAACTTTGTGGTTTATCTGTGCTCTCTCATGTTGACAAGTGAATGGTTGGTTAGTTTTTAGCTCGTGATCTGACTAAATATGCATAAAAATCTCACCGTCAACTTTTTTCCTGCACACGTTTGTTTTTCCATCCTTTACATGAGTTTTGATGGAATAAAAAAATCTCTACCATTAGATAGTTAGTAATACATTATTGGCCTTAAAGGAGCTTCTTGTAGAGATATACATGAAGTAAACAAAAGGCTTTGAAATATTATTGTTACACAACCTATTAGCTTTGTAACCTATCCTATTTTATATGCTTGAACAACCCAGCCCTGTGTCGGGCATTGTTAAGCTTTGCACTGATTGATAGGAACCTAATTTTGTCATCTATGGGTCTTATTTGCTTTTTTCTTGCAAGATAATGTGTTTTTAGGACCGAAGTAAATCGGTTGTATAGTGCTTTGAAGCAATTTCTTTTTTAAGGATTGAAAAATGGTCATATAGATCAATTTGTATGTTGTATAGGGGTTGAATAAATTAACACAAGTGACAAGGCCGTGTCAGTCATGGAAAAAATAGAGTGGTTGAAATAAGGGTCAAACCCTGCTGCCAATAGGAAAAGGGAACTATGCGAAGAAGGGGTGGCCGACTTTCTGGTTGGTAGAAAAGGATCTACCAACATCACCTCGAAGAAGCACATAGTTTTTAGTGTAGTTTTCCAGGAGAGGTGGGAAGGTATGGTTGACAGTCGTTGGTGGAAGAACTGTGGCCCACACACAAGCCCACACTCGACAAAAACAAAACCACAAGAAGCATAAGGTGGAAATCACTAAGAAGGAAGCAACACGGGCTAGACTAGTCGACACCACTCAACTGTTTAGAAATCGCCAGGGAAAAGACACATAAATGACCGATAGAAGGGCAACTGTCAGCATAATTAGTTTGTGGATGGAGTGCTATCAGAGCCAGCTAGACTTGTGTCAGTGCAGGTTTAATAACCACCACACGTGGTCGAGTAGCCTAGTTGAAGCCGTAGTGACGGTCTGTCAGCCACAATATGACCGAGAATTGGAGCAACTGCAGTTGACAAGTGGGGAAGCACATAGATCATAGTAATAGGTGTGCAGGTGGGCTGTCGGGTCGGGTGCAAGAGCCCGTGTCAAACTTCCCGCGTCTACATCCAAAATAGCTTTGCCTTCAAAATGGTGCACATTCTCAAATATAGTTGTTTAATAAGCATACATCCTCACGTGCCACATTTGGGAAAAGAGTTGTAGGGAATCTCCACAATTCCCTCACTGCTCATGTCTTTCCTTGTACCAAATCACTAAAATTCGTGCATAGCCTTTACTAAATAGCAAATCTTTTCTCTCTTCAACATCTCATAATCATAATGAACAATTGCCTCAAGATGTTGTTTATCAACGAAATTTGCCTCATGAGAAGGTGTCTCATCTCGAGGAGCAATTTTCTCATCAACAGACCATTTTGAGGGAATTTATAAAGAGGATGTTAGAATAAATTTAAGAGAGATAGTTGAAGATGACTTCATATTTCCCCTGTTTTGTAGGTGAGGTGGGTAATGAGGCATTGATGGATCGAATATCAAAGGAAGAATTACAAACAATTTTGCATTGTTTCCAAAAGTATAAGAACCCTCAGCCACTTAGCAGGACAATAGAATTCTTCTAGGGGTTCTATGACTTCCTTCAAACAGACCAACTAATAATTGCTGACAAATTAAAATACACAGGCAAGATTTGGGAGCTTTCAATTCAACATTTCAGACTTTAATCCCAAAAAATTAGACAAGGATGAGATGATTTCAGACCCATATCACTATGTAATTGAATCTAAAAAATCATTTCAAAAATTAGTGCATTTAGGTTCAAAATCCACTAAGCTGATTCCATGTCATTAGAACAATTTTGCATCCTTCCTAGGAAACAAATCCATTACGAAATAAGAGTAGCCCAAGAAGGAATTTATAACATCAAACCAAAAAATTACAAGTAGTTAGTAAGTTTGTGTTTCCAAGGCATATGATAGAGAAAATTGGCTTTATTTAGGGCTACTCATCCATATAGGGTTCAATGTGCAATTGGTTAACTAGATAATGAATTGTCTTTCCTCAATATCTTTGCAATTCTAATTAATGGCTCAACTTATTCTTCTATCATGCCTACAAGAGACCATGGGTAGGTATGACTAATGGCTCCTCCGCTATTTTTTTACTGTAGATTAGGTGGTCTCAACAGAGTTATAACAGAGTAAAAAAGAATTATAAGCTTGACAACTATACAAATAGGAATTGCCCTAAACTTGACATATTTACTCTTTATTGATTATGTTTTGCTTTTGGGTGATAGGACCAAGGCAAATGCAATTATGCTGAAGGACCCCACCCTTGAAGAACTGAAATTTCTACCTTAAAAACTACCAACAACTGAGGAGCTACAAGAATCAACACCATCTTTGATTTGAACATAAATAGTCTTATTATCTCCGAGTATTTCCCTAATCACAATGACTAGTAGATTCTCCTCATGGATTATTTCTCTCATTCTATTTATTAGTAAAATCCACAAAATGTATCCCTACATTTGAATCTTGGGAAAAAACATATAATTGTTATCATTTAAATTATCCATATCTCTTGGAGCCCAAAAGTCCATTTGCTTTGGTTAAGCTTTATCTATAACTTCAAAAGCAACCCTATTATAAGCTAAGGACCATTATGTCCTCATGAGTCTTGACAAAGTATATTGGAATGAAATTGGGTGAAGACTAGATCTAGGTTTACCATGTCAGAACCTAGGTTCATTGAGATGACAACCTTGGTTTGAAGATATCCACCATACAAACTAGGACCACCCATACTTATCGTTGCCATCTCTCTTTCATCATCAAGATTAACATACTGAGGACCTATAACCCGTGGAGGCCCATGGTAGCCATTTCAATGTAATTTATTAGAATACAAGCCATTTCTTATTATGAGATTTACCACATCCAAAAATGGCATCATTCACATCATTTTGAAGAAGTCTACAAATTAGGTCAACATAATTTTTTTCACATTTACGACTTCCCTCACATTTGTTCAGTCCTAAAGCTCGAGCACTTTCATAACAAAAATAGGTAAAGTCAAACAACAAAAATGGTCCACCCTCTTTTCATTTTCTAATATTATAATGATGTTTTATTAGAGACATTGTTTGTTTGTTTGTTTTTCTTAGAAAAGGGTTTGCTCTTGGTTTTATGCGACTTTCAATTTATCATATGTAGCATGTTGAGAAATGGGAAAGAATAATGTGTGACATTCATCTTGCAGAAATTGATGTTGAATGAAAAGATACATAGTTTAACCAAGCTACAATTCACTTTGGTAAAGTCGGAGGAACATTTTAAAAAACTGCTTAAGAATACACCATATACAACGTTTGACCATAAGTAATATATGTATTTTTATTTTGCAGATATGTTTTTTTTTTCTACCCAAGATATCACAACAAGAAAAATATTGATATTATAGAAATTTTTTGAGGACCTCATTGAGGTTTATTTTTCTGATGTCCTACTTGATTGATACTTTCTCATATGTCAGGAAGACTTTAAATATGAATTAATATGTTTATGAAACAAATCCGATTCAAATTTTATAGATATAAAAGATAAAAATAAATCTTAATGTCTTTGTTTGATTGCTACTTGTCTTTGTTGTGGACATGTTACAAGAAATGTGATTGGAAAAAGGATGGGGAGGCAATGCATATCACGTCTTGGATATGGTTCATTCGCTGTTAGAGATCACTTAGACACCCGAGCCATTGAATTTCGAAATGTTTCTAGTAGGAATTCCTTTGGTTTTTAATGTTGTGATTATTTCACCTCATGGCTATTTTGGGCAAGAAAATGTTTTAGGAATGCCAGACACGACATCGATGGACAGGTAAACAAATTTTTTATAATTGCAATTTCCATTCCATAATATCCACTCTTGATTGTTTCATTGTATTTTGGACGTTTCTTTTGATTTTTTTTTGTCTTTTAACTATGAAATTGAAATACTTAGTATCATGTTCATTTAAACAACAACCAAAGTTTGAAGATAAAATTAGTATTACACTATATTGATTGGAATCCTTATTGCTATTTTGTGTTAAAATATTTTCATGACTATCAGAAAAAGTTACTTTCATGTTGTTATTTGAGTACATGTTTATATACTTGACTAATTTCATGCATTAGAAAATGAAATGTTGTTGTCAATAAAACGACAAGGATTAAACATCACACCTTAGATTATTTGTTTTCACAAGTCATCTACAACTTGAGCTTTTTAGCATATAACTCAGTTGACATGATTGTTCCTAAGCTTTCCTTGAAAGTTGAATACTAAGTTACTATGGTGTTCTTTTCTATACATGGTGACATTTTATTTGCTTTGTTTATACAGGTTATCTGGCCACATTATAGTGACCATTATCGCCCCAATAAAGAAAATTTGTTCGAGTTTCTTACTTGTATGAGGAAAAATGGCTTTGACATTGTTGATGTTGAGGTATATGTCGTATAAACTATTTATAGTCTAATTTATTTTATATTCTAGTGTTCATTGTCTTTCATATTTTACAATCTGCATTTTATCTTTTTTTGTTTTCAGAAAATGAACTCAATATTGATGGTAAGAAGCATGAATTGAAAAAAGAGGGGAGAAATAACATTTGAGTGACAAATGCAAAAAGAGGGAGAGGAGAACTGGTCTGGTGATACCCTTGGAGCCAATATCTCACATAAGACACATACAAAGACTGATGGTCAAGTCTTCAGAGTTTGTGAATTCACCTGCAATGCCTTGAAAACACAATGATAATTTTTTGAAGTGCTGAAACACCATTTCATGTGTAAATTGTAGTCCAACCAATACTAAGTTGGAAACTCATATTGTAATACTTCAACATTTCATATAATATAATTTATGTACTTGAAATTATTTATAGTTGCACTTCGTATTGTTTAGTATTGTAATTAAAATATTCAACTTTGTGTTTTCCTATTAGATGAACATGTACATTGTATGACATTTTTTAAATCATACAAATTAATTTATGTTGATTAATAATGAACACAAAATCAATTTAAAACTACTAAATTAGTAGTTTATATTGATTAATGATGTACACAAATAAAATGAATATATGACTAAATTAGTCATTTATAATGACTATTAATGAAACTAATGAAATGAATATAAACTACTGAATTAGTCGTTTATATTATGAATATAAAACTACCAAAAAAATATAAATGACTACTGCAAATGATAAATTTGTGATTAAAAATGACGACTAAATTTTGCATATATACGACTATTAGTAGCTAATTTACAGTATCTTATAACATGACCAAAGTTTAGTCATATTTCTTCGGTCATTAATTGGTTTCAAACGATGACTAAAATTTGCATATATATGACTATTAGTAGCTAATTTACAATATCTTATAACACGACCAACATTTTGGTCATATTTCTTTGGTCATTAATTAGTTTTCTCAGGTGATTGTATAGTAATATATTTTGTTGTATATTTGGTCATTAATTGTGACGATTAATGACCAAATCAAAGATTAAATAAATGACTAAATTAATGATCAAATCAGTGACTAAATTAATAATCAAATCAATGACTAAATCAATGACTAAATTAATGACCAAATTAATGACCAAATCAGTGACTAAATTAATGACCAAATATACTACTAAACAACAAAATTGAAATAACCAATTAACGACTAAGCTAAAAACGACCAAAAGTTGGTCGCGTTATAAGATACTGTAAATTAGCTACTATTGGTCACCGATCGAAAAATAGTCATTTATATGCAAAATTTAGTCGTTTTTTTAGTAACTAATTAGCCATTTTGTACTAGTGGTACACTCCTTTATATGTGGTAATCTTCATCCAATGATGAGTGCGTGCCCTCTCTTCCTCCAACTGATAAAACAAAGGAATTGTGAACTTTTGAGGAATTAATCTACCCCCTTCAATGTATGTTTAGTAAGAGCTGAGATTGGGTTGAGGGCTAGGGTTTGGCACTATTGCAAAATCTTTGGGCATTGATTTTGGGTAGGTGGCCTCTTATTTATCATATTTTCCTCCATATTTTTCATCATGTTTTTCCTCTTGTGTCTTGCCCTTAGATTCCTTGACCTCTTTCCCTTATGTGGTTGTCTTTTCCTCTTCAACCGAGGCATTTTTCTTCAAATCTGTGCTTGTTGGAGTTTCGCGTAGCAAAAACAAATTTTCGTGTAGAATTTTTTTTTTTTCTTGCTGAAGACCCTCTTATACTTTTTTTCACTCTTTTCACTCCTTGGAGGGTCTGTGGAGGTTGCATGAGGTGTACGGGCTGCCAATCTGGCTGAATGTCTTCTGATATATGTTACATGGGTCCTTATAGGTGAAGTGACTTCTTGCACCCTTCCTTCCTCTAATATGATTTCTTCCTCCTTCTTTGGTGATTCTTCAATGGTGATAGGGATCTTGGTGGGAGTTTGTGGTTTTCCCTGTCTCACCCTCTGACTCTTTCTAGTTCGGAAGTACATAGGTGTCTTCCTATTTCTTTTTGTTTTAACAAGTGTGATCAAAGTATTTAGGGTGGAAGCTACCTCTTGATATGTGATGTCAAGTGACATGCTTGTGTCTTGAGAGGAGGGTTCATGGCCTAAGATAGGGTCCACATCGTCTTTTCCTTAGTATTTTCTTTCTCCTTTCCCTCAACTTCTTCCTACTCTCTTTCTGTTGTCTCTATGTTTTCTGTCTCTATTTCCATATCCTCTTTTTCTTCTTTGTTTTCTGCTTCTTCTTCTTCTTCTTCTTCTACCTCCTATTCTACCTCTTCTTCTTCCTCTTCTTCTCTTTCTCTAAGGCTAGACACAGAGGTTTTCCCTGTTTGGGTAGCTATAAAGGATTCCCTATCCATGTCTATGAAAGAAGACCAATATACATGTAGGTTTAACCTTCTCAAAGCATAATTTACAATTTTTTTTATTAGGCCATGATGGGCCAAGTGATGATATTTCCTTTGCCTCAATTTACGTCTCATGTCAGTGAAGGAGTTTAGGAGGAAGTGAGGGAAACTTAATCTCTATTCAATTGGGATCTCTCCTTGGAACCTAAGATAATTTAACAATATGAAATGATACCCATAGATCACACTCAATCTCCCTTCACAAGAAATAAACTTCATGATGTGAAAGGAAACGTCATCCTAGGGGTATGAAAGGCTCTCTCTGCTCACTCCATTTTTATCTTCAATATACTCCTCTCCTGGTAGAAAGAAATTCCTTTTGGCTACAGTGCTACGCATTATTTCCTTAACCCATTTGAATCCTAAGGGCAAGGTGGTAACTCTGCTTATGAATTCAAGATATAGTGTGATAGTTAGGCCTCTAATCATAGTGGTGGCCCTCTCTTCTGAATTTTACTACAGAGCCACTGCAAATTCTTTAGCTATTTCATGATCAACACCTTTCAATAGCTCAAAAAACCCTATCCATTAGCGATTTCGGAAGATTTCCATAACCTAAGAGTGCTGCCTAATTCTCTTAATGTCAGTAGGCTCCTTTCTGTTGAATCCCCCTCCCATTTTAATGTTGTGAGATGAAGGTGGTGAGAGGTTTTAGAGGTATTTTTTGGAGATGGAGGCCTTGAAGAAAAATGCAAGAAAATTCTTTTACCCTTTAACTATCAAATTTACTTTTGTTGAGTGCGAAATGTATGGAGAAATTTTAGTGTTGGAGGATGAAAATACACTTACCTTGGTACTCTGATATTTTTGTTTGATAGATGGAGGCTTTGGGAAGCCAATTCACCCACAGGTGACTCTGTGTTTCCCTCTAAGCATTTGTTGGTCTTCTTCTGAAGTTTCCTGTAGCAAAACTATGTTTCCTGTAGCACGATGGTGCATGCAAGACCAAACCTCGATGCTCCTCTTATGATGGCTCCCACTCCTCTCCTGCTCTTGCTACTCTTTGAAATTGTCAACACAATGGTGAAAATGAGACAAATATTACCTTTATTGGATTTTTAACTAAATTTGGAGCATTGTGGTGACTCGTACTTAACATGAGTTTCCTCCTTGAGACCGTTGGCCCACACTTCAGTTAATCATTGTTGACCTCGCGATCACTTCCATTTGTACCCATCCACTATTTCTTGACTTGATTTGGATTGCCCAGGTGGAACTCACTTTCACTTTTCCTCCAGTTTCACTTTAAGAAGGTGGCCAAGTTAACTGACAACCTTTTTTCCTTTTTAAATTTCTAAAACTCGACATTCAACTATTTTGGCCATTATGGATGCACAACGAGAGGTGATATGCCATACCTGAGATTACCTGGTGTTGGTGATGTGTTTAAGGATCTGGAGCAAGGAGCTAGAGCTGGTGGTGGAAACCTTAGTCTTTTATTTGCTGTGTTTTCATTTTCTTATTTGTTTTTTGAGTGAGCAGCTTTTTCTGAGTGAGCTGCTTGTCTTTTCTGAGTGACCTGCTTACCCTTTTCTTGTTTTTTCTTTTGCAGGTACTGCATGGAGGGATTCATATGAGATGGTTAGTGTTTTCCCCTTTGGAGTCTGCTGGTGGTATTCTGGAGTCATCTACATCATCTTTCCTTCATCTTTTGGCTTTGTTGTTCCACACACAAATTTGCTACAATAAACTTTCTGATACATGTAGCAGTTTGTTTCTTGCCACTTCTTGCTTTAGTTTTCTAAAAAATAGAGGGATATGGTTTATGGAGGACATGGAGGAAGTCATGGAATGAATGGAGTGGAGGATAGGCAAGAGAAAGGGTTCCTATGCCAAGTTTCCCATGATTTAGCTGCCAAAGGTGCAACATATGGCTTAGATAGGGAAACCTTGTGCATGGAGTGAAATAGGGGTTTGGAAATGGTAGGTATAGGAAAAAAATGAATTATCATACCATAATTGAAGTTCAGAAAACATTAGGAAACGTTTTTCTACAAAAATGAGTTTACTGTAACATTTACAAGAGTTTCCTGTAGTGCTACAGGAATCCTGTAGTTGCTTGATTTTCCTGTAGCAATTACAATTAAGGGAAGAAAATGAAATTGTTGCCTATATGATGGGTGAAATGGATGAAGGGATGGATGATGGAGTGGATTATGGAATAAATAATGAATATAAATCACTCCACTGGATCCCAAAAACCATATTTAATTACTAACCTCCAAAACAGAAAAACACATAGATGCATAGGTATTTCTTCTTTTTCCTTTTTTTTTTCTCTCTTTTTTTTTTCTTTTTTCTTGAAGGCAAGTGGGTTGCCTCCACAGAGGTTTTCAACCTAGAGGCTTGCCTTGGGCACCACAGAGAGGTTTTCACCCAAGGATATTTTATTCTATGTTTTTTTCTTTTTCCTTTCTTTTTTCTTGCTCTAGGACTGCCTCATGGAGGTATTCAACCCTGGAGTTGGCCTAGGACGCCTCAGAGGGCAATTCACACATGCCTATTTATTTATTTATTTTAAATTATTTATTTATTTATTCTCTAGGAGGCATTGGAAAATATGGATTTTCCCATGACACATAGCTCCCTATTTATGGAATTTATAAATTATGTCCTAGATAGGGGCTTCTTGTAAACCTTGAGCCTGTAACCATTGACAAGTATGGGAATTCCTTCCTCATCTATGGTTCTGATCTAAACTGCACCATTATCATAATATTTCTCCACTTTGTAGGGTCCCAACCATCTTGTCATCAGTTTTCCTTTGAAGTCCCTAAACCTTGATTCATACAACAACACCCAATCTCCTTCTTGAAAGGTCTTTTAATTAATGTTCTTGTCATGCCAGACCTTCCTTTGTAGCTGAATTACCTATGTGTGAAGGAGTGCTTGCATCCCGAACTCATCCAATCTATTTAATTACAACAACCTCTCTTTTTTGGTGTTTGATCAATCTAAGTATAACTTAGTTTCCATCCTTAAGGTGTTGAATTCAAATCCAACTAAAAGTAGAGCTTTCTTGCCATAGACTAGGTCATAAGGAGTGAATCTTGTTGTTTTTTTCCAATTAGTGTTGTAGGCCCACGTAGCTTCTACCAATCCGTCCGCCCAATATTTCTTGATGCTGCTCACAACCTTGGTTTGGATAATCTCAAAGTATCTGTTAATCACTTCCACTTGGCCATTTGCCTGAGGGTGGTAGGCATTTGAAGTATTATGATTTATCTTATGCCTTCTCAGAATATTCTCAATGAGATGAGAAGTGAATTGTGCCCTCTGATTAGTGAATACTTATCTGGGGTACCCAAACTTGTAAAACACATATCCCTCAGAAATTTTGCTACTTTCTCCTCAGTTTCTACCTTCACAGCTTTTGTTTTAAACCACTTTGTTAGGTAGTCAATGTAGAATATGATATACTTTTTCTGTCCATATGGTGGATAAATAGGTCCAATGAATTCCATGCCCCATTTTTCAAATGGATCAAGAGCCACCTATGGGTGCAAAGGCATTTCATCCCTTTGTGTAGGTTTCCCCATCCTTTGGCACTGGTTGCACCTGCTAGTGTATCTTCTGGAATCTCGGTGAAGGGTAGGCCAATAGTATCTTTCCTGCAAAACTTTGAAGGTTGTCCTTTTTCCAACAAAGTGGCCTCCACAAGGAATATCATGACATGAATAGAGGATATCAAAAACTTCTTCTTCCCTCACACATATTTTGAGAATTTGGTCAGGGCCTACCTTGAAAATATTCCCCCCAATCCATGTGAAAGGGGGGCTTTTTCTGATGATCTTGATTTTCTCCTTGAATGAGATATTAGGAGGGAAATTTCCAACAACCAAGTAGCTAGCTATGTCATTAAACCATGGTGAGAGTGCTGATATAGCAAAGATATTTTCATCTGGAAGCTGGTCATCCACCATTCCTTCTTCACCTGCAGATAGAGGTAACCTAGATAAAAAAATTTGCAACAACATTCTCCTTTCCAGGTTTATAAAAAATAGTTAGGTCAAACTACTGTAAAAGTAACAACCATCTAATTATCCTAGGATAAACATCTGGTTTTTTCATTAAATATTTGATGGTTTCATGTTCAGTGTGCATAAAGGTCTAATACCCAGTTACATAATGTCTAAATTTGCTTAAAGCACGGACAATGGCTAATATCTCCTTCTTTGTGACAATATAATTGAGTTCGGCCTTAGACAAGTTATTACTGATGAAATAGATTGCATAAGGAAATTTGTCTTCTAACTGCCCTAATGTTTACCCCACAACTTTTTTGGATGCATATGTGTGGATGTGGAAAGGCAGAGTCCAATTTAGACCTCGGAGAATGGGGCAATAGTTAACTTTCCCTTAATGAGCTTAGAAGCCTCTTGACAAAGATTGGACCAAGTAAACTCAGAATCTTTGTCCAATAAAACAAATAGTGGTGAAGACATCTTACTGAAATAGTTGATGAATATTCTATAATAGCCAGCTAACCCTAAGAATCTCTTGACATCTCTCTGATTTTGAGAAGCAGGTGCTCTTTCGATATAGTGATTTTTCTCGGGTCCACCTGTATTCCTGCTTGGGAGATTGAGTGTCCTAATACAACTCCTGCTATTTTCAGGAATTCACACATTTCTAGGCTCAGGGAGAGATGCATCTCAATGCACCTTCTTAGCACTTTTCCCAAATTAGAGAGAGTTTCCTGGAATTTGTCCCCATAGGGTCTGAAATCATCCATGTAGATTTCAACAGAGTCATGGACTAGCTCAAATAAAATGCTCAAGATAACTCTTTGGAAGGTAGTTGGGACATTTCACAACCCAAATGGTAGGACTCTGTAAGCGAAGGCACCCCAAGGGCATGTGAAAATAGTCTTATCCCGGTCTTCAGGGTTGATTTGGATCTATTTATACCCACTGAACCCATCTAAGAAGGAAAATAACTTCTTTCCTGCAAGGCCATTTAGGATTTGGTCTATAAAGGGAAAATGGAAATGGTCCTTCTTGGTGGATTTGTTAAGCTCCCGATAATCAACACAAATTCACCATTTTCCATTCTTCTTTAGGACTAAGACAAGAGGAGATACCCACTCACTGTCTGATATAGGATAAGTGAAACGTGCATCCAACAGTTTCTGCAACTCTTCCTTGACTATGTCCTTTAGAGCTAGGTTTATCCTTATTTGGGTTGTCGCACATGCTTGCATCGTTATTTGATGTAAATATGATATCTTCATACTAAAGGATGCACCCCTTTCATGTCCTTGTAATCCAAAGAAAATGCATCTAAGTTTTCTTTTAAAAGCTAGTATATTTGCTTTTATTCTCCATCTGAGAGGTTTGAGTTGATTTTTCAGAGATCTGGATGGGCCAAAATCAACAACCTTGGTGGTTTTAGAGGTTTAATCGACTGATTTCAATTCAATCAAAGGTTGGATTTCAAATTCTTTGACTAGGTTTTCAAGTGGATTTTTAGTGGAGTATTGGTTTTGAATGGCATGGTCGATGAGTTTGTCTTCATCAAGTTGTCCCCCTCTAAGAAAAACATCTATGGTACAAATGGGGCAGTGTTATGTAACTCATCTTCTTCATCCTCCAACCATATAATTAGATCATGATCAATGGAAGGCTGGGTTGGAGGATATAATACCAACTATTTAGACAAGGGCCCATTTTCAATAGTCATGTTTCCGGCTCGATAACTGATATAAGTATATGCAGTGGCTAACCAAGGTCTCCCTAACATGGGAGAGTATCCATTGAACTTGATTTTTGGTTGCAAAACCAGGAAATCTGTAGGATACTCCCAAGAGTCAATTGAAACCATAACATCCCCAACAATTCCTTCCAGAGTTACTGTGGATTGATCTGCAAGTTAAAAAATTGTTGTGGTTTTCCTCAAAGTCCCTTGGAGGTTGAGTTTCAACATAGTTTCCTTGTTCATGACATTGATGGAAGCCCCTAGATAAATTAGAGTATTGGGGACTATGACACCATCTATGTGCACATCTACAATTGGACTGCTAGGGTCCAGGTACTTTGGAAAGATCACCCTTCCCAAAATTAAGTCAGACATCTATCCTACTACATTGATGGTGGGGGTATCTTTCTTCTTTCTCATAGGTTTCTTGAAGCACTTTTCCTTGATGAGCCTATTGTAAATAGGGACATCCTTAATGGCCTGGAGAAGTGGTAACTTTACACAAAAATTTTTCAATTCTCCCAGAAGTTCAGTCTCTTATAGGGTGTGTTGACTAGAACGGATAAAGCGCTCAGGAAAAGGAGGTTGTTGGATCTGAGTGTTACCTTCTTACTTTTCCTACTCAACCTTTACAAGTGGAGATGGAGGGTGGTTGTCTGGGAGTACTCTTCCCATCCCGAGATTAATCTCTTGTATCTCCACAACATAAGATAGATAGGATGTCTCTCCACTATAAACTTGTTGTGCCTATTTGTTGTTCGGGTTCAAATTTGGTTGTGCAGGAATTTGAGGCTGCTTGGGTGGAGAAGCATGAGGAAGCTAAGGTTGAGGTTGGGGTGGAGGCATGAGAGGAGGTGGTTTATTGTGTTGAGGCCTCCACCCTTGGGATGGATTGTTCCATTGAGGTTGTTGAGGAACATACTGCTGAAATGGTTGGTTCACAGGCTGAGGATGATATGGAGGGTTGTAAGGCCAAGTAGGAGGTGTAGGTAAGGATTGAGGAGTGGGGGTGCACCAAGGTTGCATGGGTGAATTCTGATTATTGTGATAGTAAGAGTAAGGTGCACCTTGCATACCCTATTGATATGACCTAGGGCCTTGAGGCCTTCTCTGGTTTATCAAATAGAGTTAATCTGGCCTTAATTCCCCACATTTATATACAACTTTAATTCCAGGTAAGGAGGGACACTTGTTTGTGGCATGATTCTCCTCACAGACTAATCAAACCTCTATGAAACAAAGACAAAGATTATAACACAAAACTTGATCAAGGACTTGGATGAACGAAGCCTAACCATGATAGAGATTTCGTCAAACACATTGTGAAAATGTAATCTATAGGATATAAATGCATATCTGAACATAAGGTTCTGATACTTATTTTAAAATCACCAAGAAGATATAACACTTTATCATAATAGCTGAAATAACATATATTAGGTCATGCATTCAATATCCATAATCATTAGGTCTATACAAGCATGGATGCCTCTGGATATCTCCACCTAAATCGTGAGTAATTTCTGTCTCCAGTCTCTAGGATTTACCATATATCCCACCATTCACCGGCGAAGGATTCCTATGCCTAATCGAGACTCCACCCTCTAGGATTTATCGTATATCCCATTAATCATCGATCAAGGATTCCTAGGCCTAATCGAGGGCATACTCCTCTAGGTTTTACCGTATATATCGTTGTTTACTGATCAAGGATTCGTAGGCCTAATCGAGGTATTCAAAATCTGACTTTACCACAATCCCACCTTCACTGGTCTAGGGATTCCTAGGCCTTGTGTTCTTCACCTGAGACCCCCACTAAGTTTTGAAACCATCCGAAAATCCAACTCAACCAAGTAAAAGAGAACCCATCACACCATGGCTATCCAAAAATGGCAAGGCAAGGCTGAAAAACATTGTCACATCTGGCAAAACCCATTCCAATGACAACAATAGAACCAAATACACAAATGCATGTGCCATGCATGCCAACAATAGCAAGTAAATCATACATGCAACTCAATACCTGCAAGTAATCCCACTGTAGCCACTTGATCTTGCTCTTCCTTTCTTGAATTTTTCTTGCCTTTTCCTTCTTTTTCCTTCCTTTGATTTCATTGATCCAATGCCATAATGCTCCAAGAAAACTCTAAGTGTGCAAGAGTATGTGAGAGTATAGATAATAGAGAGAGCTCCAAGCTAAAATTGACAAAAGTATACCAACTGACCCTCAGAAGCCTTTTTATCACTAAGGCCTCTAATTTCTTCATTTTTGCATTACTTCCCTTCATTTTCCTCCTCACATGCAACCTGTGACCTTTCACCTTCCTTTTCTCCTAATTTCCATTATTTTCATAAATAAAATGCCAATTAATGCCTCTGGCCTTTCCAAAGCCTTTGTCATTGCCTTTGCCAATTTCCTTTAACCATAATAAACCAAATGAAAACCCACACTAGGATTTTTTCCCAACATTAAACTTGGAATACATGTCCCATGACCATGGTCTTATTTTTCCTTTATTAACTTTATTACATGGAATTTTGACCAGGGTTGTTACATTCGTCTCTAAACTCCTCCTCATCGTAAGAATCTGAAGGATATTTTTATTCCTCTTCATGACCTCCCAACCCGTAGAATGCATCGTCCGAGAGTACAACATTGTCTCCATCACCTCCATTGAAGGATGGAGGCTACTCTGGTTTCTCTATGTTCTCTACAGTCTTTGCTAACTCTTCAAAGGTGGCAAGAACTAAATCTTCAATTATCGAAATCAATATCCCAGTAGGAGTGGTTGCATTCTTCTTTGGAAAATATGGAATATTATCTACTCCAGGGATCAAACCAATGGTGTTTTAAAAATGACAGAATAGGTCAGATAGCCTGGATATGTTCACGAGAGATTTCACAAGTTTGTCCAAGACCGGGTTGAGAATATCTGTCAATTTCGGGAATGTGAGTAGAGGAGGTGTTGGGAATATTGTTGCCTTGACCGGAAGAGGTGTGGTGAGGGTGGGTGGAGCTTTTAGCCATAAAAAGATGACAACCCTCCTTCTAGCACCAAAAATGTTGACAATTTTGGTCCTGCCAACATTCAAGGGGTTTCCTAGATATTTGGTTCCAATTAGAACTCATAGTTTAGGATAGGAGCCCCATATGGAATACAAATCGGTTGTCATTTTATTAAAGGTTTTCCATGGATCTGACTATTAGCAAGAAATATGAGTGCATATGTGTCTTCAAAAATAAATTAAGTGTGCCTAGTGAATGTTCAGTCGTAGGCATGTTGCGGTTCTTCTATTATGGAGAGGGAGAAAAGCGAGCCCCTAAGAGAAAGGTAATAGTACTACCCTAGTAGAGACACACTCAAACAAGAAGAATCTATCTAACATCTAGTGGGGTAAGTCCATAAATATTCGATAGTCATTGGAACCAATACAAAAATGAAAAATTTGTTTAACATCCAAAAACATAGTCCACAAATATTCAATAGTCATAAATAACATTACAACACAT
Source organism: Pinus albicaulis (assembly GCA_034641835.2). Lineage (NCBI taxonomy): Eukaryota > Viridiplantae > Streptophyta > Pinopsida > Pinales > Pinaceae > Pinus > Pinus albicaulis. The sequence continues at coordinate 889,604,629 of CM076574.1, forward strand.
TCTCAATATGATAAGCGCTAAAATAACTGAAATAATTCAACTACTTTAACACAGGTGAAAGCAAACATGAATTACAAAAATTCACAAAAAAATATTTCAAATATTCATAACCCATGCATGAAGAACATGATATCCATCAGGTTTCTGGTATTAAGTAAAATTCCTAAGACACATGTATACATTTAACACCACTAGCTCCAATAGTGGAGCATTGGAGCGACTCCTTGCTCCCCAAAATTACTAGCTTGTCACTCTAATAACTTGCAGGAGGAGCCAAGATGAAAATTCCTTTGCTCATACAATGAGGGTGTATATATAACATACAGGGAGGTGATGCTTCACCCTCCTTGTGACTCTTTGACTACCCTCATGACTGTTTAACTTCGATGAATTTTCGACTTTACACGACTCTTCAAATTTTTTACATGTAATTTGGGCTTCAACTTTACAATACATTTTTGAAAATAAATTTGTACATAATACACACAAATGATGTGGCACACGACGACTCATGACATGACATGAAATGACACTGATGATATGGACTGTATGATGGCATGGGAATGTTAATTCATTCATTTTGCTTCTTTAATTGTGTCTTCTTGAAAATGTCTTTTGTCCACCTCCATATGGATAAGATGGGGAGTATTCAATGATGTCAGGTAGTGAGCTGCGGTTGCAAAACGATGTCCCTTTTCTTTATCCTGATTGATCAACTTGCATATTCAGCTACAAAGGTGTCTTCTAACATGTTCTCCTTCTCTGTATACTTCTTCACCATCCTGTCATGGTATGATAGAGTACCTACATCTGCAATTCACTCATGACGAGATGCCATCAATCTGAAAACCCCTAGTCTAAGATATTGCATTATGATCCACTGACTGAGTCATAACTAGGTGACAGGATAAGGGAGAGGCTTAGTGACTGCTCAACTGTGTAGCTCAAGTAGTCAAGGGTTGAGCTTGAGCCTTAAGACTGTGCAATGCATAGTTCAGGTAGTGAATAAGAAAAATAATTGCAAAGTTGGGGAGCTCGGGGAGCTAGGCTGAGTGCTTGAGGATTGATTTTTCCCACTATGTAGTTCTAGAAGGCAGAGGAGGCCAGGTGATTAGGAAATTGAATAGTTCAATATTCTAGGGCTGAGGCTTGAGCCTTGTGACTCCACAATGCGCAGTATCAACTGGGTAGGAGGGAAAGATTGCATAATTTTTCGGGGAAGTGGTTAGGCTTGAGTACTCTGATTGCATAGTGAACAGTACTAAGAGGTAGGAATTACTCATTGTGCAGTTCCAAGAGGAAATTTAAGGGTTGATACTGCACAACATAGTTCAGGAGGGCTGGATGAGGCTAAGATGCTTGTTCGAGAAGTTTCTAGATTTGGCTAAGCATGGGATCGTTGAAGTTGATTTGAACAGTGATAAGACTTGATTGTGATCATAGGCTTAGAACACTTGAAAACACAACATATATCATCTAGAAAACATAAACAAGACTCTTCCCTCAGTGAAACAACTTTGCGATGACTTACGACAAGTGCGACACCAAAGATACACTTTGCGATGATAGCAACAACACTTGTGCGAGAGTGCTTAAAATTTTGAAAATAAGTGCGAAAAATGTTTACATGATAGGATCAACTCATTTAGAAAAATTTAACCCCTTGAAACCACCAAGATATGATTTTATGTGATATACGACACTTAACATGCGAAAAGACAACACTTTTTATTTTCTTGCAAACGAGACCAAAACACTTAAAGAAAATACATGCAATGAACCTAAATGCTTGTGACGACAATATGTAAGATCAAAGGATGCTCCGAAATTTAAGTGCGAGCCAAAATTTTGGAGGGTGTTGTAGCAATGACAAAAAATTATTTTCATTACGATATATAATGCCCTCTTATATTTTTTAATGCTCAAGACCTTGGCAAGCTCCATCAAAGAATCCCCAAGTATAAGTCCTATCCACTAATAGTTCACCCACCTATCTATTCATAGGAATTGGAATAATCACCTTCGACAATATATAAATAACAAAAAAATGAGAAAACACTTAAAATGTTTGCATTTATCTCTTTCAAATTTTAGTGCATTGCATTATAACCATGTACCCCGAAATGTAATAAAAGGGATAACTCTATAAGCTTTAAGTTCCTTCCTTTGAAACTATGATTATAAACATAACTAACTTATAGATCTTTGTTATAGATTCTTTGAGCCCAACCATTTGATAATTTCACTCCAAATTTGTTGAGAAAAAGGGCTGTGAAGAAATAAATATTCACCAAATTCCTAACTCCTGATACACATCACACAAATATTTGAATCATCTTTGCCTCTTTTCTACAAAAATCCAAGTTTTATTTTTTTCCTTCAGACAAGCCACATGAAAAACTTAGATTTATTAGGGGTATACAATTGCCAAATTTCGGACCAACACCAAGTCCTTTCATAATTTTTAGATTCCACTAATTCCTTATAATATTCTTTGACTTAGTAATCACCAAATTTTTTATTTCTAGACCAGAACAATTTATCTCAATCACTCTTTAGTCTAGGATGACTTCTCACCAATTCCGTTTGTAATATATTCGAAGTATCAATAAGTCCCCATCTAATAATAACATTTCTATTGATTTATATCCTAGATTCCAAATGTCAAATATTGTAGCTTTTTTTATCTTATTGAGGGAAAATACCCAATTTCTTGTAAACGAACAATATTGTTTAACCCCATAATTGCAATATAATACCAATCTAATTTGGTTTCCATTTTCCTCCTTCCATGCAAGAATAGACCCAATAAGTGGAAAACCACCTCTTGATGCCTTCCTCTATTTTTTTAATCCATTTTCTTATGTTTTTATCCAACCCATTAGTAAGGTGCCATTTGGATTAACAAATTCACTAGCTACCTTCATGTGCTTAATGAATGGTATATGTGGAAATTATTTGGATAATTTTGTGATCATATTCGAGGAACACATTATTATTTATTCCAAATCAAAGGATGAGCATGACTAAAAATTAATATCAATATTACAAGTGATAAAAGAGCATTAATTATATGTATTAGGTGATATCTATGAATTGCAGGAATCACTTGGAAGTGAATTGGAGGAAGTTATTGAAAATATCTTCTTCAATATATGAGGATGGGGGATGGCTAATTTTTTGGCGATAATAATAGTTATTAATCTAAGGGAATTAGGGGTGGCTAGTGTCGGGGGTGAGCTAATGTTCCCCAATGGACAAGTTGAACTATCCTTGTCATGGAGTCTTAGGTAGGCCACCAACAACCAAGCAAAGACTAATGTTTTATTTTAGGCGCTGCTCCAATCCATCTCACTCAATCTATGTAATATGATCATATTAGTAGGATCCAAGATTATGATTTGGTACCTTAATCTTGGTTCCTATGTAGAATATTTCAAGCTCAATATCATATTTTAAATAATTTTATCCCATTTGAAAATTTTGAATGAGTTCACACTTGTCCATATTTTGCAATGTAACAACTCTATAACACTAGTGGACTGATTAGTAAACAAGGTGACATAATTAGAACTTGACACACTTATTGTAAATTAAACAATGAGTCACCTACTAATTTTATAATATCATGACACATGGAGGTGAGTGTTGAAGTTGGTAGGCTATTGGGGAAGTGAAATTTATGCTTGTGTGGATAACTCCTTCAGTGGAGTTAATGAATCTCCAAAAGAAAGAATACCAAAATACTCAAACTTGGCACTTTGTAGAATTCAAATATTGTTTGACAAGGCTACATTGGAGAATTTACAATATTAGGATCTATAGTATGGAAGTCTTGTTGCTAAAATCATGCTATGTTATCAAGAATTTTAAACAACTGGAAGTTGATATCTTGAATTTATACTTTATGTATCTCTAATTTAATGTTATGCAGAGAAGGGATTTTTGAGATTCAACAAGAAATTTTAGCACCCACGCCTAGTGTGGGACTAGGAGGTCCAAGCAGCACCTACACTAGGGTGGGACCACAGGTCTTAGCAACACCTACATTGGTGTGGGCTAAATTTTTGCATGTCTATTTTAGTTATCCTTTAATTAACATGGACAATAAAATGTAATATAATCTCAAAATAACTTGTAATAGTTAACTGAGTGTGATAAACTCAGTTAGCCCATGAATTTTGAGTTAGAGATAGTTGGCGAGGCATGCAGAGTAATTCTAGTTGCAACAGAGTTCGAAGTGCAGTGGTGCATTAGTTAATGCAGGTTGTAACCAGTTTAACTCAGTTAAGTGAGTTAAACTCATTTTGCTAGTTGTAACTGTTAGATACACAAGTGAGAGATCAAGTGAATTAAATATTAATTAATTCACAATCAGTGATCTCACATGCAACTGAGGATTTACTATTATTAGCTGCATGCATGTCAGATCCAGTGGAGACCCATTTGAGATCTAGGTGAAAGAGAAGTTGACTATCAGTTGTAGGAATATTGGGTTGCACCCATGCAACCAAACACCCATTGGAGTACCCATGATACTTGCGCATTCAAGGAAGGCCAAAATTACTAAATAATATGGATTTCATTCATCAGGGGTTGCGCAAGCAAGGTAGGCTGTCTGGAGGCATTAAATTGGCTAAGTATTGGTCAGTTTTATCAGAGACAGTGTGAGACAATTAGATGAGTATAGGAGGGCTCTTGTGAGAAGAGTTGTATGTAATATTTTCATGATTCCATGTTGAATATACAATAGAACATAGTGGGGTTTTGAGAAGTAAGCTTTCCCTGGAAAATTATCTGTGTTGTGGCTTGTTTGATTCTTCTTTGCTTCATGTGATTGGCGATTGTGTTTTTAATTCTGCAATTGATTTGTAGAAGCGATTCAATATTTAAATTTAGTACATTGTTAGATAAGATTGAATCCATGATATAAATTCTTGTTGTATAATTTCTACATGGCATCAGACCACAGTAAATCATAATTGTGAAGGAGGAGCTAATTTTGAGACTAGATAGAATTTGAATTTGTAGAAAGATTTTCTCGGTGCTACATTTGATTTAGGATCAAAATGGATTTCAATGGCTTGAGGTTGGAGTATGAACTCCAGGGCAACTCAAACTATATTTCTTAGAAGGACACGATGGAGGCAGTACTCGAAGACAATGGCTTGAAGGAATTCATTGACAATGATGTTCCTAAACTTGTTGTGGCAGATGCTGCAAATCTTGATGCATGGAAAAAGAAAGTGGAAAAGGAGAGGAGGATCATATTGGAGGGAGTACAAGACCACATTTTCTCAAGCCTCCATGGGAAAGCCACACCATATACAATGTGGAAGGCTTTGAAAAATATATTTCAGAGCAGCACAATCATAGGAAATTGATGCTCAAAGATAAACTCAGGAAGATCAAGATGGAGAAAGGCGACTCCATGCCAAAATATTTAACAAAGTTTGTCCAATGTCGGGATGAAATGGGGAGCATTGGCATAACTTTTGCTGATGATGATTTGGTGGGCTTGGCTCTCCTAGGACATCCTAATATTTGGCATTGTTATCAAGACTCTGTTAATGAAAGGGAAAAGCTTCCAGATTGGGAACGACTATGGTCAGATTTGGTGCAAGAGGAGTTCGGGAGGAACACCAAATATGTATCTTCATCTAAGAATGAATATGAAGAATATTGTGCTTTGGCTTCCAAGGAAAAGAAGGGGAAGGGGAAGAAATTCCATTCCAAATCTAAGTCCAAAGAGGGAAAGAAGCGGGACATGTCCAGGGTGAAGTGTTTTCACTGTCACGAGCATGTGAATTATGCTACTAACTGTCCACAAAAGAAGAAGAACAAGAAGGCTATAGGATCTGTAGCTGGTGAGGCTTTGTCCTCACAATTTGAGCTTGACTTATCATTGATCACATGCATAGTGTCAAGTGCATTAGGATCTGTGTGGTATTTGGATAGTGGCGTTTCCTTTCACATTACGCGAGACAAGGAAATTTTCAATAGCTTGGAGAAGAAGGATCTCCACACGCATATTGAAATGGGTGATGACGAGCGGTACAATGCTACCAGGATTGGTACCATTACCTTCCATAGGAAGTTAGGTAAAACCTTTCAATTAAAAGATGTAATGCATGTACCAGGTTTGAAGAAAAAAATAGTCTCAGTTGCAATATTGGAGGATAGAGGCTATGATGTTGTTTTTAGTGAAGGAAAAGATTTCCTGCAACACAAAACAATAGGACAAGCCAAGAAGATAGGGATTTGAGTTAAGAATATCTACAAGCTGGATGTAGATGTCTGCGCAACATTGATGGGAAAGGCGGACAAAGTGGTGAGCCGAGATGAGGGTGAATTATGGCACAGGAGATTGGGCCATCTTCACCATGGAGCCTTGAAAGTTACAAAACGTATTTCTATTGGTCTTCCCAAGGGTACACTTGCGCAGTCAGACACATGCAAGGGATGTACTATGGACCATTCTATGTTGCTTCTAAAACAAAACATAAGTACTATGTGATAGTTTTTTATGAATTTTCTTGTAAGTGCTGGATCTTCTTCATGCAAAAGAAAGATCAGACATTCTAAAAGTTTCTTGAGTTTAAGGCACTGGTGGACAAAGAGTCAGGGAAGCAAGTGAAGTCTCTTAGGAGCGATGATGGTGGAGAGTACATCTCTAACGAATTCAAGAACTTCTGCAGCAAAGAAGGAATTCAAAAAGAACTGATAGCGCCTCATAACCCAAAACAGAATGGGGTCCCTGAAAGAAAGAACAAAACGATTGTGGGTGCAACAAGAGCGATGTTGCATGATCAAGGCCTATCGATGCATCTGTGGGTGGAAGCATGCAACACTGTGGTATTTGTGCAGAACCGTTATCCTCATAGGATACTTGGCATGAGTACACCAGAGGATGCTTTCACTGGTAAGAAACCTGATGTTTCACACTTTAAGATTTTTGGCTCATCTGTTTATGTGCATGTGACCAAAGACGCCAGGAAGAAGCTAGAATAGATAACTAAGATCAGGATTTTTGTGGGGTAAATTGAAAAACCCCACAACTATCGGGTGTATTTTTCAAACAACAAAATTACTGTTGTGCGACGAGATATAAAATTTGATGAGGAGAAAGCCATGCGGTTGTCCCTTGAGAGGGAGATGGACTTGCATGCAGAGGAGGAACTCTTGGTTTATAAGGATGAGCCTCAAGATGTGGAGCAGCCACATGAGGAGGATCATGGAGTGGCGAAAAACACTCATGCAAAGCCATCCATCAGAAATGGCAGAAGGTGCTCCACGGAAGCTGATAGATTGAGACTTGATGTTGCAGAGAATGTAGGAGAGCACATATAGAGACAGTCTGCAAATAGGTTTACTGGATACATGGCTCTCATGAGAAAATGTATTGTGATTGAACCATATTCCTTTCAGGAGGTAGTACAGAAACCAACTTGGGTTGATGCAATGGTGGAGGAGTATGACTCCATTTTCAAGAATAGTGCATGGGAGATTGTCCCAAGGCCAGTCGATAAATCAGTGGTTGGATCTAGATGGATCTACAATTTTATGATGGGAGTGTGGATAAATACAAGACCAGATTTGTGGCCCGGGGATTCTCACAGATCGAGGGGATCGATTATGATGAGAATTTTGCACCTATTGCAAGGTACTCTTCCATTAGATCCATACTTTCACTATCAGCACAAACGGGCTGGCGTATCATCACATGGATGTGAAAAATGCGTTTCTCAATGGAGTGATTGAGGAAGAAGTGTACGTAGAGGATCCTGAAGGTTTTGATATCTTCGACAGTGAGTCACATGTGTGCCGACTCAAGAGAGCACTATATGGGCTGAAGCAAGCACCTCGTGCTTGGTACACTCGGATAGAAAATTATTTCACCAGACCAGGCTTCACCAAAATTGAAGCTGATGAAAACCTGTACTAGATTATGGTTGAGGGTAAGCTATTGACTATTGTTCTTTATGTTGATGATCTAATTATTGGTGATGAGAAGTTGATACCCTCATGCAAGGAGGATCTTTCAAGGGAGTTTGAAATGAAGGACATGGGACTCCATTATTTCCTTGGTTTGGAAATATGGTAGCGAGATGGTGAATTTTATTTTTCTCAAGGAGGGTACGCCAAAGAGATACTGGGTAAGTTTCACATGGAGAGTTGCCAACTCCATGGATACTCCTCTTTCTAGAAATTGGAGGAAAGAGGATGCTGTATCGGCAGAGGATGTTACCTTTAGTTATAACCGCCTATAAAGAATTTAGTCACTTTCATCGATGACGAGAACACCGAAACCATACATTTTCTATGCAAGAACCAACTGAAATGTTTTCATGGTTCAGCCTACCAAGCTCTTTTGGAAGGAAGGGAAACATGTATTGAGATACTTGAGGGGCACATCAGTGTATGGTCTATGGTAGAGACAGTCAGAGGGAGTGAAGCTTCAAGGCTTCATGGATGAAAATTGGGCAGGCAGTCCATCATACAGAAATAACACATCATGAGGGATCTTCAGTAAAGGATCGACAACAGTTTGTTGGTACAACAAGAAGCATCGATCTGTGGCACTCAGTTCAGCGGAAGCAGAGTACATGGTAGAAAGTGAAGCTGCATGTGAGGCTATATGGATGAGAAAGATCTTGGTTGGTTTGTTTGGTTCTCAGATGGATCCGACAGTGATAGATTGTGATAATCAGAGTTGCATTAAACTCTCGATTAATATTGTGTTTCATGATAGGTCCAAGCACATAGATATCCGGTACCACAATATCAAAGATTGTGTGCAGAGGAGAATAATGTTGCTTCAGTACATTCCCATGAAAGATTAGGATGCAGATATTCTGACAAAGGCACTCACCATGAGAAAATTCGAATAGCATAGAGGCAGGATCAGGGTGAAGGATAATCCCTTTCTTGTTGAGAGGGAGTGTTGAGATTCAACAATAAATTTTAGCACCCACACCTAGTGTCAGACCAGGAGGTCCAAGCAACACCTACACTAGGGTGGGACCATAGGTCTTAGCAACACCTACACTGGTGTGGGCTAAATTTGGTGCATGTCTATTTTAGTTATCCCTTAATTAACATGGACAATAAAATGTAATATAATCTCAAAATAAATTGTAATAGTTAAATGAGTGTGATAAACTCTCTTAGCTCATGAATTTCAAGTTAGAGGTAGTTGGTGAGGCATGCAGAGTAATTCTAGTTGTAACAGAGTTCAAAGTGCAGTGGTGCATTAGTTAATACAAGTTGTAATCAGTTTAACTTAGTTGTGCTAGTTGTAACTATTAGATACACTAGTGAGAGATCAAGTGAATTAAATATTAATTAATTCACAATCAGTGATCTCACATGCAACTGAGGATTTACTATTATTAGCTGCATGCATGTCAGATCCAGTGGAGACCTGGTTGAGATCTAGGTGAAAGGGAAGTTGATTATCAGTTGTAGGATTATTGGGTTGCACCCATGCAACCAAACACACATTGGAGTGCCCATGATACTTTCACAATAAAGGAAGGCCAAAATTCCTAAATAATAGGGATTTAATTCATCAGGGATTGCGCAAGGCATGTAGGCTGTCTGGAGGTAGTAAATTGGCCAAGTATTGGTCAGTTTTATTAGAGATAGTGTGAGACAATTAGCTGAGTACAAGAGGGCTCTTGTGAGAAGAGTTGTATATAATTGTTTCATGATTCCATGTTGAATATACAATAAAATATAGTGGGGTTTTGAGTAGAAATATTTCCTTGGGAAATTATCTGTGTTGTGGCTTGATTGATTCTTCTTTGCTTCATGTGATTGGTGATTGTGTTTTTAATTCCGCAATTGATTTGTAGAAGCGATTCAGTATTTAACTTTAGTACATTGTTAGATAAAATTGAATCCATGATATACATGCTTTTTGTATAATTTATACAAGGAGTTTTCAATATTGAAATTGTGACCTATGGCCTCCTCGTTGGAAAAAACCCCTTTTTTTGTTGATTTTTCAATGGATTGAGATAACCCTTGCGTGTACATGCATATATGAGGTTAGTTCAATTGGTTTGAATACATTGATTTAAGGTAGATTCCATGTGAGATATCTAGCTCTAGTATGATGTTTGAGTCCTATTAGGTTGGTCATTTTATTATGGTTGGGGTTTAGCCACCCCATATCTTGGTCGGGGGGAGGGTGGTTCTAGTGATATTTTCATAAAAAAATAACACAATGGAGAATAGAGCCCCAAGGATTCGCTTAATTAGTATATGATCTTATGTTAGGTCCATAAATATCTCAAAATCAAATTCGACTGGGTCCTTTAGGATTACCAACTACTGATGCAAATAATAATGGACACACCTTTTATCAAGAGATTTTAAGAAGGAAGGGGGAGAGAAGTACAAGGGTTGGCATGGCACTAATGCCCCCTTTCTTCACTCAAGGGTTTGATGATGCAATACAATTATTTTCTCCACACACACACACATAAAAAAGTAAAAATAAATAAATAAATAAATAAAACTACTTATATCCATATTAGCTTGATATATTTTAAGTATTGGGAAGTTTGTGCCTCAACTTCTATTTTATCTATTTCAAAATTATATAAATTCAAAATCAAGACAAATTTGTATTCATTATTTTATAAAAGATATAATTAGATGATCTACTCTTTAATTTAGTTTTAAAATATCAAATAAACATAAATTTAAATACCACTCCACTGACTCCCAAGCCCCATAAAGAAGGGGGGTGCCATGGCATACCCCCTCCCCATGAAATATACATGTGCCTTAACTCCTTATAACATGACATGTTTAGAGATGAGTATTGTGGTTTTTCCTTGTAGTTGGTCATTGATGCAGGAGGTTTGGTATCTCGAGGGGTGGCAGGTTGGCTCCATTTTGGCCCTGTACATTTGGTTTTTAATTGCTATGTTACAAGGTCAATGTTTTAGTGGCTTTCCTTAAAGTGATTCTGTGATGGATAATCGCAAGATTATGAAATTTGGGACCTTGATATAGGAAATCTTGAACCTTTGACAATAATTAGGCATAGAAGGGGCATGTCCAGTGCTTCACATCTTTGTAACAGACTTGTAGTTGAGTTCCCCTCCTTTCTCTCAGTTTGTCTATGAGGTATCTCATAAATATTTGGTGGGTCTGGCTTCCAATTCCTAATCTTGAGTTTTGTTGGCATATTTTTGGGTCTTAGCTCCCCTCTTGCTTTTTTCTGTGTATTGGTTTTTATGGTGTCCTGGATCTATCATTTTGTGTTTGGTATCCTTTGTATTGGTTTCGACCTCTATTGTATGGACTGAAAGATAAGACACATGACATTGACGTCCCAGTTAACCTATACCACCATCGGTGGCTTGGAACTAGTATAGTTGGAGGGACTTTGTCTGCACTGTGTCCACCTTACCTGCAGTTCGAGGGTTTTCATCACCCTCTCCTTCCCTGGGATTCCCTGGGACCATGAAAAGTTTCATTTCAGTGGTTTTACGAGTGTATAATATTTCCTATGGAGGTGTTCATCTTGGGTGGTGCGGGAGGCTCTTTCCCTCAAACCTATTAATGCTCACCCAATGCTTTGGTTTACCTATTCTCTAGATATTTATACCATGCCACATTAGCTTATAGAGTCCATCGGGGGGTCGGAGAGAGGGGACAACAGGGTCGTCCTCACTCAGAGGCTATGGCCCAGGAAGAGGCAACGACCTCTCACCCAATCAATTCTCTTAGCCTTTAGGGGCACAATCATGGCCTGAAGAACACTTGTTTCCAACACAGACAACTCAAAACACTCTTGGAGCAGCTTCTCAAAAACATGCATGATGACCAAAATGCAATTATCTCTTTCACGAACGGCCTTCAAAGGAAATAATGGCATATGCAGGACAACTTGGCGCATCTTCGCGCATGTAGGAAAAGATGGACCATTTAGATGGAAAATTGGCCCATATAGAAAAACATGTACATTACGAATTTCAACCTCCACCCTCTTTGGCTCACAACCAAAGAGTCCTGCTCCAGTAACTTCATCTGAATCTCGATGACTCTATGTTGTATCTTGGTCTTGATGGTTTTCTGATTTTGTGTTCCCCTTTGATTCTGGGTTGCAAAGTCCTTTTGACATAATGTAATCATTTGAAACTACACACTGATCAAGAAATCTGGTAAGCATAATACTAGCAAAATTTTGGAAAACAATGAACAACAATATAATATTTTTACATAAATAAAAACCCTTAACTTAATTTAAAAAATTAAAAATAAATAAAAAAACTTACCGAAAACATTTAAACACTAATTTATAAATAATACTTTGTGTAAATCTATTAATATTAATTATGATACTATACTTGAATATTAAATAAATCATATAACAAAAACATTTAATTTAAAGAAACAACTCTAAATCCTTTTACATACAATTTAAAATACTTAACCATTCAAAATAATTCGCTATACTAAAATTATATAATAAAAACTCAACAATGAATTAAACATTTTCACAAATATTTCCTACATCATACCCCTAATTTAATTTAATAATCAAATTAGTTGTACGTCAAACTAGCGGTCCATGGAATCTTCAAACCCTATCAATAAGAATTGATGAATGGATTGGTGGCTTTTGTGGTCAAGAATATGCAACTATTAAAGTGGACCCATGGGAAAGTGGAAATGGAGTTTATTATTATTATTAATAATAAATGGAAAGTGGATATTGTCCTCGCATATCGAAAACAAATGTTTATTATTATTAATAATTAAGTATAAAGTTTTTAAAATAAAAATGAAAGATATAATTTTCAAAAGATGTTGTAATTCTATTTTGGTAATAAATTTATTCAAGTCATTTGAATAATATAAATATTTTATTACAAGTTTATATAGATGTGTATTATCTTTATTTTGAGAGTTTTATGAGTTGTGTATCTTATGTATTTAGATTGGTGATGTTGGTGTTGGTGAGGATGTTTTAGTTCTTGGGTTCAGGTTTTTTTGGGTGAAAAATGTATTTTATGTGAATAAAAAATATAAAAAATATGTAATTTTATATTTACATTATATATAGTCCATGGGGATTTGGATAGATGGTGATTGGGTACTTTGTTAAGACACTCTTTGATGTGAAGTCACCGGTTCAATTCTTTGCCCCGATCAGGGTGCTATATTGGAACTGATAAAGATATAGTCCTACCACCAAGCTTGCAAAAAAATAAAAATATTCACATTATACATAAATTTATATTTATATAATTAGTTATTAGTTAAAATATAAAGTTAAAAAATAACTAATCAAATTTCAAATCTACATGAACATAATTGTTGAATGATAAATTGAAGGTCCTTTTTAATAAATTATTTAATTGTATGTTATGTTATCTATACATATGTGGAAATTTAATTAGATCAAATAACTTGGAATTTCTTTAAGTTGCCCTACTATTGACATGGGAAAAATCCCCTTCAATGCATAGCGATACTCCTCAATATGAAGTCCCAACAAAAGGGAAATGCCCAATGATATTTTCCATTTAATGGATAGGGGTACTCCTCAATATGAAGTCCCAACAAAAAGGAGATGCCCCATGCTATTTTAGCATCTAGCAAATGCTAAGGTTGACAAAAGTAGTATGGGGGGTTGTTACTAGCTCAATAATTTGTGACACTTGAGTGAAGCCATGAATCTCTAAAATCAAACCTTGTTATAATGTAAGTTCTCAAATTAGTTTACATTATTCAACCATTTTATAATTGGTTAGGTGTCTTTGAAGTCTAGAGTTGTTAAATTTTTCAATTTAGTGCCAACTTCAAGAGAGTTCTTATTTTCCTTAACTCATTGAAATTATTTGTTCTAGGTCCTACATTTGCTCTATATTTTAATATGATGATTGTCACTATAATTCATACTCCCTTGTACCGTTTATATACTTAGGACCTTGGCATTCTCCATCAAAGAAACCCCATGGGAAAGCCTTTTCCATTCATAGTTCAACCACATATATAGTCACAGGTAGTGAAATAGTCACCTTGCATAATTGATAAATAACAAAAAAATGAGAAAACACTTGAAATGTTTGGATTTGTTTATTTTTAAATATTAGTGCATTGTAAGGAAACCATATAACCTCAAATTGTAATAAAGATGATATATTTATCAACATTAAGTTCATTCCTTTGGGTTCCAGCCCTAGTCATTGCTAGGGTTTCTCTCCATGGTCACTGGCATTGTGGGAGGCTTTGGCCTCCCGCTCTCCTCCCCTCTTTCCCTAGATGCAAGAACATTAGAGATTTAGTTAGATCAAGTTTGAAGGGAACCGGTTCTGGGCAAGAAAAAAATGTGAAGAAATTGGAGAATATTCCAAAGGTGCAAGTCAATCCTTCAAAATCAAGAGCTATTGCAATAAATCTTGTTGAAAGAGGCTTGGTTTTCCAGTTCATGGGAATAAGGCCTTCCTCAAAAACCCTTCATCAATGGGAAAAAAGGAACTAGAAACCCCTTTTCAAACGGAAGATTGAATGTGATCTTTGTGGAAAATGATTTTACACTTTCTTCTTTGAACTAAAGGAAGCTTGAGATATGAATTTCAGGAATGGGCGTTACTTTATGGGAGCTAATGGACTTTACTTGAATATGTGGACTCTGGATTTTAATCCTAAAAATGATGTCCCTTTAGCTATTCATGTCTGAGTGAATTTGTCCCACCTCCCTCTCCATTTTTGGGATGAAGAAACTTGAAAAAACATTTTCAATTCCCTGGGAAGATATATAGATAAAGCATAGATAGGAGAATCAATGTATGCATGTGCAATAATACTTGTTGTAGGAAAAAATTCTTCTAGATTGATTCAACTCTCTCTGGACAATTGGTCATTTATCCAACCGATAAATTATGATTAAATCTCCTTTAAATGCATATTATACCATGAATATTCACATTTTTCCAGGAACTATCCAAAGAAGGAAGGAACAACCATCATCCAAGAAGATGAAGGACAATGGCAAACTCATAGGAATAGAAGACATCCAACCAGACAAGCTGCACAACGAGGACAAGGAGATGTGACTTGTGGCCCTTCCCCCTCCCAAAAAGATGGTTGTTTTTCCAACACATATGGAAGGAGATAAAGAATAAGTTCAGTGGTCAAAAAATCCCTTTGTGATTCTTGCGAATGAAGGGGAAGAAGGTGAATCACAACAACAACAATGAAAATATAAAGAAAAGAAATATTAGGATAAACAAGGAACAACATGCACCAAAGGAATACTTGCTTTAGAAGACGCCCTTGTTATCCAAATATATATGGATAATCAATTGTCCTAGGATGAAGAAGAATATGAATCTTCAAAAGAAAGGAATTATCCCTAGGAAAACTTTATTTTAGCGGAGGAAAAATCAGAGACAAAAGTGGACATAGAGATTGAGGGATCCAAATCAACAACGAAAGTTTAATGAAAATCAAACAAGTAAGTGCGTTCAAAACATATAAAAAAGGAGAAGGAAAAGGGAACTTAGGGAGTAATAAACAACCTGTCATATAAATTCTCCAAAAACCAGAAGAAAACTGGTTCAACAAGTTCCTCCCTTTTTGGGGGCTCCAAAAAAGGAAATAAATAATGAATATAATGTCTTGGAACTGCAGGGGGTGGGGAATGAAAAAAAGGAACAAGAAATTAAAAGTTTACTCAGATTGCATAATCCCCATATTCTTATACTCTCGGAGACTAAGATTGAGGAACAGGAAGCTCTCCTTAAAAGTCGAAGGATATGGAAGAATTCAAGTGCTTCAACATATAACTCTAGGGGACTGTCTGGAGGAATTCACACTATGTGGTCTTCCTTGCCTTTTGGGCTTCTCCATGAAGAAAAATCTTAGCATTAGATAAATACCAAGGTCCTTCATATTCCATTAGGGAGAATTTGCAATATTTTCAACATTTATATGCCTAGCACCTGTCAAGCTAAATTAGAATGTTGGGAATCCCTCCTTGGGAAGAAGGAATCTCTTCAGAACTCCAATTATATTATAGGAGGAACTGTTTTGAGAGAATAGTTTCAAGAAAATATATATGATCTTATATCTAAGCTATACCTTTTAGATGTAAATCCAAAAATCTCAAAGTTCACATGGAACAACAAAAGAATAGGGCTACTTCATATAGCCGCCACGATAGATGGATTCCTAGTGGGAAGTGAGTTCCTTGATCAACAATTGTCCCTCTCTTCCTTCCATTTAGCCTGGAGAGGCTCTGATCATTTCCCAATCAAATTGGCCATTGAATGGTTTCCAAATCAAGGGCCAATTCCATTTCGATACAACCTGCTTTAGGATAATGAGTCTTATTTCATATCCTTGGTAAGTCACACTTGGTCTAGATGGGTATCTGGCTCACCCATTTATAAATGGGAACAAAAAATAAAGTACTAAAAGAGTAAATAAAGAAATGGGTATCAGAAAGGAAAAAATATAGACCTGCTAGAGCTCAACTAATTCAATCCCAATTATTATGTATTCTGAAAACAATGGAAGATTATCTAGCGACCAAATAAATTTTAATCATCGAGAAATAAATCTACGAAGGTATGCAAAATAAATTAAAGGAATAAGAAGATATTTAGAGATTCAAATCAAGACATTTCTCGTTAAAAGTAGGATATGTTAATACTAAATTTATCGACTAGCTGGAAAAAATGAGAGAATTTAGAAATATGGTTCATCAATTTCAGATAAATGGGAATCTTATTTAAGACCCCATTTAAATAAAATAAGAGGTTTTCCTATATTTGCAATCTCTTTATCAAGAAGAAGGAGAGGTTTTGCCCCACTGGAAGAAATTTTTTAGATCATATGATTCGAATGAAAAATGGCATCCACCCATGGTATTGTAAATCAATAAGGCTATAAATAATGGCCCTCACATTGTAAAACGATAGATGGGTCGATGGGAATGTAGTGGTAAATGATTGTTCCATTGTAATGAAGAGTTATCTTCTTTCTTATGTTTGGAGACATTCTCTCTGCATTCATGGCTCCTGGATCTTAGCCCCCAAGATCTAGATCAGTCGTATTAGATCAAGTTAAGACTCCATGGAAATTAGGGTTTCAAAATGGTTGATCCACAATCCCAATAATGTTCCTAAAGAAGGTTTCATATCCGAATCTTGTGGTGACATGGATTCTGCTATAGTGGGTTCTTTAATTATGATTATGATAATTATGAGTATCGATGCCATTGTTTTCATGAATTTGTTGCTTTTACTTGGTGAGAGCTAATAAGATTACATGCCCCCTCTGTGATGATGGATTCATGGAAATAATTCGTGCAACACACACTCTATCGATACAAACTTGATTGTTTTGCGTCCATGACAGTTGGCTCACAAGAGGATAAGTGCAAAGAATAGAGGCATACTAATAATAATAATAATAATAATAATGGAAATGAGGCACAAGGAGCATTGTAAGGTTTACCCTATGAGCCACTAAGATTACACGAACTGCAGGTGGAAAACCTCCTTAAGTCCCGTCGGTTTTACGCCAAGAAAAAAAATGCAAGATTGCTCTCTTAACTCCTCACAATACAACCTATTTCATCATAAGGGCCAAGAAAATCTAGCAATATTACATCATTGGTTTCACCTTACCTAGTAACCCCAATAATTATTCCCACCCTAGTTATATCGCCATCCCCCGCTAGCGGGGGTTTGATATACATGACTTAGGAGGAATGGTGCATCAATGGCTACAGTTCCATGAAGGGCGATATAGAAATGTGAAACTTCGATCGTCCTCTGACGCTTTGCAAGCGTGATAAACTTGGGTCTTAAAAAGTAAAATTAGTTTTGCAACTTCTTCAAAGATGAGTGATTAAGATTTCACATGAACTTAAAAGTGAAACAAATTTATATGCAACTTAATATGAGAAACATGAAGAGAGGAAATAAACAAGTGATAATGGAGTTCACCCCTCCTGGGCTACGTCTTTGGGCCCTGCTCCAATGGCTAGGCTGCTTTTATTGATCTAAATAGCAAATGCACACAGTACAATTTGTTGACTCTTTGAGTGCTATTGTTTCTCCTACAAAGAAAAACTCTTCTACAAAGAATTCTCACTCAAAAACATGACTCGCTACAAAAAGTCATGATTGTGTAAATAGAAAAATGAATCTCTCACAATAGGTTGTTATACTCTACCTGAAATTAGCATAAACATTCAAATACTTCCAATAGATATATTCATTTTCTTAATTAATTATTTCCTTTTGTGACAGTTAGCTACACAATGGTTAGGTGCATGACAAAAAGTGTAAGTAAAAACATTCCACAACATGTTATTCAAATCATTATGCTATTTCTAATCATAGAAAGCCTTTGAATAATTATGACGCTTATAACTCTTATGGTTTTCCTTTGGTTTATGACTTTGGTGAGGAGAACTTGATTTACTTCTTCCTTTGAAATACTAATATATCTCTAGAGATGTATTTCCTTCAAAAACATCATCATGACATGATTCTCATTCGACTTGCAAGGGTTATTTATTCACAAATTTCACACTTGTAGAATTCTTTGACCTTGTAAGTTTATAACATTATCCAAATTCATTTTGAACATAGCCTAATCCTTCACGCCGAGGTTTTTATCTAACCCCAATAGGATTAACAATTCCATGATTATGAATTCCAATACCCTTATCTTTGTACCTATTTTTGGTCAATAATTTCATACCAATATTATTGGTATGTTTGTCAACTGATGCAAAATAAGCATGTTCATTACTTAGAGAATGAAATGAACAAGAAATGTCTTTTACCTCCTTTTATTCTTGCGACTTTTGGCCCTCTTCTTGAAGCTTAACCATCTCCTCCTCCTTCTCTTTTGTAGAAAAAGTGGTAGATGCATACATATAAGCATATTTATTCATTTGAAAAAGGGTACAATCACCAGTCGTTCCATTACCATAAACTTATTGAGTCTTGGGGGAAGCTTCTGTAGTCAAACATTCCCTAGTTTTCTCTTCTATGAAATTATGCAACATCAGACACAATTTCTTCTTTTCATCCTCTGTTGGTTCAAGCAATCTTCTCAATTCCACGTTCTCCACTCAGAGAGAATAATTCATCTCCTCTAGTTCTAGGAGCCTTCCACGCTGTAAAATTTCACCCATACTTGCAATCTGGTTAGAACCTGCTCAAATACCACATGATCTGGAAATGTGAAACTTCGATCATCCTATGACACTTTGAAAGCATGATAAACTTGGTTCCTAAAAAGTAAAATTAGTTTTGAAACTTATTCAAAGATGAGTTATTAAGATTTCACATGAACTTAAAATTGAAACGAATTCACATGCAACTTAATATGAGAAACATGAAGAGAAGAAATAAGCAAATGATAATGGAGTTCAATCCTCTTGGGCTACATCTCTGGGCCTTGCTCTAATGGCTAGGCCTCTTGTATTGATCTCAATAGCGAATGAGCACGTTGCAATTTGTTGACTCTTGGAGTGGTATTTATTCTCCTATAAAGAAACATTCTTCTACAAATAATTCTCACTAAAAAATATGAATCCCTACAACAAGTCATGATCGTTTCAATATGAATCCCTTTTTAAAATGCACCATAACCGTTAGAGCCATAATTTTAGCCTCGCTCTCGGGCACGTGGGCACCATGTGACTAGGGGCTCGGCCACGCGCAAACCCCTCCAGTACTTTCCCTCTGCCTTCAGTAATATAGTTAACCACACGACCCTGGGCTAGGCTACGCGCTTGTCTCGACCTCCACCGAGCGCTCCACCTATACGTCGTTGGTTCCGGACGGTTATGCGTGACCAAGGGTTGGGTCTAAACTCCCACCTTATAATTAAATGTGGCCCTTGTTTCAATTTTCGTTTGGTTCTATGATGAATACATGGGACTGTGGGATGGGGCCTATCCACCTGCCCCCTCATCCAAACCTCTACCTGGTGGTAATATTACGTGCCATGGAATCGGGGTTAGGGACAATCAGGTGGGCCCGCCAGGCTGAACCCTCCCCCCAACTCGTCGACCAATATAATTTAAATATAAACGTGCCACTATCATATTAAAAGTAACACCATTGGACGAATGGTAAAACGTTGGACTATTGTGTGGGATGAAGAGGGGTCGAACCCCGCTGAAGCGGGTTCGCCCTTATAATTGTTTTTTGGCCAATTATAGAGGGCCACATGGCACCCTCTCACTGGACCATGTGGTGCCTCACCATTGGCCCAGTTTAATCCAAACCAATCAATAAAATCGCGTCATTTGCCCCAGTACAAAGTTGCCACATGTCGAGCCGGGAATGGTCCTCCTATCTACCGTACGCCCAATCAACATGCTAATGTATGCATGATGTTAGTTGTACGGTCTACCCAATAAACAACCCAATTAACCCTGTTGTTTGAATTTTTAGTTATTTGGAAAAAACTTCAGAACATCATAACTTCCTCACACAACATTGGATTGATATGATTCAAGCGGAGTTGGAATCAGAACGATGAAATTTCCAATTTGGTATGGGTTTTGGGAGATTATGAAAACTTTCATTTTGAGCCTATTTTTGATCTCCGAATCAAAGGGCTAATACTTTATTATGGATTGAAATGCTAGATCTCAGGATGATGTCCCTTCCCATTAGAATTTAAATCCTTGTGCTTATGTCAAGGGTGTTATGCCTCAAGGTGTAGTAATTTTTTATCTTTTAAATAGTCAAGGACCAACTAGAAGACCCGCAAGGTCAATAATCAAACACCGCCAATAGGGGTAGGGTTTGGGAAATATCCAAACCCTAATGGAGAAAGCGAGCAAACATTCTTCCATCCTTTCGAGTGATCGCTCATCAAAATTCTCAAAGTGATTAGTTTGACATGCACGAATACTCCCTTGACATTATTCAATAAGGATTTAACCCTAGAGAGTGTCATCCCTAAATCTCATTCTAAATTCAAACACCATGAAAATTTCAATATTTGTTGTAGTATTGTCATCCTCATGGAGGATAAGAGAATCTTGAAGTATTCTTAGTGCTTGGTGGCTTTCTATATTGTTTCCTTATTGATGTTTCCTTCGATGACAATGATAACATTATGGAGAGAGAATTTCTGCTTCAATTGCTTGGTTATACACATAGCAACAATAACAAAAATGATATTATGAGCCAAAATGTAGCCAAGTACATTTTTAATTCTAATCTAAATTCACATATATTCTTGACTCACGAGAAACTGCAGAAACAATATATTGATCAACTACCTGTAGATTCATGTCAATCTTATTTTAAAATTACATATATAGAAAATGTAATACAAGATCCGAATATTCCCCATGGTTGTGATGCAGATGATTCCACAAGTGGTGGAAATAGAGAGACAACCACACTCAACCTAATTTAGAATACATGACTAAAATTACTTGAACCACCATGGATTAAGCTAGTCCCACCCAGGCTTCCTGAACATGATGGAGAGTCAGTGTGGGTCACCCTTGACAACAATCACAAGTTTCTATGGGATAAAGGCATGTGTGTTGACACTAGTCATGGAGTTGTTGTTAGGGATTTGATAGGGAAAGCTTTAAAAGGATAAATTGTGCCTAGATAACAACATAAATTCCTCATGGAACTTGAAGATTATCAAAAGCTTGTTAATCATTGTGGGTTGTCTCCACGTTGTCTCTTGGAATTGGTTGAAAACAATCCTGTAATTGTTGTTGAAGTGCTTCTAAAGTTAATGAATCCTCACTATGGGTTGTCTCCACGTTTTCTCCCAGAATTGGTTGGGAATATTCATTCAATTGTTGTTGAAGTGATCCTAAATTTTATGAATTTAATACATATAGAAGACTATTTCACAATACTTTTCAATATGGACATGAGCTTGCATTCTATGGAGTTTTTTAATAGGTTCACAAATATTTTTGACCTTCCCACACAATTTATACAAACATATATCTTGAACTGCATATCATCATGTGTAATCATATTCAAGGACTGGGATAGGAAAATTCCATCTGAAATAGTCACTGAGATGCGTGGTTTTGTTACAATACTTTATCAAACATTTTTTCTGCATATGACCAAATATCTTGGAACAATTCATCTAGAGTAACAAGTATGCCACCATATTTCTCTTCTCGTAGCTCAAAGCATTCTTTAGATAACGGATGTATCACTAAGGATTTCAATCTTGTTTTAGATTTTCACTTTACTAGTGGCATATCGGGCTCTCAACAAATTTCTTTCATGAATTTCCATTTCCAACATCTACAATTACAAATTTTCAAGTGCGGCCTATAATGGAATTTTAATAAATCAATCATGTAGCAGAAGGTAAGCAACAATTACATTCCATAGTTAGAGTTCAAGATTATGTAGAAATCAAAGATAATCCACCATATTTCTCTCAGGAAAACCAACAAGAAAACTATATAGAGGTCCATTTCCTAAGCCATGCACTATCAATATCACAGTTGGCCCACAGGCATTCCAGAGTTTCTCTATCCTCAGACCCTCATTCATCATGGTTATGGGTCACCCACAAACCCAAGGTTATGGTTCAACCACACAAAACCATTTTCATCAAATTCCATTTTCTAGGACACACACTGTCTTAAGGCCCGTTTTCTAGGCCATATAATGTCAGTATCATAGTTGGCCCAAAGCATTACAAGGTATCCCTATCCTCGAACCTTCATTCATCATGATTATGGGTCATCCACAAACCCACGGTAATGGGTCAACCACACAAAACCCTTCTCTTCATTGGCTCATTTTCAACAAATGTTTCTTATGAGGGAACTTGCCGCAATGGGGACCATTGCTTCCTAAGGGGGAAGGAGCAATCTGGATGGAAAATGACACCCACCCATGGTATTTATACATGGTATAATTGTAACTCAAGAAGGATGTAGATAATGGGCCTCACTTTTCAAAATGACATATGGGTCCATGATAAGTAAATGGTTTCTCCATTTTAATAAAGATTTATGTTCTTTCTTACGTTTTGAGGCGTGCACTGTGTGCTTTCCATCATCTTTCTCTCCGTATTCATGGCCCTTAGATCTTAGAACCCAATATCCAGATCATCATATTCTCTAACTCACCACACTAGATCTCAAATCACAACTTATGAAACCCATATTAAAGGAATAAGTTCATAAAGTGGTATGGTCTTTTGATCTAGATAAGGCCCTTAGGCCAGATGGGTTCTCTGGATCCTTATTTCGAAAATTCTAGGATGGGGGGAGATCTCAACTCTTCCTTCTTGGAATTGGTCCTTAAAGAGGTAATTCCCTCATAGTTTGAAAGATTCCATCCTATTTCATTGTGTGTTTTATCATACAAAATAATTTATAAAATTATTGTGCATAAATTACAATCATTTCTTCGTAAGCTTATCTTAGAAAATGAGGGGGTTTTTATTCAAAGGAAAATTATGGAAAATATAGTGCTAGTCCAAGAAGCGATTCACTCTATCAAGACCAGAGTGGACAAAGGAATGACGATCAAGATAGATCTGACTAAAGCTTTTGAAAAAGTAAGACATTCTTTCTTATTCTTAGTGCTTAGAAGAATGGGTTTTACTGAAGATTCTTTAAAATGTGTAAGGGCTTGCATATCCAAGCCTTGGATAACACCTTTAGTTAACAATAGACTTACATTTTTTTTTGGGCTTCTCATGGCTTGATACATGGACGCCTTCTTTCTCCAATTCTCTTTATCATGATGGAAGATTCATTAAGTAGGAATATAGAGCATGATCAAATTTACAACCTCCTCCTTGGAGATCAATTTATGGAGGAAATACAAAAGATGAACCATTCCCATTTCACCAATGACACTACGAGGAAAAGACCCTATAACGGATGTTTTTGAGGAACCCCTTATAAAAATACCCAGACATCTGTTTCTAGTGGAGGTTACTAGAGGAGGTTGGCGGGTGGAGGTTTTTGCGTTTGTTTTTCGTCCAGTGCTCTTACCATCCTAAATCGCATCGGTGCATTTAACAAGAGAAAGCACTGGTGCGCAAAAAACATTGGCACACCGGACACCATGCGCTTTGTACAAATCTGCTCGGTGTGTCTTATTACTATAGCGCATAGGTGCTTTACAAAGATTCCTCACTGGTGCGGCTTAAAACCCCATGCCAAAATAGAAACCGCCCAGTGCGGTCTGAAGAAACTGCACCAGTGCGCCTATAAAACCCCGCGCATCGGAACAGGGTTAAATAAAAAAAAATTACGGCCAAAAAACCACATTTTTCACTTTTCTTAGTGCTCTAGATCTCTCAAGCACTGGTGAAATTTATCCTTGTCTAATCCGCCCTGACATCGGTGCTCCCATTGCACCCATTGCACGCACTGCTGCTGTGCATTGCCCACCAATCTCCATTTTTAAATTTGCAAAACGGTGGGAAAATTTTCTTTTGGAAATTCTACAACCAATATGCCTCCTTGATGGCCAAATGTACAGGTATTTTTCTTATTTTTCCATAATTACGCCTTTTAGCATATTAGAATTGTAAATTTCCTTAAAATTAACTATTATATATATATATATATATATATATATATATATTGTCGCGCGGTGCGCTCAAGCCAGTCGACTTGCACCGGTTTGCAGTGTTGCTTGTAAATTTACAGGCTGCATCGCAACCTATTCTTACGATATCCGCACCGGTTCTGGGGCGGTACCGAAAGGCGCACTATGCTATTTTAAAATTTAAAAAAAGTGTGGTGCGGTCGGTTACGCGACCGCACCGTTGACCCTGTGGAATAGCGGCAATGTAGTGCATTGACTTAAATATCCGCCTCGGGGCGGGTATTTTTGTCAGCACACCACATTCCAGAATTTTGACACGGTCAACAGTGTGTCTTGGTAAAATACCACATCGTTGACTATGTAATGATGTCAGGAGGTCGGTGCGTTAACTGAACTATACACCCTGGGGCGTATAGTTTGGTCAGTGCACCGCCCTCCCAACACGGTCCATAGTCAATGATGCGGTTTGTTATACCACCGCACTGTTGACTAAATAACAATGCGAGGAGGGCAGTGCGCTGAAAATTTTCAGGTGCACTGCCTCTGGTGTGCTGAATATTTTATGGTGCACCGCTGCTGGTGCGCGATAAAAAAAGATGCACCGGTACCGGTGCATGCCTGATTTTGTGGCACACCGACTGTTTTTTTTTTTTCCAAAAAAAATTATATATGTATATTCCTAAATACATGTGTCATTTAATAAAAAAATTTCATTTATTATGTCTATAATTCAGAGACGTGAAAGGAGAGAAGAGAGGGAACAACAACAACAACAGGCGGACCAATATAAATTGGTTCGCCTATGGGAGATACGAGAGAGGGAGAGAGATGCGTACCCTCGCCTTATTACAACAGCTACCCAGGGGCTCCTAAGGCAGGTAGGCCTCCTCAAGTTCTATGAGGAGGATACTTCCTTAAAGGGCCATGTTTTGTTTTTGAGACGTCTTATCCGCAGGTGGAATGCCCACCTACAGGCTTTCCGAGTTGGTCCTAACCAGTGGTATGCGCCCACTAAGGAGGAAATATATTTCATTACAAGGCTATCGAGGAGAGGGGTGGATTTTCCCTCGTTCCCAAAGGTTCTAGTTGGGTATGCAACAGGGAGTCAGTTGGTGTAATCCCAGAGATACATTAGCACAGATATACTCTCCTTCAGATTTTCAGGTCTCCGGAGGTTAGTTACGTATTGCTTCATTTGGTAGTGAGGAGGTGAGGTGCCTCTCACTTCTAATTTCGACCATTTCACACAACACCAATGACGGGAAACACATTAGTTTCCCGCTTCTATATTATTTTGATTATTTAGTACAGGAGCCACGACTTGTCAGGTGGTCTGCCATTTTTCTGTGGCAGTTCTTTACAACATTAGATAGATGTCGTGCTCATTCACAAGGGAGGGTCAACTTCCCTTTTGCTTCAGAGATTTTTTGTTTATTTTTTGAGAGGTTTCCATACATGAGGCTTACTTTTGTTCGGTAGCCTCATAGGCTGATGTTGGAGGCACGGATGCACATGTGGGGACAGATGATGCCCAAGAGGGGTGAGATTGAGGTTTCCGCGAGGATATCGCATGATGCACTGTAGTTGCTATCCCTTGTTGATGAGCATCCCTTCATTATGGTCCCCTGTCCTTATGCTGGTTTGGATTGGTGAGGGTGTGCCAACATCCTCTTCATAGATGATGAGCTGTCGGATGACAGAGGTAATATTAATATTTTATATAAATTTATTCTAACATGTTCTTTAACTTTTTTTTATTAAATTTTGTAATGAAATTGTCTAATTATCGTTTGTGTAGTTGTATATATTTTGTAGACATTAGGTCTTTTGATGGTGAGGACATGCCAGCGCCACCACATGATCTAGGTGTGGATCCTAATGATGATCAGGATATGCCAGATGCTGAGGATCATCATGATGTCGGTACAGAGAGACCTACTCCTGTTGGTGCGCCGATACTGCCTTTTTCTAGGCGCGGTAGGCTTGATAGCAGATTGAGGATGGAGTTGGGTGACCAACTCTGTGCATTGATTGTTGAGGTGGGAGTTAGGTCCGCTACTATGAGAGACATACAGGCTGATGGTAGGCTGGTACATATGTGGAGAGGCATGTCGTGTGACATGTACAACCTGATGCAGAATGTCATAGGAGCTACGGCCTTAGTTATGCGGTTGAGGAGGAACCTTGCACGTTATAGGCATGGTCGAGACACAACACATGATCGACAGTCTGCAAGCAGTGTCGACGCATCATCTGATGTCACAATTAGGGGAGTGATCATCATTCACCTCGCGCCGTGCCAAATGAGAAGCCTCCACTAGCATCGAGCAACAATCATCATGGAGAGCAGGCTGGACCATCAGCCACGTCGAGTCAACAACCTACAACATCCAACAGTACTCATGATCATGAGCAGGCTGGACTATCAACCATGTCGAGTCATCACGATGAGCAGTTGATCCTGATTAGCATGAGGCACCAGTACTAGATCAACAGGCACGTGATGATCATCATGTATCTGAGCTTGTCAAGGCTGCACCATTGACTGAGCAGGCCTCGACTAGTACTGCTATTGATGATGTCCCACCAGCTGAGATATGACATTTATATTACAATTGTATATTTTTGACATTATTCAGTTATATATATATATGGTCCATGTATTTTATGTTCATGTTGAAGTTGTAGTTAGTTTACATGTTGGTGATCATCATGATGTGTATATTGTTAAGTCATGTTAGATATGTTCATTTAATGTGAAACTTGCAGATAGATGTGTATGCGATAACAGTTAGTTCACGTGAGATGTATATTTGATGCTTGTGTTGTGACGATGTTATAAAATTATAATTATGTTTTGTTAGATGATCATGATCACGATGATGTTAGCGAATTTGAATGTGTTTTGTAGTCGAATATGATGTTTTTATGATGGTTATCATGATCGTGATGTTTATTAATTAATTTAATATTAAATGATCATGATATTGTAAAATTCTAATATTTGTAATTCTAATTGTAATTGTATATATGTAAAATTGTAAAATTGTAAAATTGTAATTTTAATTCTAATTGTATGTAAAATTCTAAAATTGTAATTGTAATGGTATATATGTAAATTTGTAAAATTGTAATTGTAATTGTAAATTGCAAATTTGTAAATTTGTAATTGTATATATGTAAAATTATAATTGTATGTAAATTCTAAAATTGTAATTGTAATGGTATATATGTGAATTTGTAAAATTGTAATTGTAATTGTAAATGTTAAATTTGTAATTCTAATTCTAATTGTATATATGTAAAATTGTAAAATTGTAATTTTATTTCTAATTGTATGTAAAATTCTAAAATTGTAATTGTAATTGTATATATGTAAAATTCTAAAACTGTAATTATAATTGTAATTGTACGTGAAATTGTAAAATTGTAAAATTGTAATTTTAATTGTAATTCTAATTCTATGTAAAATATTTGTAAAATTTTAATGGTTTGTAAAATTGTAATTGTAATTGTAATTGTATGTAAAATTCTAAAACTATAATTGTAATTGTAATTGTGTGTGAAATCATAAAATTATAATTGTAATTGCAATTGTAATTCTAATTGTAATTTTAATTGTAATTGTATGTAAAATTTTAATTGTATTAATGTGAAATGATTTTATTAAAAAATTTAAATTTGTAAATTTGTAAAATTATAAATCTAGAATAATATGAATTTTTGAACAATAATAAAGTTTAGAAAATAATGAAAATAAATTAATGTACTTTAGAATTATCATTATTTTATTATGAACCTACATACAAAAAAAAGAACTTTATACAGTACGTCATTGTTTTTGAGATCAACATAATTGAAAATGATCAAGTCATGAAATATTGATTTTAACATTAACACAATGAAAATTACCAATTAATTCAAAATACATATTGTAATGTTTCGAAAAACCCATCTTAAAAGTATAAATATTGATGTCGAAATAACACATGTATCATATCACTCTCGGTTCTCATGATCACCCTCATTATCTTCCAGCTCGCATGGCATGATAACACTATTTTTCTTAAAAATATGTTTTGATCTAGGGTCATGTCTCAATACGAACCACCAATCCCTATCCAACACATCTGGGTAAAAAAACACGTAGTTGCAGTGTTTGGGGAAAAAATAGGGCTCCTTAGCTTCATCCCACATCTTTTTAGAGTTGATACATATCAACCTACTATCAGGATCTTCCTTTAAATTATTCTGATCAAAGGTGCCCCGCTACTTGCACCTAAAAATAACACATTGGAAATAAGAGAAATCCACTTCAATGATCTCTTATATCTTTCTGATGTAACCTAACGTCCCTCGTACTAGGTTTTGATCACAGTGGCTAGATCGACTAGATTGATCGAACTCAACTTCCACTCCACAGTCTTGTGTAATGTTTCTAGCATCGACATTTTCTGTGTGAAAATGGTATCCATATGCCCACATAGATCGGAACAAATGCACCTATTATAAAAAAGTTAAAAAATCATATTTTCATGTCTCTTATAATAACCCAATAGTTAAAATATGAAATATAGATGTAATTACATTTGAAAGTTGCATTATTAAGTTTAATCAAATTTAAATATAAATTAAATAGATTATTATTGAGTTGCTGCACCCAATCCCTAAGTTTAGCGCATCCTCTTTAGCACGCGGGTAACGACTGGTTGCATTTCTCTCTGACTTGGTTAGCAACCCAACTATTGGGGCATATTTTTGGCATATTTTCTTTTAAATGATCGGGATAAGGCACACTTCTACCATTCAACCGTATGAATTCTTTCTTGTCACTATCCCATTTCATCCTCTTTTGTTCGTACAATGCGACCCACAGTTGTGTCGCTTAAGAATTGTAAAGAATAAATTTATTGATTGCTTCAATTTCTGCATTCGCTGATGAAATCAAACCAACATTATATAGTACATAGAGATGAAAATATACATTATATCGAAGTTCAACATGAATATTTACTTTGTGTAAATTTGAAAAATTACAAGTTGCTTACTCTTTATTAAGCACTTTTTTCCACTTTTTTGGAGCAACTCCCCTTCTCTTTTATCTTCATCCCTTTCATTGTCGCAAATCATTGCACCTGGTCTGTTGTCGATCTGCTTGATGTAATCACTAGCATAATAGAAAGACTCATACGATATGTACCCCTCTGCCATAGACCCCTCGGGTTTTGCCCTTTTTCGAACAAAACCTTTCAATTTCTTCATGTACCTCTATAAGAAGAACATCCAATGAAAATAAACCACCCCAGCTAATTCAACCTCATATATTATGTGGATTAGAAGATGAATCTGCAAGTCCATGAAAATTGTCGATAGTTCCTTCTCAAACATACAAACAATCTCAACTATCTCTTTACGCCACCGTGGAATGCTAGCCACATGAATCTCATTTTACGTGATCCAACGTAAAAATGCAGATAATTTAGATATGGCACATCCTAGGTCTGGAGGGAATTCATGTTTCACACACCCACACACAAACAAAGGATAATGACACTGCAAAGTTATAAACACGTGCAATAATATACAAAATTAGTTATGTTTTATGATCCCCGCATGGGATAAAATTTATTAATATAACAAATAATAAAATCATGCTTTTGACATTATACGTACTCTTAGAAGATTCATATGGTCATGCGATTTCAACCCCGAAAAATGGTCATCCACAGTGAAGCAGCACTGTAGTGAATACCCGTATGAAGATGGCACCCTCACACCCATTATAACTTCATTTTCCATAGAAAGATCATCTTTTTTTAAAATCCATGGGACATCACCTTCTTTGAAATACCATGAATTAGAGGGACCAACGCTTGCCTCTGATCCTGTACTTTCTAATCGTCTTGGCCAATGTTTCTTTTTAGTTTTTGAAGTAATAAGATCTTTCCTAACAGCTAATGTGTCACTTTGTTTTGATGATATGTGCTTCCATAAAGAAGATGAAACATTTTTAAATATATGCATGGGATCTAATAAGTGGGTAATATTAAGATGCTCCCAATATAGGACGTTATAAAAGATAGATTTCCTTTCCATCCCAATGGGAAATTTCTCAACATAGGTGTCTAAGAATTCTGGATCATCGAACATAGGCTCCCCATTTGAATCGAACATTTCTATGAACTCCTTCTCCTTCTCTCTCTCATATTCTCTAAGCCATTTAGCTGCTATCGTTACTGGAGGCCTTTGGGTTCTCTCTCATTTACCATTGAAAGTGGATGCTCCTCTTCTGTAAGGGTGTTCTTCTGGGAGGAATACCCTGGAGCAATCATACACTGGCTTTCGTAGGTCTTTGGACCATCTAGCTTTCAGAGAAGGTCCAAAACATTTACCTCTAGAATACCCTTTTGTTACAAGACTTGCAAGATTATTATATACAATTAATATGCATGGCACTTTAAAGAATATCATGAAGATCATAACATTTACAACGAATTAAATAACTAATATGTGAAAGAATATTGTTACGTATATATATAAACAAATCAATAAATTAAACATGTAATTTACCAAAGAAAACTCCTAAGCCTACATAATCATGTGTCGTGTAAGCACATATACCATACAATGTAAAACTCCTCTCTGCTGCGATGGGTCTTGATACATTGTATACATTTATCCCATCCCATAATTCCTTCAATTCATCTACCCGTGGTTGTAAGTAGACATCCATATTCTTCACTTGTCTTCTACCAGGGACTATGAGAGCCAACATAAGATGTTCATTCTTCACAGAAAACCATGGGGGGATATTGTTATTTATCACTACTACATGCGAAACAGAATAGTTTGTGTTCTGGAGGGAATATGGGTTGATGCCATCCATGGCTATGCTGAGTCATAGACTTCGTACTTCATCCTTGAAATTTTCAGACCATGTATCCTCTATATGCTTCATGGCTATTGAATTAGTTGGGATTCACATAACTCCCAACTCACTTCTGTGTGAGGCATGCCATCCCTGCAACACAGCTAATTTTTTGTAACGAAAGAGCCTTTCAATCCTTGGGATTATAGGCATGTACCTCAATATCTTAAAAGGAGGACTGCTTGATTTACCCTTATTTTTTTATTTATCATACTTGCCATGCCCACATTTAGGACATATATCTTTGTCTGCATATTCTCCTCTATATAGAATACAATCATTTGGACATGCATGATATGATATGTACTCAACACCCAACATTTTCAAAAATTTCTTTGCCTCTTCACAGCTACTGGGCAAGACATTATCACTCAAAAGAACCTTATCTTTGAATAACCTGTTGTTGGTGATCATTGAAAATACTAATAAATGTACATAATTAATGCTGATATAATTATTAACGTTCATAAAATTGACCATTTGTAATGTTCATTGTGTACTGATTATATTTCTCAAATTTATATAAGGGAGGACTTTATGGTAACTTACCTCAAAATTTCTAAGAAAAATGCATTCGACAAGCCAAAATTTGCTTTCAAGTTGTACAATAAGATTTTTGTCCCCAAATGGATAGAATTTGATTGACTTCCAGGTCCAAAGAGAGGGGTGGTGGAAGCAAATTTAAGGCTTTCGAAAAAGGTGTCAGTGATATGAGCATCATCCCTTAGCTGATCATCGTTTTGGAATGCATCTAACAACATTGTCTCCATGGAAGTTGTATCCCTTAAGTAATCATCCATACCAACCTCTATTTGATTTCCTCCATTGTCAGCTTGTGAAGAACTACTATTGTTGTAGTCATTCCTAATTAGTGAATCTGGACATAGTGGGAATTGAATCGGTGGTTGATTCAACCAATCTTGGTATCGTTCCTCTCCAATTTTTTCTCTTAATTCAGTCTTCTCTTGATTTGAAATTTTCGTGGGGTGCAACGAAAGATGGTAGGTAGGTCGCTCATTATCACTAGAATCCTAATAATTAAAAAAAAAAAATTTGAACATGATTAGTACAAAATATATGATATCAATTAGTAAGCATGTTGACAATATTGCATGATTAATTGTTTTGACATTGAAATAATTAAATTAATCAATATACCAAACAATTATAATTATTACCATCATTGTCCCAGGATTGTGGCTAGAAGATGCAGTATTGTTACAATAGGCAGGGTGAAGTGGCTGTCTATTTTCATCTACCAAATGCGCCTTGTAGTATGCGGATCCTGATAAGAGATTCTGAAGTTTTGGAGCTGTTTGGATATTTTGTGCTTATGAACTCGATTATGAATCTGCATGAACTTGCATTAAATTTGTATACATTATAAATTTAATTAAGCTGTGCATGATTGACATGGATAAAAAACATAAATTTAATTAGATAATGAAAATATAAATAAAATCTGAAGTAAATATTACGTCTCGATATGGATAGGGAGAACTCCGCGATGGACTTTGAGAAATATTATGGAATGAGCTAGATTTTGAAGAAGTGTCCATTCGATATAATTATGATATTTTCTCTTCATTTGAGCAAAATCAACAATAAATTTTGGTGTACACACCTAAAAGTAATTTCGGTGCCTTAAAAAATGACTTCTTGTTGTCGGTGTTAATGTACAGATAACCGCACCGGTGCGTTTTAGTTAATGCACACCGGTCCCGTGTTATCAAAGGACGCATTGGTGCAGTGCTATTAAGTGACGCACCGGTGATGAATAACCGCAAATAAAAAATTCAAAACTCTATTTTCTTTAAGTGAAAAAAGTGGTAAATTGGAAAATGGGTGAAAAAATATTTTCGAAAATCTAATTTCATAAAGCAATTCTTTAAATACTAAACACTTTTCATTATTTCACTATTTTTGTAAAAAATTTCAGCTAGATATTTGCATGAGACATACCTGGAGCAAGAGACCATGAGAGCACTGTGGAGCAACGAAATATGTTCGAACATAAGTATTCAGACAATCAAAATTCCAAACCTCTCGTGATTCAAACCCTGTAGCATAGAATTTCAAATGATCTCGTGATAAAATTTTGTTGTTTTTTTTAAAAATTTTCTACAGTTTTTTTTTACGCAGTAAGAAAAAAATTCAATTTGTTTTTCATTTTCAGAAAAATAAAAAATAAAAAATAAAATCCATTTTTACCCTAAACCCTTCATTTTTTTTTCCCTTTTCTGCCCTTTCTTCTCCCCGTTTCTGTGATTTCAGAATTAGGGCTTTTCATTTTAGGTTTATAGGGTTTGTATTGCTATATATAGGACTATGACATCCAACCCACAGAACAACTTGAATAGTCGGATCCCAATCCATGTCAGCCCTTGTGTGAATTTTTGAAAAAAAAGAATTTTTATTTATCAGTGTGCCTGGTGTAACCTAGCGCACCACGAAAGTACTATATGATAAAAAAATTTAAATTTTTTTTTTAATCAGTGCGCCATATGTAAAATAGGGCACCAATGCGCTATTTCATTATGGAATACCGCGCACGTGCTGTTTCGGAAAAAATGTTTTATTGTGTTAATCGATGCACCATGTAACATATAACGCACCGCACCGGGTCTCCTAGTTGACAGAGAGCACCGTATGGTGGTCCCTTGTTTGCGTGGGACGTTTATGCTACAAAAACTAACACTAGACGATTTTTATTATTTTTTCTGTGTTAAATGTTGCGGTAGTTAACATGTAATGCACTGGTGCTCCTTGTTCAAATAGAGCACCGTACGGTCTATTACTGTTTTGGCGGTGCATTTATAAGACCCCCACGCACCGACGTCGGTGCGTACACCATGAATGACGCACTGGTTTCTTGAGAATTTTTTTATTTTTTTACCTGAAAAGTTGACAATTTATTTATAAAATATATTAATGAATGATATGGTACATGTTTCATATTAATAAAGAAATGATTGACAAGAGATCAAGTAACAAAAATACTGATAACACATCAAGAAAAGAAAAAAAGGCAAGTTCTTTGTAAATTCTTTACAAAAAATATTAATTTTGAACTATATGTAAGTTTAACTAATATGTATTGTTTACTATGTATCATGCAGAGCCACAAAATGACGAAGCTCAATAAGATTATTTCTAATCTAGGACCAGAAGAGCGTAAAATCTTGATGGAAAAATTGCAAAAGGATGAATCAGGTGAATGAAAAAATACTATTGATCCAATATGAGTTTCTTTTTTTAATTTTCATTAATAATATACTTAAAATTATTAGATAACATGAGTCAAACAATGTATTAATTCACATCTATTTAATGTTCTATAGGGACCAACAACGCAGAAAAGGAATGTTGTTCTAAGAAAAGAAAAAAATAGAACATGCAAATGAAAATGAATTGCTCCTTAGCTCATCTGGAGTGGTGCTGGAGGTTAACGAAAGGGGGGGAATTTTTTACAAAAGTTTGTGGGATCTAGTGGAACGAACGTATAGATGTTCTTTCCACTTACAATAGAAAAATCAATCCAATGATTCCAAGAATCAAATTTTATCTAAACTATAGGAAGAGTTTCCAGAGAATTGGTTAATGAGACATGTCAGAATTTTAATAGAAAAAACGTACAACAAAAAAGAAAAAGAAATGAAAAAGTAATATTCTTTTAAATGTTTGTCTAGAATTATTTATAAATATCACTTTTGTAATATTTACTTTTCATATATTATTATAAAAATTAAATAGTTTATTGTCATGTTACATTTTCAGGAAGATTATGAAAATCTCAAAAGATGAATGAGATGATATAAGAAATATGCTAGTAGGAATATCGAAAAAGGTGTACAAGGAGATTGTCAAATAAATGGACAAAATTGCATCGCGGGAAGAGCCATCTCAACAACTATGTGCTTCAAATGTAATATGTAATCATTAATTTTTTCGATCATTAGTTACAATAAATAAACAATTTAGCATTAAATATTAATTTTCAAGTATTTTCTTGCAGAAAAGAAAAGAAAATGGAACCCATTCAGCACATAAAATAGGACGACAAGAAAGAAAACGGTTGATATCTAAGTTTGTGAGTAATTGTTACTTCCTTATAACAACTTAATTAGATTTCATTTTTGTATTTTTTTAAGTTGTTTTACAAAAATCATCATTGAATGTCTTCAAACAGGTGCTAACATACAAAGAAGAACCATCAGACAAATTTATTGAGATTGGATTAAATATGGGTTGTGAGTATATGTTGGCATATCATAAATTAATTATGGAATTTGTAAGCATCTATTGATCTTTTTTTACTTAGCTCCGTCTATAATTAATAGAACAAACAAATCTTTTATATTAAATATATGATTTTTTACGGGGTAGAAAACTTGCAGGAAACAAAGTATGGAACTGTGCCAACAGATGAAATCTTGAAAGATGGCATACTACATGGTTTTGAAAGAATGTGTATAGTTCATGAGTCAATTGTTGCTATGGTATGTCATTTCTTTACAATTTACATTGATGTATATTATTTAATATTGCAATTTTCATTATTCTCACCAATGTCTATACACTCATTACAATTTATTTTTATGTTTATAGATGGAAGGTGAAGAAGAAGGAAACAATCAACACTATGAAAAAAGCATTCCTGAACATAACCCAAGTCATGGAAGTAGCTCTAGCAGTGACATCAGTTCAAACGAAGAATGATGATCACTATGTTTGGATATCAAAGCCAAGCGTTGTATTTTTTGAAATATTCATCTGTAAAATCAGAAATTTTGTTTAATGTAATGGACATAGTGTCCCAGTTTAAAGACAAAGGGATATCAATAACTGTCCCATTTTGTATGACAAAGACTGTCTTATATATATATATATATATATATATATATATATATATATATATATATATATATATATATATATATATATATATATATATATATATATATATATATAATAAAATATGTTTTAATTTATTCTATTGCGTTCTCCATCGTTGTTGTGAAATGTAACGCCATGTGATTAAATTTATGGATGATTAAATATTATAATGAAGAGATGTGAAATTTGATGATATGATATAACAATTAATCCAAAAATCACATTCAAATGCACTAATAAAAATTTAATTCATATGAATCTTGTTATAAGATATATGTGTAGTCTTTTGATGAATAATGAATTTTAAAAAATCACAATAATTATGATATGATATAAAAAATTAATCCAAACATCACATTCAAATGCATTAATAAAAATTTAATTAATATGAATACTGTTATAAGATGTGTCGACTTTTGATGAATAATGAATTTTTAAAAATCACAATAATTGCATTGTCACAGGTCGATGTTTCTAAAAAATAGAAAATGAACACCGGTGCATGTCAGTTACCGTACACCGGTGTGTTTCTACGACCTATAGGCACCGCACAAATACCAAATTCCAATTATAAATCTTGGTGCATTTATGTGACACTGCGCACCGGTGTGTTTATGTGTGACTATGCCCCAGTGCATTTGTATGACCTATGGGCCCGCACAAATACCAATACCAATTATAAATCTTGGTGTGTTTGTGCGATATTGCGCACCGGTGCATTTATGTGAGACTACGCATCGGTGCATTTGTATGACCTATGGGCACCGCACAAATACCAATACGAATTAGAACAATCGGTGCATTTGTCTGATATTGCGCACCGATGCATTTCTATAAGTCTACGTACCGGTGCGTTGAGACGATCTATGGGCACCACACAAATCCCAAGACCAATTAGAACGGCCTCGTGCATTGTATCACCAAAACTGCACCCAATGCGGTTTTATACCTTGACGGTCCGGTGCATGCACCTTCGATCGCCCTGGGCCACCTTATAGATGACACGCACCAGTGCGTTGACACCTTAGAAGTACACCGATGAAAAAGAATCCGTAATAACCTTTGGCCGCCTAGTTTTTCTAGTTGTTGAATTTCCGTTAAAAGATCCGCCAAAACCTCCGTAACCATAAATGGATGTTGTAGCAAATGTTTTTTCGAAAATTTTGGCCAATTTTATAACACTAAAAACCTCCTTTATAACCTCTGCTAGAGGTTATTTTCCTTGTAGCATGATATAATTCAGCTAGGAAGAATGTCTTGCATAATAACTCAAATATTCATATATTTCCTAGATGAATTCATGTTGGTTTCAGAAGGAAAAATTAATGAAGGTAAAAAGCCATCTTTACAGCTGGAGCATTACCAATGGTTTACAAGGAATGATACTTCACATCCTTGGCATATTTGGAAAGGAGTCTTGAGACAATTTTAAGTACTTGGGAATTCCTATTTGTCTAAAGCCGCTACCCAATCCTTCATGGATTAGTTCTATTGAAAAATTCAAATCCAAATTTGAGAAATTGGGAGCCCATTAGCTGAATCCAACATGTAGGATAATATTGATCAAAGGAATTCTCTCAACTTTCCCTCTCTATCAATTTTCTATTTTATTAACTCTAATTTCAATAAAGCAACGAATGGCTTAGGAAATCAAGAAATTCTTATGGAAAGGAGGCAAATAGAATTCTAAAAAATTTCACTTGATCAACAGGAAGACAATACATCTTCCCAAAAGTTTTGGTGGATCGGAAATACGAGAGCCAATTCTTATGAATATTGTAATGGGCACTAAACTAGTTTGGTGTTTCATTACAGAGAACTGTGACAGGTGGAAACACATTTTACATTGCAAATATTTTTTTTCAGGAAAGACACTCATGTATCCACTAGTTTCTCCCTAGAAGGGGAAATGCTCATATCTGGAAGATAATATATGCTTCAATTATGTTGGTTAGATCAAGATTAACATGGATTCTAGAAAATGGAAAGAAAATTAGTCTTCGGTCAGACAGAATTATGGGGGGCCAACCTCGGGGCCTAAATCCTCTTTTTTGTCTTGTTCTGGACTAGCGATAATCCCACAATAAATTTTATCTTTGGGATATCTCATATTGGTATAATATGGCTTATGGGAGTCTTGGAATTGGGTTTGTGTGCCAGAAATATTGAATATTACATACCGAGCAAGAAAATCTCTCCTAGATGTGTGTGCTCCAGCCTTTATCGAGGAAGAAGGTTCTTGTGGCTAGGGAAACTACCCTTAATCGGTTAAAATGGGGTATGAATCCATTTTTAATTTTGGCTACACTCCAACCCTATCAAGGGTGTGGGGAAAAAATTGCAATCTTGATTTCCTCCCAAAGATTAATACCTTTTGTTGGATTTTGGCTCATAGGGAAATTATGATTGCAGAAAATATTTTAAAACATGAAATATTGGGCCCATTTTGGTGAATTTTGTTCAAAAAAATCCAGGAGATGATATATCATCTCTTCCTTGATTGTCCCTTTGCTAAGTAAGTCTACGGAATGGTCTTTAATCATATAATATCCCAAATTCATTGGCCCACTACTATTCAAGATTTGGTGGGATGTTGGTGTAGGTGCTATATGGGATCATTTGTAGGGAAAAAGAATATGAAAAGGATATGGGAAGTATCTTCTAAATTTGTGTGTTGGAAGCTTTCAATCGCTATAAATAAAGTTGTATTTCAAAAGGAATAAAAAATAGTACTTGAGTAGCTGCAATGGCTACCAGTCTCATAGGAGAATCCTTATGAGCTAAAGAAATAAAGGAGGAGGATTTAAATTTGTATGCACAAGAGCCAACCTCGATAAAATCTTTCAAAATCATCAATCTCTTAAATATTTGCATAAAACCAAAGATAATTGAAAATCTAACACTCCAAGTAGGATTTCAAGACAAGGAACACCCAATAAAAACATATCTTATTGTTTGAAATGAAAGTAAATCTAGTGGCAAGGAGAGCGGGGGGTGGGGGTGGCAATTCACCTTGAGAAGAAACACAAATTCAAATTCAATTGGGATTTTAGGGATAGGACTACCAATGTTTCAAAATCATACACTCTCTACTAGGGATTAAAGCAAGTTGTGCATTTAGAAATTCAAGAGATATTAGTCATTGGATATTCACTTTCCATTCTCTCTAGACTTCTAAAAGAATCTTTCCCTTTTGATCTATGTCCCTAGGCTTAAGTGCATATAGTAATACAAGTATATTTGAGTAAGGATGAAACTTGGTACAAATAAAATATGGAAATATACGAGTTCTAGGGCGTATGGCTAGCCTTTTAGTTTAGTCTACCCAACACACCATTATGCTGAGTAGCTTGATTATTTAAATGATGAAAACAATATTTATCTTGAATCATCTTGGGAGAATTTTGGTAAATTGAAGAACTTTGTGCTAGGTAATTGGAAAAGAAATATATTTATTTCCCACATGGATAGTGATAGTTCTACGGATGTATGGCTAGAAAACATGAAATGCAAGAATGTTAAAGAAAAATAGAGGATAACGAATTTGTAGGGAATAATACACCATGTAACTTGTATAAGCTCCCATATTGTATTTATCTAGGATAATTTATGTACCATAAGACATAAATAGATTGTAGGTTTTTGCCACATAATCTATCAGCCCAACCATCTATAACACTCCAAATTTGCTGAAAAAAACGGTAGTGAAGAAATAAGTGTTCCCTAGATTCCTCAATTTCAAACACATCACTGAAATGTTTTGAGCTTGTCTACCTATTTTTTACAAAAAGTTCCAAGCTGGAATTTTGTTCCATGAGAAAATCCATATGAACATCTTTGTTCCCTTATGGATTTTTCTCTACCAAATTTTGGATGACCACTAAGACCTTTCCTAGTTATTAGATTCCACCAATGTTTTATAAGCTTATTTAGATAAGTAATCACTTGAAGTCTTGGTTTTATCTAACACCAATTAATATAATTCATTATTTAGGCTAGGAAGGCTTCTCTCTAGTTCCTCCATAAATTTATTTCAAGTATAAAAAAAATCCCCATCTAATCCTAACATCTTTGTTGATTTCTATCTTTTATTCCAATTGTCAAAGGTCTCGAGGGGAAATATTCCCCTTTCCTATCAATGAAATATTAATGATTATGAGAGAAAAGCAGTGTTTCCACAACCCATGATTATATTTTCTCCTAATTTTATTTGGGTTCCATTTACCACCATCCATGCACAAAAATACCTGATAAGTGGAAAAACACCAATCAATGCATTCCATTGATTATATACATTTATTGTCCATTTTTCTTGGGCTTCTTATCTAGTCCATTTGGTGAAATGTATTTTTGCATAATTTTAATTTTCCATAAGCTATTATTAGGTATCAAATTACAATGATTTTGTAGCTAATGACTTACAAAAGAGAGACATTCTTAAGTCCCCATTTGCCTTCTTTTAGGATTTGCTATTGACTACCATTTTATTGTTAGACATCCAACTTTTTCTTTATTCCCATGCCTGATATTAAAAAAAAAACATCCTTATCCTCTCCAATATTCCTTTAGGAATGTATTGTAATATATAATAGTACATCAAAATTTCCCCTAAAATAGAGTTTATTACGGGCAATATGCCTCCCCTCAAGAGACATCTATCACACCAATGTTGGCTTATTTTTTCAATCTTGCTTAAAACCCATGTCTAAATGTTTTTTTCCATAACCATTAGGGTTTGAGTTTAATTTCATTGTATTTCAACCTAGGATAAAAATTCATGTTTTAAATGGAAATAATTATTTTAAGGGTTGTTTATTCTCTTCACTCAAAGCATTAACAAAAATTGCATACTTCAAAAAGTTTATCTCCATGCCAATGTTCTTGCAATATAATTATAGGATTTCTTGGATTATACACTAGAGAACAAAATAACATCATCCAAAAGATGTAAATGAGAGATAATTTCATCCCCCAAACTTAATTTCATATGAAGTGACATGGATCTCTTTATCTTCATAGTGGACTTACTTAATCCTTCTCCCACCAACAAGAATAAGGGGTTAACTGAAAATATTGTCTTGATCCTATTTATATTTTGAATTAAGAAGATATAACTCCATTTATTAGAATAAAAAATGAAACAAATTCCACACGTCCCATTTGTTGAGAATTTGGTGGGGCAGTGATTAATTCAAATTCTCTTCTTGATAATTACTTGTGACCTTACTTCTTTTACTTATGCCTTCTCTTATTAGCTATTATGTCTTTCATCAAATCAATTACCAAAAACACAAGAGACACAAATTTAGGCTCTTCGAGCCAGGGCCAAAACATCTCCCTCTTGGAGAGGAAAACCTGAAAGAAAATTTTCTTATAGACATTCATAT
This sequence comes from Pinus albicaulis, assembly GCA_034641835.2. Lineage (NCBI taxonomy): Eukaryota > Viridiplantae > Streptophyta > Pinopsida > Pinales > Pinaceae > Pinus > Pinus albicaulis. The sequence continues at coordinate 889,646,421 of CM076574.1, forward strand.
GACAAGTACCATGACCATGAGTCACTCAGAACCTTGACCTATGTATGCCTCGAAGACCTTGTCACTTCTTATTCATTGACTCCTTGAGCTAATCCTTCTTTCCTGCACCATACTGCACCGTTCTGCATCTTTCTGCACCAAGACTAAAGATCTCAGACTCTACTTGTATTCTTTCTTCTCAGTCTATATGAGATCCTTAATTAATGTAAGCACTGTGTGATATGTTGTCTCACCTTATGCTTTCACTTATCCTCAAGGTCTGTACACATTTATCTTGATTTCCTTCTATAGAATAATATACCCTATATTATTAGGATTCCTTTATACAATATGTTCATAGCCATGTTCTAACTGTTTTACACAATCCTTTCTTCGCACTATAAACTATGTTAATATTGTATCTTAACACAATCCTTTATCATGTTGAACACAAAATTATATTAGTACTGTAACACAGTTCCCTTTTTATGCTTGAATGCAGTCTTGTAACCTCACTATGACACAATCCTCTTCTACTCTTAAATGCAGTCCTATATTTGCAATTACTTCAGTTACTCCTTCACCCTTGAATGCAACCTTTTCTTCACACTTTGATGATTTGTATAACCACATATATCTCACCCTTTTTCTCACACTTCAGCCTTAGAATTGACCTTAAATTCATTGCAATATTATCCTGAATATATATAGTTGATCCAACCTGGAATTGAGCTGAACTATCCATGTGTAATGAGGCCAACTTGAGCACTAATTTATAGGTCTAATTTTAGAGCTTCTTGAAGGCTTACTTTAAGGGTATTCCAATGCTGATCTTGAGCATCATTTTTGCCATGTATTCAAGCTTTATTGGCAAGGTATTGAGGCATAAACTTGTGACTTGAATCTTCATAAACACGAATATTTAGTTTTTACATCTATGAGTGAAAGAAAAATCCCTAATAGACATCAAGAAGAAGTCTACCGACCTATAATACAACCTTGCTCATGAAACCCATGAAGCAAACATACCAAAAATATATTTTATTGTCTTTGTCTTCTTCATTACATAAATACATAATTACATAGTCAATATGAAGACAGATCCTAGTTACAATTTCCAACACTCCCTCTTAACTTGGGAGGTATTCATAACGGTACATGATCACTTTCAATTTGAAGAATCTCATAAGAAGAATTAAATTGGTACTCACATCTGTATAGCATCATATCAACCAACATTGTCCTAGTGCAAGGCCTTGAATAACATCCCCATCTCTCAACGAGACAATGGGATACAACGTTGTCGAGACACATGAATTATAGACATGATAGCCATTGTCTCTCCAAGGCACATACTCCACCCAAGTGTTCCCAGAGTATGAACTTCTTTGACTATTCTTCTCTTGGGTAGCCAACCCTAAAAGAATATCGGTCCTCGACTACTCTTATCTTGAATTCCCTATCTCATTCTCAAAGAGAATCAGATGCCAGATGATTACCCAATCCTCCATTCTGTCTTCCATGTGAAGACCAGAATGACGTGTCTATCCATTCTCTCCACATGGCCTTCACTAAGGCTTACGACTACTAGTCCTGGTCTAGTGCATGTCACATGAATTAGAGAATCATATAAATCACTCCCTCTTAACTCAAGAAGGACATACTTCAAGTTTTTTCCAAGTAAAAAACTTACCACTAGGATCCTTCTTAACCAGCTTCCTACAACAATGGTGAGACACCCAACTTCTCATGAAGAATTCCTCCCCTCGATGTCATGGATTTTTATATTGAGGAATATTCAACTTTTGGCTTCATAGGGCACATATCATCCATCACTTTCATCCATGAGTCATGTCATCCACCTTAAAGTGATTCATCAATCATTCTCACATGGTCCACCTTTATGCCATGATGCTTTCCTTTGAACCATCTCCCAAGGATCTTACATCCTTTCACATGATTGGAAACCCTGCATAAAATTATCCAGATAAACATATAAATAAGAAATTTTAAATTAAAAGCTACCTCAATGATGATCTTTCACCATGACATCTTCCTGTAGGCATATGTCAATGGAAACCTATGCACCAGAAGATATCTTCCTTCCATAGAACATAGAATTCCATCACTTGCAACCACATGACATGAATTCACAACATCCAGTGTCAACATTTAGATATATGTACCTCATCCTTTTCCCTTTGAGTCATCCTGTAGCAATTTTACTATAATGAAGAAAATCATTCCCTTGACCTGCTTCATCAATATGTCATATTTCATAATCCCAGAATTTTGTAACATAGAATTCTTGATGAAACCTTTTTATTTCTTTGTAAGCAGTGAATCCATAGATAAATCCATTAGAAAAATGTTAGCACCTTTTTCATATTGATTATTGAATGATGACCCTTGATCTTGATGATTTCCTTCCATCAATGTTGTTTTAGTGAGGTTTCCACAAGCTACTTCTTCAAGTGCTCCTTCCATGCTTCTATCATGATGCTATTAATATACATTGCTTCATATCATACTATTTTACATCCAACAAAAATCACTTAAAGAGGAAGATGATGTCAATCATAATAGAGATATTTCACTTCTTCTTTCTTAGATTTCTTTGCATCGGTTTCTTTCCTTTCATCTTTGACATGAGATTCTTCCTTTGTCCTCTTGTCCTTCCCAGATTTAGGACAATCCATTTTATAATTCCCAAGTTCATTACATCCACAGCATCGTGCTTTGTCCATATTTCTTCTTTTATTTTGAGGACCAATTTACCAAATCTTCCTTTCTCCCTGGACATGTCTGTAAAGGCTTGATTCCCTTCACTTGATCCTGTATTAGTTTTGTCTTTCAATCCTGTTTCTTCTATCTTACATAGATCCTGGAATGGTATTTCTTTTTCTTTCCCATTGATGCTAGAAGTGAAACTTCCACATTATTTAGGTAGAGCATTTTATATCATAGTGATAATTTCTCCATCAGACATTACTTCTCCCAATTTTTGCAGTTGATCTCGTATTGCAAAAATCTCCATCAAACATGGAATTATTCCTTCCTTTATTAACATTATCAATTTGTATAAATTTCGTCTTAGGGATATTATTTCCCATGCTGGCCTTTTGAGAAAAGCTCCACTAATTTATCATATATTTATTTTGATGATTCTAGATTTGATACATAGGGAATGAAAAAGTCCTTTATGGCTTCTATAAGAATCCTTTGGGCTCTTATGTCTCCCTTCATGTAATTGATATATGCTAGAATGTCTTCGTTTGAAGTTTGAATTATAGATCCTTTGATATAGACCATAAATTCATTTTCAACTAGATTAAAATCTGTCTTCTTCTTCCATGCACTAAAGTTTGATGACCCAACCAATTTTTTGCTCTCTATACAATAAGTCATTTTGACTGATTTAGATAAGGTCACAGATACTTACTTGAGTAAGGTGACTTTCTCCTTCCAACAAATTCTTTGATGAAAATGAAGTTAGGAACTCCTCCTTAGAATTAATTCTCCAATGTAGATGTCTTGAATGGTGATGATGGCAAATATCTTCAATATAAATCTTAGATGGCAAAGATTATCTTCTTGATGAGTGAATCCTTGAGAATATTCCTTGCAAAATGAATTGATTTTTCAATGTAGACTTTGATTCTTGTTTCTTTGAGTGTCTCTTTGTCAAGTAGCCCTCATCTTTGACACCTTAGCTTCGATACCATGTTGAGAATTTGGTAGGGCAGTGATTAATTCAAATTCTCTTCTTGATAATTACTTGTGATCTTACTTCTTTTACTTATGTCTTCTCTTCTTGGGTTATTATGCCTTTCATCAAGTCAATTACCAAAAACACAAGAGACACAAATTTAGGCTCTTTGATCCAGGGCCAAAACCTCTCCCTCTTGGAGAGGAAAACCTGCAATAATTTTTTCTTATAGACTTTCAGATGACAAGTATCATGACCATGACTCAGACTGTTAACCCATGTATGTCTCCAGAACCTTGTCACTGCTTTTTCATTGACTCCTTGAGCTGATCCTTCTTTCCTGCACCATATTGCACTGTTCTGCGCCTTTCTACAGCAAGACTAGAGATCTCGGTATCTACTTGTATTCTTTCTTCTCAGGCTATATGAGATCCTTACTTAATGTCATCATTGTGTCATAGACTGTCTCACCTTATGCTTTTTCTTATCCTTGAGTTTTGTACACATTTATATTGTTTTCCTTCTATAGAATAAGCCACCCTATATTATAAGGACGCCTTTATACAGTTTTGTTCATAGCCATGTTCTAACTGTTTTACACAATCCTTTCTTCACACTATACACTGTGTTAATATCATATCATAACACAGTCCTTTATCATGTTGAACGTAGACTTATATTAGTATTCTAACACCGTTCCATTTTTATGCTTGAACACCATCCTGTAACGTCACTATGACATAGTCCTCTTCTACGCTTGAGTGCATTCCTATATCCGCACCTAATTCAGTTACTCCTTCACCCTTGAACGAAAAATTTTATTCACATTTTGGTGATTTTTATAACCGCAGAGATATCATAATTTTTCTCACACTTCAACCTCAGACTTGATCTTAAATTCACTGCAACCTTATCCTAAAATTATGTCCGAAAACCACAGAGGAATCTGACTGTGTATCTTTGCTGCATATATATATTATATATAGTTGATCCAACCTGGAATTGAGTCGACTCGTCCATGTGTAATGAGGCCGACTTGAGCACTAATTTATAGGCCTACTTGTAGAGCTTCTTGAAGGTTGAATTTAAGGGTATTCCAACGCTGATCTTGAGCATCATTTGTGCCATGTCTTCAAGATTTATTGGAAATGTCTTGAGGCATAACAGTGTGACTAGAATCTTCATAAACATGACTCTTTAATTCGTACATTTATGACCAGAAGAAAAATCCCTAATAGACATAAAGAAGAAGTCGATTGACCTATAATAAAACCTTGGCCATGAAACCCATGAAGAAAGCATACCAAAAATATATTTTATTATCTTTGTATTCTTCATTACATAAATACATAATTATATAGTCAATATGAAGACCGATCCTAGTTACACTTTCCAACACCATTATCCAATTAACCATTGGAAGACAAAATCCCACATGGATAAAAAACAATGTCAGATGCAACCATCGTGCCTAATCCTAGGTTTTCGACAAATAAATTTTTACTATTGTATCAGCCATACTTTTTATTCTAATGGAATAGTCCCTCCTAAGATAAACCTATAGCCTCATGGAATCGTCACCCTTCCAAGGAAACAATTTATTTAAAGGAGATAACCTTTGATAGAAAATTCTTCAATATCATGACAAGAAATTTCGAAATGAATTCATAAGAACAATTACATAAGGCATTAGGTCTAAATTCATCATAAGACCTATCTCAACGGGTGCCCTTCCTTGCCTCTAGCTAGCCAACCCAGCCAACTAGCCAGCAAGAGAAATAAAGCAAGGAAGAGGGGAATCAATCCATAAAGCTCGCAAGTCAGCGGTAAATACATCCATCCAAGTAAGAAATCAATCCATAATGATTCTATCTCGTAAAATTTGGTAATGTGTTCTATAAAATAAGTGTTAGAGGATTCCAACTCCTTACTTATAATTTTGACCTCTTTGACAAACCTAAGAAGATGATCACCCAATAAATAGAAAACCTCTAGAAAGAACTCATTTTTCTAGCCATTTGACCTAGCGCACTTGTCTATTTTGAATGAGTATAGCATAATCATTGGCTTATCCTTGGAAATTTCTTTGTATAACTCCAAATTTTCATCCTATAATACAAATTGAGGAAAACTTGAAGCCATTTTCACTATCCTGGTTATATTTTCTCATTTAAATTCTTTATAAAAAAAATTGAAATGATGAACACTCAAGTCTATTGAGTCATTAAAGCTTCTTACAGTCTAAGGATTCATTGGGCTTCATTTATAATGTGATATTCAAATTATTCTAAAATATGCATGTTTGTAAAAATATTGGGTACACTCATCACCCAAATCCATTCAAGTTTCTATGCTCTTCATTCAACAATCCACTTCACACTCATGTATCTTGTTCTTCCTTCTAGCTTCAAGTTATTTAGCTCTTGATAAATCACATTTCTAAAAACCCCACATGCAACAAGTCACTAAACAAACCTTTAAGTGCTTCCTAAGTTACTTTCACTAGTCTATCGCTAGACTTGAATCCTTCCATAAAACTTTATACCACCTTAGGTTTTATATATTTCAGGATTTTGAAAAATTCTCAATAACATATTTTGGCAGTGATCCATTATAGCTTTTCCAATTTTTTCTTACTAGTTTCAAAACAGTTTCTTCTCCATGCCATAAGTAATTAAATTTAATTCCAAAAAGGAATCTTCTCCATGACAGACATGATTAAATTTTAAAGGAGATGATGAATTATCATTCCTATAATCCAATTGAAGAAAAATGGGACTATGATCAACAATACCCCTTCTATAATCCAAGAATCATAGCTATCTATCATTTTGAATCATATTTTTATAAATAAAAAATCCAACAAATATTTTTGAAATCCCATCAAGGCAATTGCAATTATTCCACCTCATTGGTCTCAATGTAATGGGATCTAGATTAATCAACCCTTTCTTTTCAAGGAAAATCATCCTCTCTCTTAGCTCGAGGGTGAGAGTGAGGGTCAATAAAACAAATTCTTAAGGATGTAGCCATTACATCGATATTTCTCATCATCATGTCACTCACAGGGAATTGAACCTAGGCGGGGGAGATAATAACCATTCTACCAAACCTCCTAAGAAAACCCCAATTGAAATATATATCAATCAACCCTAATTGGTCAATATCATGATAAAAAAACTGAGTCTATCAATTTTGGTAGCTTCACCCCAAACCCCTATTATGTTGATAGTAAAATTTAAGTCACCCCCAATGCTAGCGAAGTGAAAATTCTATCCCATAAATGTTGCTTCCCAACCTAATGACTATACATATTCATCATAGTGATGGCCATGTCCAAAATTTTGCTATTATATTTCATGTACAAACCTAAATGAATTTATTAAACATAGACTCATTCTACAAGAATAAATCAAAACCCCCAAGAGCCTAACAAGTATAAATATTCATAATCCCAATCTTTCAGACATTTCTTGAGACAACAAATCAATTTGTTTCCCATGGTGTTATGTTATAATAAGGCATATAGTTTTTTAAATTCAACAAGTCTTGATGAGGTGAGTCTTTTGGATTTCCAAGTCCTTTAATATTCAAGGAGAAAGTGATAAACTTGTAACTCCCTTTAGGGGATGGATTATGAGTACCTCATTGATCAAAAATTGTTTCCATTAATTGATTTTTATTACCTCCTTCTCCCAATCATGGTGAAGGAAGGATTTCCTCCCCATTGAGTAGGATCATACCTTCTTTAATGGATCAGTACCTATTACCCCTGGAGGGTTACCCTCTTGTCTCATCTTGAGATTTGGATCAAATATCATATTTATCTTTTCATTTTATTTATTTTATCATGCCCCATGATAAGTTATCCATCCCCTAAAGGAATACTAATATGAAAAAGTGAGGAAGATAAAATTAATTCCCCCCAGCTTTCTCTCTGAGAGAGATGGATGAGAAAATTTTCCTTTTGATCCAAATTTATGAAGGGAACAACATGATACACAAGAAAAGGAAAATTTTGAAACTATATACATGCAAAATGAAAACAAATTAGCTTGAATGGTGGTAAATTATCTCTGAGAAGAGATGTGATGGCTATGTGCCTTTGAAAAACTGTGTTACATGAGGATAGAAGGCATTTTAATCATAAATATGTAATGAGAAACCCTAAATATCCAAAACCTAACCCTAAGATATGAAGTTCCAAAGGATTTTGGGCCTTGATGGGATAAGTTGGAATGTTGACTTCACGGGGCCATAACTTTTGCGTACGATCTCTGTTTGACATGTATGATAGCTTGTTGGAAAGGTCTATCCAAGCAGTAGATTTTCCAACTACCAAAATCCAATTTACCCAAAAAACATATTTTAGGGCCTCAAAACGGCTCCAGAAGTTTAGGACCTAAAAACTGCCAAAAATACAAAACTTGTGCTGTGGGCTAGTGGAATAGGTGGGTAGCCATTGATATCCACCTGGATCACCTTTCCCCCCACTTGGATTTTTCCACCACCTTAGGTGTGAGTAGTAGAGTTCACTTTGCAAATAATTTGTGCTTGATAATAATATTTCAGAGGGGTTTGTTGACTTACCACTTACATTGACATTATTGTTAGTCCTTTGAGGCTGAGTAATTCCACCTTCACTCATCTCCACACTTTCTATTAGATTATAAGATTTATTACGACACACTGAATAAATCATCTTATTTTTCATGTCTCCACAAATTATATCCTCAACCATGGAACTCATAATTTTTAGTGCATGCTATATGTCCATTGAAATTATTAGCCATGTATATACAAGGGTAATAATAGGAGAAATTATTTCTCCTAAGATGCAAATTCCTATCTAATAAGCCCATTTGATCCTCAGATAATAGCCTCCCATATGCCTCTCACCCACACATTGGTTAGCTCATCTACTTGATCATATTACTCACTAGATGAAGGTAGGTCAATGACCATGAGGTTTGTTATCCATTATGTCATAAGAAGTGTTTACATTTAATGATTTCTGGCATCTAAGTAAGGATCATAGGTTGAAATTAGATAATGGATCATGATGCTTGGAAGTTTTACTTGTTTCCTTATTTCAATTCAGGGTCATCTTTTGTTCCCAGTTAAGTGTATCGCATAGGGTTTTACTTTCACTATCTAGGAGGTGCACGATAGGAGGCTTGGATAAAAGTAAAATCTCCATATCCTTCCATACTTGTTGTTTTTCCTTGACCCATTGTCCATACTTTTGTTTGGTTGTTGTTAGTTTCCCATGCTACTTCCTTGTTTACCTCAGAAGAGATGATTGGAAATTTCTCAAAGGTTTATGTAGCTACAAAAGGAAAGAAAGAAAGATGAAAGCATACATTGATATATTAAAATGAAAAATAATGGCATGGGATGAGTGTTGAATTTTAATTTAAGTTGACATCTACCCTCTCATGTGAGGCCAACACCCTAATCCCATGTTTATCATGTCTATCAAAGTAAAAGGACTTCTGAAAACATCCCAAACCTAATCCAATCACACCATCATTTCCATCATAGATCCAATCATGTTATCATCATTTACGAAATTATGAAAACATCCCAACCCTTATCCAATAAACCTCCTCATCCTAAAATCAGTCTTAAATTAAATTAAGGAAAAGGAAAAGGGTGGAGAAAGTAGTATCGAGGAAATGGTAACTCAATAACATGCAAACTCTTGATTCACAATCATGCTCATGGATGAAAGTCGTGCATTATTAGCCTAGTATAGGACTACGAAACCTCTCATGAAGTACACCCCATACCAAACACTTATCACTTTCATCTATTAATTGAAGTGTCAACTTAAGAATTGTTCATTCCCTTGGGTCTAGAAGAACCTAACATGGATATTTGATGATCCTACCATACCTAAATTTGGAAACTTGTATGATCTCTTGCGATAATGTGAAAATTACGGAAGATACTTTGTGTGAAATAATTACATGGATTTGACATTTAATTTGGTCTAACTTTTATGCTTCAATGATTTTTGTGATCATGATAGTTTATTTTATTTGACTCTTTGAGCCTATGCTTGATGATGATTTGAACATGATAATGGTCCTTTGGAGGAAATTAATGATGCTTTACTTCTACCTCTTGGATGTTGATGATACACCCTTTGGAGGGCCTTATACTACACCTTACATTGTAAATTATATGAGGGGCATTAACTTTATGATGGCTTGGCTTGCTTCGAGAGACGCTTCTATGCCTCTAACACCTTGAACACTACCATTTAGAGCCAAGAGGTTGCCCTTTGAGGGTGACATGGTATTGTTGATGATGATGCAAGTTAGAGGAGGTGATATTTGGCCTTGAGAGGGCACATTTGGATGATTGGATGTGAATTTTGGGCTAGGATGAGAAAGACACATTTTCATGATGAGGCATAAATTTTTGGGATGTTTTTAACACTATTTGGAGGTGACATCAACAATGGAGGAACATTTACTCACACATGTGGGTTAATTTGAGGCTATTTTTATGTTTCATCATTGATGAGGCTATTTTTGGTTTGACTTGATCACCTTTCCACCTTGTATCATGGATTTTGTATTTGTAGGGGATTTTAGCGTAATTTGAGTTAAATTACTTGGTTAACATAGTATAAATAGGGGAGAAATTAGCTCATTGGATCATTGTCACACTTGGAGATCACTCATCACTTACTGACGTATTTTCTCTAGTTTGTTATGGAGCACTAGTTGCGTGACTTCTCCAGGGGAATCTTGTGATATGGAATAATCTCTTTTCATGAACGATTATGGTGAAATCATGGAGGAATTAATGGTGAAGCAAGTAGGTTTAATTTTTTTCTTATAATCTTGGTTTCATGTTGTATTGGATGGATTATTCATTTCTTAACCTAGTTAGCATGGTATTTATTTCATGATCCTTGTTAAAATAACCCTTCTTCCAAGACTTTAAGGAAGTAGCATGTTATATTTTTTCTTATTTCATCTTGAAAATTGAGGACCTTTATCTTAAATCCTAGGCCAAGTAGGTTTACTTTCCCTAGTTTGTTTAAAACTTGTTTCTACTCCAAAGAAATCATAAGAATAGTTCGTTTCTAGACTCTGTTAGGCCTAGATTGAGAAGGCACTAGTCCTCTCTCTTGTGGAAATCGTATTTTATTATAAAATCAATTTTTTTGTTTGATATATGGTAAATTAGGGTTATTACATGAAAACTTACATTTACAACATTTATTGACCTAGATGTGATTAATCTAGGGTTTGGAATTGTTTTGAAAGCATTAGGCAAGTAAAATTTACATTTCATGAGATATTTCTAACCATTAATTAGGGATGATTTGAGCTTGTGTCCTATGGCCTCCCCATTTGAAACATGCCTTAGGTAGATGGTTGGATTGATTGAGGCAATCCTTTGAGATACATATACATATATGTATGTATGTGCATGGTTCAATATGTTCAAACACAGTATTTCAAGTTAAAGTTCATATGAGATCTCAAATTCTAACAACATGGGTTAGAATGATTAATCATGCTCTTATACTAAGTCCATAGAGGTTTTAAAATCAAGTTTGATACTAATTGATGTGCTTGGCAGTCAACATGTTTACCATCAAGAAATTTTGTGGAGGAAAAGGGAGAGCTCCATGTAGTTTGGCATGGTACCAAAACCACTTTTGTTTGGTTAAGTGTTTGAGGATAGGGTGAGATTATTTTCTCAGAACACACACACACATAAAGCAAATACTAATATATTTTTTTCTCAAAATACAAACACACACACACAAAATACTAATATATATTTATTTTAACTCTAGATTTTTTAAGTATGAAGAATTTTTTGCCTTAGTTTCACCTTTTTCCCTCTCAATATTTTATAAGTTCAAAGTTAAGATGGATCTATATTAGTTATTTAGTATATATATATATATAATTAGATTATTTACTCTTTAGTCTAGTTACACGGATAGGTGTGTCTATTTTTACACTAATATGCATGTCTATTTGGAGTAGGGCTTTTAGAATTTTAATTTAATTATCAATAATTATTTGGTGGATGGAAGGGATTTAACTTCTATGGAATATTCTAGAATATTCTTAGATGTATTAAGAAATAAAAAATTAAGATTTATCTCCAAAGTATTTATGTCCTTTTTCCCTTTTAATTACATTGATCAATTAAAAAAAAGATTATATGAACAAGAGTTATATGAAGTGAATTATGGATTTGTGGGCATGTGGTATTGATAAGCCATGGTATTGGTCCATGGTATTATAACAAAGCCTATTTATAGGTTAAGAATATCCATGGTAAAGTTGGGTTAAATCTCCATGGTTAAGAATATTATTCCATGTTTTTTAAGTGTATGTATGCTTAAATCATATATTAATTATTTTTATAATTAATAATAATACTAATAATTTATGTGGAGGCGAGAGCGAAAGGGGTTATGTTTCACCCAAATTAATAAACAAAGACGCAATATGCGTGGGGTCTAGGAAGGACAACCAATAACCAAATTGAATTCTTAACATTATGGCAAGGTTCAAAGATGACAATAACATAGAAAAATTTGACGTTTGGTGTTTTTTGGCGATTTAATGATCACCATCCAACATATACACCAAATCAAGAACTAACCAGCTCAATACCTTCCCCCAATGATATATAAAATCATTACGCAAATTAAAAAAAATTGAGAAGATTAAATTCTTCCATATTAGAAAGCAGCATAACCACCCTTGAACAAGGCTTGTATATTCAAGATGTAGGAATTCCAATATTAAAGTTTGTTCCATGATCTCACCCATTAAAACTCATATGATATGGGTTCTAATAATTCAAACCCATCGAGCAAAGTGCATAGGTGATAGGATAATAAAGCGTGTCGGGCACATTAATGGAACCATTTATCAAGACCTTCACATAAGAATAATTCAGCTACTCTCTCTAAGGTCAAAAGGAAATAGTGGATATGATAGTTGGTTATTCCTGATACACAAATTTCACTCCAGAAGAGATGGAGGATATATTACACTATATTAATGGGAAGTTTTATCCAGGAGCTTGAATGCAATATTCAATCCAAGGGGACATTAAATGCACACGATCCTTGTAGAAGAAGGGACGAAATACCAATGGCCCTTCTAGCCTAGTAGTATCACAGATATGAATTGAGAAATGAATTCCCACAAGGTCGTAATGAATGGAATGAGGATGGACTGGGAAAAAATAAATGGAGGTTCTTCAGTTGTTTATCCACCAACGACTTAGCCTATAACATAGGCCAATAATATCTTAATGAAGCGACCATGTAGCGTGGAGAAATCTAGTGAGGCATTCATGGCGACTCATATGGACTCGAGCACAGAATTCATAACTCTGCATGGAAACGATGACGCAAGTATGACTGGAGTTGGTGATACGTCAACTCAAATGGATGTTGAAGGGGATGGACTGAAAGGATGTTGAAGGGGATGGAGTGAAAGGTGTGAAAACAACTACTCCTATGTAGGAAACAACTCGACAAGTGGAAAATGAAGGCAACATTGAACCAGACACGAATGAAACTGGTTAGCACCATGTAATCAGGTTTATATATTTCTTGAAAATACGTAGTGTATCTAGGAGTTTTGGAGGCTCTATAAAACAAGCTATGTAAGGGATATAGATAGAGTTTTGGAGGCTCTATAAAACAATCTATGTAAGGGATATAGATAGTAGAAGGCAGGGTAGAAAAGAGGGTTTTGTTTTGAATTTGTGAAATTTTGTAGAAAAAGAACTTGCTCTAGATGTACAAGTGTTGGTTTGCAAATTAGTAGTTTGAATACAATATAATCGTTTCTTTAAAAAAAAAATATTAATAATTTAAAATAAAGTTTTAATTTATGATTTTTAAATCCTAGCAACATGAGATGTATTATGAAGTGTTTTTTTATGCTTATCATGGATTGATGCTTATTGGCATTTACCAACTATTTTATATATATGGCTGCTCTAATTTTAAGATTTTAAACAAACACCAAATTAAATAACAAAAAATAAACAATATTTCAAATCTTTATATTATTCTATATATTATTAGTCCCTGCCCAGGTAGGACTCTAGCAATCGATTTTCATGTTTACGACTATCAATTATCCAAATTATAATGTTCAAATTTAGAAATAAATAAAGTATTATGTTGGATGACACCTCTTGATTGATGGTTATCCAAAATCAAGGGATTTCACCTCGAGATATGGTTGCACCTATCTTCTCAAACCTATATACGTAATGATCTTATTATTAATGCGTACAATATTTATCCCTCCTTGCCGAATTTAGTGCCATACAATTATTTTTAGAACTCAAATGGTGATTACAGTTATGGGGTATACAAATTGTTTTTAATTAAGATGGTGTTCGAGTGTTTCATTAATCTACCATAATAATTTTATGAGCAGGTTTTACATCACTCATGGTTTGGGTTCATTTAGTTGTGTGTAAATCAACTACATAAAATCATTAGGATAAGTTCATAAAGATTCAATTCATATAATTTCATACATAAATTGAATTAAATGCTTTTGTAATCCGATTGGTTCGAGATACCAACTAAGTAATATATTATTGTAAATTTATGTGGCACAGACTACACTTCCATGCAACGGTTGCTATAAATTGTGTTTTTATTCTAGAAGAAACTTATAGGGAAACATCTAGATGTTTATAACATTTTATTGATGGTAACTAGTGTAAAATTGTATGATATCTAATTTAATAAAGGAATCAAGTAAAACACAACAAAAAATTTGATCTAATTATTTTTTACATAAAACTCAAACACTTAACTAATCAAAATAAACCACTGAAAAAAATATAATTATATAATAAAATTAAAATTTCAAAACCATATCCTTTTAATTTTTTTTAATAGGAACTATAAATATTTTGTATTAAAAAGTTATGAGCATAGAGCTCACATTGTGCATGCCAATATTTATCAAAGAGACTTTCTCCAAAATTTCTATTTCAATTCACACAATCTTTAATTTCTAGATGCTTCATTTTTACATAGTCAATTTTAATTGTCTCATTACAACACTTGTAACAACACCAGAAGCAATCAATAAGAAGAAAAAAAAAAAAAAAAAAATTAAATAAATAAAAAAATAAATAAAATTAAAAATTAAAAATTAAAAAAAAATTAAAAAAAAAAATTAAAAATTAAAAATTAAAAAATTACATTTCATCCCTTGAAATTATTTGTGAGTATGATATCCCTTGGAGACACTTTCTTCTTTAATATTTTCTTGTGGAAGCTTTTCCATTTGCATGTTCACCTCATTTAGATGGAAGAGTAGAACATTCCCCTATATTTTCAGACTATATGTGTAATTTTGTTTGAGATGAATTCCTGTAGAGAAAAATAAGCTCTTCTATTGGATAATCTTCATACTATTGTAATATTCATTTGAGTTGTCCCTAGGAGTTATTCATCTACATGACCACTAAAACTTGAATGCAATACACATAAAACATACAAATCCTAGATTCTAAGACCTTATTTAACAAGATATCATCTTGATGGAATTTGATTTTAAAATTCAATAAGGCGACCATAAATTTCCATTCTCCATCCATAAAAAACAAAGCGACAGAAACATAGATTTCAAAAAGCCCATGATACAACCATATCCAAAATATCCAACATGTAAGAGCATAGTAAGAACAACTAGGAAAAATAGGGCCACAAGGGACTGATGCCTAGGAGATATGGAGCACAAAGATGAATAGACCATCATGAGGGATACTTCAAGCAACCGTAGACAAATGACCTTAACGCCAACCAAAAGCTGCCAAAATAAGATGAGAAAGAACAAAGAGTACATGGCGAGAGAAATATCTATGATACATTTTCTAATGATGAAAGTCCTAAGACTCAAAATTAAGGATGACACTACCATAGAGCAGACTGAAGCAAATTCTTAATAGACCGAGCAAGGTGACCAACTGAAGCTCACAACCATCATCCTCCACAGAAAGGAATGATTTTCCCTTGTATAATACCATGTAATTGATATTATGAATTCGACATTATTCCTCTTAGGAGTTTCTTCCAACCTCACCTGGAGGTACACACACTTCCACTAGAATGCCATCTACCAAAGCTTCTTCACAGGCTTCGATTGATTACTCATCATAGTGAAAAATGAGGGAATAAAAGTTATGGAACCACCGTTGAACATGATTATGAGATGTCTTATGTATATTCATTTGAGGATTCTAGAATCAATTGGGTATTGAAGGCACATGCCCTCCTCATGGGGATAAAATGAGAGCATGGAGTTGAAATCCTCCAAAGTTATTTCATTAAAATGATTAAAACTTATTATGTAGTTCATGTGGGATATTAGGGGAGATGCTCTTTTCTGAGTTGTCCTTGGCAAGCTAAGTCTCCCTTGGGGAGAGAGGATCCCATGTTGGCCACCTCGTTTTCTTTCAAGTTGTTCACCCTTAAAACATGGAATAATCGATTTCTGGGGATGATGATCAGAAGATTAAGAATATATTTAATGATCTAAGCAAGCTTTAGATCATGGGGAAGAGTTTTTCTTATAATTTTGAATAGAATGAGGAGAGAGTCTCTAATCACTGTGATTTGTTAAATATTCATTTGCAAAACTTATTTTATTCCTTAGTACAAAGCATAAGCTTTGACAACATTATTGATCACCTTTACTAATCCCTAAACAAATTTATATGCTTATTGTTCCTCAAGATGAGTAATCACCCCACTCCTATATCCTTTGAATTTTTTAACGTTGAGCATTTAAAAAAATATTTACTCTATCATAATATAATAAATGTAACTAACCACTATTTTATAATAATGGTTATAGAAATTTAAATCAATTAGCTATGTATACATGTAAAAAATCCATATATATAGTGGTGGTTCTATGGAATCTTCATACTCAATCATTACTTTTACTTTGTTAGTTGGAAAACATGTGGACAATAGTTTTCCATGCACATCATAGGGCGGTTTAGAGTATAGATTCTGCACATTAGTAAATATGTTTGGATGAGTTTTTGAGACATGATTATAACATTTACAATAAGGAATTGATGACAAACATTTGAAACCAAATTATTGTCTAGATTTACAATTTTTATATTTAAGTGCATTCATGTACTATGGAAAGGAAGTTGGTAATTCAAAATAAATGTTTTTATTTCATAATAATTATACAATTATCAAAAACAAAAGTGAAATATCTTGATATTTTTTAAAAATATAAATAAATAAAGTATTAAGTTTGTATTTGTGTATATAAATAAATTTAATTTAGTGTTTTCTTTTTATTACTTGTGAGATTAAATTTTGGTTAAGAAATCATTACCTAAGGATATTAAGGATATTATGGTGTAAAAATTATTTGAAGATTGTATTTAGCCTTGGTTACATCAACCCTTAACATGATTGGATTTTTATACCTAAAAAGTTTCAAACTAGCAACCTTCACATAAATAGTGCATTAAAAAATACCTTGTCACCAACTATTCTACATGTATTAAGGAAACAAAATTTTATTTATATATAAATTTACAATATTAAATTTAAAAGAATTATGGTATACACACTTTTTTGTATTTAAATAATCAAATCATTCTATAAAATAATTTATTATTTCATAAATAATAAGATTTTTAATGTATAATTAAATTTATCTCTCTCCGCCCACGAGGCGTAGAATAGATGGTAATGGGTTGTACTGTTAAGTCACCTTGTGATGTGAAGGTGACTGGTTCAAAACTCCTTGGGCAAAAATCTAGCCATGTTAAGGGTTGTTGTGACCAAGGCCAAGTGCGATCCTTAGGTGATTTTGACGGCTTAGATGCCCCTGGGTCACAGTTTCTCAAGCCACAGGTCAAGCTTGATGTAATCTATGGAAAATCAAACAATTTTGACATTTTTTTTATTATCTCTCTCTATAATTTATAATAATGACCTTAATGTTTAAAAACATATTTTTCCTTCTAAAAAAGTTATAAGTTTAAATAAGGAGATAGACACCTCCATAAATTTTAGTAATCAAATCATTTAGTGGATAATAATATCTTTCTTATCTTATAAATAAAGAGATTCATACATCAATTTAATGTTTAGCTTAATCATAATTTTAAAATTAAATTATTATTATTATTTATCCAAATTAATTATTAAAAAAATTATTTAGAAATATATATTATTAATAATATTATACAAATTATTAAATAATATATTTAAAATAAAATAAACTAAACATTTAAATAATCCCAATCATAAAAACCAAACACAACACAACATTTAAAGAATCCCAATCATAAAACCCAACACAACACGTAACATTTATTATTAATAAAAAATCATTTCTATTCATCACAATATAACATTTTTTTGGGTCATCTCTAATGTGTCAACATTCTATTTATTTTCATTTATATTAATCATAATGCACTAAACCGATATTATTTATTATTGCTTTATTTTCACTTAATAATATTTATTATTTATTTATTTTCACTCACACTGATCATAGAAAACTACATCTTGATAATCTTATCTAGATATCCTTTTCTTTATGAATATTGGATGTTTGTTTTTTCAAAAGGGCTTTCCATGATTTGATGCTATGTCTTGTCACATTTCTAAAGGATCTTTAGAATACTTTATTCCCATTTTATAGAGTTTTGTTATGCAATAAAATAGAACAGTCTTGAAAAAAAATAATTATCTAGTTTATTCCCATGAATATATTCTATTTTTTTAATAAAGTTTAAAAAATAAATGAAAAATATTTTTATTTTACTTTAACTTATTATATAAAAATCATGAATTCACATAAGAAATATCATAAATATATTATCATAATCTTTCTAGGATAGCCATATTAGAAGTGGTGATTTGAAATGCTAACCGCTCAAATTTTAAAATAGTTTTTTAAGAAATATTGTAATAACGTTTTATTATGAAAATTGGAAATTACAAATAGCTAAATATTGTTTTGCATTGAAAATTGATTGAAATTTAATTTATCATAAAATAAAAGAAACATTAACTTATTAGGTGTTTGTGAGATATATATATATATATATATATATATATATATATATATATATATATATATATATATATATTTTTAAGGGTGGTATGGAGTTATTATAAAGATGAAAGGGGCGTCACATGTTTTTTTCTATTTACTGTCAAGTGTTGTGATAAGGGGTCATTGGAAGACACTCGAATGCACGACAATAGACACTATTTTGTTTGCTTGAATCCAAGGACCACAAACCTCAGTGTAGAGAAAAATTGAGAGAGTTACGATGCATCCATTATGTACCAAGGGAAATGAAAAAAATGCGACAACAATAATGATGACTCAAACTAAGTACTTTTGGATTTGTGTGTGGGTGATTGCCTTGCAGTTAAAAATTCTTTATACAATCATGTTGATCCATAATAGCAAAAGCTCTCAATTTAAGGGAGACCTTCAAGATAACTTTCCATCCTTTCCATCTTTGCTCCCTAATCTCCTACTTGCTTGTCTAATTTTTCTAATTGTCCTTTAGTCTCAAAGTTTGGCATTAGTTTCTTATCATCTTGGCACCATGGTCTCTTGATTTGCATGCAAAGGCAAAAATCCTCCATGTTAAACCAACATTGAGGTGGATGCAATTGTTGTTGCTTTGACTTACCTTTGAACTACTCTACTAGACCTTCGTGGACTTGTGAATGTTAATAAGGAAATGGTTAGAGTTTCAAGATCTTTATTAGTGAAGGAGGAGGTCAATGCCATGACTATTTAATTCCTCATGGACCCAAGTTCAAGCCACACCAGAGAAAAATAATTCCACCTCACAGTGAAACTATATTGGCACACAAAGGCTTCTATGACCCATGCTTTGGAATTTTAGGAAAATGATTTGAAGGAACTCTATGACTGTATGAGCTAGTAGAAAAATAGAACCTTCTCTTGATTACTCTAGTCTCTCGGTTGATCAGGAAACATGGTGGAAAAATCCAAGTTGAAGCTTCAGGACCTTCCAAGGACACTCCAATTGTCCTTTGTTCCTCCTTCGAGGAGGTAGATTGAAGCACTCATTTCCAATCTCTAAATTTTCATGGATTTTATCTATTCAAAACAATCTTATCTTTTATCTATCATTTTATTTTACAGGCTAATCACTGCTATAGGCTCAGTTCCTTCCAAGGCAATTCCTCCCAAATGTTTGTTATTTTATCATTTAAATTCTCAAACTCGGTTTTCCTTTTCCTTTTTGGACAAGTTCATATGGTGTTTTATCTTAGATTTAGTATGTATAGCATCATTCTCTCTAATTTGCTAAACTCTATTAACATGTATATGTAAACGAGTATCTACCAGTTTTATAGCGCTACCTAATCCATCCAGCCATATATAAATTTTCAACGAAATACTCAATTAAAAAAATAAATAAATAAATAAATAAAAAATAAAAAATTGTGTAAAAAATGGATGGCATACCTTTTCTCACCACCTAAATGATGAGAACAAATTCAAGTTCGACAAAACATATTTGAGATTGAGACACAAGTTACACGACTAAATGGGTGGATAGCCATTTAGTTGTCGTTTTCTTTGCTATTGTCTCTAATTCTTTGTCATATGTCTTTTTGATTAAAAGTCATTTCCATCTACATCACCGGGAACCACTGTTGTCTTTTCCATTTAAACACACTTTATTTCTTCCATAAAAAAAAAAAAGGAATATGCACTTTTTCCATTAAAAAATAAGGCGGGAATGTGATTCGAGATTCCAACAAGATAGGGTTGCAAAAAGGTGGAAAAGACCTTGGGATGCCTAACGACAAATACTAATTGAGTAGCAACATGTGACACTTGTGAGGCATTTTTTTTGTTTTTGTTTATCTTTAAGATTTGACACCACTATTTGTAAAAACTTCTTCACAAGGATGCATAACAAAAAAATTAAACACGAATCATGTGTTGGTGCATTGACAATCAAGGAGATGTTTTCACATACGTTTGTTATCTTACCTGGCTCATTGGTTCCAACCCTTAGTTATGTGAAGTGGCTCGTTGGTTCTTTAGTGTAACGTTGAATGATAAATACCGGTTTTGATTTTGTGTTAACAATCTAATTAAGAACAAATATTTCAAGGAGGAGCCTCACATGTTCCCAAGCTTATATTATAGCATAATGGGTATTACTACTCATTATGTTTTTCGTTTGTCTCTGATGATGGGCGGTGAGATCCCTCTAAATATAAGATATTGTTAAACCGGTACACAACGTATATCCATAAAAATTACATTAATATAAAGAATTTTTATTTTTATTTTTTATTTTTTTAGCTTGGTAGGACTACATCTTCATCATGTCCAATATATCACCTCGATCGGGGCGGGGAATTGAACTAGTGACTTCACATCAAATAGTGCCTTAATAGAGCACCCGATCACCGTCTATCCAAAACCCTGTGGATTTTTTTTTTTTAATTGAAATTGGAAGATATTATATTAAAAAAGTAATATCTATGTAAAGAGAATACAATCAATATATATTTAGATAGTGGGCCAATTAAAAAAACCAAACCTTTTCCCATTAAAACAAGGAAAGGGAGTGATCGAATCTTTAACCTACCATAAATAAGACTAATTTCTTCTCGAGTATAGCAGTAGACTCTAACATATTGCTTGGATAAAACAATACCAAAGCTAGATATAACTATTTCTTATGTGAAAGTCCTCTTTCGGTAAACATGGTCGAGTCCAAAGCTTGTTGAATACCTAATAGAATGTTTGATTCCACATATTTCTCTCTTCTTTATTGACTTTGTTTTATTCCTATTGTTATTGAAGGAGAGGGGTGCAAGTATTTTTTCAAAACTTATGCAAAGGAAGGGGAATCAAAACCTTCGCCTTCCTCCTTTTCTTCTTCTAGTCCCTCCTCGTCTACTTCTAGTTCCTTCTCTTGAAGGCTTACTAATGCCCTAAGTGGAGTCCCTTCCATAATAATTAGAGGTTTGTACTTTGTTTCGTTTTAAACTTTGACCAATGGACCAATTTTAGAAACTAAATGAGTTTTTGGAGTATGTTACTCTAACTTTTCGTCTTCCACTTCCTCTTGATTTTTAGGAACTTCAAATTTGAATCTGATGCGATGGGACACTCCAAGTCCTTTAGTAGGTTGATGTACCTTAGGATGCTACTTATTACACATTTTGGATTTGTTCATACTCATTATTGTTCTGGGAGGTTGGATCCTACTTTGAAAGGGGCTATGGTTCTTGAATATTTGGGTAGTTCTTTACAAAGTGGGAATACTCATGAAAGGAGTTACACTTGATGATAATTTGCCCACAATAAAGGGCTTGAAGATGAATCCAACCCTCCATATTAAGTTGAATCACTTCAGTAATGCCTCTTTCTAGGTCCATTTCCACACAAATTCTAGTACATGAACAAATATTCCCTTTCATCCAAGATTGATTAATATAGTAACTCAACTTGTCTACAATAGTTTTTAAGAGAGGTTTCATCCCAAAACATAATGGGGGAGGTGTGGAAGCATGACCCATATTGTTGATGTTTTATATAGTAGTGGAAGGTATTCCCTTCCAGACAACAATGTATAATATATATTATATTATGTACAACAAAATATATTTATATCTTTTATTATATATATAATATAATATATAAATATAAAAATCAATAATTAATTAATAGTAAAAAGGGAAAAAGAAAACAAAAATACATGTATTTTCACTATTAATGAAAATACACCCTGACTATGTATATATATCGAGGCCCTCTATTGTAATACATCAATATACATCTCATATATCTTAAATATCAGTCTAATAATGTTTACTCAATTGTAAAAACGAAATTAAGGTTTAGGATTTTTCAAGTTTGTAATTATTAATCATAAGGAAATAATTACCAAGATATGAAAATAAGAAAGAATTTAACATGGTATCATAGCCACATTAAAAGTCCATGGTATTTTCCAAAAAGAAATTGTAAAAAAAGGAATTCGTAACCAACCTGTAGAAATTATTTTACTGGATCAAAAAGAATTTACATATAATTTTCTTTTTATGGTTGGTGGTTTATAGGTCCATGATATATCGTACCATATAAAACAAAACAAAAGCTTTCTTAAATTGAAGTGCATGTTAAGAAAAACATTACTCCATAGTTGGAAATAAGTTAATTTAATTTTTCATTTACAAGATGGTGTCCAATCTCAAAGTAGAAGATATGATAGATGGAGCATACAATTTCAGATCATGGAAGTATAGAATACCTCTCATCCTAGAAGAGAATGAGCTCTTGGATTATATCAAGAAATACCTCCCAAAACCAAAAGAAAAATGTGATCAATGCCAAGAGGATCTTGCTAGATTCAATCAAAGACCATTTAATTCCTCATGTATTAGAATTGAAGACACCAAAGGGAAATTTTGATGCCTTATAAAGATTATAAGAAAATAACAATACAAGTAGGAAACTAACTCTAAGGCATTAACTCAAAAATGTAATGATGAAAAAATTAAATTTAGTTTCTACCTACTTTATGAGTATTTCTCAGATCAAGGATCAACTAGCAGTTGTTGGAGATTTAGTGGATGATGCAGAGCTTGTGACTACAACTCTATATGTTTTTCCTTCTTCTTAGGATGCGTTAGTTCAAGGAATTTATGCAAGCAAATTAGCTAAATTTGATAAGCTACAGACATATTTTGCTCAAGAAGAATCAAGACTGATATTCAAGGCACATAAGACCAATGATGAAGAAAATAAATCTCTTGCTGCTCATGTGAAGAAAGGAAAAGAAAAAAGTGTTGTCACTACTACAACACCCGCCAAATTTTTTCCTATAATGAAACTTTGGAGCCTCCCTTTGATCATGCGAACTGTCATTTCTAGTATTTAGAGTCATCCCATACTTTCTTCCTAAGTTTCTAAGTCCCTTGTTGAAGGATTTCAAAGTGTCATCTTTTGTTAAGGGAAGTGTCGTTCTTTGTGAAAGGAAGTTATGGCACACATTTAAGATGAAACTCTGATGTTTTCTCTTGCATTAACATATTCTATCCAGCATAGAGATATGCACCAGGATCATTCTCAAGGTATTTCACACTTTCTTGTTGCAGTTGACACTTGCGTCAAAAGGTTTACCTTAAGTGTTGCACTTGGAGGTAAGTTTCGTCTTGTTGTAATTTAAATGGATGAATGTTGATTTTGGGTGTTGAGTGTCTCATTGTCATGTATGAGCGTGTGACCATGTGCAAGTCTTGTTACATGCTTCTACTCTCGTCCTTTTTCCTTAATGATCCCACACTTAGTCAGTTTTTGAGTTTCACTATCTTCGCAACTTTCTCGACCAAGCACCAATATTCTTTCCTCCTGGAACTATGCACTACACAGTCATAGAGACTTGTATTCATAAATTGTGCACCCCGCAATCTCATTGCCTAGTCACTGTCAACTGCACTTTCCCATTATGCAATCCTTGACCAACATTTCCTTCACTGCACATTGTGCATTTTCAGTCAACAATTAGGTCATCAGTATCTGCACTGCTCAACTGCGCAATACATTGACCCCCCTTCCAAAATTGTGCACTGCGCATTCTAAGTGAGTAGGCCCTTGGGGGATGAAGATGAAGTACAATCAACATCCATCATGTAGATGTGGATTTATCAACAAGGAGAAAAGCTTGGCATTGAAACACCACAATGAAGTTCCATGTCACCATATCCAATTCATGTCTTCTCAAAGTGTCATCATAAAATTCATATGTGTCATTGTATTTTGGCACAAGTTTGTGGAAAATATAATATTGTATCTTTAAAAAAATGAGAAAATGTAAAATGTGTGGAATCCCAAGGGTCACACATAGAATGTGAATATTCATGTAGAAGCTCAAAGGTCTCTTAGGAATTTGAAAAGTCACATGGGAGCTCAAGAGTCATGAGGGAAGCTCAAGAGTCACAAGAGATATGGAGAGTCATCTCATTTGTTATATATAGACCCTCATAGATCAAGCAAAGGACCTTTCACCTCGACTTATCATTCTAGGCATAGGAGAGAGGTTTAGTATTTTGAGAAGCAAGTAGTTGCATAATGTTCCACTATTGGAACTAGTGTTGTATCATTTTAATGGTGTATCTTGGGACTTTCAGTTTATAATTCGAAGCTCTTGGAGTCAACACACTTTCATACATATGTCATGAATTATTATAAGACTATTCTTTCATTTTTTGCGGTGTATATTTATGTTTTTACATACTAATGAAAATGGATTAGTTCATTGGCTTTATTATGCATCTTTGAATTGTGCATCTCTTGATTTCATGATCGTTATTTCTTTGTGAACTATTTTGTAATTTAACTAACGATTCTTTCAGCTATATGTGTGTGTATTTATTAGGACAACACTATTACTTTTCTCTTAAAGACTCATTTATTTTCCTTTTTGTGAAAGAACCACTATACACTTCACAATTGAATACATCGCAAGGCTAACTTACTTGTTTATATCGAAAGTATACGTGTTCTCTTGTGTCGTTTATCGCAGCCGAGGCAAATCATTAAGGATATGGAAGCCAGGCCTATTTACTAGATGGGGCTCCTATTCCAAACAATGTGAGATCTAATTGGGACTTCATATCGAGGAGATTCCTTTATTTTTGGCGACATATAGCATTGTCAATAATTATGGTGCTAGAAGGAGGGAAAACTTTTTATGGTAGACAATTCACCACATTCACACAAAGAACCTTCTATGCAAGATAGTAATTTTCCAAACCCAAATCCAATCATATATATGAGAAAGAAGATCCATCTCACCAAGTTCTATACTGTACCTACAAAGTCACTTACGATCAACCCCAGATACTTTGACCTATTACTCGTCAGTTTGACAATGCTATTGGATTACTTCTTATCACATCCATTCTTCCTCATAAGCAAACAAAGAAAGAGACAAACCATCATGGTGTGTTGGTTTCCTTAGTTGAATAATTGGTTAACGAAACCCTTAAATATTTAGCTCACTCTCTTAAAGGAACTCATCATCAAGGGGATCTTCCACCACCTATTGGGGAAAATATGGAAGGAGACGGGGAGGAATTTCATTTTTCTGATGAACAACAACCAAGAGATTATGAACAACCGACCAACAACGATAATTTGAATGGTGAAAGAGAAGAGTCTTCAGAATCAAAGGGTGAGGAGGAGGAGGAGAATAAAGACATCATTGATGGACAATTGGATTGGATGGCTCAAGGGCCTCTTTCCCTTTCGGGAAATCTTCATCGCTTTCCAAAGCACTCAAAAAAGTTGCTTACAAAGTATGATCCAAATAAGAAAGTAAAGGTCTAAGATCTTATTGATGACTTCTACTTGAATGTATGGATGTTAGAGGTAAATTTTAATGATTTTGCTTGTAGATTATTTCCATACACTCTAGAAGGTAGAGTAATTGTTTGGTATCATAACATTCCACCAAATTCAATCCATAATTGGAGGGAGTTTAAACAACTATTCTTAGAAAAATTTGCTCATGATAAAACTCCTACCATGTTACTTAAAGAACTCATAAATGTTAATATGGGGGATAAAGAGAAGGTTAAGTATTTTAATCAAATATTTACATGCATTTTGAATAAATTCCCCACTGATGTGAAACCTCACAATTCAATTACTAATTATTATTATACTTCTTCCTTGCCCACTAAAATTTCCATTTTTGTTTAGCGTGTTGCAAAAGAAACCTTGTATCTTAACATTACGGAATAAATTTCTGTTGAAAAGGACTTAAGGTATATTGAGGTTGTTGCTAATCAGGGAGATTCAAAATACTCCAAAGACACTGGTAAAAAGTCCCAAGCCTCTTCTGTTAAAAATAAAGAGAAAAATCCTTTTGACATGGACAACTTGAATAAATCCTTGAAGTTGTTAATAAATGAAGTATCTGAACTCAAAAGGAAGTCAAGTGAGGCTTCTACTAGTAAGCCTTTTAAGCCATTTTTTAAGAACAATATCAATCAACTGACCAAGTCTGCACAAATATCTAATGTTGTATTCCATGTTGAGAACTTGGGCATGCATAACTACTATAATTTTCAAGAAGAACATTTAGATAAAACATGCCCTCAATGGAAACACAATATGAATTTTGTAGTTTCCAAAGTTATAGAAATATTGTCAGTAGAAGAGAATTCAAAGTAGAATCAATAGAATGATGAACCAACATTGACAAAGGAAAACACAAGTGTTGGTGATTCATATTTCACATTTGATCTTATCTTGAATAATAATAAAAAAGGTACTAGTGAGCCCCCAACGGGCGATGCTACCCCTCAACAACCAACTAGGAAATACAATTTGAGGAGTAAAGGATCGATGCCTAAGCAAGATGTAAGGAAGCAATTGTTGAGAAATATTTTACCACCTAGTAATCCTGCTCAGGGCACTCAAAACAAATCGATAAGTGTACAAACTTAGAAAAATGCTTCTGGAAATAATAAGAACAAGTTCATCACTCCTGATGTATCAAACGAAGTCAAACCACCTACCATTGTAGCGCTCCCTTCCTAAGATGAAGACATAGATTATAATTTTCTTGAAGACAGGAAGAAAACTTATGCTAATATTTCCATATTTGAACTAGAAAAGTTGGAAGGGCAACATGAGTTTATCATCCAAGCATTTGCATCTCAACTTCCATTAGGTAGAACAATTTCTACTTCTGAAGCCTCATTTGATAAGTTTTTTGCTATTCTCGAATCAATTATTAATGCAACTATTGTGAATTCTAGATCCACTTGCCCCCCTTTCCTTTTAACTTTTGATATTTTCAACTATAATGTCCATAATTTCCTAGTTGATTCAGGTGCCCCTGCGAATGTCATGCCTTTATCTATTGAAAATAAAATCAATGATAAATGGGAAAAGACTCATGCTGGAATCATATAATTAGATAGATCTTTAGTACAAACGATTGGTGAACTTAAAAATGTTATAATTCGTTTATCCTTATATCATAAATTAACCAATGTATTGATATTGTAAATGTGGACATTCCAGAAGCTTATGAATTGCTTTTAAGAGAGATTTGTCTAGCAAGTTGCAAGGATACTTTGTTACTAACTGGTCACATTTTTGGCTTCCTTATAAGGGCAAGAATAATAAGATTCGAGTCGAGAGTGAACATTTCATAAAACATACTGTCACGACACTTTAAGCTCCTAACGAGCCTATTAGTTATTCACAAGTAATTTTCTAAAATTGTTTTTTAGAAGTTGATTATGGATGTCATCTTGCACAATCGCCATCCCTTGTATCACCAGATACATAGTTGGAAATCCTTCCTTACAATCCAACTAGTGCTAATGGCTTTTGTAATATAAATGTAAATAGTACTAGTGTAGGAACTAACCCTGTTGCTGCTAACATTTGGACTTTATATTTTGATGGTTCAAAAACACATGAGAATTCTGGAGCTGGTTGTATTTTTATTGACCCGCAAAATAACAAGTATCAAATCTCATATTGGTTGGAATTTGAGTGCACGAGCAACATTTCTTAATATGAGGCACTAATTCTTGGATTAAAGAAAGCCATAGAAATCAAGACGGAAGTGCTAAAGTTAATAGGTGACTCAAATATTTTAACATGTCAAGTACGAAATACTATTCATTGTGTGTCACCTAATATTAAAAAATACCAACAAGAGGTATGGCGTCTTATCTCTTTATTTTAAGATTTTAATGTCAATTATGTCCTAGGATTCATAGTGTAGCCGCAAATACATTAGCTAATGCTGCTACTAGGTTGTCATCACTTAGAGATGTTTTTTCCATTGAGATTATTTATAAATCATATGTATTTGATATTTTCACTAATTTTCTTATTTTCAATTATGACCAACGGATATTGGATTTTATGGCCAATGCTAACATATTTAAATATGCGGAGATAGATGAAGATGAGTGCGAAATGGATTTGTAGGAATTAGCTTAAGAACATAAAAAGAAACCCATGCCTAAGGGTGTGGTATATTTAGAGAAGCTTTACGACCTGAAAAACCAATTTAAGGGTCCAACCAAAGCAAAGACTCACAATTACACACTATCACATGAACAAGTTAATTTGGGTACCAAAGAAGATCAGAAATATGTGAATATCAATACATGTTGTTCTCCCCAAGAGATATTTTTGGGTATGTGTCATATTCTTTCCATGACTAGCCCTAAACGTTGTTACATTGCATTAGCTGCAATGAAGGGTCGTAGGGGGGGCGATAGCCCCCCCCCCCCCCCTACTGGGGGGTTTGCAGGGTGGCGGTAGCCCCCATGCACGAGATCCGATGCAATGCCTCAAGATTATTTTTTCTATGTAGACCCAAGGATTGTCGGTGGACCTACCCATGATTTTGCACATGTTTTTGGGCATGATGGTTTTTTCCCATGGTATTTTTTAGATTGGGTCAAGGGAACTATGGTTATGTTCTAATCCAGGGTTAATGGATTGGGGTTTATGAATGATTCGATATGTATATAATGTAATGTAAAATTGAAAGGAATATAATGAAAAATAAATATGGTTTTTCCAATTTGGGTTCAAGGAGAAAATTTCTGTGTATATTTTATGTTCTCACCATTGTTTATTTTTATGTTTTAAGAATTATTTGCGTGTAATTTATATATAGGTTTAAAACCTAAAATGACAAGCCTTTGTTCATATTTGAAAACAATACAAATATGTGTTCGCGTGGACCTATGATGATTTGAAAACCTATGATACACGAATTATCTAGCATGTGATACCCATTAAGGAAGGGGTAAATCCATTTAGACAAAAGTTAAGAAAATTTCATCCTACGCTTGAACCCCTTATTCAGAAAGAACTAAGGAAACTATGGGATGCTCATACCATATTCAAAGTTCATCATTCTACTTGGGTCTCAAATTTGGTTCCCGTTATAAGAAGTCTAGAGAGATACACTTATCTATTGATTTCCACAACATGAACTGGGATTTAGATAAATATAATTATCCCATTCCATCTATGGAGCACATACTCCAAACTGTATCTGGGTTAGAGATGTTCTCGCTATTAGATGATTTTTCTGGATACAACCAAGTTCTAGTAGCAGAACTTGACATGTTAAAAACTACATTCAAGACTAAATGGGGTGCACATGCATTTCGACAGATGCCATATGGAATCGTAAATGATGGTGCTAATTTTCAGCGGGCTATGGACATTGCATTCCGTGGTTTGATTTGACAAAGTGTGGTCATGTAATTAGATGATGTTACAATCTTTTCAAAGAAAATATATGATCACTTCTGTAATCTAAGGAGAATATTTAAGAGATGTCAAAAATATGGTAAAATACA
The DNA here is from genome assembly GCA_034641835.2 of Pinus albicaulis. Classification (NCBI taxonomy): domain Eukaryota; kingdom Viridiplantae; phylum Streptophyta; class Pinopsida; order Pinales; family Pinaceae; genus Pinus; species Pinus albicaulis. Next base: position 889,676,567 of record CM076574.1, read on the forward strand.
AAGAAGAGCATATTTAGATTGGCCGAGGGAAACCTCTTGGGACACTTCATAGCCAAGAGTGAAATTAAAGTAGACCCGGAGTGGTTCAAGACGATTGCTTAGATTCCCTTTCCCTTGAATAAGAAAGCCATGCAATCCTTCATCGAGAAAATTAACTTCCTACAGATGTTCATCTCGGATTATGCACAAATTGAGAAGCCATTACAAGATATTATTAAGAAGGATATTGTTTACAAGTGGGACCAAAGGGAGAAAGATGCCTTCACCTGGATTGTCCATGCCCCTTTTTAACAAAGATATATTGTTGGATACTTTTGCTTCTGACACATCCATTGAAATTGTTCTTACTCATAAGGATAATCAAGGAAATGAAAAACCCATATCATTTATGAGTGTTCTCTTACATGCATCTGAATTGAATTATCCTACCATAGATAAGAAATCCTATGCAGTATACAAGGTGGTGAAGCACTTTAGGCCTCACCTTTTGAAAAGCCATGTTATCATCTTTGTACCTCGCCCAATGGTTAGATCAATTTTTGGGTGGCAAGAGTTGGTGTTACATAGTATTTTGTTGCATTCTCTGTTCCCTATCCAAAGTGTCTTCCTTTGTGTCACTCATGCCACAAATTTTGCAAAGCGACAAAAGCTATGAAAACACATTCGCTATTAATAAATGCTCAAAACATCCCTGAAGAAATGGAGAGTCAGTGCATTAAAACAATTCTGGAGAAATCTTGTAAAAACCCTAATTTTCATCCCCAACGTGGTTCTCCCCTGTATGCCCTCACGCTTGTATCCATGTGTGTAACTGGTAAACAACATTGAAAACACGAGAATTAAAGTTAAAAGTCGCACTGGTCCTCTTCAGGCAGGTTCTCCAAAAATGGAGCAAAAGCTTCTTCTTCTAGAAGTCTCGAGAACAAAAGCATGGTATCAATTGGTTAGAGATTGAGTCGAGTTTTTTCATTTTGAGTCCTTGATCATACCTTTAAGGACTTTCCCCTTAAGATATGGACCTTCCTCCTTATTTTTTGGATACTTAACCTCCCTAGCCTCCCTACAAATGAATTCCATGCCTTCCCCAAATGGTCGATCATTTCTGGTTTCCTTTCTAATGCTCGAATGCACCTAAACATTGTAAAAATTCCAAGGAGAAGGAGTGCTTGAAGTCTTTGGCTTGGACTTGGGAACCTGCCCTGAAGGAGGTCATCAAGGCACTAGTTGTATGTTTCCCTTTTTAATTTATCAATAATACAAAGCATGTTTTACTTTCCATAAGCTGGACAATGATTTCTTGCTTAGTATGATGCTCCTTGATCTGTCATATGGTTTACATTAGAATGCAATATACTATGCTTTATCTGTTTGTCATTGTTTGATCTCTCTTGCAGGAATTCATGTGTAAAGGAATGACGAGGAGCGAGCTTGGAAGTAAGGAGATGATGATTAACATCGATAATTAACTGCATATGAGCGAGGTAAGCCATCTTCCTCTCTCATGTCATTTTGGTTTAAGCTAGGAAAATTTTGTTTCTTTTGTCTCCTTTGTTACTAGATCCAGAGGGATCACTTCTATCCGTAGAAGGGATTGCCTGAATAACAAAATGGCGTCTCCATTGGGGAACCTATAGCCTTTTTTGTCCTCCTTTTGTATTTTTCCTTCTTTTTTAATTTGGCCAACCGTTGAACGGTCCTTTGTTTGGATTTATTTTTAGTCTCTACTTTTCTTTGAAGGTGTCCTAGGGTATGAGATCTAGAGTTTCTTCTTTATATTTGATTGTTTCCCCCTATTTACCTCCATCAACGCAATTTATATCAGCTACAGTCACACAATCAATGCTTATTTTATCTGACAGAATCGCGTTGCAGACCTCTAGTGTCAACTGGAAGTCTGCGTTGGTATTTGAATGTGGATATTTTTAAATTCTCTATTGGAAACTCTACTGCATTTTTATCCTTAAGGATTTTTCTCTGCTTTTTCTGCATCAAGTTTGATTGATTTCTTTCAGTTTCTTGGTGGAATGAAAACAATTCTCCCATACTTGAAGTGGTAAGTTGATGTCTTTGTTTGAGTCTTTCACGTTTTGAGTCAATTGAAAGCTTGGTTTACTTCTTGTATGATTGGAAAAATACTGAATTTTTGTCAATGGAACAGTAGTGGCTCTTTTGCATTCATAAGAAATTGACTTTTTCATTTAGTTAGTTTCATTTCAAAAAATTTCCTTTCGTTAAGTGCATTAGATTACTCGCATGGAAAAGTTTTTTTTATGGAATTAATTATTGAAAATAGATCACATTTTTCAGTAATTGAAAACAAAATAAGTGCATTAGATCATTCATAATGAATAGAAAGTGAAAGTTCATATAAGTGCATCTTAGTAAAAGTGAAAAATATTTTTATTTTTGAAAAGTTGCATTTGGGATAATGAAAGTGAAATTCGTCTTTTTGCTTTTTAAAATTGCATTTTTGAAAAGTGGAAAGAGAAAAAATAGTTAAGGAAAATTTTCTTGTTGCATTATTTGTTTGATGCATCATTATTTCAGATCTCATCCCTTATTAATTTAGCTTTCATCAAATTGAAAATGTATTTTTCTCATATAACTGCATTTTAGGTATTCAAGTGACATCGCTTTGAGCCCTAAAATTGAAACTTAATTCAAGATAAACATTAAAATTTACCTCAATTAACCTAAGGAAAATTTTGAACGAAACACAAACATTTAGAGGTCTAGGCTAGAGATGTGTTCCAGCGTCATAAAATGTAAGAATTGTCGCTAACTTTCTGTGTTGCATCTCGGGGGCGATATCTCATTCCACGTACAGAAGTATATAGGACCATTTTCCAGTAGTCTCGGGTATATCAGAGGCGATCTATGTATGAAAGTATATAGGAACACTCTCATGGAATGGTTACATATAAGACAACATTACTACGGATTTTCACTCTCATGTACCATTGCGTATATTTTGGGAGTCCCCACTAGGTTGCTATCCTGCCATAGGTAACCGAGTCGACCACCTTATAAACGTGATACACTGAACACAACATTTAGGGAGATTTCCTGCTCGTAATTCTTGGTTCGACGGGAGGTATTATGCAGTTCACGGATATTTGGTAAAACCTTTTTTCCTAGATTACCCTTTTTGATTTATTTTGTTGTTAATTTCTAAAATTTATTATCCACGAAATACCATCCTTTTCGTGAAACAACTCCTTAGTGGATCTTAGGTTGAGACTAATGACAATAGTTCCTGAGTTTACCAACCAAGGAAACCCTTGATGTGGAAATCCTGGTCCTTTTCCTTGCTTTGGAAATATTGGTTCTCCTTATATGGAAACATTGTCCCTTCCGAGATTTACCATTGGTTTTCTAGTTTGGTTATTTTCAACCCCCATGGTTTCGAATGTCCAAGCTGCTTCTCAACCAAGTTTGCCTCCAAATGAACAATGTCAACCTCATGTTGACCCTAAATTTGACCCCTCATCTTCTTCACCTGGAAACTCTAGTGTGTTTTTATCCTTAAGGATTTTCTCTACTTTTTCTGCATCAAGTTTTGATTGATTGCTTTCAGTTTCTTGGTGGAATGAAAAAAATTCTCCCATACTTGAAGTGGTAATTTGATGTCTTTGTTTGAGTATTTCACATTTTTAGTCAATTGAAAGCTTAGTTTACTGCTTGTATGATTGGAAAAATACTAAATTTTTGTCAATTGAACAGTAGTGGCTCTTTTGCATTCATAAGAAATTGACTTTTGCATTTAGTTAGTTTTCATTTCAAAAATTTGTTTTTTGTTAAGTGCATTAGATTACTCGCATGGAAATGTTTTTTTTTTTTGGAATTAATTATTGAAAATAGATCACATTTTTCTGTAATTGAAAAATAAATAAGTGCATTAGATCATTCATAACGAATAGAAAGTGAAATTTAATATAAGTGCATCTTAGTAAAAGTGAAAAATATTTTTATTTTTGAAAAATTGCATTTGGGATAATGAAAGTGAAATTCTTCTTTTTTCTTTTTAAAATTGCATTTTTGAAAAGTGGAAAGAGAAAAACTAGTTAAGGGCATTGTTCTTGCTGCATTATTTGTTCGATGCATCATTATTTGAGATCTCTTCCCTTATTAATTTAGCTCTCATCGAATTAAAAATGTATTATTCTCATATCGCTGCATTTTAGGCATTCAAGTGACATTGCTTTGAGCCCTAAAATTGAAACTTATTTCAAGATAAACATTAAAATTTACCTCAATTAACCTAAGGAGAATTTTAAATGAAACACAAACATTTAGAGGTCTAGGCTAGAGATGTGTTCCATCGTCGTAAAACGTAAGAGCTATCACTAACTTTTTTTGTTGCATCCCGAGGGTGATATCTCATTCCACGTACATAAGTATATAGGACCATTCTCCAGTACTCTTGGGTATATCAGAGGCACTCCATGTATGAAATTATATAGGAACGCTCATCAAACGATTACGCATAAGACAACATTACTACGGATTTTCACTCCCATGCACCGTTGCATATATTTTGGGAGTCCCCACTAGGTTGCTATCTTGCCATAGGTAACCGAGTCGGCCACCTTATAAACGTGATACACCGAACACAACATTCAGGGATATTTCCTGCCCGTACTTCTTGGTTCGGCAGGAGGTATTATGCAGTTCACGGATATTTGGTAAACCCTTTTTTCCTAGATTACCCTTTTTTATTTATTTTGTTGTTAATTTCTAAAATTTATTATCCACGGAATACCATCCTATTCGTGAAATAACTCATTAGTGGATCTTAGGTTGAGACTAATGGCAACAACTCCTGAGTTTACCAATCCAGGAAACTCTTGAGATGGAAATCCTGGTCCTTTTCCTTCCTTTGGAAATATCGGTTCTCCTTATATGGAAACGTTGTCACTTCCGGGATTTACCATTGGTTTTCCAGTTTGGTTATTTTCGACCCCCATGGTTCTGAATGTACAAGCTGCTTCTCAACCAAGTTCACCTCCAACTAAACAGTGTCAAACTCATGTTGACCCTAAAGTTGACCCCTCACCTTCTTTGCCTGTTTCTTCACCCCGTTCTTCCTCTTCACCTGGTGAAAGTCTAGATTATAGTAACCAGAAATCTAAGAAGAAGAAGAAGAAAAATAAGCAAGGGGGAAACCAAGAAACCATTGCTAGCCATGCAACTGATGTTGAAAAATATTCCATTCAGTCTCGCAAAGTCAAATTCCCTTGCAAGTTATGTAAGGATAACCACCTTATTAGGGATTGTCCTGACATTCCCAGGATATTAGAAGTATGGTCCACCGACTCAAATAGACCTTTGTCATCAACCTTTGGAGATCATGCTAGTGACAAACCCTCAACTAGTGATAATAAGGCCCATGGGAAAAAGGGTAAATTCAAATTTCCTTGTAATTTATGTGAAGGGAATCATCCCATTCACCTTTGTCATTATATGGATGAAGTCTCCAATTTTTTGGAAAACCTTACAGCTTCTCAACCTTGTCTTCCTATTGGTTACCATGAGATTTCCTTTGATCCTATGCTAGTTTATTAAGTGATTGATTAGAATTCATCTATTGTTAATCCCACTCTCTCTGAAAGTGAACCCCACGTGTCCATTGCCAACCAACCATTGGTTGAGGAAACAATTGACCTGATTCCACCTTCAATTGATCAAGCCTTTCTTGTAGAGAGTGAACTTCATACTAGTTAGGTTCTTTTTGTTTCTTCAGATTCCCTTGAATTGGAGGGGAATCCTCCTATTCCCACGATACAAGAGGGTGATCCTCTGTTCCCGTAACAAACAGGGGAAATTATCCCATTCCCATGACACCCCCTCCAAGTGGTATAGTTGCTTCTTTTGATTGGAGTCGACTAGCAGGATATCATATTCCTTCTTACGTGCCCTTTGAGATCACAATACAGACCTATAATGTGGTTTTACCAAGCACAATAATAGATGAAGGCGCATATGCTAGTATAATACTGTCCTCAACTACTTGGAAAGCTTTCGATTCTTCGCAACTTGTGGCTATTACCTAGAATCTATTAGCTTTTAACAGAGGAACCAATCAACTGTTAGGGATCCTTCCTAAGTTGACTTTTACTTTGGGAGGAAAAAATGTCTATATAGACGTGATGGTTGTCCAAGGCCCTTTGGACTTTAACTTAATTCTTGGGCCTGACTATACTTATGTCATGGGAGCTCTTGTCTCTTCTCTCTTTTGGGTGATGTGTTTCTCACATGAAGCAAGAATTGTGACCATTGATTAGTTGTCGTTCATTGGTCCTAATCTAGTTCCCAATGAACCATCATCCCCTAATGGCCCTTACATGCAAGTGGTATCTTCCCCGCCACAGGTTAATTAAATGGCAACATATTCCATCCCCGCGTCTATTGATGATCTAGTCAATGATATAGTGCATCATGTAGTGGGGGCATTAGACCCCGATTTCTAGAGTTTTTTTCTCCCATCTGATGAGAACCTCTTGGAATCCATGACCTCCTATGGGTCATGAACAAGGTATCAGATCATGGTTCTTTTTCTTGTGTCAAGCTCCTTAAAAAAAGAAACAAGGTGTCCGAAGAAAAGTTCCTTTTCTTAAGTAAAGCTCCTTAAAAGATGAAACAAGGTTCCATAACATAGTTTATTTTCTTGTGTCAAGCTCCTTAGAAGATAATACAAGGTGTCCGGAGCATAGTTCCTTTTCTCCTGTCAACCTCATTAAAAAATGAAACAAGGTGTCATGAGGATAGTTCTTTTACTATGCCAACCTTGTTAAAAAATGAAATATGTACCTATGAGCATAGTTATTTTACTGTGTCAAGCTCATAAAAAAATGTAACCACTCCCAAGCATAGTTTGTCTCTGTTTCAAGCTTCTATAAAAATGAAACCAATTCCAAGCACAAATTTTCCACATGTTTCAAGCGTGTGAAAAAAGGAAACATATTTTCAAGCAGAGTTTCCAGTGTTTCAAGCTTGTGTAAAAATGAAACCATTCAGATCCTACATCTTGTGATTGCCTTTTTATCAGCCCCTTCCACCAGATGAACCTTGGTTTTATCATTCCATCGTCATCCTATGCTTGGCCGATCATACACTTTCACTTGGTTTTTACCCTTTTGTGTGGAACATCTGTGATGAGTGGTCTTGTTAGCCAACCTCTTGACCTTTATGTGTTTTTAACAGTTCCATCATGACCAGAACCAGTATTTACCCTTTATACCACTTGTTCCTCCAGGAGGAGTCCTCTTTTAGATATTTTTAGACTCCAAAAATATGAAAATATTTTGAAGCACTAGTCTTTTCGAGCTTGTTAAAGTAAATGAAAGAATTCAGTATAAGTTTAAACCTTTTCCGAACTGAGATTAATTAATTACGAAAAAGGAATACCTTAGTCGAACATGACTAAGAGGTTCTCTTGGATATATTTTTCTACATTTTCATATTCAAGAGACTATTTACTAAGAGGAACCTTCGGAGTTTCCTTTTTTTCCTCTTTTTCAAACTCTTTAAACATGAAAAAGATACCGAGTTACCCCTCTGTTAGACTCGTAAAACTTAAACGATGAAGGAATTGTCGCCATGACAAGACCGAGTTACTCCTTCCTAGGGATCATTAAACTTACTAGGATGGATTCATCCGAAGGGTGAACTTATAATTTAAGAATATGGTATCCTCTTCAAGCTTGTGTTGGACATTGGGTTCAACGCTCCCCGTGTGTTTCATGACATGGACTAACCACCTCTCATGGATCCTAACTCTGGCGATTTTAGTAGAGACTAACGCCTACGGGTTTTGGTATTATAACAATCGTGATTACAACAAATGGTATTAGAGTGACAGGTCTCGAGTTCGAAAATCACTCGGCTCGCATTGGGGTGGAGATTGTTGGACATTAGGTTCAACGCTCCCTGTGTGTTTCGCGGCATGGACTAACTGCCTCTTGTGGATCCTAACTCTGCCGATTGTAGCGGAGACTAATGTCTGCAGGTTTTGGTATAACGAAAATCGTGATTCCAACAACTTGCTATCAAAAATAAAGAGGTACTCGCTACAAATAGTGGGGAAAAATGGAAGTAAAGCATGTTTTGTATTATGTATTAAACGTAGCATGTCGCTCTTGAACATGACACTCGTCTGCATTTCATTTTGGGTTTGGTATATCCTCTCTTCGTCACTTGCATTCTTGGGTTTGGGAAATCCATTTAACTCTCATTTAATCATATCCTATTATCACCATGAAAATTGATCTCATTTTGAAGCAAATGCTGCCAAATTCCATAGTTGTGTCATTGATATGTTCTAGAGAAGTCCTATATGCAAAATTAAAATCTCTTATACTTATTTGACTCTCTCCGCAACAATCTTGAATCATTCCTATATATGTTGAGAAATCCTATATTTTGTGTCGATGATGTGCGAAACATTATTGCCCTCCTTCAACAGATCGCTTCATGTTGACAACAACTCATTATCCAGGAAGTTGATATAGAAACTCCATTTCAATACCTTAGAGCTTGCATGCCTTAATGGAAAGTTATTTGCATTCGATGACATGTTCACATCATCAGCCTTCGATCAAATAATTCTGCAAGTGTTTGACTTCAACTCCCTTATTCACACTTTTGGATTGTGTTGTCATACCTTAAGGTCTATCATCATTATTCGTGGTTTAACTCGTGCCTGTACGATTTACCTCTTTGACCGATAATCAGGTGGTTTCTACCATGTTCGACATCAACCCATCTATTTACATGGTTATATTTGTATGTTGGATGGATCGAGACAGAGACGAAGACCCTGGATCACATCTATTCGAATCCAGGCTACATGGAGTATTCATGATTGTACACATGATCCTTTCTATACGGATGGATGCAACCATGCCGTGGATCTGTATATATGATCCTCTCTAGTTAGATGGATGCACCCATGTCGTGGATTCATGTGTTATTTTGATTCCTATACATTAGTGTCCTATCAAACATATTTATATAGAGATGTCACATATTGTATCGTGTTTTATTTACAGTTCTCCTGATGGTGGTTTTCCAAATTCCTTGCCTTGACTGATAAAGCACTTCAACCATCACTTCTCATTCTACTTTCATGATTTACGGGGAATCTGTTACACAATATTTTGTCGCATTCTCTATTCCCTATCCAAAGTTTCGTCCTTTGTTCCATGATCTCACACATTAAAACAAAAAGCAAAAAGAAAAAACAAAAATAAAGGAAAAAACAAAAAAAACAAAAATAAAAAAATAAAAAATAAAACACTATATATATACTCATTCAAAAACACAATAAAATAAATAAGGAAATTGTGGATTGCGCTAATGCTTAGGATCTCTCCAACATTGTTTTTATTTTTTAGACTTTGTTTTTATTTATTTTGGTTTAAAGAGGAAAATCCACCTATATGGTTTGAGGACTCGTTATGTTCTCTTCAAAATTAGAAATCTCAAAATTTGTTAGCTTCTTTGGCATTGGAAAGACCTTGGAGTTCAACTTCTTGAGTTGGAGTTGTACCTCGTTAATGTTGAGAAGGATTTATTGTTGTGTCTCTGATCATTATACTAAGATTTTCCTCTAATGGGATTTGGTTTTTCTGGTGTAGGTGTTCCCTGTGTTAGGGATCCACTGACCCACACTTTCCTCTACTTCTGCATTGGTCAAGAAACACCTTTCAACTTGATTTTATTGCTCAAAATTTTGAATTTATATATGAAGTGAAGGGAGAGTGTGCTCCCAAAAATATATAACAAATATCTTAGCGTTTAAAAGAGCTTTGGTTTTGGGTCACTGTCATGAAATTTGACATACCATGTGGCCAAAGGAGTGTGAGGCCCTTCTCATATATAAAAATGGTGAGGATAAGCATGAGTGAGATAACTTTGAGATAGGGTTAGGGTAGTAAGGGATAGGGGATCATACAAGGAAGCTTTCAAAGGGAGACAATAATGGGGGTAGAAGGAAAATGGGAAGATGGTAGATGATAGAAGGAGAAATAAGTGACCAACCCCCAATGATTTTAGAGGTAAATTAGGTGTAGAGGATGAGGTTCAAGGGAGGTTGGGGTAGGCAAAAGGAGTTCATGCATAGGGGAGATAACATATTACCAAAAAGAGAGTAAGAAAATGAGTAGCCATGAGAGAAGAGAGACACCATTCACGGAGTAGATCTAAGAAAAATAAAACACAAAGGCATATCCAAATTGTAGTGGTCCCAAAGCCCCATAGAGTATATGCCATGAAGTTATATGATAACTAGAACATGGAGTAAATACACCAACTCGAAATAAAACCACATACAGAAAATCCAATGTGAATGTAAGCATCCAACCTATATCTTAGAGCCACTGCCATTTTTGAAGGGCTGCCCAAAATCACCAAAGTGTAAATATGCATGGAAGTGGGAGGAAACAAAATTATAACAACTACAAACTAGAACAATTGTGAAGGAAACCCCAATTTCTCCTGCATTCACCCATAGGCTCATACGATGCCAGGAGTTGAGACCATTAATGTTGGTGGTGAATTGGCGATATATTGTTTTCATGTCGATGTGTGCTTTCTTGAGTAATATCCTACTGCGGGGGAATTTATTTATTTTTCATTATTATTACTTTAAATTATAGTTTAAATATCAACTTTCATTATCATTTAAGTTTATTTACATTTTGAATTTGGCTTTTAAATTTTATTTCAATTTGAACTTTGTAATTCACATCCCTTAAGATACCTAACTACTAATTACAAAAATATATGATAAATTTCATTGAGACTAACCTACATGTTGGAATCCATTTTTTGCTAATATTCCAACCATCATCATGGCTTATGTTATTGGGATGTTTCTCAATCTCAATAGATCCTCTAAATTTTGTTATTGAGTAGCATTCAATATTTGCTAATTATAACTTGGCATCTTCAATGCAAATTTGGTGCTTCGTATTATCTAATTATTCAACGAATGCAATGGTATAGACTTATTTGTGATTAATATAAAATAATTACGAAAGGGCAAGTTCCTTTTAGGCCATCTCACTCAAAAATCTTAGTAAGCCACACTTTACAGGTTTGCAAGCCATTCATAGATGCAAGAATATGAATTCGTTAAAGTACAATTTGGTCGATTCAAAGGCCCATAATCTATTCACTAAACCATAATACTTCCATTTTTTTATACATTCACCTACTTCTAATTTCCTATACAATATATATTTTGTTGCACTATTAACGAATCAAGCTTCCAAATTTTGACTTATAGTGAATACCCACCATCAAATTATTTTTTTCAAAGAAATGGTTAAAGAATATCTATTAAAACAAAATATGGATTTTAGTCCAAAACCTTTACATAATTCATCCATTTCCATCATAATTATGCTTTCTGATGTCCAATATAGATGCAGTCTATGCCTATGACATTTTTTTGCCTATAATTCTAAAAAAATGTCAACTAAAATTTTTTCTACTAAAGACTCTGTAAAATATACCTAAAAGATACCTAGGAATAGAAAAAAAATGCAATACATTATAAACTATTTCATAAAGAAAATTTGTCCAAAAATTGGCCTCCTAAATAGGCACATCTTCAAGATTGTAGCTCGAAGATTACTTTCGCTGCTCTATATCTTGAACACTATTTACTCTCGCCATATTCAACCTTAGAAGGGGCTAGCCATAGTCATGCAACAAACAAGTCCTTTGTCTTTGACAACTTACAATGAATGGCTTCCATCTTAGTCTAACTTCACTCTACAAACGGCCAATTTTAATCTCAAGCTTGGAGTTGGTTAAGAGTTGGAGGGGTTTATGGGCTTTTTCTCCAATCTCTTCATGATGCTTGAAGGTGATTTGCATGCGTTCCATAACCAAAAGGGATTTATTCATATTTTCATTAATATCAATGGAAGTAGAGCCACAAGAAGAGGAACCCACATTCTCCATGTTGAGCTTGCGCAATGATGACACCAGTTTGTGAATGCTGAATTTGAAAAAATCATGTTCCTAAAACCATACTCTATGAAATTCAGGTTCCAAAGAATGATATATATATACTATGTCGTCAAATGTATTCTAGGGGGAGTTAATGTTGGGACTAAGAATTCCATCATGGATTTTTCAATTCTTTACTCTCTTGATTGAATGTCGGGTTTGAATTTCCATGTGAAATCCTTGCTGTAAAACCAAATTGAAAAAAAAAAATTGCTACAGGGAAGGAGGGATTCAAGCCTTGGCGAAAGGCAAAATAAATGCAACCTTCACGACCAGATATTAAATTGAGACCCCACTTAGAGCAATGGGGAGAACAAGCAACATAAGGGGAATTCCACATGCCATGTGTGGATGCTTCTTTAATAGGATATCGAGAACTGATGAAGGGTGAAAACCGCCAAACCTTGATTCCCATGGGGAATGAACACTCTTGCACCGCACATCATAGAAACATTCAACAACATCATTCAACAAGGATTCCCAAGAGGCTGGACAACTAGCCTAGCAATACCCCTTTCTAAAAGTAGTGACATTAATAATCCTTCCAATTATAGAACCATTATGATCAATCCTTTTTTTGCAAAGCTTTTTGGAAGCATGGTAGAAAATAGAATCAGTAAGTGGGCAAAAGTAAAAGAAAAGAGAGAAAAATGAAAAATGGTTTTTAGGCCGAAGCATTCTATAGTGGATCATGGCATCACATTGAGACACATTATTGAAAAGGTTTGAGGGGATAAAGAAGAAGTATTCTATTGTTTTTGTGAGTTCAAAAAGGCATTTAACACAGTCCCTAGAGATAAGTTGTGGCAAGGAATGGAATAAATTGAAATTCCTTTGCATTATAGAGCTGTTGTCCATAGAATTTATGAAGAGGTGAAAGTCAAAATTAGAACCTCAGCGGGTATTTCAAAAATATTTAGAAGTGACATTGGAGTCAAGCAAGGTTTCCCTCTATCCCCTACTCTTTTTGGTTTATATATTGATAAACTAGTAGAGTGGCTAAATTTGCAAGGTGGGGATGGTGTTCAGTTGGGGGAGTTTGTTATAAATCATCTTTTATATGCTGATGATCTTGTATTGATTTCTAAATTGGCCCATGGATTGTAGATGCACCTATATGCCCTTGAAATTTTTTTTAGAGAAGTAGGGATGCAAGTCAATATTAGCAAGACAAAAATAATGATTTTCTCTAATAAAAGGAATCAGAGTGAGCATATTTTCTTCTTTGAAGGCAACATTCTTGAAGAAGTAAATGAGTACAAATACATCGGGATTGATTTCAACAACAAAATTAATTGGGAGGACTGCAGAAATAAGCGAATCTTAGGAGGGTGGAAAGAATTATATGTTCTTCAAAATAGATGTAGAGAGACAAAGTTATGGGATTTGGAAACGATTAAAGTTCTTTTTTGACTCCTAGTTTGTCTAGTGATGCTATATGGGTGTGAATTATGGGCTAACAGCACCCCTGTCTCAAAATGGAAGAAATTTGAAAAAATCCAAAAACGCCTAATCATGAGTAAATTCAAAATAAAAAGTTCGGTACCTTATGAGATAATGTTGAGTGAAACAGGGGCAACTCCCTTCGAAGAAATATCTATGGTGTGAATCATAAGATATCTAAAAAGGATTAAGAAAATGGGAGTAGGTAGATGAGCTAATGTTATCTTCAAGGAAGGCATGAGTGAAAGAAAGAAAACATGGATGATACAAAACTACACATGGATGCAAAAATGGAATATCTACCTCAATGCTTGTCCCATTGATCAGGAGTTCATAAATTTTACTCAAAATTCAAAATTACAGGATTGGGTTGAAACTAGGATGGTTGTGTAGATCTCATCTTCCCGATTCTTGCACCGCAAACGGTTCGAAAAACCGGTGTTGTATGAGGGAGATATTGCGTTCTGATCAAATTGCCAAACATGTAAAATTGGAATAGGTTTGACTGGGATGCCCAGTCAACAAGGTGGATGCACAGTCAGCAAAAGGAATATTCTAAGGAATATTCCTTTCCTCAGAGCCAACTGCAGGTTGATAAGTGGTGCCATTTGATTGGTTGGATGAGTTTGGTACATTGTTTTATGGGCCAATTGGGAGGTGCCACGTGGCTAGTCCTGAGGCCACAACATGGCCCTTGAACCACTGTGTAAAACTTTGGGGAGACATCCACAAGGTTCGACCCCGCGACCTCCAGCAGGCACACACAAGTCTCCACCACCCAAGTTGCACAATGTTTCTTAACTATCATTGGAGGCAACTTCTATTTGTGTTATAATACATTATAGTGTGGGGATTGGGGACTGCCAACGGTCCTAACCCACCAGTGGTCCCCGTGGGTGGTCACATTACAACGTTTAAGCTCCAACCGACATCGCAACAAATTTAACCTTTGACAATCCCACCAGCAGTTTCATACTTATCTCATGCAACGATCACCGCCCTTAACCACTCTCCAAACCGGCGTTCCAATCGGGGTTCAAGCCGTGGGTTCCACCTGTGGTTACGGTCATGATCGAGGGGTTTGGGGTCAGCATGTAGCCATCCCAACCACCGACTTTAAATGTAACGGATATTTCGGCGGTTAAGACTGGCGGAGGTTTGGCCAGCCCATGTTTTATGGCGGAATTTACCAATTTAACTCCAATTAAGTGGAGTCCTCCACTTTTAGTGGAGTTTTTGTAGGTTTAACTGGGAAAAAGAGTAGGAGAATCAATTTTCACCCATTCAAAGTGAATGAAGAGTCATTTTTTTGACTAATTGGAGCATTCTGAAGCCATTGGTGTAGAGATAACATCCATTAGAGGCCTATAACTACATGTATTTGAAAAATTTTGAGCATAATGAAAGATGGACATGCCACTGGGAGTTGGACCAACAGATGTAGCCCAGGAGGGGTGAATTGCTTCATCATGACTGCTGTGTAAATGTTATGTGGTGACTTATTTCTCTATTTTACGTTGTTGTTCAGTGTTATTTGTGCTTATTTCATGCTTCTAATTCACTAAAATCATCTACAATTCATGGTTAAAATCCTCAATCCTTAATCAAACTAATGAGACAAGTATGCACATGTTTATAAATTGAAAATAAACTTAGCACAAAAAAACTAATACAGTCCTTTCAGATCAGATTGGTGTCGGAGCTAGAGTTTATTCTTTGGTTTTGTTTAGTGCAAAGAATTGTTTAACTGTTTGAAATTTTTTAGATGCTTACTATGATCAAGCTCAAAAGAGGAGAAGGAAAATTGGTGGGAGCAAAAGGGTCTCAAGAAGAGCCAAAGCAAAGGAGAGCAAGATTTCCACGACTCTGTTTTGTGCTCAACCTAGTCTCCTAAATTGAGTTCATTTAATTGTCAACCAGGGTTGGTAAACTGCTGAAGTGAGGTGCACTATATGTGCCTAGGTATTTGTTTCTTACTGCGTTGTGTCTAGCATTTTATGATTTTTTGGGGTTTTTATGGTTTTATGTTTGCAAGGGAAAGAACTAAATGCTGGTGGAAAGAAGCTACTGGTTAAAAAAACAGAGTGAAGCCTAAATTATGGATGACAAATGACAAATGCAAATACTGAAACAGAACCAAACCTAAACTATGACTTAGAAAAATACAAAGCTTGATAATGACTTCAAGAAAATAAATCACAACATGAGCTTAACTTGTCCAATTCATTCATTAAAGATGTTTTGGAAGAGCTTGAGAAATGGGCAGTTAAGTGTAAATAAAGTTCTCCTAACTAAAAAATTAAACAATCAACTTATAATGATACAACATCTCATCCATGATTAAAGGTTTGTTGAAACATATTTGGAAAAGAACATTTGTAACATCATAAGATCTCTACTCTAAAACTAGCTCCTAATTCTATTCTGCAACTTAGTTTAACACCACTAAACCTCACTCAAAAGTTATATATTTCCTTTTAGAATAGTCTTTTGAGGAAAGGCTTGTTTGTGAAATGGTAAAAAGGTTGCAAAAGTACTCCAGGCCTTGGACTGATACTATCTTCTGTCCAGATGATTATGAGTTAATATAGGTTTGGAACAAAAGAAGTTTTGTAAATAATGAAGGCCGTGGTATTTAAGTTTAACAACTAATGCAATTTAATATGCAATGGATGGCAACCAAACGTGGAATGTAAATACAGTGAGCTAAGCTAGAACTGAACTAGAGTGCTACTAGTCTATAGTAAACAGTGCTAAACTAACAAGCCATTATCAAACTTGAAATGAAATAACAGAGCATGAAGTAAATGCAATTTTCCTCCGGAGTGCCCTAACTAAGTTATCATGCAATTAATCTATGGGATTCTACAGCCTATTTTGTTCATCATGAATGGTATTTTGGAAGAGCTTGTTAGAACAATCCTGGCTGTACAATTCAATGCAAATGCAAACATGAAAACTGAAAGCAATTACAATTAAAAACTAAGACATCACAGCTATTTCCTACCCATTTTTATGATATTTTGGAAGAGCGTTTTAAGAGTAAGATCAGCTATGCTACTTAGTGTAAACAAACAACTGAAACTTTCAGTATCACAGTCATGCCTTAGACATCATAAGGATTTTTTGGAAGAGTTTGCTTAGAATAAGTTCAATTGTGATAATGAACAAAAGAAATTGCAATTAAAATCTATAACACTACAGCCATTTCTCATTCATTATCATGATCTTTTGGAAGAGTTTCTTAGAACAAGTATAGCTATAGTGACTAATGAAATTAACTATGAACTAAAACTTCAAAAACATGAAAACAAACTAAGATAATTATCTAAATTACGAAAGTAAAGTCGTTCAGGAGGCAGGGGCCCTCTACCACCAGACGGAATCTAACTCAAAATCAACTCAACGCGTTCAAAGCAATGCTGTCTTCTTCATTAAAGGAAAATAACTTGAAACAGAGTATTCTCGGTCTTCAGAAATATAGCAGTCAATCCATGAAATCTAAGCAAAATCTAGAGCTAGCCTCTCGGTTTCCCGAGTGCATTTATATCAAATCTTCATAACAGAACTTGCAACAATACGGGGATCATTGTCTTTTCATATCAAAATCATACTAGAACTCTAAAGATGGCAGCGTAGAGGGACAAAGGACATCTGGACTGTCCTAGTCCTATTAGGAGTCTGCCTCCTTGAATGAGTTCCCACGTACCAAAACCACGTCCAGAATTCAGTTCATTCTTCATGGTGAGCAACGAACGATGAGGACATGATGTGGAATATACCCATGTGTGGCTTTTCCTGAGAGGACACCTGGAACATGCTTGAATGTGAAGACAGCTGCAGAATTGGCGGTTAGCTACGGAATGTCTGCATTCTGTAGCTAGTTTCAATTCAAAATGCATTACAATGACAAAATCACAAAACTTAGCAAGTTAGCCATGTTATTCATTCTAAAAGTAATTTTAACTAATTTCATTGATCATTTGGGCCTGGGATAACAATGGAAAAAGGAAAATGGAGTGAAGTAAGATGAAAGAAAGAACAATCTTGGGGCTTAACATACCCCCACTGCTGACTTCTTGCATGTCCTCATGCAACTTATTCCATAAACTCAGAGACTTCTGCAAGAACATCCAACCCTCTTCTTCTTCTTTGCCTGGAAGTTAAAGGTCTTATGGGCTTCTTGATGACTAACTTGAACCTTAAATTGGTAAGTGCCCTGATTAACTTCTTGTTCCTCTTTTTCAACTTTTCATTAGCCTTTTCCACTTTGTCCATTTGTAGAGATAAGGTTGAGTTCATACTGGTTTTGAGTTTGACTTGTTCCTTGAGAATATCATTCTCAGTTCTGATATGTCTATTAAGTACTTCCAACTCATACCTATCTCTTCTTAACACATCTATTTCGGACAGTGGAGGACTAGGGGTTCTATCTCTACTCTCTGAAGCTTTCCTTTCCAATGTTTCAACATAGTTATAAATTTCTTGTTGTGCAGGGTCAATTTCAGGGGCTTCTTCATCAAAATCTTCTTCAACATCTTCTTCAATAGATTTTTCCTCATCTTCTATGTTTATCACCCGGTTTGTTTGATCTGTGTTTTCCTTAGTTTCCCCCTAAGTCTATGGCTCCTTCTCGGCTGGGATGGTCCCTCTCCTTTTTCTGTGGAAAATTTTCTGATTACCCTCTCTTCCTTAAGCTGTCTCTTAATCTGAGTCAACTTCTCAAAGATTATTTCTTCACTGCTATCTTGAATTGCTTTATCAGTTTCAATTTTAGAGGCTCTCCATTTTCTGCTTCTCTTTGTAGGTTGATGTTCAGGTGAAGGCTCTTTTGGTTCCTCAAAGTGATTTCTCACCAAGAAATTATCCCAAGTATCTTTTGTTTTGGCTAAATGGTGTTCAACTAGAATCTTAACCAAGCCATGATGGTATAGAGTTGTTTCTAGGAATTGGACTCTCCTTTGAACACTTGAAGCCATATTTTTTAAACTTTGAAGCAAGAAATAGGGCAAATTAAGCTCTTCTTCCAGAAAATGCATTATCAACCTAATATGGTAAACATAAAAAGTACCATATCTACCTTCACAAGTGATAAATTTTTGTAGAATAAGCAATATGTTTCTCCATTTATTTTTTAATGCAGAGCTTGGAATTCCCTTTTTAAACACAGTGACATCCATACCTGGTGATTTGAGGATTTGCTTCCATGATTCATTATGAAATTCTCTGTTCTTAAACCATCTTTCTCCATGTCTAAGCAATCTTGTTGCTTCTGCAATAAAAACCTCTGTGACAGTGAATTTAACATCTCCAACTTCAACCTCGGTTCCTTTGAATGACCTTGCAAATGTTTTAGTAACTTCTTTGTGGAAGCCATTAAATTTCTCAAGGAATTGTAGCCATCCTGCCTGTTGCAACATTTCTCTGCTTTGAGGGTATCCTTCCAGGTATTTTGTGCCCACTGGTTCAGTTCTCATGATGAGGCCCATAATTTCTTCTTCAATCTTCGGATTAGTACTCTTTCTGCTCATGGAGACAATGAATTCAACCTTCAAACTGATATTCCTCTGCTTCACAGTGATAGTGCTTCAATCTTCAAACTGATATACCTCTGCTTCATGGTGATAGTGGCTTCAAATTTCAAACTGATATACCTCTGCTTCATGGTGACGAGAGAGATACTCTGTTTCTGGGAATGTAGCACGGAGGGTTGGCTACGGGATGGAGTAATAGGGAGTGGTTACGGAACGAGTTAATGAAGTGAGGTGAAGAAAACAAATCAATGAGTGAAAATACCGTGGAGATATTTTACAACGGATTCAAAAATCATCATTAAATGATTTGGCTGGGTGACGTGAGAAAATCAATTACTTCAGCATTTAACCGCTTAGATAATGATCGGGTATAGGATTTGAAATGAAGGATTTTTATCCAAAGTTTTGCGGAGGGTATATTTGGCATGATCAATAAAAATAATCAAAACAACTTTTCAAATGATTCATAACTAAAACTATACTAAATTTTTTTATGATATGCCATTATAATCAGAACTTTTTACCTTTGCTTTTCATCTGCTTTTTGTGGTCTCTATATACTTTGTTCTCCTCTGGAAACCATTACTTTGTGAGTCTTCATAATCCTTCTTAATTTTGCTTGTTCATGGATATACTGGATCATTTTGTTGCAATTCAAATGTCTGCTGATCAGTGCCATCAGGATCTGTAGCTGCGGAATGACTGCCTGGCTGCGGAAAGTCTGATTAGCTGCAGAATGTCTGTTCAGCTGCAGAATGTACCTGTAGAGAATTTTAATCATGGAATGGAGTGGTTTGGAATATAAGTGGAATATTATATGGAATGAGTGAAGATAAATGATGAAATATGGTATAATGGGATATGTATGAAGTGAATGATGGAGTGGGATGGATTACAATTTATGAAATGGAGTGGAAAAATATAAGAAATGGCCTGCAATCCATGACATGTGTTATTCATTTGCAGAAAAACATCAAACTTTAAATTTTGATATGGAAATGAGGTGGATGAAGTATGGAATGAGATGAATGAAATATGGAATGAAGTGAAGTATGAATGAATGAATGAAATTGAGTATGGATGGATAAGTAAATGGAATGAAATGAAATGAGATGGATCATAAGTGCAATGGATCTGAACTTATGATTTTGTAACAGCTGCTTGCAGAAAAAAAATGGAAAAGTTAGAGTGTCAGAAAGACTCTGATTTTCACCCTATCTTTTCTGTATAAACATGCCAATCAGTGATTGGTTTTCATGTTTATACTTTATTTATTTATTTATTTTTTTTATTTTTTTTATATTTTTTTTAAAGAAATGACTTCAGAAAATTCAATGAAGTTGATGAAGAAGAAAGATTATTCTTCATTAACTTCACATCACTGTTTTCCTGGAACTTCTTGACAAATTCTTCTCTTGAGAGTGGTTTGTGATACAGCTTCAATCTATGACCATTCAAAAGAAAAGTGACCTCTTCTTCATCTATTGTCCTGATTTTTACTGCTCCATTGTCAAAAAATTTAACAATTTCATATGGCCCAAGCCAATGTGTTTGAAATTTACCTTGAAAATCCTTGAATTTTGAATCAAACAAGAGAGCCCAGTCACCTTCTTTGAATTTCTTCTCTTTGATGTACTTATCATGCCATCTAGTCCTTTGTTGTTGAACTAGACTTGTTTTCTGAACTGCATCTTGTATGATCTCATCCAATTCATTAATCTGCTCCAATCTATGCTTTTGTGCCTCCGTTAAATCAAGTCCTAGCTGAACTGCCATTTTGAAAGTTTGAATCTGGAACTCTATGGGAAACAAAACTTGCTTTCCATAAACAAGTTCATAAGGAGTATGACTTGTTGTGTTTCTCCATGTAGTTCTATAGGCCCACAAGGCTTCAGGAAGCCTATCTACCCAATCTCTTCTATGTAAATGAACAGTATTTGTTAGGATTCCTTCAATGACCTTATTAGTAGATTCCACTTGACCATTTTCTTGTGGATGATAAGGAGTAGATTTTCTATGCCTAATTTTGTACCTCTCCATCATTTGTTCCACTAGCCTCGATGTAAATTGAGCTCCTTGATCTGTAAAAATTTCCCTTGGGACACCAAAACGAGTAAAAATATCCTCAAAAAGAAAATTAACTACAGATGCTTCATTAGCAAAAAGTAATGGCTTGGCCTCTACCCATTTTGTAACATAATCAGTGCAAACTAATATATATCTCTTTTGTCTTGATGGAGGACTAATAGGTCCTACAAAATCCAAAGCCCATTTTTCAAAAGGTTCAATATGTACCTGAGGTTGTAATGGCATCTCACCTGAAGGAGAAGGTTTCCCTACCCTTTGGCAACTGTCACACCTTTTGACATACTATTTAGCATCTTTAAACAAGGATGGCCAATAATATCCTAAATGAAGGATCTTATAAGTTGTCCTTTTATCAGCAAAGTGTCCGCCACAATGTTCATCATGACATGCTTTGAGAATCTCAGGCATCTCATCTTCCCGAACACATCTTCTAATGATCAAATCTGGACCTGTCTTGTACAACTCATTAGCAACCCATGAATATTTTGCACTGTCAAAAATGATTTTTCTTTTATCTCTTGCATTCATTATTGAAAGAAATTTTCCTGAAACTAAATAATTAGCAATGTCAGCAAACCAAGGAGTTTGAGTAGAAATTGCAAAAAGATATTCATCAGGAAATTGATCTTCAACTGGAGTGTCATCTTTGATGTTTTGGAGTCTAGATAGGAAATCAGCTACTGTGTTTTGTTTTCCAGACCTATCTAGAATGGTAATGTTGAATTCTTGTAAAAGCAATAACCATCTTATGACTCTGCCATTAGTAATTGATTTTTTCATTAAGTATCTAATTGCAGAATGATCAGTGTGAACAAAAGTTTCATAGCCTGTTATATAGTGTCTGAATTTTTTTATGGCATGAACAACAACTAAAAACTCTTTTTCAGTTACAGTATAGTTTAACTCTGCAGGAGTCAAATTTTTACTGGTATAGTAGATGGCATAAGGAATCGGGTCTTTTTGTCCCAATACTGCTCCTAGAGTTGTATCAGAAGCATCTGTTGAGATATGAAAAGGTAACTTCCAGTTAGGTCCCCTTAAAATAGGTGCTTCAGAAATTTTTGTTTTCAGGGTTTCAAAGGCTAACTGGCAATCAGAATTCCATTTGAATTCACAATCTTTGGTAAGTAATTTGAAGAGTGGAGATTCTATCTTGGTGAAGTTTTCTATAAACCTCCGATAATATCCTGTAAATCCTAGAAAACTCCTAACATCTTTTTGACAACTTGGAATAGATAAGTTAGAGATGACTTCAACTTTTGACTCATCGACTCTAATCCCATCCCCTAAAATATGATGCCCCAAAACAATACCTTTAGTAAACATCATGAAACATTTCTCATGACTAAGTGAAATATTTTCTTCTTGACATCTCTTTAAAACTTTTTCCAAGTTTGCTAAAGCTTCTTCAAATGTGTTTCCATAAACTGTGAAATCATCCATATATACCTCTACACAATCATGTATTAGATCTGAAAAAATTCCTAATACTTCCCTTTGGAATGTTGCAGGTGCATTGCATAATCCAAATGGAAATACTCGGTAAGCATAGGTACCCCAAGGACAGGTAAATGTGGTTTTGTCTTGATCTTCAAGTGCTACTTGGATTTGGTTGTAACCACTAAACCCATCTAAGAATGAGAAGTACTTTTTGCCAGCTAATGTATCTAACACTTGATCTATGAAAGGTAAAGGAAAATGGTCTTTAAGAGTAGCTTTGTTTAGTTCTTGGTAGTCAACACATACCCTCCATTTTCCATTTTTCTTTGGCACAATTACCAAAGGAGAAACCCACTGACTATCTAAAATAGGATAGATGAAATTAACATTTAACAATTTTTGCAATTCTTCCTTGACAATTTCCCTAAGATTTGGATTCATCTGTCTTTGAGGCTGTCTGATTGGTTTGCAATTTGCCTCTATATAGATGTGATGAGTACAAGTCTTGGGACTTATCCCTTTCATGTCGGTGTATTCCCATGCATATGCAGAAGAATGTCTCTGTAATACTTTGACTAACTCTTCTTGTTGAGATTTTTCTAGGTTTTTGTTTATGTTCAAGGTTTTGCCTGGAAAAATTTCACTTGTAGAGCTGCCAAATTTGTCCATAGAATGAAGAGACATCTACCTAGATGACAAGAACTCAATATTGGATCCCTCTTGAAATGATTCTTGTTTGTGTTCTGGAGAAGATTCAAAGTTTTCTAGAGTATTCAGAATTTGATTGTCTTCACTAATTTCTGAAATTGTGAAGAGTGGTTGTAAATATTCTTCATCCTCTATCCATTGAGTGTCATCTAGATCTGTAATTGTCCTAGCTGGAGGATATAAAGTGAATTTCTTAGTTGAAATACCATCAGAAATATACATATCACCGGACCTACAACTAATAAAAGCATCAGCTGTAGCCAACCAAGGTCTTCCTAATATAACAGAATGGCCTCCTAGATTATTCTTAGGAGTTAGGATCATGAAATCCACAGGGTACTCCCAAGAATCTAGGGACACTGGAATGTCTTCTATTACCCCATCAGGTTTGATCACAAATCTGTCTGCTAATTGTAATAATGTGGGTGTAAAGAGAAGATTAGGAAGTTTCATTTTATCCATGATTTGTCTACTCATGATATTGATTGCTGCTCCTAAATCAATGAGTGTGTTTTGGATCTCAATTCCATTGATGTGAATTTTAACAACTGGATTTCCTAGGTCTAGATACTTTGGAATAGCAATCTTACCCATCATAATGTCTGCTATTTTTCCTGTCAGTTGAATTTTCTTTGTCTCTCTTATTCTTTTTCTTGTTTTCTTCATGCTCAACTCCTTTATTGTCTTTGCTAAAATTGGAATTTCCTTGATGGCTTGTAATAATGGAATCTTAATGCAAACATTTCTCAACTCATCTAGGAAATCATAATTAGGCACCATAATTTGTTTTTCTACACCTCTATCAATTTGTAATATTTCTGGAAAGGGAGGTATAGAAGTAGATGTTGATGGCTGCTCTAATACAGGAGTTGAAATTATTGGTTCTTTTTGCTTTGATTTTTCAATGTTTGGGTTCTGAAAAGATGTATCTTCTTCAAGACTTTTATTCACCCGTAGAGAATCGTCCTCAGAGTTATCTTGTTCTTGGATGATCACAGAAGGTTTCCTCTTTTAAATTATTCTTCCAAACCTAAGTTGAACATCACTAAGGTCTAAAGGAGTAATTAAATAAGTTGGAAACTGTTGGCCTTCTATCATGTATGTGTTCTGAGGATTTTTATTATTTGGGTTTGGTATGGGTTGAGCAGGAAACTGATTTTATTTTTGAGGAAATGGTAAGGGAAGTGGTTGATTTTGATGTGGTAGGTTCTGATGATGTTGTTGAGGATTTTGTTGAAAATTTTGTTGAAAATTTTGAGGATAAAAATGTGGGTATGGTGGATAGGATGGTGGATACTGATAGTACTGAGAGTATCTTCCATAGGGATTTTGTGCTCCTTGTGCCCAAGCTTGAGATTGATTTTGAAATTGAGGCCAAGGTTGCTGCCAAGAATTCCAAGGTGGAGGTTGGTTATACATTTGATCATGGAATCCTTGTGTTTGAGGTCCTTGCCAAGGCCTTCTAGAGACAAAATTGAGAGATTCTGTGGAATTTGTAGGAGTTTCCTCTTGAAAGACAGTGTTGAGACCAGGAAGGGAAGGACAATTCTTGGTCTCATGTTTTTCAGAACAAATGACACAGGTCTCTACAAATTTTACATCCAAAGGACACTCTCTCAAGGCATGTTTCTTTCTACATTTGGGACAAAAGATTGCTAAGGCATCAGATTCAACTTTTTGCTTGTTTTGTAACTTAAGGGTGTCTATTTGTTCACTAAGACTCCCTAAAATATCAGATTTGAATTCATCAAGCATATTTCCTATTTCTGCCCTACTTACTGTCCCAGAAGCAGACTTACTTGCCCTTGCAAGAGCAGGGTCTCTTGGTCCTTTTACAGTTTTAGATTTCCCTCTTGAAAGGTTGATACATAATTCAGCTATTTCAGGTAATGTGAGCTGAGATATATCCCATTTTCCCATCATGTTAAGGATATCTAACCATTCATCCCTAATTGTTTTCAACAAGAGAGCTTTTAAGGTGTCTTGATCTAATTTTTCCATTTTTTCTCTTTTGATGTTGTAATGAAATCTCTCCAACAAATCTTCCAAGTTTTCATCTTCTTTTTGTAACATCTTAAACACTTCTTCCTTATGATTAACTGGCATACAATAATCCAAATACCTCTCTAGAAATGCTTGTTTCATGTCTTCCCATGTCCTAATAGAACTGTTGATCAAACTCATAAACCACTTCAATGCTGCTCCTTTCAATGTTGAAAGAAATAGTTTAAGTTTTTGAGCATCTTGTAAGTAGTCATAAGTTCTACACAGGATTTCAAATTCAAATAGGAAGGTTTCAGGATCTTCAGTTTTAAGTCCATAGAAGTTTGGAAGGACAGAGGGTGAAATATTTTTAATGGTTGTATTGGTTTCTTCATCTATTATAGGAAACCCAAAAGAGCTTCCCATTTCTCTTCTACCTCTTCCTCCTTCTGCACCTCTACCTCCTTCTCCTCTACCTCTACCTCTACCCCCTCCAAATAATGTGTGTTCTCCATTAAAGACTCATCCTCCCCCTTCTTCTGCCATGGTTGATTCTCCTGTGGAAGTGGAAAAGTTTGTGTCCCTAACAGGAGTCTTTGGATCTTCTTCTAAGGCAGGTTCAGTTGATGAAGTGGAAGGTTTCTCTAATGGAATATATGATCTTAGGTCTTCTAGAAGTCTAGGATCAGTAAAGGATGGAATGTGGGTCTGAGTTGAAGGTGTACTAGCTCTTGGTCTAGGTGAAACAAGTGGTGTTCTAGGAATCAAACTTCTGTTTCTGCTGCTTATGAATCTACCCCTTGAGTCTCTCTCTCTACACATATAATTGTTTTTGGGAGTTAAGAAACAAAGGTTAGCTAGTTTTCACTTCCCCGGCAACGGCGCCAAAATGTTTGGGCTCAACCTGGTCTCCTGAATTGAGTTCATTTAATTGTCAACCAGGGTTGGTAAACTGCTGAAGTGAGGTGCACTGTATGTGCCTAGGTGTTTGTTTATTACTGCGTTGTGTTTAGTGTTTTATGATGTTTTCGGTCTTCTGATGGTTTTATGTTCACAAGAAAAAGGACTAAATGCTGGTGGAAAGAAGCTATTGGTTAAAAACAGAGTGAAGCCTAATTTTTTGATGACAAATGACAAATGAAAATAATGAAACAGAACCAAACCTAAACTATGACTTGGCAGAATACAAAGCTTGATAATGACTTCAAGAAAATAAATCACAACATGAACTTAACTTGTCCAATTCTTTCATTAAAGATATTTTGGAAGAGCTTGAGAAATGGGCAGCTAAGTGTAAAAATTCTCCTAACTAAAAAATTAAACAATCAACTTATAATGATACAACATCTCATCCATGATTAAAGGTTTGTTGAAACATATTTGGAAAAGAACATTTGTAACATCATAAGATCTCTACTCTAAAACTAGCTCCTAATTCTGTTTTGCAACTTAGTTTAACACCACTAAACCTCACTCAAAAGTTATAGATTTCCTTTTAGAATAGTCTTTTGAGGAAAGGCTTGTTTGTGAAATGGTAAAAAGGTTGCAAAAGTACTCCAGGCCTTAGACTGATACTATCTTCTGTCCAGATGATTATGAGTTAATATAGGTTTGGAACAAAAGAATTTTTGTAAATAATGAAGACCGTGGTATTTAAGTTTAACAACTAATGCAATTTAAAATGAAATGGATGGCAACTAATCTTGGAATGTAAATACAGTGAGCTAAGCTAGAACTGAACTAAGGTGTCACTAGTCTACAGTGAACTGTGCTAAATTAAAAATCCATTATCAAACTTGAAACAAAACAACAGAGCATGAATTAAATGGAATTTGCCTCCGGAGTGCCCTAACTAAGTTATCATGCAATTAATCTATGGGATTCTACAGCCTATTTCGTTCATCATGAATGGTATTTTGGAAGAGCTTGTTAGAACAATCCTGGCTGTACAATTCAATGCATTTGAATGCAAACATGAAAACTGAAAGAAATTACAATTAAAAACTAAGACATCACAGCTATTTCCTACCCATTGTTATGATATTTTGGAAGAGCTTTTTTTAAGAGTAAGATCAGCTATGCTACTTAGTGTAAACAAGCAACTGAAACCTTCAATATCACAGTCATGCCTTAGACATCATAATGCTTTTTTGGAAGAGTTTACTAGAATAAGTTCAACTGTGATAATGAACAAAAGAAATTACAAATAAAACCTATAACACTACAGCCATTTCCCATTCATTATCATGATCTTTTGGAAGAGTTTCTTAGAACAAGTATAGCTATAGTGACTAATGAAATTAACTATGAACTCAAACTTCAAAAACGTGAAAACAACTAAGATACTTATCGAAATTACGAAAGTAAAGCCGCTCAGGAGGCAGGGGCCCTCTACCACCAGACGGAATCTAACTCAAAATCAACTCAACGCGTTCAAAGCAATGTTGTCTTCTTCATTAAAGAAAAATAACTTAAAACAGAGTATTCTCGATCTTCAGAAATATAGCAGTCAATCCATGAAATCTAATCAAAATCTAGAGCTTGTCTCTCGGTTTCCCGAGTACATTTATAACAAATCTTCATAACAGAACTTGCAACAATACGGGGATCATTGTCTTTTCATATCAAAATCGTACTAGAACTCTAAAGATGGCAGCGTAAAGGGACAAAGGACATCTGGACTGTCCTTGTCCTATTAGGAGTCTGCTTCTTTGTGTGAGTTCCCATGTACAAAACCACGTCCAGAATTCCGTTCATTCTTCATGGTGAGCAACAAACGTTGAGGACATGATGTGGAATACACCCATGTGTGGCTTTTCCTGAGAGGACACACAGCAGCATGATTGAGCGTGAACAAGCTACGGAGTGGGTTAGCTCAGGAATGTGCACGTGACGGTCCTTTCAGATCATATTGGTATCAAAGGTAGAGTTTATTCTCTGGTGTTGTTTAGTGGAAATATTTGTTTAATTGTTTGCAAGTTTTTAGATGCTTACTAGGCTCAAGCTCAAAAGAGGAGAAGGAAAAATTGGTGGGAGCAGAAGGGTCTCAAGAAGATCCAAAGCAAAGGAGAGAAATATTGCCACAATTTCCACCACCTAGTTCACCTCCTAAGGAAGCAGAAGTTACTATAAGCATGCCTCATGAGGAAGGAGAAATCCATGAAGAGATGGATCCCAAAGAGGAAGAAAGAGTGTTCAAGAAAGCATTCCTTGACATGACTGAGATGGGTAGAATCCTTTATCAAGAAAGGAATGAGAGACTAGAAGGAAAAGGATCCAAACTTCATAATGAAGGATAGGAATCTTCAGGAGGTCTCAATGATGAACATAAGTCAAAGAAGGGCAATTGAGGAAATGGAGGCAATGGAGAGCCATCATCCTCACCCTCATCATCATCATCCTCTACTTCATCATCATACATCAACCATACAAGTCAAAGAACACTGGTAAAAGTCATTTTTTTAAAATTGATGTTAAGTTTGAATTGCCAATGTTTCATGGTGAAGTCAATGCTGAAAATCTTGATAATTGGATTAGGAAATTGGAGGTATATTTGAGAATCCAGAACCTTCAAGATGATGATACCAAAATTTAATTAGCTTCATTGACAATGGAAGGTGCAACACTTGTTTGGTGGGAATCGAAGACAAAAGAGGAGATCAAGAAGAATGGTAAGATTATTCTATCATGGACTGATATCATTACTGCAATAAAACAACAATTTTATCCATTAGCTCATATGCAGAAATCCATAATGAATAGCAAAACTTTACACAATTGAAGGGACAGAATGTGCAAGAATACACCCAAGAATTTAGGAGAAGAGCTCTCTTATTAGGGGTGAATTTCAGAGCCAAGATACTTTGCTCAATTACATAGGAGGCTTACATAGCTAGCTAAAACATACTATTCTCATGTTTAATCCCACAAGTCTAGATGAAGTATATGTTCAGGCCACACATCTAGAAGATAGAGGGAAAAACATTTCTGAAGAGGGTAGGAAGAAACCTTTTAAGGGGAAAAACAAAGAGAAGACCTCAAAAGGTAAAAGAAAAAAGAATGCATCTGTTAAGAAAGAGGGAGAAAATTTGGTTTGTAAAAATTTTTCAAAAGAAGGCCATGATGAAAATCATTGTTGAAATTACATGTTGAAATGAGGCCCAAGAAATACAACAACAAAGGGAAACATAAAACTGCAGCTACAACTCAACATGATTTAGGAGAGGATTCAGGTGATGAATCTAATATTATAGCCATGGGATTGAAAAACATGAAGGGAAAATAAATTGAAACTAAACCCAGTACTAGTACATCAAACTGTCGCATACATGCTCCAATTGAAGAAGAAAGAATTGAACTGTTTCATGTGAGGGTCATATCCAAACATACCAATATTGACACATTGTTTGAAAGTGGGTCACAAGCAAACTTAATCTCTGAAGACTTGGTCAAGAAACTTAATCTTGAGACCGTACCACATCCAAATCCATATCCACTTGGTTGGATTTGTAAGGATGCAAGTTTACAAGTTTCAAAGAAGTGTATATTGTGGTTTGCAATCACGGCACATTTTTTCGACACAGTTGAAATAGATGTGGTTCCACTTGACATAACAGGTATTGTGTTGCAGAGTCCCTACTTGTATGACAGGAAAGAAATATTCCATCACCATGAGAACAAATACCATTTATTCAAAGATGTTAAGGAGTACATTGTTAGAGCACATCGCAAGAAGACAAACATTGCTATGGTAAATCTTGGACAGGTAAAGAGGCTGGTGAATTCAAGTAAGAATTTTATTCTTCTAATGATTAAGCCTAAAGCTGATGTTAATCATGAATAATTTGAGGGATGTGATCCTAAGTTGAAATCAGATTATGATGTAGTTGATGCACATCATGAGATGTTTCATGAGCCAACAGGATTGCCTCCAAAAAGGGAGATTCAACATGAGATTCAGTTGCAGCAAGATTGTCCTCTTCCAAACATCGGTATGTATTGCATGTCGATAATGGAGAATGTTGAAATAAAGAGGAAAATCAAGGAGATGTTGGAAAAATGAATCATAAGGCCAAGCACTTCTCCATGTGGTTCACCCATATTCTTGATTCCAAAGAAAGATGGGACTTGGCGCATGTGTGTAGACTTCAGAGCTTTGAACAAGATAACGGTAAAGAATCGATACCCACTCCCAAGGATAAATGATTTTCTTGATCAGCTAAAAGAAGAAATTTTTTTCACTAAGTTAGATTTACAAAGTGGATATCATCAAGTAAGAATTGCAGAAAGTAACATATGGAAAATTGCATTCAAAACCAAACAAGGACTCTTTGAGTGGTTAGTAATGCCATTTGGTTTGTGTAATGCACCGACAACTTTCATGTGTATTATGGATAGTGTTTTGCGTCCATTCCTTGATGACTTTGTGATTGTGTAATTAGATTACATATTGATTTTCAGCAAAACAAGAGAATAACATGTCTTTCATGTGAATAAAAATCTTGATGTTCTGAAGAAAGATAAATTGTTTCTTAAGCTGTCAAAGTGTGAGTTTGGAAAGACTTATTTGGTTTATTTAGGACACATTGTAGGAGGAGGAGAGTTGAGAATTGATCTTCTAAAGTGGAAGCCATTGTGAATTGGCCCACACCCAGAACAGTAACCGAGGTAAGAAGTTTCTTAGGTGCAACTCAGTATTGGAGAAATTTTATTGCTAACTTTTCTGCCATCGCAAATCCTATGCATGCAGTGACAAGTGTGCAGAAAGGCTTCCAATGGGGAGGCAAACAACAACAAGATTTTGAAGCTTTAAAATACAACATCATTTCAGCTCGAGTCCTTGCATTACCAAATTTGAGAAAGCCATTCGAGATACAAACTGATGCTAGTGATTATGCCATGGGCGCAGTTATTTTGCAGCATGGTAAGCCTATTGATTTTCATTCTGAAACATTCAATTTGGTTGTAACTAATTTTCCTACATATGAAAAAGAACTGTATGTGTTGGTACAAAGCGTCAAGAAGTGGAAACAATACTTGATGGGTAAAGAGACTATTTTGCATACCGATCACCAACCATTACCATATTTGCAGTCGCAAACAAAATTGCAACAATCAAGACATTTCAGGTGGATGGGATTTCTTCAACAATTTCACTTGGATGTAAGGTACAAGAAAGGTATTTTCAATAAAGTTTCTTATATTCTTTCAAGACCGATTATTAGTGCATCTACTTTACTCAAAAAATATTCTATTGTATATGAGAGTTACATAGAACAATATGCATAAGATGTAGATTTTCAAGATGTGTATACTAGTTTGAGTGAAGGGAATCATGTTGAAGAAAAATATTATCACATGCATAAAAATTTGTTGTTTCATTTGGGCAAGATGTGTATGCCACAAGGAGAGAGGCTAAGTGCCATGAGAGAAGCTCATTCATCTCTTATTTCTCGACACTTTGGGGTAAGCGAAATAGTGGCGCATCTACAAAGGTATTGTTATTGGCCTCGCATGGTAGATAGTGTGTCGAGTTTTATAAGAGGTTGTTCTATGTGTGCAACAAGCAAGCCTAGTAATAGGAAGCTTGGGTTGTACATACCACTACTGGTACCATAAAGACCATGGGAGAGTGTCTCCATGGACTTTGTTGGAGGTCTACCTATGTAAAGAAAACAACATGATTATCTTTATGTTGTTGTGGATAGATTCAGTAAAATGTGTATACTTATGCCATGTAAGAAAACCATTACTATTGAACAAACTGCTGAGATTATTTTCAACATGTATGGGTTCATTATGGATTGCCAACTTCTATTGTTAATGACAGGGATTCCAGGTTCATTGGGAATTTTTGGTCCAAACTTTGGAGTATGATGGACACAAAGTTGAAAAACAGTACTTCTTTTCATCCACAAAATGATGGACAGACCGAGGTGGTGAACAGAACCGTTGTGAATCTATTGAGAGGATATTGCAGCAAACATCGTAAGTTATGGGATGAGCAACTGCATTACATTCAACACGCTTACAACCGGGCAAAGCACTCTTCTACTCAGACATCACCTTTTGAATTATGCTTTGGGTATTTGCCAAAATCGCCATTAAAATTCATCTTTGGAAAGGATGTTGCAATAGATGGCCATAGTGATATTGATAAGGCTCAAAATTTCATTGAGAAAATTTAGATTATACATCAACCAGTTCAAGAACAACTTGAGAAAAGTCAAAGAAAGTACAAAGAGAGGCATGAAAAACATAGAGTTGATCACAAGTTTCAAGAAGGATATGAGGTATGGTTGCACATTAGCATAGAAAGGATGCAAGGGGAAGGTAAAAAGCTCAAACCCATTCGCTATGGTCCATTCAAGATCATAAAGCAAGTTGGTAACAATGCATTTCAACTTGACTTGCCTTCATATATGCAAATGTATTCAATTGTTAATGTTGAAAAATTACGTTTTTATTGGCCACCTTTGATAGATGATCAAGGAAGTGATGTTCAGCTGCCTTCCATTGAAAATTTTTCGCCAGAATTTCTGGATGAGCTCAAGGAAGATATCATTCTTGACATGAGGACAAGAGCATCCAAGAGGGGAAGTGTTCACTACCTTCGAGTTGGGCTCAAATGCACTAAACCAAGCAAGGAAAAGTGGATGGAGGTTGGAAAGGTGAGGAAGTTGTACCCTCATCTATTGAACAGGTAATCAAGTCTTTTGGGGTCCAAAAGCTTCCCAATGGGGAGAAGTGATCAAGAGTTCATAATTTTTTTCTCAAAATTGACAGTTATAGGATTGGATTGAAACTAGGATGGTTGCATAGTTCTCGTCTTCCTGATTCTGACACCGCGAACGATTCTAAAATCCGATGTCGTATGAGGGAGATATCGCGTTTTGATCAAATTCCCAAACAGTTAAATTTTGCGACAGGGTTGACTGAGATGCCCAGTCAGCATGGAGGATGCACAGTCAGCAAAAGGAATATTTTGAGGAATATTCCTTTCCTCATAGCCAATCAGTAGATGACAAGTGGCACCATCCTATTCGTTGATGGGTTGTACGTTATATTTTATGAACCAATGGGAGGGTGACACATGGCCAGGCCTCAGGCCGCCACGTGTCCCCTTAGTGGTATGGTAAAATTTTATGGAGGTCCATAAGGCTCAACCCCGCGACCTCCGACAGAGCATGCCCAAGACTTAACCACCCTCGCTATGTTGTGACTTAACATTATATGCAGTCGGGTTATATTTAACATGTAATGGAATTTGCGTTTGGGGTTGGAACCGCCGACGGTCCAACCCACCAACGGTTCCATCGGAGGTGGTCAAATTACTACATATAAATGTTACAACAAAACATAAACTGATGGTTTAAACCTTCCGCCGTCACCGCAACCTTTATGTTATAATTATCATATTTTATAACTCTCCGCGCGGTTTAAACTCTGACAATTTCATTAACATAACTGCAAAGCAAAGTCTCTGCCTTTACAACCGTGGTTCAACCCTTGAGTTCCGCTGACCTTCAACGTTCAGGTCGTGGTTTGGGTTGGCATGTGGCCACCCAACCACTAACATTAAATATTGTGGTTAGTGCTAGCAGAGTTTTAGAGCGCGCCTTAAATTTGTGCAGTTTACACTAAAATAACTCCAGTTAACTGGAGTTCTCCACAATTAGTGGATATTTTCTAGGTGTTACTAGGAAAATGAGTTGGAGGCTCAATTTTCATGCATTCTGAGTGAATGAAGATTTAATCTAGACTAATTGGAGCATTCTAGAGCCATTGCTGCAGAGAAAACAACCATTAGAAGTCTGTAACTACATGTATTTGCAAAATTTTGAGCATAATGAAAGATGGACATGTCATTGGGAGTTGTACCAGCAGATGTAGCCTAGGAGGGGTGAACTGCTTCATCATGCCTGCTGTGTAAATTTTATGTGGTGACTTATTTCTCTATTTTTCACTGATGTTCAGTGTATTTTTGTGCTTATTTCATGCTTCTAATTCACTAAATTCATCTATAATTCATGGTTAAAATCCTCAATCCTTAAGAAAACTCAAGAGACAAGTATGCGCATATTTATAAACTGAAAAGATACTTAGCGCAACAAAACTAATACAGTCCTTTCAGATCATATTGGTATCAGAGCTAGAGTTTATTCTTTGGTGTTTTTTAGTGCAAAGATTTTTTTAAATGTTTGCAAGCTTTTAGATGCTTACTAGGCTCAAGCTCAAAAGAGGAGAAGGAAAATTGGTGGGAGCAAAAAGGTCTCAAGAAGAGCGAAAGCAAAGGAGAGCAAGATTGCCACAATCTCCACCACCTAGTTCACCTCCTAAGGAAGAGAAGCTACTATAAGCATGCCTCATGAGAAAGGAGAAATCCATGAAGAGATGGATCCCAAAGAGGAAGAAAGAGTGTTCAGGAAAGCATTCCTTGACATGACTGAGTTGGTTAGAATCCTTTATCAAGAAAGGAATGAGAGACTAGAAGGAGAAGGATCCAAACTTTATAAGGAAGGACAGGGATCTTCAGGAGGTCACAATGATGAAGATAAGTCAAAGAAGGGAAATGGAGGAAATGGAGGCAATGGAGGGCCATCATCCTCACCCTCATCATCATCATCCTCTACTTTATCTTCAGTACATCATCCACAAAAGTCAAAGAAAACTGGTAAAAGTCTTTTTAAAAAACTTGATGTTAAGTTTGAATTCCCAATATTTAATGGTGAAGTCAATGCAGAAAATCTTGATAATTGGATTAGGCAATTGGAGGTCTATTTGAGAATCTAGGACCTTCAAGATGATGATACCAAAATTTAATTAGCTTCATTGAGAATGGAAAGTGCAACACTTGTTTGGTGGGAAGCCAAGACAAAGGAGGAGATCAAGAAACATGGTAAGATTATTCTATCATGGACTAATTTCATTACTGCAATAAAACAACAATTTTATCCATTAGCTCATATGCATAAAGCCATAATGAACTGGCAAAAATTTACGCAATTGAAGGGACAAAATGTGCAAGAATACACCTAAGAATTTAGGAGAAGAGCTCTCTTATTATGGGTAGATTTGCAAAGCCAAGATACTTTTCTCAAGTACATAGGAGGCTTACATAGCTACCTAAAACATACTATTCTCATGTTTAACCCCATAATTCTAGATGAAGTATGTGTTCAGGCCACACATATAGAAGCTAGAGGGAAAAACATTTATAAAGAGGGTAGGAAAAAACCTTTTAAGGGGAAAAACAAAGAGAAGACCTCAAAAGGTAAAAGCAAAAATAATGCATTTGTTAAGAAAGAGGGAGAAAAATTGGTTTGTAAAACTTGTTTAAAATAAGGCCATGATGAAAATCATTGTTGGAAATTACATCCTGAAATGAGGCCCAAGAAATACAACAACAAAGGGAAACATAAAATTGCAGCTACAACTCAACATGATTTCGAAGAGGATTCAGTTGATAAATCTAAGATTATAGCCATGGGATTGAAGAACATGAAGGGAAAAAAATCTAAATTAAACCCAATACTAGTACATCAAACTATCACATACATGCTCCAAATGAAGAAAAAAGAATTGAAATGTTTCATGTGAGGGTCATATCCAAACATACCAAGATTGACACATTGTTTGATAAGGGTTAAAAGAAAATTTAATCTCTGAATACTTGGTCAAGAAACTTAATCTTGAGACCATACCACTTGGTTGGATTTGTAAGGATGCAAAATTACAGGTTTCAAAGAAGTGTATATTGCGATTTGCAATCACTGCACATTTTTTCGACACAGTTGAATTAGATTGGGTTCCGCTTGACATAACATATATTGTGTTGGGGAGTCCTACTTGTATGAAAGGAAAGTGATCTTCCATTGCCATGACAAAAAATACCATTTATTCAAAGATGGCAAGGAGTACATTGTTAAAGCACAATATAAGAAGACAAACATTGCTATGGTAAATGCTGGACAGGTAAAGAGGCTGGTGAATTCAAGTAAGAATTTTGTTCTTCTAATGATTAAGCCTAAAGCTTATATTAATCATGAATCATTTGAGGGATGTGATCCTAAGTTGAAATCATATTTTTATGATGTGTTTGATGCATATCATGAGATGTTTCAGGAGCCAATAGGATTGCCTCCAAAAAGGGAGATTCAACATGAGATTTAGTTGCTGCAAGATTGCCTCTTCCAAACATCGGTATGTATCGCATGTCGATAATGGAGAATGTCGAAATAAAGAGGAAAATCAAAGAGATGTTGGACAAAGGAATCACAAGGCCAAGCACTTCCCCATGTGGTTCACCCATAGTCTTGATTCCAAAGAAAGATGGGACTTGGCGCATGTGTGTAGACTTCAGAGCTTTGAACAAGATAACGGTAAAGAATCGATACCCACTCCCAAGGATAGATGATTTGCTTGATCAGCTAAAAGAAAGAAAGAAAATTTCTCTAAGTTAGATTTATGAAGTGGATATCATCAAGTAAGAATTGCATAAAGTTACATATGGAAAACTACATTCAAAACCAAACAAGGACTCTTTGAGTGGTTAGTAATGCCATTTGGTTTATGTAATGCACCGACAACTTTCATGCGTATTATGGATAGTGTTTTTTCGTCCATTCCTTGATGACTTTGTGATTGTGTACTTAGATGACATATTGATTTTCAGCAAAACAAGAGAAGAACATGTCTTACATGTAAATAAAGTGCTTGATGTTTTGAAGAAAGAGAAATTGTTTCTTAAGATGTCAAAGTGTGAGTTTGGAAAGACTTCTTTAGTTTATTTGGGACACATTGTAGGAGGAGAAGAGTTGAGAATTGATCCTTCTAAAGTGGAAGCCATTGTGAATTGGCCCACACCCAGATAACCGAGGTAAGAAGTTTCTTAGGTGCAGCTCAGTATTGGAGAAATTTTATTGCTAACTTTTCTACCATCACAACTCCTATGCATGCAGTGACAAGTGTGAAGAAAGGCTTCCAATGGGGAGGCATTAGATCCAGTCCTTGCATTACTGAATTTGAGACAATCATTCGAGATACAAATCGATGCTAGTGATTATGCCATGGGCGCAGTTCTTTTGCATCATGGTAAGCCTATCACTTTTCATTCTGAAACATTCAATGGTGTTGTAACTAATTATCCTACATATGAAAAATAATTGTATGTGTTGGTGCAAAGCATCAAGAAGTGGAGACACTACTTGATGGGCAAAGAGGTTATTGTGCATACTGATCACCAACCATTACAATATTTGCAGTCGTAAACAAAATTGCAGCAATCAAGACATTTCAGGTAGATGGGATTTTTTCAAAAGTTTCACTTGGTTATAAGGTACAAGAAAGGTATTTTAAATAAAGTTGTTGGTATGCTTTCAAGACCAATTATTAGTGCATCTACTTTACTCAAAAAAGGTTCTATTGTACATGAGAGTTACACAGAACAATATGCATATGATGTAGATTTTCAAGATGTGTATGCTAGTTTGAGTGAAGGGAATCATGTTGAAGAAAAATATTATCACATGCATAACAATTTGTTGTTTCATTTGGGCAAGCTGTGTATACCACAAGGAGAGAGGCTAAGTGTCATGAGATAAGCTCATTCATCTCTTATTGCTCGACACTTTGGGGTAAGCAAAACAATGACGCATCTACAAAGGTATTGCTATTGGCCTCACATGGTAGATAGTGTGTCACGTTTTATAAGATGTTGTTCTATGTGTGCAACAAGCAAGCCTAGTAATAGGAAGCTTGGGTTGTACACGCCACTATCGGTACCATCAAGGCCATGGGAGAGTGTCTCCATGGACTTTGTTGGAGGTCTACCTATGTCAAGAAAACAACATGATTATCTTTATGTAATTGTAGATAGATTCCATAAAATGTGTATACCTATGCCATGTAAGAAAACCATTACTGCTGAACAAACTACTAAACTTTATTTTCAACATGTATGGGTTCATTATGGATTGCCAACTTGTATTTTTAGTGACAGGGATTCCAAGTTCATTAGGAATTTTTGGTCCAATCTTTGGAGTATGATGGACACAAAGTTGAAAAAGAGTACTTCTTTTCATCCAAAAACTGATGGATAGACCGAGGTGGTGAACAGAACCATTGTGCATCTATTGAGAGGATATTGCAGCAAAAATCCTAAGTTATGGGATGAGCACCTACATTACATTCAGAACGCTTACAACTAGGCAAAGCACTCTTCTACTCAGAAATCACCTTTTGAACTATGCTTTGGGTATTTTCCAAAATTTCCATTAGACTTCATGTTTGGAAAGGATGTTGCAATAGATGGCCATAGTGATATTGACAAGGCTCGAAATTTCATTGAGAAAATTCAGATTATACATCAACAAGTTCAAGAACAGCTTGAGAAAAGTCAAAGCAAGTACAAAGAGAGGCATGACAAACATAGGTTTGATCACAAGTTTCAAGAGGGAGATGAGGTATGGTTGCACATTAGCAAAGAAAGGATGCAAGGGGAAGGTAAAAATCTCAAACCCATTTGCTATGGTCCATTCAAGATCATAAATCAAGTTGGTAACAATGCATTTCAAATGACTTGCTTTCATATATGCAAATGTATTCAGTTGTTAATGTTGACAACTTACATTTGTATGAGCCACCTTTGATAAATGATCAAGGAAGTGATGTTCAGCTACCTTCCATTGAATATTTCTCTCTAGAATTTATGGATGAGCTCAAGGAAGATACAATTCTTGACAGGAGGACAAGAGCATCCAAGATGGGAAGTGTTGACTACTTTCGAGTTGGGCTCAAAGGCACTAAACCAATCAAGGAAAAGTTGATGGAGGTTTGAAAGGTGAGGGATTTGTACCCTCGTCTACTAAACAGGTAATCAAGTCTTTTGGGGTCCAAAATCTTCCCAATGGGGAGGAGTGATCAGGAGTTCAAAATTTTTTTCTCAAAAATGAAAGTTACAAGATTGTGTATATCTCTTCTTCCTTATTCTGGCGCCATGAATGGTTCGAAAAACTGATGTCGTATGAGGGAGATATCGTGTTTTGATCGAATTCCCAAACAGTTAAATTTTGCAACAGGGTTGACTGGGATGCCCAGTCAGCATGGAGGATGCACAGTCAGCAAAAGGAATATTCCATTCCTCAGAGCCAGTCAGTGGATGACAAGTGGCATCGTCCTATTCGTTGATGGTTTGTACGTTATATTTTATGAACCAATGGGAGGGTGACACGTGGCCAGCCCTGAGGCCGCCACGTGTCCCCTTAGTGGTATGGTAAAATTTTATGGAGGTCCGCAGGGCTCGACCCCGCAACCTCCAGAAAAGCACACCCAAGAATTAACTACTCGCGCTATGTTTTGACTTAACATTATATGCAATCGGGTTATATTTAACATGTAATGGAATTCGCGTTTGGGGTTGGAACCGTTGGCGGTCCAACCTGCCAGTGGTTCCATCGGAGGTGGTCACATTACTGCATATAAATGTTACAACAAAATGTCAACCGATGGTTTAAACCTTCTGCCGTCACCCCAACCTTTATGTTATACTTATCACATGTTATAACTCTCCGCGCAGTTTAAACTCCGACAGTTTCGTTAACACAACTGCAAACCAGAGTCTCTACCTTTACAACCATGGTTCAACCCTTGAGTTCCGTCGACCTTCAATGTTCAGGTCGTGGTTTGGGTTGGAATGTGGCCACCCAACCACTAACATTAAATATTGTGGTTAGCGCTGGCGGAGTTTTAGATCGTGCCCTAAATTTGTGCATTTTACACTAAAAGAACTCCAGTTAAGTGGAGTTCTCCACAATTAGTGGAGCTTTTCTAGGTGTTACTGGGCAAATGAGCTTTTATGGAGCCATTATTATAGAGAAAACAACCATTAGATGTCTGTAACTACATGTATTTGCAAAATTTTGAGCATAATGAAAGATGGACATGCCATTGGGAGTTGGACCAGCAGGTGTAGCCCAGGAGTGGTGAACTGCTTCATCATGCCTGCTGTGTAAATGTTATGTGGTGATTTATTTCTCTATTTTGCACTGTTGTTCAATTTTATTTTATTTTGTGCTTATTTCATGCTTCTAATTCACTAAATTCGTCTATAATTCATGGTTAAAATCCATAATCCTTAAGCAAACTCAAGATACAAGTATGCACATATTTATAAACTTAAAAGAGACTTAGCACATGAAAACTAATACAGTCCTTTCAGATCATTGGGGGATGAAATGGAGGGTCTTTAAGCTAAGAAAAATTCTAGAAAATTTTTAGTAGGTAGTGTTGTGTGTTAGCTTCAAGTTGAAGGTGTAATGAGATGAAATGGATGAGTGGAAGGTGTCAAAATGTCTAAAACATAGAAAATTCCCAATTTTGACTGTGAGAATAGCATGTGTAATAGTAGGGTAAGTTTGTGAGGTGAATGAGGGGTGATGGGGTTGAGAAAAAATTCAAACAAACATTAAGTGAATAGGATGGTGTCTTTTCTTCACAATGAAGGTGGAATGAAGGAAAATGGATGGGTTTAAGACGATGAAAACCTCAAAACACAGTCATTTCCCAATTTTGACTATGCGACAAAACTAGTGAAGAAGTGTTTTTTATGTTTGAGGGTTGTGGAGCTTGATAAAAATTCAGTGGGTAGGCTGACACCTTAGCTCCACAGTGCAAGTGGAATGAGGGCAAATGAAGGGGTTTAATTCATTCAAAACCCTAAAACACAGTCACCTTAGTTTTCACAATTTTGATTGTTGACTGTGTTAAAATATTTTAGAATTTAGGGTTTTAATGGTTTGATTCATGTCATTTATGATGTGTGCGGATAGGCATATGTATATATGGGGAATGGGGGTGTAGGTTTAGGGTTTATGTGATAGGTTATGGTTTAGGTTGAATAGGGTATGTTATGGTTTAACAAAACAAAAAATTTTTTTATATGAGGACAAGGAGACATATTGACAGCATAAAAAGACATGAAATGACTAAAAAAAATTTCAAAATTCGACCAAAACAAGCATAAGATGATTACTTACCTTGTGGAGAAGCCACACTAAGGAATAGAGGTCAAAGGTTGGAGGGTTTATAGGGTTTCAGGCTTCAAACAGTGGATTCTATCACACACATAAGCGTAACAATGTGGTTAATGTACACCACAGGAGTGTAACAACGCGTTCTTATCTATTGCACATGAGCGTAACATTGGTCTTTCTCTTCACCACAAAACCGTATGTTATAGTGTCATTTATCACCTTCATGTACTTGATGATTTACACTTTGGCCTTGGGCCCTTTTCCCTTGAACATTTTCTCAAAAAACAGTATCTTAAAACCCATACGCAACTCTGCCCAGACTTTTCTGTGTATACACGTGAGTCCATTCATAGAGATCCATGTATACCTTTTTAATTATTAAAAAATATATTTTTTCCCTATTATTGAGGCGTGTTTGATGGTTGTTCCAGTAATTTAACCACCCCAGCCTGTGGCCTAACTGCAGAAACTAATTTGAGGGAGTATAAAAACCCCTCAATGGAATGGCCTAAGGGAGAGAGAAAAATATAGATATTATACTCTGTTGGAGCCCTATTCAAGTCTGATATTCCCGTGCCTCCTTCACTTCCCAGGTATATTCAGGAAACCCTTGTTTCCTTGAGATGTTCATCACCCTATATGACATCTATTGTGCACACATCTTGGAAGAATTCTTGCGAAGCTAGGGGTGGACGGATCCAGAGGATGGTATGCTCGAAGATCGTGGCAGGATTCAGGTGATCTCTCCACGTTTTGATTATTGTACGTGTCATTCATAATAAGAAGAGCCATATTGTTCCCGATGCTTACATGTTCATGATGCTTTATACATGTGTAATAATCATTAATTGAACATTTCATATTGTTTTAATGATATTATGCATGGTTTTCACTGACATCTAGGAACTATATATGCTATACAACTAGGTTTTTGTGTTCGTTCTTTGTGGATTTACAATTTTCAGAGCACAAAGTGTTGCAGGGGTTTGCACCCCGCGGGATCTACATCAACCGAGGGACTTTTGGGTAAGTTCTGCAACCAGTAGTATCTAGTTTTCAGTATAAAAGTTGGTTAAGTGAGTCCTTCTTGAATGACATGCCCCTGATCTGTGAAGGTTGTCAACCCCAAGACCTTTAGGGTATTATTTCCTGAAACAGAAATGGCGACTCCACTGAGGAGTGCAGGAGGAAAA
Source organism: Pinus albicaulis (assembly GCA_034641835.2). Lineage (NCBI taxonomy): Eukaryota > Viridiplantae > Streptophyta > Pinopsida > Pinales > Pinaceae > Pinus > Pinus albicaulis. The sequence continues at coordinate 889,719,008 of CM076574.1, forward strand.
AAGAGGAAGAGAAACCGTAAAGAAAATTGACAGCAAAAAGCAACAGAAAATGCAAAATGATTTTGGGCTATTCAACGTATATAAGAAAGAAAAGAGATTTCAAGAAGACAAATGAAAACTATCTAAGAACTGAATCAAGCAAACATGAATTCCAAGCAAAAGCTTCAAAGTACTCAAGCCAACTGTGCTACTTTCATAGCGGGACTTATACAAGCAAAAAGAAGCAAGAAATTCAATCAATCAACTCATTACAATACCATAATCTTGCATCAAACAATAAGTCAAAAAATAAAAAAGAGATCCTTCAAAATTCACAATAAGACAAGTTTACGAAATCAAGAAAACCAAACTACACCAAGAAGGAAAAAATCAAATGCGAAGCAATGCATAAGGCCAAGAAGAGCAAACAAGTAAATAATCATTGTTCTGAATGTTCAGGACAGCCAAGAATCTTCAGGGAAAGATCTTGGTGCTCAAGCCGCAATTGCAAACACACAAAACAAGGATTTCACCAAATGGCTAGGTTTTCATACAAGCAAGAGAGAAACAGATACAAAATCACTCTAAACATAGTCCAGAGACCTCAATAAAAATTTTCTGGATGCTCCTCACTCCAAATTGGACTTATCCAAAACTAAACCCAGTCCTCATGGTGATGGGCTTATTGGTTCGATCGATAGCGGTGCAACTAACCTGCTTGGTCAATTGCAACTATTGTCTATACAATCTGCTTCTTCTAGTCAGGTTGTGCCTTCAGTTTTAACTCCTTCCCAGTCCTTGGCAATTAATGTTGTCCAGAATTCTAACCCCAAAGGAAATCAACAATCCGATGGGAAGAAGAAAGGACGGAATAACAAGAAGAAAGGCAAGGATGGGAAGGGGAATGCAAACAAAACCAACGATCATGTTGGAGAGGGTCAAAAGGATAATAAAAGGAATGTGAAGTTTCTACGCAAGTTATGCACTGGAGACCATCTTACGCACCTTTGCCCTAAAATTCAAGATGTGCAGCGCTTGTTAGCTCAACAGGGTTCTTCTAGTTCACAGGTTGTGCTGACAAACCCTTTTCCCCAAGGGAAAAAATTAATTGTTGGCGCGAATCAAAATACTGGGGCTCCCTCTGGGGGCAGCCAAGAAGGGGAAAATACGTCAAACATATACATGATGAGTTCTCACGTAGATATTGCTACGAGATCTCGTGATTATGGCGAAGCTAAGTCTTTGAAAGCAAAGGGTACTCCTGGTAGTGTTGAACCACTTCATATTACGAAGCCTACTATTGAGCCTATACCTCAGATTCCAAAGGCATATTCAAAGCATACGACAATTAATCCAAATGCCAAGGCCTCCCATAACTACTCCATTGTAGAAGATCTGGCTCAGAGTCCTTGTGCCATGTCTGCATTAGAGGTGCTCCAGTCTTGTCCTGCTCAGCGAACTGATTTTCTCACTGCTATCGAAGCTGTAGATCCAAAGAACTCTCTTATGATTAAATTTGATATGTCAAATTTTAAAAAGAGACTCCCTCATCATTTGTCTTTCCATATTAGATCGAATTATCAAAAATTCAATATCTTTCGAACGGTAGTAGATGAAGGAGCTTCCATATGTGTAATGTCTCTTGCACGCTGGAAGGGTATTGGATCTCCCGCAACTGTTCCTTCAGCCACTCTTCTGACTGCGTTTGACGGTCATTCTCACAAGCTGCATGGTATTGTTCCGACTTTTTCCATCTGTATTGGGGGCAAAACTATTAATATCGAAGTTGAGATAGTTGATGGAAGTTTAGACTATAACCTTCGTGAAACTGGATCTATGAGATGGATGCTATTGCATCCTCATTATTTCGTATTGTTTTTTTCCCTCACGAAGGGAGAATTGTCACAGTTGACCAACTGGATTGTTCTCCTATAGATCAGAATACATCTTCTGACTCAACCATTCCTTTGGTGAAGGATACCAAGGCACCTGTTGAGAATTTGGGGGTTGGAATGTATTCTTCTTTGATGGCTAATTTTGATCTTCTGCCTCCTTCTGTTCATATCAATGCAATTTCATCCTCCAGGGCTCCTATTCGAAGAGATTTTTTTCAGAACCCATTACTTTACGGACCCTTGGACCTTAGCTTCTCCTACCTCCACATTAGCAGAAGGTCAAGTGGTTGGAATGGCATTTCCAATGTCTACAGCCGAGATTGCTTATAGCTCTATTGTTGACTCTACAGAGTCCATTCCATTTTCTCTTTCACTGGAGGAATTAGATGGAGATGTGGCTTCGGCTTGGAATCTTAGTTCATCTTCGGCCCAGGATTGCCTTGATACCACTCTTCCATCTGAAGGGGCCATCCTGGAAGCAATGACTGGTGTAGAGAGACCGTGGGATGATTTGCATCATCTGTCTTACTTTCTACCAGATTTGAGCAAAGTTGAATCAAGTTTTCCTAGCCCTCAGTCCTCTGGTCCTGTTCACTCGGTCCTTAACCCTTTAATACCAGCACAGGTTTTTTCTGAAGGGAACATGCCTATGATTTCTCCTACTATCTCGGTGAACATTTCCAGAGATCCCAACATTATAGAGAATGTTTTCATCGAAGAGCACAGTTGAAAATACCCAACAAGATGATGGAGCTTAGTGAAATGAAGTCGCCTTCACTAAGTGGGCCCGCAGGTTATTTTTGGCGCAAAGTCTATTTTTAGACTATGTCTATTTTTAGACATATGGATCATGGTCTATGAGTTGCAGGATGCTATTTATGGATGATTGGGCGAGTTGGTAAAAATAGATGGACCTCTATTTTTAGACATTGGGCGGTTTCTATTTTTAGACTGTCGGGCTAAAAATAGAACAGTCAAATATTATTAACCCTTAATAATATTTAGACTATAAACATTATCTTATCCTCTTGGAGCACTTCATTTTGATGCTTGGATGTGGCACATGCAGCTGACAGAAGGAAATACGCTTTTCCTAAGGGTTAGTTGAGCTATTGCATGGTTGACTTCAATTAGAACTCATGTGGCAGAGTTTGGTGGAGTTGATGAGACAGTTGGTGGAGTTGTGTTCGGCTTAACTTAGTTGAACTAGTTGTATTTAGTCTAACTGAAAAATACACTAGTGATGAGTGGTGTGAATTAATTATTAATTAATTCACTAATTATTAACTCATAAATCAACTAAAGAACACATCAGTTAACTGCAATGCATGGACAGTTCAGTGGAGACCAGTGTTAGAGGTGGGTGAAAGGGTGAGTCTACTATCAGTTGTGACTATGGCTGTGCATGAGATTTGCACACACATTGATGGAGATTGCCAATGAGGATTGCGCAGTACAAGCTAGGGGATTCGAACTTGGATCTCATTCATTCACATCTTGGATTGCGCAGTAGAGGCAGGCAGACTTGTGGAGGAGATTTGAACCTGTGACTTGTTCATCTTCCATGCTAGTTTGTGTGTAGCATGTGAGATAGTGCTGAGAGCTGTGAGAGCTTTGTGCTATGTATTGTTACATGTTCTCTATCATTATATTATACAGATAGTTGGGGGTTTTCAGCTATTGCTTTCCCCATTACATATTGTGTTGATATGTGTGCTTGATTATTGTTTTATGTGCGCATGCGACTGTTTCTATTTCCGCATATTGATGATCAATTGTAGAAGAGGTTATGTATTATGCATGAAGCTTAAATAGTGTGTAATCAGGATAATCTTGGTGAATAATTCAGCTATTATTCAAATTTCTACATGGTATCAGAGCGAGAATTGATCATCGGATCTATTACGGTGATTACAATTTATTTCGGTAGACAGAGTCTGTAATCGGGCCAGGTAGCCTCTGGATCCATCCTTTCCTTGAAAGGTGATATATCCAATAAATGCCCCTATAGTCGATATATGTGCTAGAAATACTTTGTTCTCACGAATCCGGAAAACGGTGATAATTGGATGGCAGACTTATTAGCTAATCAAGCAATTGATTGGCATATTCATCATTCAACATTTTAATCAATATATCAAATACATCATTCATTTTTCATACATTTGAGTCATCACATCATATAAATCATTGTATGTATATATATATATATATATATATAGTCAGAGTGTTCAAAAATATACAAAATCTGGACCCATATTTCCTACAAAATTAGGGCTTATGCCCGGTCATGTTCAGTATCAAAAATATATTACAGTCATCCGGTAAAATCTATATATCTAATCCTGTGGTCCCTACCCAACATTCGTGTTCCTATAGAACACGATAGAAATCACTACACAGTGGAATAACCGCACCCAATCTCGTGGTACTCC